>CM036313.1:3302254-3902254 GCA_020567845.1 Rhododendron henanense subsp. lingbaoense
AAGTATAGGTTCGTATATTTGTCAGGCACTAGGCTAATTATGTACTGAAAATCTTGTTTAATGTCAGCAGTATGCATTGATTGACGTTTTATGTGCTTGCGTCTAGTCTACCAATTTAAACTGAGATACTGATATGCATTGCTGGA
This sequence comes from Rhododendron henanense subsp. lingbaoense, assembly GCA_020567845.1. NCBI lineage: Eukaryota > Viridiplantae > Streptophyta > Magnoliopsida > Ericales > Ericaceae > Rhododendron > Rhododendron henanense. Next base: position 3,302,401 of record CM036313.1, read on the forward strand.
GGAGATAAATTGGCAAGGAAAAGACCAAGTTTGGAAAATTCATTATAGCATTACAGTAGATTGTGGACCTCTGTTTGACATCTCCTCAGTTGTATGTGTGAAAGCCATGGATTTTAATGTCTTAATGACATCATTCACCATTGTTTGTTGTTGCTGTTTTTCAGGAAAGGGGTCATGAATATTATGATGGAATGACCAAGGAGCAGTTCAAGAAAATGAAGGAGTTCATAGGTGGTTGGAAGAAACCTCCGTCCAAGGTCTAGATTTGATCGTTTACGAAATTTACCAAGGAGCTCTGAGGTGTCTTGTTCCAGTTAGTATATTCATGTTATGTGCCTTGGCCTTTCTCAGCATATGAAGGGGTATTTTTTCTCTTGATGCTGCTTGGGCTTGACTGATGCAGTAGAAGATGGGGTTCTATTATAGAACTCTTGATGCTGCATTTGGTCTTTCTCTCAACTGTTTTGATTTGGCTATGCTGCTGTGGATTTGGTGCTATTGGAATTTATGGGCTGCTATTTATCTCTATGGTCATCCCGGACTTCCACGTTTTGATTGTTCTGCTTAGTTGATGGCTCTGAAGCAATTTGGTGATGTTATTTTGCTGCTTTTATGGTGTTGCCATTGCTGCTGGCTGCTGCTCAGTTGTTCCTATGCTGTTCTGCTTCTGAGGCGATTCTCTGCCTAGTTGCAGTCTTGGTGATCATGTTTTGTTGTAGTCTTTGAAGATTCTTCGTGATCGCGTATTGTTGCTGTCATACCATTGCTCTGCTGCTGATCCTTGGTTTGCTCATAGGCTTGATATTGGTTCTGCTCATGCACTGTGGATTGATTGGCCTGGTTTTGTTCTCTTTCTGCAATGTATTCCTTTGGTCATGGATGTTGCTGCAATATTCCTTGGTCGAAGGTCCCGTGAAACCTAAAACCACAACGACCAAGCCATCAACTTCCCCTGGTACTTCCAGTGGTTTGAATAGTAGGAAAGACAGTGAAATCAAGGGAGCCAAAAAGACGGGGACCTCTATAGCAGCTTTGAAGAAAGTAGTTGCTACCCCCAAGGCTTCACTTTTCCCTAAACCTTCTAACAATGGAGCTGTGATCTTAAATGTCAAAAAACACAAAAGCCAAAAATTTTCGTCTCCTCTGAAGGATCAGAACAGGGTTCGGAAAACTGAACCCAAGCAACCAAAAAATGAGAAGGTCTCGGAGAAAACCATTCATGTTATAAAGATTGAAACCGAGAATGAAGTTCTTGAATGTGCTCAAAATGGTAGTACCCTTCATTCTCCTCTATCTCTAGAATTGTCATCGGCCAAGTCTTCCTCACTCCTGAATATACTGATAGTAAAGTGGATGAAACAGATGAATCCATCTCAAAGAGCACTGAAACAGTTAACTTGAACAAAATAGAAACTCCAGAAGGAAATAGCAAGAGGACACCAGGAAACGGTAGAAAAGTGGGTATTTCTTGCGATAAAGATTCTTCACTTGCGAAACATAATTTTTTTACTTAAACCACATTTTCTTTGCAATTGTATTGGTTGCAAGTACATTTGCCACCCTCTTAACTCAAAATCCTGTGTCCGTCCTTGGTTGTGTCTGTGCTTGGGTTGCATTCCTATTATGGAATTCTAGGTATACGACTGACTTAACAAATCTCTCTCTCCAAAGAGATATCATGTTTAGTCGTTTAGACGAATAAAAGCTTCTGAGTCCTGAAAAGATTTGAAATGTGATTTGTATTCATTATTATGTGGTAGTTGATGGTACTTTACAGTGTTTTTATTCAAATTTCTTATTATTCAGTTGTAAAAGCAGTTGCTACACCAGATTCTGCTGTGGAGTTGCCCTTAAGTCCAAAAAATGAGGAGGGTGTGCTGGATGAAACGTGACCTATCTCATTGCAGACGGTGGTAATGTGGCCCAACACGAAATTGAGGGCAATGTTGTGAGGTTGAAGCTACAAGGAGCATACGGCTCCTGTCCAAGTTCTGTGACGACTATGAAGATGGGTATCGAGCGTCGTTTAATGGAAAAAAATCTCTGAAATAGTTGTTGTGGAACCAATTGCAGATGAGGAAATTGGCCTTGAGCTGAATGAAGAAAACGTAGAGAGTTAATAATTCATCTGCTTTTTGTTTTATGTTCCTAATTCCAAGATCCATATCCGACAGAGCGAGACTTTGAGAATGCAAAAAGCTCCTAGAGCAGATTGTGAGATTGTGCCTTTATCTCTCAGTTTTGTGACTGTACTACGTGATAATGTATTCTGGTGCATGCTATCTAGAAACCAAGAATTCCAAAATGCAACAAAATGATATAATCAGCTATAAAGGCCTTTCCCAAATATTTCTCAGCTTGACGAGTCAATCTCCTTGTAAGTTTAGTCTCATGCTTAGTCAATGATTACAACGATGGGGATCATTGTAATCATCAAAGATCTTGCGCCTGATCGATAGTGTACACGTACATGAGGAAAAAAATGCCAATCCCAAAAGCGCCATGATAAGCAGTTGGACAATTTCTCCAAATGGAATGGCTTAGATAAATTCTGGAGTGCCTTAAAGATGTTGATGCAGTTTTCATATAAACGAAATCCGGTAAAATGTTTAATCCCATATAGAATGGAAACAAACACAAAGTGTCCTCATGCGAAGCTCAGAACTTATTTTCCATTGTCATTGCAGTTAAAAACTCACCAATTTTATGAGTCATCAGCACTGGCTAAAAATGAATCCAGCTTATCTTCTCTCTTTTTTCTTAATCTACTTCCCAGTATTATCATGTGTTAGTCTACATCCACACAAGTATGCCATACACATTTGCACACACTCACATTCGCTCTGTTGAGATTCAACGCTGACACCGTCAAGCACAATAGAACACCCGAGCAAGGGTGTGTGCACTTCTGTGTCTCACTAGCATTTGTGCATACTTAATATGATTCTCATCATCCTAGCGAGCCGATTCCCCAGCTCTCGAACTGGAGCTGCAAATCTCAAGTCTTGGAAAGCTACCTGAAAATGCAAGGAGGTAATGAAATGAAGGGAATTGCTGTTTTTTTAATCAGTGTAATAAGGGCTTTTTTTTTTTTTTTCCATTTTACCTTGCTTCGAAGCTTTTAAAGATCAGGTGGCTGATTTCTCGAGAGCTTGGAATCTAACCGTTTAAGTACAAGAAGACCTTCTTATTTAAGCTACAAAAACCAAATGCAACAAATTCTAGAATCAGAAGTACTGCTAGTCATTAGCGTATATACATGCATAACGTTGCTTGGCAGCTGACAAAGTGGAAGAAAAGAAAGAGTCGAAAGACTAAACGATAAATGGTTGAATTTTTTGCCGCCAGTATTTGGAACAGTAACCGTATGGTTCCAAGTTGTTCATTCAAAATCAAACCCCCCACCACACACATACACCCCCCATGCTGCAACTGGAAAAATTAGAAAAGCTGAAAAGGCCATGTCTTGTTCTTACTTGTTTCAGGAACCTGGCGCGAATCCAAAGTGGATGAACATGGTGTGGAAGTTGAGTTCCAATAGTTTGCCTTGAAACCAAATGAATAGAGGGAAGAGATGACACAACTCGAACATCGGTTGGAAGAGTCCTTTTGAAGTGTTCAACATCCAAAATGTCCGAAAATACGCTGGGAAAATCAGTTTATAAGTTTAGGTGATTAAATCATCAACTCAAGTCAAAAAGAGTTCTAGACCTGCAGGTTTTCTTCACCCCACACCCCCAATGTTCATCGGAGGATTATAACTCACATCATAATCTGCCGTTTCAAGTCTTTATACATCCAAAACTCGTTTTAGCTTTTCAAGTTCATTGATAATGAATATGAAACATGTAAAATGAAACTGAAATTGGGTTCTTGGGAAAGATTGAGAGAAAAATCTACAGTGAGAAAAAGAGTCATAGTAAAGGAAAGGACACAGGTCAACAAAGATTGAGGTTGTTGAAGGATTGGATGTGGATTGTTGAAGGATTTATAAAGGGAAAGTAAATGTGAAGGAAATAAGAACATAATCGATTGAGGTTCATCACTTATACCGTGGTATGTCCCCATGAAAATCCATAACCCAAACACAACCAAATGATCAGCGTTCTGGAATAGTGGGATTTCTTTGCAATTGAATCCAATAGACCGAATACTTGGATTCGTAGATCGGTCCAAATTAACTTACGAAAATGACAAAGAATTTGAATTAGTTACGAATTCACCATTTTATGCAAAGCTAAACAAAAAAATGGACTTTTTCAAGCAAATAGTAGTTGTTCATTCTCCTCTCATTTCCAACCCAAAAACATAAACTTAGCTTGTATTTGAATTTCCTTGTCCCATCTTTCCTCTTCCATTTCACTTCACTTCCCAAGTTCACGGTATACTATACCTTGTATACCATAGCTTCCTCCCCTCATCTATGATCCAAACAAAGGCCAAGAAAATATTGCGTAGGTTTATCAAGAAATTAAAGAATTGAAAGGGAAAATCATTGATCAAAAGTAAAGAACTGATCAAAACTGAATCAACCCATGATATAAAATGATCAAAAAAAGAAAATTATTTGCAATTTATCAAGAAAATCGCACATAAATTCAATTGGAATCCCATCTAACACCACCAAACAAGAAATCAACTAATCAAAATCTGAGTTGATACCTTTCGTCTCCCCAGTTTGAGAGGATTGACGCCCATTTGTGAACGAAGATTCAGTAAAATACAGTATGTATACACACCGAGAGAGAGACCTTGGGGAAATATGGACGACGACGGGTGTTCGGTTAACGCGCTGCACATACCATTCATTCGAAACTCGCATATCACAGACGCGAGCTTGGTCTAAACGGTCTCCACCGGTTCCGTCTAAAGATCGCATCTTTAACACGCGAGGTATACTAAAAACGATGTCGTCCGTCCTTGTTAAGACTTCTCAGTTTAAACCTGCGAAGTCACTTGAAAACATGAATTCATCGAATTGTGAGCCCGTTCCAGTTTATCACCATGATCGAAACTCTTCATGTTTCAGAGATTTTGAATAGCATAAACCTTGTTGAATATCCTTTGAATCGGGCGCTTATTGATGCATAATCGGAGATGATAAGTCTGAAATTGTTTTTCTGAAAATAGACTTGGCCACACTCTATCAAATCCATTGTGCCTTATTGTTTCTGCAACGCGAGTTCGTCAAATTGTGTTCTCGTTTCGACTGATCTCCACGATCGAAATCGATCAAGTTGTAGAGCTTGTGAAGAAGATGAACAGTGTGAAAGATTATCTGAATCTAATTCTGAAAGATGCATAATCGGAGATGATCAAAGTGAATTTGTTTTTATGAAAATAGATTTTGCTACACAGTATCAAACCCATTAACGGCAAGAGGTCGCGAATTAACGGCAAGGTCTCCTTCCTCGCTCTCTCAACAGGTCTGCTTCTCTCTCTCAAGGTATTCTTGGTCGATTTTCCTTTGAAATGCTGCCTGATTAATTAATTTTGTTTCCATTGATCTGTAACTTGTGCTTCGAAATTTAACAAAACTTTGCATTATATTCCAAGTGATTCAATGCAAACATGCTTGTAGCTCATTAAAGTTTCAAACCAAGCTAGAATAAGCTAATACTGGGCTCGTCTCGCTTATGATATATGAAAATTCAAACTACTCACGATTGGCTCGCGTTCGGTTCGGTTAGAGCTCCTTTGAGGTCGGCTCCTCTCTTAAACAAGCTAAGGTTGAACATATTCTGGGTGCTTGTGAATCGATGCACACACGCTTGTTTGCTCGTGTGTGTGATACTGGCATTTATATTATAGCGGGATTCGTACTTGCCCAAGAAGTTTTGTAGTACTACCATATGCCCAATCACGTCTGCATTACCGTATCTTACGATTCACTTAGCAATTTGTTCCTGTTTCAGAAAAAAGAGAATATTTACCATTCATATCTATTCCCACAGTGCATTCCTGAAGTTTTGACAGTAAAAAATGTTGGTGAATCAGGTTATTGCCCCTTCATGGTTGTATTATCCTTAGATTATCCATTTCGATGATTTCGAATGTGTTTTAAATGTGAGGTTCAAGTTATGTCTTATCCTTTCGAGTAGTTTTTGTTATGGTGAAATGATCGTTTATACGCGTATTTAGTGTTTGTTTGAATTAATTACCCAATGTCCCCGGAATGAAACTTTTCTGTGCCGAAAAGGTAAAAAGCAGGCAACTTTGTGGAGTGTAGTTTGCTCAAGAGTTAGTCATCTTTTCAATTTGCTCTCACTGTCATTTGAGAGCATTCTTTTCGAGAACTGGACATCTGTGTTCACTTATCTCGCGTTTCATTGTTGAAAATAGACTCGAATCATCTTTCTTCGGACGGATTTCTTTGGATTGTCATGAATCTTCTTCTCATGGTACTTTGAATCAGGAAACTAGCACGTATCATGTCAATACGTATCATATGGAATGGTTGAGTTAATTACTTGACACTTTCCTCCTCGAATCCTCATATTGAATGTGTTCAGTTGTTAACAGGTATAATGTGAAAAGTGATATCAGTTTCCTCTTAATTCCAGTGGGCTGCATATCACAAGATAGGGCATTTGATATAAACTGAAGGTCATCGCGAGTGGAAGGTGACGTCTCTAAATCTGTACTGAAGTATATTGCAAGATTTTATTTGTTCGTATATAGTGGTAGATTACAAGTCAACTGAAAAGATTGGACCAGTGTCAGATTCAAACGATTCGAGAGTGTCACAGACCCTTTGGATCACTACTATTCAAAGCCCTGTAGGTTTGAATCACTCCCACGGCCTGCGACTGAATCCCAACCTATATGCAAGCGGGTATGTGTGCTTGAGCCTAATCAAAACTTGGCATGGCAACACGAAAGTGAAGTGGAACTGTTCTTTGTTCTCCATTCTTCAGCTACTGGTTTCCATTCAAGGGCTTTTGCTCAATGAGAGACCCTACTTCAATGAGCTGGGACACGCGCACACTGAAGATTGAGTTGAAGTCTCTAGGGCTTACAATGAGGATGCCTTAGCTTTGTCATGTTTGACTATGGCTTACATATTGTGTAGACTGCCCAAAATTTCGAGGATTTCGTTTCTGTACACTTTCATAGTCGCTCATTTGATGAATTGAACGCAGTTAGCGCTTATGCTTGTGCCGTCGTTGGTTGGAATCGAAGCATCTCAGGTGAGCATGTCGGCTAGAGTTAAGAGGTGATGCACTACCTTTTATGGGAAATACTAAGGACCTCAGTGTTCTTGTGCCGGTCCTTACACGGGTTAAGGTGGCAATGAAAGGGGGAGAAGATTTTGCCAACCGATACACCTCAGCTGGTGGATGCAGAAGAAACACCAAAGAATGGGAGTTGTCTGAGATCCACATTTACTTTGTTATGTTTCTTTGAGTCTAATTATTTTATTCTCTTGTTTTTTGATTTATTCTCTTGTTGTCTCTTTGTTTCATGAGTATGAAAAGTGGTGTTACTGACAGGTTTATATAGTGATGGAATGGAACAAGAGAGGGAATTTTGATTGTTGCTATGTTCAAATGTGTCTTAATCCATTGGTTTGATAACATTAGTAGTGTCTTTGTGTTGAAATGGGTTTGTGGAAGAAAAGGGAACTTCCTGTGGGGTTGTGTGTGTGTTGGCGAGAAATTTGAGCTAAACAGAGGATCTCCACTTACAGTTGAGTTTGAGATTCGTTGATGTGATTTGGTTCTTTTTTTTTTTTCCCCAAACAATCATGACACTGTGTTTTGGCTGACTTCCTAGTAGTTTTATTGATGCTTGCTACGTTGGTTTGAGTGAGAGTGCAGAAACAACTTTTCTAGAGTACATGGTGTACAGCTCATTTGCGGTTGGAGCTTTTATGTTGTATCATTCGAAATCTGGAACTATTCTAAACATTCTTATGCCCTGTGTTTTGAAATTGATGGCTCTCCTGCCCCAGCTCTGTGTATTGAAGTCGATTTATCTTTAATTAGACGGAAATCTTGCCGAGAGAAATCTGTTTGTTGAAAGTCAAAACTTCTTTTGGTGTTGTACCTCTAATCTAACCAAGATTAATGTACTTTTTTTTTCTGGATTTTTGCAGGTTTGGAATATTTCCTTCGTGGGGTCTTTCTCAGACTTTCTCGCATTATAGGACACAACAGAGCTTGTGAAGTGTCTTTGACAGCCATGCCCTTAACTGCAGAACAAGCTGAGAGGTGGGTTTGGTGAATCGTCTTGTTGAGGAAACTGAATTGCTAAAGAAAGCCTGAGAAGTTTCAGAGGCTATGAGGACTTGGTGTTGAGGTACAAGTCAGTTAGTAATTATGGCCTCAAGCTGGACCTGGATCACGCCTTCGTATTAGAAAAGGGAGTTTTATCTTGTTCAAGTGTTTTACCACGTTTAATCTTCATGCAATCTTTTTTAAGATTGAACTATAACCTGTTTCGTGTTTCATGACTTTTGATTCTAATCTAGTCTCACGGCTTGGTATAATATATCTAGAAGGTCCCCTTAGCTCTTTTAGTTACTTTTTCTGAAACCTCTATTGTAAGGTAACAATTTTTGCCCACATTTTGGATCTGCTTCTGCCTCCTTTCAGTCCCTTCATCCTTTTGCCCTTTGGGGGCATTTCTTTAGATCAATTGCATATGTAAAGTGCTTTATGATATTCCTTCTTGTTGACTGATTTTACGACCTTGAAAATCTTATGATCTTTGAGATCGGGGACTTAGAAGCAACTTTACTTAATGTGGCACACTTGCGTGATCATGGGGTCAACGTAGAACTAGACACCGAAAAATAGCATTGTTTTTTGACCATTTAACTACTGGTGACCAACTTTGATTATGTTGCTATAAGCACCAAGTATAGGTTCGTATATTTGTCAGGCACTAGGCTAATTATGTACTGAAAATCTTGTTTAATGTCAGCAGTACGCATTGATTGACGTTTTATGTGCTTGCGTCTAGTTACTAGTCTACCAATTTAAACTGAGATACTGATATGCATTGCTGGAGGAGATAAATTGGCAAGGAAAAGACCAAGTTTGGAAAATTCATTATAGCATTACAGTAGATTGTGGACCTCTGTTTGACATATCCTCAGTTGTATGTGTGAAAGCCATGGATTTTAATGTCTTAATGACATCATTCACCATTGTTTGTTGTTGCTGTTTTTCAGGAAAGGGGTCATGAATATTATGATGGAATGACCAAGGAGCAGTTCAAGAAAATGAAAGAGTTCATAGGTGGTCGGAAGAAACCTCCGTCCAAGGTCTAGATTTGATCGTTTACGAAATTTACCAAGGAGCTCTGAGGTGTCTTGTTCCAGTTAGTATATTCATGTTATGTGCCTTAGCCTTTCTCAGCATATGAAGGGGTATTTTTTCACTTGATGCTGCTTGGGCTTGACTGATGCAGTAGAAGATGGGGTTCTATTATAGAACTCTTGATGCTGCATTTGGTCTTTCTCTCAACTGTTTTGATTTGGCTATGCTGCTGTGGATTTGGTGCTATTGGAATTTATGGGCTGCTATTTATCTCTATGGTCATCCCGGACTTCCACGTTTTGATTGTTCTGCTTAGTTGATGGCTCTGAAGCAATTTGGTGATGCTATTTTGCTGCTTTTATGGTGTTTCCGTTGCTGCTGCTCAGTTGTTCCTATGCTGTTCTGCTTCTGAGGCGATTCTCTGCCTAGTTGCAGTCTTGGTGATCATGTTTTGTTGTAGTCTTTGAAGATTCTTGGTGATCATGTATTGTTGCTGTTATCCCATTGCTCTGCTGCTGCTCCATGGTTTGCTCATAGGCTTGATATTGGTTCTGCTCATGCGCTGTGGATTGATTGGCCTGGTTTTGTCTCTTTCTGCAATGTATTCCTTTAGTCATGGATGTTGTTGCTGCAATATTCCTTGGTCGAAGGTCTCGGTTGGGTTCAATGCTATATTCCGTGAAGGCTTTATGTTCTTTGAAGGTCATGCTCAAGGTTTTTCCTTCGGTTCAGTCTCCCCCTCTCTTCCGAGGAGGCTTTGATACGTCACTGGTGCTGGTGGAATTGATCAAGTTTACAAGCTCATCCTTGGTTCGCTTGCTGCTGCTGCTGCTGTTTTTGTTTCTATTTTGATTTTCGCTCATTGCTTCTGTTTTCTTTGGTTTGGCTCTATGCCTTGTTAGGAGTTGATTTCATCAACCTCCATCTATCATGTACTCTACTTCTATTCTCTCAATATATTTCCTTTTGCCGATTGGAAAAAAGGTGGGAAAAGGATGAATGTTCCTACAAATACGAAGAGAGATGTTCTGTGTTGAAAATCTCTGAGAGGTTTCCTTTTCGTGTGTATTATGCGTGGTTTCTTAATTTGCTTTGACTTGGATCTGGTGATCATTAGCTATTGCCTATAGCGATAGAGATCGGCATACCTGTGATTTGCCTGGCCTTTCCTATATATTTCAAGCAATAGAAGCAAAAGATGCAGCAGGGTAAATGAGTCAAACATTCAGGAGGATGGGTAAAGATGTCCTTTCATTTTCCTGAATTGTTCAGTCATCCAATCCTTTTGTTTTGGTTTGGTTTTGAACCAACGTGGACTCGGGAAGCTGAATTGTTAGTACTACTAATATTTAGCCCTTGCAGAGAATATGATCTTGAAAAGAAAAGCTAACTCGATTAGACATCGATAACAGTTCCGATGATTCATATTTGTGGAAGATGCAGTCATCATGTGATTTGTAAAGTTTAACTTTCAACTTTGTCGTTCACGAATCTTTACCTATCTATCTATACCATGTACTAAGCATGTGTATGACACATGTCACACTCTTCTTCTTTTGAGAAAGTTAAAAAAATTTACAAAAATTTCACCCAAGCCACTAATAGCTCTCTCCCTTTATTGGTTTTCCACTTTAGAAAAAAAAAAAAAAACAATTTTTTTTTCCGAACTTCCCCTTGCAACTTTCCTCAGATTTAAACTCTGTATTTCGACACAATTTTCACATTAATGTCAAATCGTACATCAATGAGAGATAAAATGTCAATAAACATAGCTAACTTCTTCTTTTTTTCATGCTTCCCGTGCATAGCACGAGTACCGCCACGCTCCTATGAACTATAGTCTAAGACATGTTCATGCAAATTTTCGGACTAGTTGATTTTTCACAAGAACACACTTTTTTGGGAGCTATAATAAGATCACTATTATGGGTCCATACTTATGGCCGCGAAAAATTACTCTTGGCCGCAAAGAATTATACCTGGCCGCAAAAAATTACTCCTAATCACAAAAAATTACTCTTAGCCCGCAAAAAATTACTCCTGACTGTCGAGAATTGGCCACAAAGAATTACTTTTAGCCGCAAAAAATTATTCTTGGTTGCCAAGAATTACACCTGGTCGCAAAGAATTACTCTTGGCCGTAAATAATTACATCTGGCCACGAAGAATTACTCATGGCCGCAAAGAATTACCCTTAGCCGCAAAAAATTACACATGACCGCGAATAATTACTCATGGCCGCAACAAATTACATGTAACCGCGAAGAATTAGTCTGACCGCAAAAAATTAGTCATGGCCGCTAATAATTACATGTGGCCGCAAAGAACCGTCCAAAACTGATTCAAACTGAAAGATTGGGCCGGAGCCTGGTCCCCTAAAATGCCCCTCTCTCATCACCCGCAAAACATCGTGTTCTCTCTCTCTTTCCTGCATCTCTATCCGCCGCTTCAAGGCGTCGGACGGCATATCCCTGGCCGGAAATCTCACGCCATCACGTCATTCAGTCGTTGGCTCAGATTCGTAGCCCAAAATGCAAACGGTACTCTCTCTCCCTCTCTCTCTCTCTCTTACACACACCCACACAATACAAATCATAGATATAAGCGTGCGCATATAGATATAGATACATGTATGATGTATGGATTCATTACATATGTAAGCAAATATAGTGTTTATTTGGCACTGATATTTGTGGATTTTCAGCTCCTAATAGCAAGTGAAGAATCCCACATTGTTCTTCGGCTCGTCAACGGCGGCAGCCAAACCCTAGACTTCATCAAGGACTTTGTAGGCCGGATTGCTGACGTTTTCTGCAGAAAACCCAATTTTGACCTCGTCGATCAAAGGTACCCCAGCCTTAGATACTATTATATTTATATTTTCACTGCTTCTACTAATAAGTTTGTTGCTGATTTATTATGAAAAATGCTAAAAACAGCCTACTGGGCTGTTGGCAACGTTTAAAAAGTATCCGAATATGTGAAAAGTGTGTAAAAGTGTATGAAAGTGTAAAAGTGCATTGAATGATTTTTTTTTTCCTGGCCTTATCGAAGGACTCAATTATTATTGACATTCGAAGGTGGACCTTATGCGTTCTAAGTTTTGACGCCATTGGAAGGACAAAAATCCTGGTTTTGCCCTGCCTATTTGTATTCTTTATTATATACAAAATGTATGTGCGTATGTAGTTTGGCAGGTGCTTGTAAGTTTCTTCATCTTTTATGTTTTTTTTTTTGGTTTAAATTCAATCTTATTCATACAAATTTCATGGTGCCATTACTGCTCTCAGTTGGTATAATGAGCTTAGGAGAAGTAATTTGTTGAAGTTGTTAGTTTGTTCAGCAGCATTGCCCGTAATATTATAGCTTGTGTTTGAGTTTTTCTGTTTTTCATGATTTTTAAAGTTTCAATAATAAATATAGAAACCCACACGTAAAGATCATGAAACGTTTGAAAAATGAATTCATATGGAAAACACAGAAAATGTTGTTAAAATCAGACAGTAAAACTGTTGGTCCCAGTGAATAAGATTCAAGTTTAACAAGTTTTATCACATTTTATTTTCGTGTACAATTTAGTTATGACAGACATTAAAGGTGGCCTTATGAGTCCTAAGTTTTGACTCCATTGGAAAAATCTTGGTTTGCCCTCTGTCTATTTACAACCAAAATGTATGTGTTTGTGTAGTTTGCTGGGTACTTGTTTCTTCACCTTTTATGTTTTCAAATTCAATATTTAGTAGTTGGGACCACAACCTGCATTTGAGAACGTGTGTAGGATTTCCGAGCATAATGGAGTACTGCCTTGTGCGCTTCAAGATATGATTGAGACCGTTGGTGATCAATGCCAGCTAAGGACTAAAAATTGGTTCTCGCGAAGAAAGGGTTACAACAATGAAAGAGAGTCACAACCAGTTTTCAATGTCTTGGACGCATTGTTGAAAGATAGTTTGGAGCGTTTGAAGACAATGAGGTTAGACTTTTGATCTTAGATCATGTGAAGTGGCTCAATGGAAAATTGTAGATTAAACTCTTCATTCCCATTAAATTAGATGCTATTGTTACGCAATTGAACTTTCATATTTCCATCTGCATTGATTGTCAGTTGAACTTGAAGCAGCAATATCTTTGAATGAAAGTTTAAAAAATGCGTGTGCATTACTGAGGTTGTTTTAACTTGCTCAAGCGTCCATGGATCATTGCTTAGCTTGGGCGCGCTATGTTATTCAATTGAAAGCTAATTTGTGGTAACTGCGTTAATAAAATTTCTCAAAGAGTGCTATCATGCCATTCTTTCACTCCTTGAAGTTCTATAGTTTCTGGAGCTCTGTACTAGATTTTCATTGTACTCACATGCTTTTTCTTTTGGAGCCAGGTTCTTTTTCAGAATTTTAATACATTTGGTTGTCATCTTTGCTATTGAATGAAAAAAAATAACAAAACAGGAAATGGTTCTCATTTGTCTGAATGAGTGATACTAAGAGGTCTTTATCATTTGGTTTTGATTATGTTTTGCATATATGTTGTATGGAAGTGATTTAATTCCTATAAAATACGTTTCTCTGAACTAAATAGAGTTCGTTTTGATATAATTGATTGCCAACCATGTAGGGAATGCATATCATGGGGGCACATGGGTTCAAGTTTTTGCTCATTGGAAGCCAATTACACGCAGCATGTAACAATTATTAGGACTTTGTGTTTGGAAGGTAAGCTGGGAGCAGCCATATGGCTTAAGAACAAGATGATTCATAATGATCTAGTTCCAGATATTATTACACACAATTACATTGTAAATGCTCTTTGCAAAGCTGGTGAATTGAAGAAAGCGGATTGGCTTGTTAGTGAGATGTTATATTGGGGTCCCAGTCCCACCTGTGCTACGTATAACACTTTAATGAAGGGCTATTGCCTTGTGGATAATGTGGATAGAGCCCTCGATCTTTTCTCTACAATGGGGAATAGAGGTGTTTTGCCAAATAGAGTTACCTGTAACGTTCTAGTCCATGCACTTTGCAAGAAAGGGCTATTGGAGGATGCTGTGAAACTTCTTGAAGAGATATTAGTTGATAATTGTTTTGACAAGGAAAGATCAAATTTAATCACTTCAACGATACTCATGGATGGTTACTTTAAGAGTGGAGATACGATGCAAGCTCTCTTCTTGTGGAATGATATGATCCAGAGGGGCTTCCAAATGGATGTTACTGCGTATAATGTGGTTATTCATGGATCTTGTTTGAGTCAAGATGTGACAGTTGCATATCAGTACTTATCTGAAATGCTTAAAAGTGGTTTTCTCCCTGATGTTTTCACTTACAATACTCTCATAAGTGCGCTTTGTAAGGAAGGAAAGACTGATGAGGCTTGTTATATCCACAGTGTTATGTCAAGATTGGGGGTTTTTCCAGATCAAATCTCATACAAAATGCTCATTACAGGCCTCTGTGTTCAGGGGGATGTAATGAAGGCTAGTGAATTTCTTCTTTCCATGTTAGAGAGTTCAATAGTACCCGAGCCTGTCATTTGGAATGCCATAATTGATGGCTACGGGAGAACTGGAGATGCAAAAAAAGCTCTCTCCATTAGAGATCAAATGGTGGAATTTGGTGTCTTGCCAAACATATTTACTTATAATATATTGATTCATGCACACATAAAAAGAGGCAAAATTGCTGAAGCTTATTCTCTAAAGAAGGAAATGATCTTAAATGGTCTTTTCCCTGATTTGGTTACGTATAACCTGTTGGTAGGTGCTGCTTGTGGCATTGGAGACATTCGTTCTGCACTCCAGTTACATGATGAAATATTGAGGCGAGGTTATAATCCAGATATCATAACTTATACGGAACTCATCAAAGGCTATACTTTGAAGGGTAAATTAATGGAGGCAGAAAAACTTTTTGCCATTATGCAGAGGTCTGGTATACCCATTGATCATGTTCCATTTCTAATACTCATGAAAAAGTACTGCAAGCGGAGAGATCTTGACAGGGCATTTGACCTTTATCAAGTGTGGTGCAAAAGGGACAAATAAGTATGTGCGTTATTAACTGAGAACTGATGCCAAGTAATGGCTTGTCCGTTACTGACCTTGAAACTGAGGGCCTGTTCAGGAATTGCTATGGCGTACTTTGAGCCAAATTCATGCTCGTTACTTAGCGTGGTTCTCTATAGAACTGACGTGCTTTGATTTCAGAAAAGCCTCAGTCCTTGCTTTCTGCATAAAGGGCGATGGCCATACAAAGGATGCCAACCTACCAATTAGAATCTAGTCCAACGAAGGCATTCGATTGCTGAATAGGTTGAACCAGTTGATAATGTTTGCAAAGCATGGCCTGAATAATCACAACTAATAACGGTGGCAGTTTTCTCCTCGTATCAACCATTGCCTTCGTGGCAGGTATGTATTTTCACTAACATTCTGCTTTCTATTTGTATTTCAGCATTATTTCATTTTGATCTGCATACCCACACATTGTTGTTTCGTGTATAAATGTATTGCAACCTCAAATGTGAGCATTACGCTTTGTTTATAATACTCCTAATGGTCTGGACAGTAGGAGGGGGAGCAGCCTTATATAATCTTATTTAGTTGAAGGAAAATGCTAATAACAGGCTGGCAGGAGGAGGACAAAAAAAATACAGTTTTATGTATTAAAGTGCCTTGAAAGGTTTATCAGAAATTGTTATTTTTTCTTTTGTATTCTTCTTTTCTTATTTTATTGACAACCCAGTGGGCTGTCAATAGCATAACCGTTAGTTTAAGAGTATATCTCTAACATGCACTATAACACGCATCCACACATTTTTTAGTGTCTGTACACAAGTGACTCGAGAGTAACCACCCTCCTAATTGTCCAAGAATAACATGTGCTAGTTCATCCAGATTACTATTGCAGTTTTAGTAAAGCAATAACTGGGAACTGGGAGACGTACACAACTCATACTCTTAACGCTTAAAAGCATGCCTTCTCAACTTTAGTTCGATGGACTTCTCATGCGGTTAATACATCTAGTTTAGCATGATAATCTATGCCATTGTCCTATTATGAATTAAATGATAAAGTTGTTTTGCGAAATACGTCCTGACCACATCTCAACGATTGGCTTTCAGGCCAACTGATAGGATCCCATCGACAAGTAATTTAACGTTTCTTTTGTAATAAACTAGCATTCAGCTTATAGAGAGCGATTATTTTGTGCCTATTTCATATAGTGTTCAAGTAATTGTTTACTTTAAAATTGAGGCCCCACCACACTGATTTGGGTTTCATAGAGTAGTGTAGCTTGTGATTTTTAAAAAGGAGCAGGAGGACTATGAAAATAGTTGAAAAGGAAGAAACATCGTTGACTTTTCCCTTAAGATGTGTTTTCTATATCCATTTTGGAGAGGAAGAGTTCACATATGGATCAAGCCATTTCAAAGAATACGAGAGCACTCAGAGTTAGCTTATATCCTCGAGCCACCACCCCCAACCCCCAATTCGAGAAATTGCTTGGGACACGATTTCAGTTTATGAGGCTTCCGTATGCTCCATTCAATGTTGCATTAAGTAGGACTTTAAGTTATGAAAAATGGAATTTGATAGGAAAGGTTTACTACAGAAGACTGCCATCATGTTGAAATTCTAAGTACAGGTGAGGAATTCTGACAGAGAGAACTTATGTGTTGATGCTCTAGTATTGATCCACTGGTTGAGCTTATTGCAAGATGTGCATCTAGCGCAAGATGGATACTTGTAAAGAGGAGTGACCATATTTTTATGTTGCTTCCCTTTGACCCTTCTAAAAATGATTCACATGTGGAGCTTTCACCATATCCCATGAAGTAGAGGAAGAAGGGACTTTTAGAAATAAGTATACGAGGAGAATCGTGGTTCTGCATCAGCTGGTTTGTTATAAACATGTATGAGCAATTTATCCTCAATCATTGCATGTATATTTCTATTTGTGTCCCTTGCAAATGTCCATAGCTACATTTCAATTCAGTGATGGTCTTAGGAATCACATTGCGAAGGTCTTTTTGTAAGGCTTGCAAAGACATTGGCCACTTATTCGGGTTGTACAACTGCCTCCTAAGTCCTAACATTTAACTGTTATGGGGTTCCAAAGGTTCCTCTCGTTCAGGTCTGTCTTTATTGGAAGGAGAAGATAGCATTTTGTCTGTATTCTATTTTTTGTCGTCTTCCTCAAACTCTATGACATGTGAAGAATTTTATCGGCAATGCATGTCCTATCATTTTCTAGGCTTAGCTATGGTATCATTTTCCATATGGCCTACTGAATAACCACTTGTACAGCATCCAGAATTCGATTGAAGGCCTGTACTGGAAGCAGCTTGACTTAAACTACCCTGGCATGCCTGATTCAATGGTGCATTGTACAATGAGGTGCGTTTGAGTGCATTTGTAAATAGTAAGTATTATAAGGGGGGGGAGACTGGAGAGGGAGGGATTCAGAGCTAGTGTGCTTTTTAAACCCGTTGTCTTATTTCAGATGCACCATGGATTTTATTTTGCATACAACACATCTGTTCGCCCTTTACTGTGAATGCTGTTAAAAGAGTGAAGCAATTGTATTGCATTGATATTATGGTTACTGACCATTCAATGGGAGGGGGCTGTGGCTGCTTTTTATGGACCGGATCTCACGGTAAATCATGATGAAGCCTTTCTTGATTATTTTAGACTACATAGTTACTGTTGCTTAAATTATTTTTGGACATGATTTTTCAAGAACTGAACTGGGTTACGTTTTCAGCATGACATTAATGAGTGCTAGGTATACTAATTAATCATTATTTCTTTTGACCAGGTTGCTTGCTTGTGTCTATCAGGACATTGGAATTGGGGCCTGACAGTGTTATATACGGAGCGAAGTTTTGTGTGGATATTACACAGAAATTTCCAGAAATTTGGTTCATGGGATGAAGCCAACAATGTTTGGAACATGAACTTGGCTTGGCACCTTCCATGCCCATTCCAGTGGACGAAAGCCTTGTTCCATCATTGCCAACAGTCTAAGGATGTCAACCTAGCCCTGACACTTCACACACCAAAAATGTTCTTGGATGGTTGTGATGTGACCTTAATTTTGTTTGGTTTGTACTTGGCGCTGCTATGTCGCTCCTTTTCCAATTTATTGTTACGAATTTCATGTTTTAGACGTTGGAACAGGGTTGTGTTAAATGCCCGTATGCACAATGACTGGTTGCAAATTCTTATGTTTATGTTTATGTAATGGTTTTGTTTGAGCTGCCATGGACAATTAGACAAGCTCTGTTGAGTTCTGGCATTACGGATGCGGTTTGGATTTTAGCATTAGTTCATTTCTTCTGGAGATGGAGGGTATTTGATTTTGGAGGCAGTGCATTTGATTTTCTGGGTTTTTTTTTGACAAACAAGATAATCCCATTTATATATAGAAAATAAAAACAAAGTACAAAGAATTGGAACTCCATTGGTCTGAAAATATAAGAAAAACAACAAAATACACCAAAATAAAAACAAAACAAAAAATACAACGGTGGTGTCGGAACCTAGGCCCACTGCATAGGCCAGATGAGGACCGGAAGCTTGGAGCCAGATCAGCTGCACACGCCTTCACCGTCGAGGTTGGAGAGCTTGAAAAAACCATCGCCAAGCCGATAGGAGTCGCAAGCCAAAACCCAGATCTGGTTCCCAAAGAGCAATCTTAGGGTACAGGAAAGTTTCCTCGAAAATGTCCGCGAAAGAGAAATAAATGGTTCAGATTTTGATGTTTGGCAGATTCATTACTCTTTCCTAAACATCAGAGTGAATCTAAACCATTCCTTTCTCTTTCCCGGACGTTTTCATGGAAAACTTTTTCAGGATCCTGACATGTTCGGATTCTGTACCTCGTTTTCAAGGATTTGTATAACCTAATCCCCGTATGGTCTAAACTCCAAAGACTCAGAATGGGCATTAAGCTATACACTCTTGCAATTCAGCAAGTAACACATTTTCGCTCTGGTCAGTGAAAGTTTGCAATTTGTTTCTTCACTTTATGATGCTCTTATCTTTGCCTTAGGATGGGTTTTGAGAGGACCGGCAGCCGGCTGTTTCGCATCGGATGTCTCACTTCTGCAGCAGAACTTTCCAATCAATCAACTCCATGATCAGCCTAGAATTGAAATGCATTTAGCTTGAAGAGTCTGAAAAACTTAGCTTCGCAGCTTTGGTTTGCCTTGCCTACATTGGCACTAAGTTTTCTTTTCTTTTTGCATTTTTTTTTTTGGCACAAGAAAGAACTTAAGTAAAATTACAACTGCCCGCATAATTCGACTCTTGCGGTAAAGCCACAAGGAAGTATTTCTTGTGAATTTCCTAGTACCTTTGTCCCGGTGTGGATTACCTGTCTTTGACCGGCCTAGGGAGGAGATAAGTTGAGGTGTGCGGAAGCTGGCCGGACACCTCTCAGGCTCTCACCATCATACCAAAAAACCAAAAGAATACCACTGCAACAAGTCAATATACAGCCCCAAGAAAGCTGGAGACAGAAATACGAAATACATAACCTAGATGAAGCACTAGCTAATGGCAAGAATTATGCAGCAGTACATCCATTCCTACACGTGCTACACAAGCTTAATGGCTTCCAACCAGTATCACAAAAAGGAAAAGATGCGTCTGCTTCAGCACGAATCCACGAAGTTGCGGTAAAATTTGACATAGCAAGATCTTGTGAAACATAACTTTTCTGATAAAGGGAAATGCTGCATGAGTTAAAAGAGTGAACCGTAACATAAAATCATAAAACCAAAGGGCTCCAATTGCTGGACTCTCCCTACTTTCATCCAACTGAAACAACGAATCGGTCGTTACTCGAATTGTAACAGTTACTTGCATTCTTCACATTCATCGGATCTGTTATCCTCCATCCAACTCTTTGGAGTTAAAATCCATTCAAACGATACGGGGTTATTGTGCCCTTAAAATGTACCTTAATGCAAAAGCAAGGGACTGCCCTTTAGTCTGAGAAGGTAAATTGTGGTTTTTAACTTCTGTTACCATGTTTGCTTTGGTGATCAAAATCTGTACCAATATGTTTGCGATGGGACGGATGCTGCAAAATAAATATCACTGCATACTATGGATGATAGTCCATCCTTACATGTACGTACACACAAGCATGTATACCAAAACATGTGTATATTTGCTGAAAGGAGAACATGATGTGCTAAACCTTCGTATATTCACTTCAATTGATGAAAAATCAAACTGACTTGAATCTTTGGCTTTGATTAGTCAAGCAATCGGATGTTAGTCGATATGTCTTGATCTGAGTTCCATCCGACTATTCCCACTTGCCAACCTCTTAACCTCCCAGTTTTACAAGCTATGTTATGGTTTCAGATTCCATTCAATACAAGAAGTCAGTTAAGAACAAGATTATGCCATTTCTGTCCTGTCCTCTTCTACGTAATCCAGGTCTAATTTTGGGCGCTCATTTTGACTATCAACAGGGCGATTATTCATCCTCCTCCGTTTCAAAATAACCTCTGATTCCATCATTAGATTGATGTACTTCTTCCTTACTGTTGACAGAGGATGAACCTCTGTAAATGACTTATCACAATAAGCTTCTTTCAATATAGCCGTGCAAGTCTTGTTCCTCAAAGACAGATAAAACATGTGGGGATGCCGCTCAAATGCCTTGTGAACTTTCTGTGGCAGTCCAAGGTACTTCCTAAGGCACAGAAGCCTCTTCCTCTCAGCAGAATGCTCAACAAAGAGACTAAGCAACTCATGAAGCACACCCACAACCCGTTTCTCTGAAACATCGCTATCAGTACTCAAACCCAAATAATCCTCATACGGTGAGACATACGGAAGCTTCTGAAACTCGTACAACCAATCTGAAATCTTCTGCTTCATCCTCAAACCCTTGGGCGGAAAAAATGGAAACGGCATTGCCTCCATTGGTCCCCCACCGTACCCACCTCTCTTCATCCCATTCTTTTGCATTACAGACAGAACCCTAATCTCACTCTCAACAGCCAATCCCTTCAACCCATCTTCCATCTCCACAACTCGAAAAGAACCATCAAGATTCCTTTCGGGGTCTTTCAGAAACTCATCCGGCAATCCCAAATACCACTGCAACCCCTGAATTATCTTTACCGGTAACCTCTTCTCACCACTCATCAAAACCAACTTCTTCAACCTACCTAACAAATCACCCTTACAATCCCTATAAATCTCACACTCCACTCTATCAATCTCAACAGCTTCTCTTGTCAGCCTAAACCACGGGAGATTGTACTCGGGTCCGGTATACTCCTCAAATACAGATGGGTATTGTCTCAAGAACCTAGCAACCTTAAGTGGTATCCCTAACTCTTTATCTCTCTTCGACACGGCCGAGATGGGTACGCACCCGTCGGGTGCCGTGGAGATGCAGTTCTTGAGAGCTATTAAGGGTTTGAGCTGAATGGATTTGTGGATGGACTCGATTGAGTCGTAGTATGAGTCTTTCTTCCATTTCATGTACACATCTACGTAGGTGCATTTCTGGGTGTATGTGTAAAAAGCAGGTAGGTGTTTTTGTAGAAGGGTGGAAATCAATGGTTGAGGCGAGAAGAGATGTTTTCTGAGGTTTCGACTGAAGAACAACATATTTGTGTTTGTAAGTACGGATTACTGACCTGTAACAGAAAATTAGGGAAGACTCCGAAATCAGTTTTACTTCTTCAAATTTTAACAGAAAATTAGGGAAGAACTAGACATATTTGAAATCTACCTTCCTTCATAGGTAGTCCACGTACGGCAGCGGCGGCGGAGGCAGGGTTGTCAGTGGTGGCGTCGAACGAAGGGCTAACAGAGAGAGAGAGAGATGAAAGTCGGTAAGAGAGAAGGGGTGGGGGTCTGTGGCGGCGGCGGTGGTCGGAGAAGAACGATTAGTGGTGGCGTCGGTGGTCGGGGAAGAACGATCAAAAGTGGTGAAGGTGGGTGAGGGTGTTAATAAAACGATTTGGGAATTTTCCCAAGTTCTCCTAAACTCATAAATTAAGTTGATTTTGTTCTTATTTGACTTTTTTCGCATTTATTAATTTTGTGCTAAATTTTTGTTGATTATTGATTCGTTTTGATAAGAGAAATCGAAAAAAATATTATTTTTTAATTTTATCCAAGTATTTTGAGAAATAAACACTTTAAAAAAAAGTGAAATAAGTCGACTTATTTTGCTAAAAAATAGTTACAGTATTTTCTAAAATATTAGGGTAAAAGTTAAAAAAAATTGTTTTTTTCGATTCCACCCATCGAGACGAATTAATAATTTATAAAAATTTGACTTTAAACTAACAAATATAAAAAAATTCAAATAAGGATAAAATCAACTTAATTTCTTAAAAAACTTTAGGAGAACTCAACCTTCTCGGTCAAAATATAGGGCAAGGGTTTCTGTTCAGTTTTCTTCCAACTAGTTCGGTCCAGTTTTGAATTTTTTGTGGATCCTTTCCGTACCCACAACAATGATCAAAACCGTTCACTTTGTAGAGCTAGTCAAAAACATTGATCAAACCAAAAATCACATTGGCCCAAACTTGAACTGAGGTGGGTCCCATTTTTTTCCAACACAGCATGACACCTAGGATATGTGTAATTGACTATTTTTCTCTCATTTCAAATTAAATTTTAGGTGAGTGGTATCCTTCTAGTACAAAATCCTAACACAAAAAGGTGATTTGATTTTTGAATAATAAGTTAGAGTATAAAATTAAAGCAGTAAAACACAAAAAGTATAATATATCAACAAATTTTGAAGAGTTTATTAGAATGCACTTAAAATTCCGATTCTTTTTTGAAAGAAGAGTAAGAACTTCATCGATAAAAAGAAATTTCAACTTACCGTGTCCTTTATTAAGTTTTGATTACTAATTTAGGTTGCAAGAATTTGTTAACTAAGGTGATAAAATTTCTTTAAAGATAAGACTGCTGATTTTGCCCCTTCTTTTTTTATTAACGCCACTCCCCTGCAAGTGTATTTTTATTGCAGGGGAGTGACGATAACAAAAAAGAGAGTGACAAAATCATTTCCCAAAAATAATTGCATAAAAGAAAAAAATCATCAAATGAAGCATGTAAACGCAGGTGCAGAGAACAAACCCTGGTCCTTCGCTCTACCCTAGTATACCTCTCTGTCTTTCTTCTTCCCTAACCCCTCTTCGCTCAACACCTAAAACCCTCTCTCTCTCTCTCGAACGACCACCATGCAAGTCGCCTCCAGCGCTCGCCGGATCACCAGGTTTCTTCAAACGCCGTCGATTCTACTCTACTCGGAGCACCGACTCCAAACGCCTCTCGCCGAAGCCCCTCACTCTTCTCTCCAACAACACCGCAATCACAGCGCCCTTTCGTTCTCAGGTATATTCACCGACGACATTGTCTCGTTCGAATTCACTATTTTGTTGTCGAGAAAATGCCCTAGGAATGTACAATTAAACGAGAATACAAGAATCGGAAACACATGGAAAAAGATAAAGTCTGAGCCTTCTATGTTTCAATGTATCCACAACTAGGGGTGATAAACGAGAACGAGGACGAGCCGAGTTAGTGGTTGATTAAGTTTGGTTTGAAAATTGTACAAGCTCCAAAAATATGTTCGAGCTTCGCTTGTTTATCTTCGAGCTTGGTTTGAAACTTGACAAGCTTCAAAAATAGGATCGAGCTTAGCTTGTTTATGAGACGAGCTAATCTCAAACGAGCTTTATTGAAGCCGAACACAGCACGAACTGATCTTCGGGAGCTTGAATTGGTTATGCATCGGAAGCTGAACAATCCGAATAGTAGCTTATTCAAGCCTCGTTTGAAACCTCAACGAGCTTCAAATGTTGATGCTCGATTTGAAAACTTAATGAGCTTCAAAAATATGTTCGAGCTTATGTTTATGAGATGAGCCGATCTCAAACGAGATTTCATGAAGCTGACAGGAACTGATCTTGAGTAGTTTGAATGTTTTATACATCATAAGCCAAACAAGCTGAGCAATAACTTTTTCTCTCTTGGTTTGAAACCTTAATGAGCCTCAAAAGATGTTCAAGCTTGGTTTGTTTATGTAACAAACTGATCTTGAATAAGCTTTTAACAAGCAAACACAAGCTCGAAATCGAGTGGTTTGGTTCGTTTAGCAACCCTATCCACAACATGGAAAAAGGAAAATTAAAAGAATTGAGTCAGTTGGGTCGAGTTTTCTCTCTTTTCGACCTTACATTTTCTTAGTAACCAAACAGTGCCCGTAGGAAATGAGTTACTAACATGAAGATGTAGTAACCGTTAGCAGAGTATAACTCAAGGAGAATAAAAGGCAAGTAGGTATAAAGGCTTAGCTTAATGAATGCAAGGGAGGCATATCAGGGTCAGCTGGGGCAACTTCTTTTTCTTTCACCCTTGCATATTCTTTGTAAAGAAACTGTTCCTGCATTATGTTTTGAGAAATAATTTGCTGGCATGGAGTTGTGGAAAACGTTGGGAAAGCACATGGAATGGAAAGTACGAGAATACAAAAGAATGTGTAAGTCTAGGAAGTAGGAACACAAAAACCAACCACAGAAAAATGGATGAATGCACAGAAGCAACATTTTACTAGATTCATTCTGAGGAAAATAAAATTGATGGATGGGAGAGGAACCTGATTTTACTTGGTTCACTTCCAATAAACCCCATCCATCCTTCATATATTTCTGTGGTTGGTTTTTGTGTTCCTATACTTACTTTCTTGTAGTGTGTATCTTTGTTGTTTTAGAATCCAAAACATGAGAAACTTAGTTAAATGAACTCCGATTGGCGTAGCTAATTCGCGCTATTATGGTCAGTGATAAGTGAAATTTTCTATTTTTTCTCAAGCAACAGAAAAGAGCCTTGTATACGTCTGTCTAGATATGGTTGGGTAACATGGAGTTTTGGAAACACACAGGGCTTGGTCATGACTTCTGTGGGTCATCAGCCCAGGCAGAGATATTGCCAAGTCGGACGTGCTTGATGATGATGACAATGGTGCCAAAGGTACTATTCTCCACAGGGGCAGGTGCGCCTGAAGACAATCAGACAGGTACTTGTTGCCTTTGTTTTAATTTGTTTATGAAGGCTTATTACTTGTTCGTGATAATGAGTTTGGTCTTATTGGAATGCAGAGGCTGTGAAGGAATTGTACGACAAAATGCTTAAATCTGTAGTGGAGAAAAGGACAATGCCTCCAAATGCTTGGTTGTGGTCACTCATTGGAAATTGTGCCACCCACAACGATATTAAGCTTCTGTTTGACATTTTACAACGCCTTCGAGTTTTTGTGAGATACTCGTTGTGCTTATATTTGCTTTCCTTTACCTGGAGTGTTATGTTTTGATTCTTGTTGGTGCTTATCATTTGCAAAATGCTGTGACTAATTGAGCTCTTTGATTTGGATGCAGAGACTTTCAAATCTTCGCATTCATGAAAATTTTAATTGCAATCTTTGCAGAGAAATTACAAAGGCATGTACTCAAGTAGGGGCCATTGACTATGGTATGTAATATTTAATATTTATGGCTTTCTTATGTTTGACCTTCAGTTGTTTCTGTTAGAAACTCCTATGCTGACAACTAGTTGATTGACTCAACAATCTACTCATAAGTCACCTGCAATGATTAATAGCTATTTTGTCAACTATATCTGTTTCATTGGACGGGAGGGCCTCCAAGAGATAACCTTTGCATGTCAGTCAATCTGTTCATTGCTATTGCCATCATGCTCCGACACAATGTAGCACATTATCTAGTGTGTACATCGGACAAGAATAGAGTGTGGTACAGATCAACCAAAAGAGGTGTTCATTAAAAGTATTTGTACCAAAGAGGGATCTGTATAGTAAGCAAAAGATTAATGAAAGCAGTGAAGCAAGCTCTGAACTTTGATACAACACTATGACACACACATCTATCATACACACAGATGACATCTACTATGTATAGTGAGGATCACTCTTGTGATATGCTCAAAATTAGATGAGAATGATACTGTTTTGATGAGTATACTGTATACACTATACAGGTAAGAAGGCACTGTGGAAGCATAATGTGTATGGGTTATCTCCTAGTATTGGATCAGCTCACCATTTGCTGGTATTGATATTTACTTTTATGCATGGTTATATTGCTCCTACACTTCCCGGTTGCAATTGTGTGTAATTTGGTGTTTCATGAATGCAGTTGTATGCTAAACAGCATAAGGATGCTAAACTAATGGTAGAGATAATGAAACTTCTGAAGAGGAATGATTTACCGATGCAACCTGGCACAGCAGACATTGTCTTTAGGTACTTGTTATACATATTATGTACTTAATGATTTTGGTTTGGCTCACTATGAATGTTGAAAAATTATAGGATCATGATGTGCTGCAGGGAATGTCAAATGATCATTCATACGTCAGACTTTACTCAGACACAATGGCACCACTCTAATCCAGCGAACCAACAAAAGTGGCCCTCATTTCTAATCCGTAGAAGTAACAAATATAGGGACCGCCAGCATTCCAACCTTAAAATGATAAAAACTAGGCTCTATTAATGGAAAATCTTGATTATGTTTGTTAAATTACGGGTTACCATGTATTGAACATTTACTTTTTTGCTTGTGGTTATTCCGTTGTCTTCTTCTTATGGCTCTCCTTGCTAGTGGTTACAACCTTTCGCGCATTTAATATTCAACATGTTACTAAGCATAATTTTGCTTCCTCAATGTCAAGCTAGTCTTTTGGGTTCATACTCTTGTATGCTTTTGTTTGTGATTTCGGAGCTGTTTATGTGCGGGTATGCTTGCCTAGGTCCCACCATTCTTCCTTATTTGTAAGAGTCATGTCCACTAATGTTGTTAATACATGGCTGAAGTTAATGGAACATGCACCTGAGCTATCTGGAACTATCACCTCATTCATAACCACCTGACAAACTTAGCTTGTACCATTCGTTTCTCTTCCAGTGCCGCTAGATTACACCACAGCTCTTGCTGTTTCATGTCTTTTGACGAAAATTAGTAAAGGAAAAGTATATGGAGCTTATGCCTTGTACAGGCTGCAGTTTTCTAGGGAGCTGGTCTCTATGATTTCTGCCTTTTTATTTATTTATCAAGTTTTAAAATCACAGCTACAGGTATGTGTGGCTATCAATAAGGTGGACTGTAACCTAGTATCCGATCTCCCTGTGTTAGTTAACATATTTTCCCAATCAATGTTCATTTTGTCATTATTGATCCTTTAATTACATATATTGGTGACACTGCTTGCAATGACTTAGCATGTTTAATTATGAAGGAACAAGCATCAATATATCCCTCTTCATACTTGTTTTCCCTTATTAATGCAAAACTTCATTTTAATACTCCAATTTGGTCAACACCCTTGAGTTTTATTTCATGATTGCAGCATTTGTTACAACACAGATCGTTGGGATTTGATGTCCAAGTATGCAAGAAGGTTTGTGAAGGCTGGAGTGAAACTGCGACAAACTTCCTTTGACGTATGGATGGAATTTGCTGCAAAACATGGTATTTGTTCGCTTTAATTTGTTTGTAGGACATGGTTTACCTTGCCACCTGCATGTTATGGATGTCCTGATGGTTGTCAGAGTAGATTTTACTATGGAATCAAATTACATACACATCTTAGTAAATGTCATCTATTTGTTGATGCCTTGCATCTGAAGCGATGCTTCTTCTCATGCTTAAGAAGTGCTGAATTGCATATAATAATTTTGAATTTTGCTCTCTCGCAGGAGATGTTGACTCTCTGTGGAAAATTGAAAAGTTAAGGTCAGAATCTATGAAGCAGCACACTCTTGTGACTGGGTTTTCATGTGCCAAGGTTTGTGTTTTGATACAGATGTTAATTCTGGTGGAAAAGAATATTTGTTTCAGAGATCTCCTGTTTGGATCCATAACAACTGTGACCATGGTGATATAGGCAGACTGAACCACCGGAGGTGGAGAGAGTGGGAGTTTAGGCAGCCTTAGAGTATATAGTAGAGAGAGTACCAGTTAGAGAGACTACCTAGAAGGCATGGACAAAGTGTTGTATGAGATTCTTATATATCGTGGTGAAAACCTTCTTTTATAGGTCCAGCTCTGTGTCTGGACTCTGGAGTAATATCATGAGATGTAAATGGGTAGGTGA
Source organism: Rhododendron henanense subsp. lingbaoense (assembly GCA_020567845.1). Lineage (NCBI taxonomy): Eukaryota > Viridiplantae > Streptophyta > Magnoliopsida > Ericales > Ericaceae > Rhododendron > Rhododendron henanense. The sequence continues at coordinate 3,330,836 of CM036313.1, forward strand.
AATAACTTGCTTGGAATTGTTTTTTTGGCTCCTTTACTATGCATTATGTTGCAGATAAAGAAGTTTTTAGTAATTACACTCTTTCTCAGCGATGCTTTCCTGCTTTGAGTTTCTCCTGTGCTGTCAGATAGTTTCAGTTATCTATTACGCGTTAATAAAGATAAAAGTCTAATGGGCAAACTAAATAGAGTTGGTGTGGGGCTTTTTCTGCTTGTATGGTAACTATGGTTGCATAACTCTAAGTGCTAGCTAGTACTTCATGCTTGTAAATGTTTCACATGCTGGGTCTCTTGGATGGATTTAAAATTGCCCCGAATAAGTTTTACTTGAAATTGATGATATGTGGGCAACTATATGGAGAGCCAGAAGTTTGAACTGTGATTTTACTCGTGCTACTTTTTACTTCTGATTGTCTTTGCAGGGTTTTCTGCTTGAACGCAAGCCTGAGGATGCTGCCGCAGTTATTGAAATCCTCAATCAGGTAGATACTTGTGCATGGTGTTTACTATGAAAGGACCTGTGGGAGCAAACCCACTTCCTTCTGTCCCTTTTCACACCATCAAAGGCAAGTGGGGCTTTAGCATAGGTAGTCATCTTCTGTGAATGTAGTTTTACCGTGTCCTCACCCCTCCCTTCAAATTACATATTGATTTATGAGCCCTTCTATGGGAACCGACCATCTGTGTACTGTCGGTGCACAGGTCAGCATGCGGGGCCCACTCTGGGTCCCGCATGGGTAATCTGAATCTTTCAATAATTCTAAAATAATTTTTCGAGTGGGTCAGCAAAAAATCATTTCATGAGCCCACTCAAAAAATTATTTTAAAATTATTGAACAGCTCGGATGGTTATCCGTGCGGGACCCAGAGTGGGCCCTGCGTGTCGATATGTGCACATTTGGTCGGTTCGCATAGCTTTTTCGTTGATTTATGTTGTCTCAAGTTTTTGTAAAACTCATTTTGGGGTGATATTTTATAAATGTCAGTTTCCGTCTAAAGTTCTGGGAGATTTCTTTTATATCACCTGCCAATGGCATCGTGTTGTATTCCAATATCTGGTATTTTATTTAATTTGCTAGTCCATGTAAAAAGTAAAATTATTGGAGAACATAGGGAATGACCATTCCCCGGAGAATCCAACAGGGTTACATCTTGCTGTTATATGGTCCAGTGTGGTACTCATACAAAAATTTCATTGATGTTCATTTGCTTGCATAGTGTTATAACATTTCCAATCTGGAGATGGAAAGGAACAATGATGATGGCAAAGAGTTTAAACTTTGTCCATGTTTCCTGGCATTGTTCATTCTTTATTGAGTGAAACTTTGGAAGTTCTTATATGTACATGCAGACTGTGTCTGAATCAAAGAAGCCTGGTATCATGGTCGAGCTTCAAAAGCTGGTGAGGGAGTGGCCTTTGGAGGTTATAAAGCGTCACAAAGAGGAAGACAGGAAGGTACCGATTTATACAAGTATTCAGTTTCTGCTGAAAATGGGATTATGGATTTCATGGATTTCTTCTATAATTTTCAAGATTTGATACATGCTTTGTCACTAAAAATCCTTCTATTAAACTCAATGATTTGCTTGAAACTTGGTGACATGTGCTTTCTTTTGAGTGTTTTTAATCCTGATGAAGGGTGAAACCTTTTTAGTTCATTCTCAATTTGGTTAGTGGAAAGAAAATGAATTCAAAGTTGTCCATCTCTGATGACTCTTACAGATGATTTCACGTCAAACCTAAATCTCCAGGTTTAAATCTCCAAGGGTGGACCCCAGTGGTTAATTTCACTTCCTACTCTTCTTGAGGTACCCCAATGGCTTAAGGCCGGTAATTAGATGATATTTGTTGGATGGTGGGACCGTGGGACTACATGTACCCAAGGAATTAGTTTGGGTGATATCCTGAGGACCTGGACACCCTTGTCAGAAAAAGGGAGAAAAAAACAAAAATTGAAATCAAAATCAAAATCAAAACCATGTTTAGCTTCCTTCTTGATACAAGTATTATTGAATCGACTTTCACTCGTGCAAATGCTGTTTGTTTTCTTCCTGTCCCTGTCTAGGAATTGGCTGCTGCTTTACAAAACAACATTCCTGCCATGGTTAGCGGCCTACAAAACTTGGGTTTAAAGGTGTCTGTAAACATGGAAGATCTAACCAAGAAAGAAGGTGTTCTCAGTTAAGTTATGCAGCCAAGCAAGTTAAGTTGTGTTCGATCTTTGCATCACAAAAAAGCGAAAGAAATGCGATTCAGTTGTTGCTTCCACCTGGATCACGCTGACAGAATGTGCTGCTTCCGTGAGGAACCACATTCCCAAAGGCTTGATCATGCTTTTCTTTATTTCAGATGGACTTGGTCAATTCTTTTTGTTTGATACTTCAAATCATTGCCCTCTTATACATGCTGCAAGTTTTTACTGTGGGTTTTTCCTGGAGGGGCATGATCATCCGATGCTGGTGCAATCTTCTTGTTTTACATACGGTAATCAGGGAAATTTATTGCCTGGCCCCTCAAATCCCCTATACCCAATTTTGCCTGTACCGGTATTTCTATATACTTTCGGTGTGGAAATCTTGCGAGATGATAATATCTTCATGTGATCTCATGGCTGGAAATGTTCCGTAACAGAGTACAGGAAAAATTGGGTGCCGAAGATTTGAACTCATTGCAAGGATGTGTATATAGGTTCTGTTTCTCAAGGTGAAGCTCATATCTTGTTTCTGTTCTTCACAGATTGTGGTTTCAGAAAGTCTACACACACATACAATCTGTGCACAGATTTTGTTGTGGGGCCCATCGCGGGTTCCACACAAATCATCCGAGCCGTTCATTAAATGTAAAACATTTTTTCAAGGGTCCCCGTAAAAAATAAGGTCAATCCGATACCTATAGGTGCTCGATCCAACCATATAACTTTTCATTATCCGAAAATCTGAATGAAAAGTTAGATGGTTGGATGAAATACCTATAGGTAACGGATTGAGCTTATTTTTTACGGGGACCTTTGAAAAAATGTTTTACATTTAATGAACGGCTTGGATGATTTGTGTGGGACCTGTGGTGGGCCCCACAATGAAATCTGTGCACAAATTGTTGTGTGTGTAGCAGGACTCTTCTAATTTACATTGTCAACAGTGCCTTTTCATATGATTTTTTGAAATTCTACTAGCAAGGCTGCAGTATTCTTGAGCTGCTGAGAGTTTACTATTATTTGGAGGGTCAATTTTGACTTAAATCTGTGGACCCATCCAAATCTACCCCCTTTAAGCCTACTCAAATTCAATCATAATCCATTTTTTAGTAATATATTGGGTGGGTTTCAGAAATCCAAACAAGTATTTATTTTTTAAGAAGGCAATTTTAAGCTTAAAAATTATGTGTTTACGTAAATAATTTTTTAACAATATAGATCTTGTTTAATAGATCTCATTGAGATCTTTTAAATGGTGTAAAAAAATTGAAATTTTATTTTTCATTTATTTTATTTTTGAGTTTGAAAATGTGAAATAAGCTGTTAAAATTCATATTAGCACCCGACCTTTCACGCAAATTACACATAAACACCTGACCTTAACGAAACATCACATAAACACCCGACGTATTAAAAAACTCATCAATTAAACCCCTGCCGTCAACCTTCGTCCAAAAACAAACAGAAAATATGTTTCTCACTTTCTCTCTCAAGTTTTGCTACCAAACAGATTTTTTTGCACATATTTTTTGTGGAGCCCATTTTTGGGTTTCACACAAATGATCTGATCCGTTCATTAGTTCTAAAATATTTTTTCTAGTGATTTGCAAAAAATCAACTCCATCGGATGAATGTAAATGTTTGATCCAATCTTTACAATTTTTAATTTAAAATTCTAAATAAAAAATTGTAAGATTGGATACACTTATATTTATCCGATGGAGCTGATTTTTCACGGGGTCAAACAAAAATTATTTTAAAATTAATGAATGTATCGGATCATTCTTTGACACCTAAAAGTGGGCCCTATACAAAATCTGTGTAATACTAAGAGATGGGTTTGGATAAAAAAAAGTTAAGTGTCTTTATTCATATTTCTTTCGCATTTGTTACTTTTGGGTCAATTTTTTATGACTTGTTGATTCGTCTTGATGAAAGAAATCAGAAAAGTATAAATTTTTTAATTGAAACTCATAATTTTTTGAATAAAGACACAAAAAATAAGTCAAAAAACTGTCAGAATTTTAAAAAATCAGCTCCATCTCATAGAAAATTGGACGTTTCGTAAACGCCCTTTACGATATCGGTTGGAGCTAATTTTTTACGGGGACCTAAAACAAAATATTTTGAACAAAATGAGCAGTTCCGATTATCTTTGTTAGATCCGAGACGGACCCAAAAGCGCGCTGTACGCGCTGTCTGTACAGAAGTTGCTGTACCAGTAGCATTTAAGAAGGTTTCTGAAATGAGGCCTGGTGTAAATTGATGGGTTAAGGTATTCATTGATAGACCATGGATTTAATCACAAGTTGCATCTACGTATTTGGCAAGAAATGGAGGGATTCAAATTTAAAAATTTGAATAAACCGGGCGACGTGTTTCTATCTCTTCAACGGCGACGGTGATGGAGGGATTCAAATTAAAAATTTTGAATCGACCGGGCGACGGTGTTCCTAACTCTTCAGCTGCGACGGTGAAGGTGTCAAGATGCAGATCTAGTAGTGATACTACGGCGGGAACGTGATCCAGTGGCGATCATCCACCCACCTCCATTAGCAGAGTGTTGGGTCGGACATCGGCGCTGAGCGACTTTTCTTTTTGTACGTTTTTTGTATGTTCTTGGTGTTTGGTGTATTTTGTTTTGCTGTACTTGTTCATGTTTTATTATATATGAAATGATCTTGTTTGTCGAAATTTTTTTGAAATTTTGATACTGAATTTCCCGAGTTACAAAAGTAAAATAACACAACAATAAAGATTACCACAACTAAGGTTTAGTACAGTACACTTGCCAACTGACAACTTAAGCAGGAAAGAGAAACTCAGACAGATTATTCAGCGACCTTCCACACTACACATTGGCGTGGGTTCCACCGCAGGATGCGAGGGAACCGGATATGTTCTTTTTTTCTTTGACAAATATGATCCAACTCGAACCATACGCATCCTTAGTAATGTCACTAATGTGTCTTCTGGAGCTTCCGGGCAGAAATCACAAGTAGAAGAAGAAAAATAGCTGAGGCAAGCACAGAGAGGATGAGGCCGGCGAGCATCTGGTGGCAGAACTTGTCGAACACGTTGCACACCTTATTCCACTGGACATGGGAGTTGCCTCTGATGCCGATGAGGCCGATGCCTCCGGTGGCTCCGTTGGCGGAGGAGAGCAGTGCCAGCATCACAAGGTCAAGCGTTGTTATCATCAGTGCTAAGCCTCCTTTGTTTCCACCCTTTGAGGCCAATGTGAGGACCAAAGAGATGATAGCATATGCACATGCTACGGCATTTACCACCACGAAGTACCTGAAAAAGATGGTGTGAATTTTGGTGGTTAATTACTGGAATTAATATTCGCACTTTGTAGTAATGAATTTGGATATATATTGTATTTCACACTTATTAAGTTGTTAATGTCGACATCTTTTTCTATTTTTGACAAGAGTGGCACTGTCTAAGCTAACTTACTAGAATCTTGACTAATTTCAGAACCGTGACGTTGATTAAATTAAGTCTGAATAATCTTCAATGAACCAAGGTTTTTTGGGAACGTCGGGAGTCAACATTCCTGTGGGTCAGAAATAAGCGCCTTACTTATTGCTACGCTTTCACTTACCAACCCTAAATTTGTGATACCCTGAAATCGACCCCAGAAATCACAACCTTGGGCACACTATAAACTAGAACCCCTATCACAGCCATTTTGCATAAGTTTTCATTGAGTAGGCCTATTTTGGCCTAATAAGCCAAATAACTTTTTTTTTTTGGTCCTTATTCAATTTTTTTTTTTCATTTGTTAGTTTTTCGTCGATTTTTGGTTTATTTTTGTCTCTATTCAAAAAAATTTGGGTTTCAATCGTAATTTTTTTTACTTTATAGATTCCTTTCGTCCTGACAAAGTAATAATCTACAAAAAAAAAAAAAAAATGACGTAAAACTAGCAAATACGGGAAAAAATTGACTCTCTTAATTTGTACGTATATGGATAGGAAGTAGATACACTGAAGTCAAGGTGATAAGATTAAATTAGTACTCCTATATACTAATACTCCTCTGTACGTATATATATACTACTCCTACTAAATATCTCTGCATGCAATAAATTAAGAAGGAAGAATTAATGGAGGAGATCGATTCATAGCTTTAGGTAATCAATTTTGTCAAAATCTAGGTAGCCCTGGACTGTGTGTGGCCTTTGGACTTTTCCACCCTTATTATCTCCCCCAGATCTGTGGCAGAATTTTAGGTCAATCAACTGCCAATTTGGAGTATAAACTATTCAATTCAAAATAATTAAATAAATGAAGGAGGTTGTTTCAGTCATTAATGTTCACCAGCCACCGGCAAGGTAGCTGGTAGCGTGAGCCAATAGTAAGGCTTTTTATTAGTATTAGTTTCTCAAAGTGTTAAAAAAGGGATTTATTTCTCTTTGTATTTTGTGAAGGAAAATAAGCTCTGGTCTTTAGGAATTTTTTTATTTATTAATCTTTGAAAACAAATTACAAAGATTAAAGAGACCCAAAGCATCAAGCTTTAGGTTAAAAATTCTTTTCAAGACAAAAAGGTTTCAATTAGGCACTTAATGATATCCGATTGAGCTGATTTTTTAGATATTTGTTCAACTCGACGAGCTCTACGAAGTGAATGTTTCCGATCATTGGAGCGAAACCGGAGTATGGCCCCCTTGGCCAAGACAGCAGGCTGCTGTCCCTTTAAGGGACTACAGCTCCCCCAACTTCCTCCCAGAGGAAAAGTATGCACTACGTAATAAGTTTCATACAAATACGTGACCAGAAAGAAAAAAAAAAAAAAACTCACTCTAAAATAAAATAAAAAATTACTAAAATTAACCTAACCATTAAGAAAAGGGGAAAAAAAAAAAAATGAAGGAAAGGGAAAACAAATTCCTATACGTATGGGCCTACATTTACTAGCATGTAACATCACATGGAAACCGATCGATAATGGGTTTTCAAAGATGTAATGGGTCCCCATATTTATCCTTAACTGCTAAGTGCTACCTACCTCTCTTATTAGTACGTACTGCTTTTATATAATTTTCAAAAGCGAACAAACCGAAGCAACCCTGGAGTTACCGACCGGGCCAAACCCAAACTTAGCTATTCCGGTATCAAAATACTGGCTTCGTTCCGCTGAGAAAAATAAGTACGTACATATTTATTTTTTGAATTAAATATGATGTATTGTGAGAGAATGACTTGTCTCGTAAAGAGGAAAATAAATACTTAAAAAATAAGAACCTTTTCAAACCGAGCTACTAATTTCTAGTTGATCGTAAAATTTGTAGAGAATTAAACCAGACCCAATCGCACTTATACCCTTTCTCACCAGGACAAAAATAATGAGGAAATGATTAGAATTGCTAGGAATGGAAATAAAACATAGCTGGTGATTCGGCCACTCAATTTTTTTTTGTTAATGTCACTCCCCTGTAAGTGTATTTTTGGGGTGGGTTTGGGGGGAAACGATTTTGGGGAGGTGTTATTCGATGAATCGATGGTTTGGGAGAAATGATTTGGGAGATTTAGCAGAATGGGCACTTGTGCTTATGCGATGATGGGTTAGACTAACTCATTACCCCAGACCTCTTGGGCCTTGGGTTTACAATATGTTTTATCTTTTGTTTTCTTGATACTCTCTGGATTACTTTTTCCAGATACACTAGCATTTCATTTCCAAAAAGATAAATGGAAGTGTACGTTTGCATATGTACGTAGAGTTGCAAACGAGCCGAACCAGTCGAGTTTTGAGGTGCTCGAATCATGTTAGTTGGCAATTAGGTGAGAGCTTGACTCAGGCTCTAGTATAAGTCAATCATCGAGCTTGAGCTCGTCCGTATATGAATTTCTAAAACTCGGCTCGTTAGTGTTGATGAAACTGGAGCTCGGCTCGAGTCGAACAGCCAGAGACGGATGCACATGTGGTCTTATGGGAGCCACGGCCTCCCCGTGGTCCTGAATTTTCATAATTATCTAAGTATTTTTTTGTCTAAACATCAAAATTATACTCCGTATATGGTGGCTCCTCACCGAATAAAAATAGTGGACCAAAAAGGACATTTTCAACTACAAATATAGTCAGAACTCTTACTTCGGATGGATGATGAGTTTCTCACAAATGTTTTAATTATATTAATTGAGAATGAACTTACAGCAAAAAAATTAGTTCCAACTCAATCATATATTACTTTCGAATGTAAGGTATCGTTAAATTCTATTTTGATACATGCTTTAGGTATACCGTATTGAGGAACTTATATTTTTTCAATTTTTAGTTGTTTTTTGTTTGTTAAAATCACCTAGATATTGTGTTTGTTAGCTCCAAAAAGTCGTTCTCCCTTTTGGTTGGCAATTCCATAGACAAATCACACATTTTTTTTAATCCCAAATTTATTGAGTATTGGGTATTATTTGGTAGTTTAAATATTTTATATTCTTGATCGAAATTTCAAAATCTTTTTTGTTCATGTTGTGGACGGCTCCCTCATGTACAAAATCCTGGTTCCGTCCTTGCGAACAGCTATAAACGAGCAGAGAACTTCAGCTCTCTAAGGAAAATTTAACAAATTCATTAACTAAGGTAATTAAACTACTACCTATATATAAATACGTTCTCTACTGGAGCCGAGCTTCAGCTAATTACTTGAGCTCGACTCATTCATCAAACGAGCCTAAGATTTTGTCCCAAGCTCGTTTATATTAACGTAACAGCCATCGAACTCAAACGAGCCTTATCGTGTCGAGCTTCTAGCTGCTCGCGCAAAACACGGTTTGTTTGTGGAGAGAGAGAGAGAGAGCGCCTACACAAAGGCAGAGAAGAGAGAGAGAGAGAGAGAGAGCTTACACAAAGGCAGAGAAGTAATGGAACTTGGCAGTAAGAGGGACGTTCAAGGGAGGGAGAGTTGAAACCACAGGTATGGCAACAATCTTTGTCTGCTTGTCAACTCCAATCAAAACTGCAGCCACCAGAGTCAGTGAGAATGCCAAAAACCTCAACCCCACCTCACTCATACTCACTTTCGTTTTTCTCACTTCCTTCACCCCTCCTCCATAATTTCCACTTTGTGTATCCATATATATATATATATATATATTCACACGCAAAGAAGAAGGCTGATAAAGTTCCCAACCAAAACAATGTATATATATATATATATATACCTCTCTAGATATAGATAGATAGATAGATATAGAAAGACAAGGGAAGGGAAGCACTAGACTAGGGTATATATAGACAGAGAAAAATGGGGTGGAGGAGAGAGAAGGAGAAAGCAACGTGTTGGTGCAAAGGGACGTGTGCTGTGTAAAAAGGGTGAACATTGTCAAGATAAGTACTGCTGGAGGATAAGTGAGCATTGTGAAGTTAAGGTTTCACCCATGGCGGCTATAGAAATTTGTAATAAGGTATTCATAAATTACCTTAACTCTACTAGCTGGTTTATTGATCAATAATATATGTGCAAAACCTCATATGTTAGTATAAATAGTGCGGAAAAAAAAACGTAACCTCTATTCTAAAACAATTAACTACGATACAAAATGAGAACTTAAAAATTTACAGTATATTATTTAACAAAAATTTAAACTTTTTTTTAAGTTGTCGGTAGACCATTTCGAAAATATGTTGTTCGTTTGGATGACATGATGAGATTTTCTATCGTAGCCTTAAAGTTGAAGGAATATCATTCAAGTTAATGAAGTTTTGCAAAGTAGTTGAATTTTTTTAAATCTTTGTCTGTAATTCTACAAGCTAACTAGACAAAAAATAATAAAGTAGTTATTGTCACGAATGCGAAATTAACACATTTAGACCATTGACAATGAAGATAGATAGAGAACGCAGAGTATAATACTTAAACCATTAGATTCTTTTTTTTCTCTTTATTTTTTTACTACTATAATTTTTTTTCCATCAGGATTGTGAGTTTTGTTTGAGATAATGTGTTAAGTGTTCAAGTATGAATTGCCTGAATTGATGGGCTCTAATTGGATTGTGATTGAGTGTTCAATTGGTTATTGGGTGTTCAAGATAATTAGAATTTGGTGTTCATTGATATTTGAGTTAGGTGTTCAAAATAAGACTAACCCATAATTTTTACATGTATTCTTAACAAACAAAATAATTTTGGGTGTTCATGTGACCATGAAAGTGCATGTCCATGTACTGATGTACAGCCGCCTCTGGGTTTCACGTTGGTTCGGTGGTGGAAATTCGGACTTGGCTAGACAATGCTCAGGTTCGAGTTTTCAATAGTTTTCTTATTGGAACCAAACATATTCCTTAACGTCACTCACATGTGGTGGCCGGAACTTAAGATTCCGTTAAGCGGGGTGCTGAGCGGCATCCGGCTGTTCATCTCGACACAGACGACTCGGATTGAATCTGAGCTCATACAGATCTAAACCGTTCATTGCTCGGTCAAGATATGCGGGCTCCTTGATACTCCTGTTTTTATTGATTTTTATACATTCCAATTAGATTCATTTTCATACAAGATTTGGCCTTTAGATATGTAACAATTTTAACACTATATCGATGTACTACGTAGTTACGGATGCAGGCTCCTCGATACTCCTGTTTTTATTGATCTTTAATCCGTCGTAAATCTTTCGACCTTATTTTTTATTTTTAGTTTTTTTTTAATAGGTCGGTATCTGATTCAAAGGAAAGGGTGTGTTTGTGTCAGTGTGTGAAAGAGACACCGAAAGGAATGAGCCACAAAATGAATATTTTTTCTATAGAAAATTTATGTAGCATAGCTGGATCTTTGTAAGTTGCGTATGGAATGGCTTTTAAATTTTTTTTTTTTTTTGCATTATTACGTGTAGTTGAATCACATTTAATGCATGGTTTTTTTTTTTTAATTTTTGGGTACGTGGAGATGTGGGTGGAGGAAGAAGACCTATATTAATGGCTTCTTTAGCACCAAAAAAATAAAATAAAATACTTACTGACTTGGGTCGGATCGATCAAGCATGTACACTTGCCCAATTGAGCTAATTTTTTCGGCCACTCAAAAAATTATTTTAAAATTATTAAAGGGTTCGAATTGTCTTTACAGGCCCCACAGTGGGTCCCCCATACCGATATATACACCATCGTTGCTTTAATGATGGGTTCCCATAGAAATGGGGTGGGGCGGAAATCTGGTGTGAACAGTTGGGTTGACCCATGTGGGGTGTTCCGTGTTCCCTCTTTTCCCACTTCTTGTATTTAATTTTTGTCACTTTTTTAATAAAGAAATTAATTGCTCCTTGGTCAAGCTCCCTGTCAAACTAGTATGATCCGGATCTGAGCAAAACACTCCTTTCTTTGGCTCCACTCGAGATTTAAAACTATTATCTGAGCGGTTCATGTTATACATCCGGGTGCAAACAAACCGAGTCTTGTAGTGTTCGAACTTGGTCCTTAACGAGTCGAGCTCAGTTCATTTACTAAATGAGTCGAACGCACCTATCCAAACAAGTTGAGTTTTTTTGAGTCGTGCTGAGCCGATCGAGCTTTAGAATGTTGAGCTCAGCTCATCTTTGAAAAATATTTTTGATGTAATAAGTGGTAATGAGTGGAGAGAGATAGATAGAAAAAAATTATTAAGAAACGTGCAGAGAGAAAAATGAATTTTTCAAAGATGGGAACCAAATAAAGCCTGCAGAGCCTTAAGGAGCCGAGCCCTTGTTAACCTAATTCAAGAATAGTCAGGATAATCGTGGTGGGCCTGGTGGGGAATGGTGGGTTAAAGATTAGAGGTGAGCTTTAATTAGCCCCATTAATTTGAATGCTTTTCAGAATTTCGTTTTGGGAAATGATTTTGTCACTTTTTTTTTTGGTACAAAAATACATTTGCAGGAGAATGAAGTTAACAAAAAAAGGAGTGACAAAATCAGTAGTCTTTCATTTTACATGAAATTCGATACAAAAAAGAGTATTTCTATCGGAAAACGCGTCTGTTAATTGGCCAGTCGACATCTTTCGGTCAAACTTCTCCACCCTTTATCGTTTGCAAATTTCCCCTTTCCCCCACAATTTAGGTCAACCTGTTTCCTCCTGGCTTCTCGATAATTTTATATTGCAATTTGCAATTGCGCAAGCTTCTAGTTCTCACTCGTCCGTTTCGGCAATCAATGGTTCGGATTTTAAAAAGCCTCTTTCAGAAAAAAGTTTAACTCTTCCTCGATAGAGTTCTTTTAAAATCCGAAACGTCCAAACATTTTAGGACGCGCGGAATTGAGCATTGTAAACTTGGTTTTACAGAAACCTCCCCCGCATATAAGTTTATCCTCCCCCGGCCAGATGCCCGCTCCCTGTCTACGTTCTCAAGCCATGATAGTATTATTGCTAGAGCTAGAGAATGGCTAGCTAGCTGCATCTAGCTAGGTTCAAGTTTCACCAGGTTGCAGGAGAATGAGGCATGCATGCCCAAGTTTGGATTGGATTGGATTAATTCCACCATCCCAAGGCACCCTTAAGCTGAATGTGGAGGCAAACAAGAGTGCTGACATCCCGTCAAAGTTTACGACTCCGGCCAGGCATCGAATCTTCTAAGGTTGTATTGCTATTCAATGTTGACGCTTCAGGGGTTTCATACCCTAGACGTACTTTGTTTCGATTAAGTTTCTCATACTTTAGTTTACAAAAGAAAAAGAAAAAGAAAAGAACGTACATGTAGGGTCCACACATTTCATAACTCCTAATCCCCAACAAACTTGCCCCTTTTAGAGATCGATTGAAAGAATCATTTGTCATTAAACCATACCCCCCATGTATCCTCTGGGACCAGCGGGTTGCTCATATTACCAGGGACGGAGCCAGAAATTTCATTATACGGGGACGACCATGTATGCGAGATAAAAAAATAAAAAAAACCATGCATAGCAATGTAAATGCATTAAAACTAAAAAAAAGTACAAAATAGCAACACTCCATACCTAATTATGATTTTCAAAAATTAACAGATTGCAAAAGTAGTAACGACTTACCTAGGGCTACTAAACGAACCAAGCAGCTCGAGCTCGGCTCGACTTTTAGCTTGTTTAAACTCGTTTAAAAAAAATATAATATAAGTAAAGTTTAATCACGTTTTTTTTGTTTGTTTATGAATTCAAACCAAACTTGAGTATATGAGTGTTTGGCTCGATAAACTCGTGAACAAAGAGGTCATTCTATAAATCTATATTATAAAATAGAGCAGTTTTTTTTTTGAAAATGTCTAGGCATACAAATGAGAACAACATTTATATTAATTGGATTACTCCTCATTAAAATAGTAGGTATGTGATTAAAAAATGAACAATAAAGGAAAACCTAATTATTGCTTTCCTTACCAAATATCTATGTCCTTTTTTGTAATATTTATTAATTTTCCCCCTCTATCTCTATCTTTATCAAGTTGGATTACTCTTCATTAAAATAGTAGTCATGTGATTAGAAAAGAAACAAAAAAAGAAAACCTAATTATTCATTTCTAAGTTTTTTTACCAAACATGACAAATTGATTATAGGAATACATCAATTTGTCACATTCCAATCACACTCCTTCTCACAAACATATAGGGTCTACACATTTATTGTTGGATTCTCACACATGTATGTGAGAAGGGTGTGGTTGGGGTGTGACAAATTAATGTGTCCCTAGCATTATTGTTCTTTTTTTTTCATAACATTTGTTTTCCTTCTCTCCAATTTGATAAAGATAGAGACAGAGAGAGAAAGCAAATATTATGGAGAGAGAGAGAGAGATTTAGTAAGGAAAGTAATAATTAGGTTTTTTTGTTTCTTTTCTAATCACATGATTACTATTTTAACGAAAAATAACTCGATGGCGATAAATATTGCTCTCATTTGTATGCGTATAAATAGAGTAGTTTTCTTTCAAAATGTCTATACATATAAATGAGAGCAAATTTATCGCCATCGAATTATTTTTCGTTAAAATAGTAAATAGAGAAATTTTCTTTGAAAATGTCTAAGCATATAAATGAAAGCAACATTTATTGCCATCGAATTATTTTTCGTTAAAATAGTAGCCATGTGATTAGAAAAGAAATAAAAAAAGAAAACCTAATTAGTGTTTTCCTTACCAAATCTCTTTCTCTCTTTTTTAGTACTTATTTCCTCTCTATCTCTATCTTTATAAAGTTGAATTGTTTTTAGTTAAAATAGTAGCTATGTGATTAGAAAAAAAACAAAAAAGGAAAACCTAATTATTATTTTCCTTACCAAATTTCTCTCTCATTTTTTTGTAACATTTTTCTTCTTCTCTCTATTTCTCTCAAACTTGATAAAGATAGAGAAAGAGAGGGAGAACAAATATTACGAAAAGGGAGAGAGAGAGAGAGCAATAATTAGATTTTTTTTGTTTCTTTTTCTAATCATATGGCTATTATTTTAACAGAAAAAATTTGATGGCGATAACTGTTGCTCTCATTTATATGTCTAGATATTTTTAAAGGTATCCTTGTATTTCAAAGGTTACCACTATTTGATTATTTTTTTCAAAATACTAGAGGGGGGCGAGCCTATATATTTTCATTGGAAATTTATTTATTTTAATATAATTGTAAAGTTTATTTTTTCTTCTTGTAGGGGCGACCGCCCCTATTGGCTCCATCCCTGGCTCCATCCCTGCATATTACCATCGATGGGACCTGGAAGGATGGAGCTGGCAGGTCGATCTGAGTCCACGCTCTAGCCAAACGGGCATAACAGGCATTGCTGGCCCCTACTACATCCACAGATGCGCAGGAAACCCCTTTTTGGACAGGAACTACTACCGATCCCTTCAGCTTTTGTTTATGTAGTCTCTGTATTGTATATATCTCTGTTGTTTGTTTTGAGTTTCCCTGCATATTACCATCGATGGGACCTGGAAGGATGGAGCTGGCAGGTCGATCTGAGTCCACGCTCTAGCCAAACGGGCATAACAGGCATTGCTGGCCCCTACTACATCCACAGATGCGCAGGAAACCCCTTTTTGGACAGGAACTACTACCGATCCCTTCAGCTTTTGTTTTTTTTTTTGCTCAGCTAAAAGAAATTTCATTTCAAAGAACTCGAACGGTTACATCGAGGGGGAAGGTTGAGGAGCGCACATGCTCAACTCAACCGGGGAATGGGAAGACGATAATCATCCAGCAGGAAGTTGAATGATAACCGTCAAAACATATTACAATTTAAGCGATCGAATGCCATCTAAAAATCTTTTGAAATCCTCCACAGTGTACATCCTAACATTGAATTTGACTTTAATCCACATCGCCACCCTAAACTTAATAATATCCACCACCTCCTCTGAGCTTGCAGTCGCATTCTTAAAAATACAGCCATTCCGCATCATCCAGATGGACCAAATTGTTGCATAGAAGCACACTTCCCAAATGTGTTTTTCCAAGTTACGGAAGCTGTTGTCGAACCACCCACACATGAGGTCCGCTATCGAAGACGGACACACCCAATTAGTATGCCACCAATCCAAAACTTGAGACCAAACACACCAAGAAAAATGACAGTGAAGTAGCAAATGGTTAGGGGTTTCCAGAAACAAGGAGCAAAAAGGGCACAATACATCATTTACCACAATATTTCTGCTCATCAGAACTGACCTTGTGGCCAACCTCTCCTGCAATGCCTTCCATGCCAGAATTTCCACCTTAGGTGGGCATAGGTTTTTCCACAAGGAGCCCAGGATTGGATTTCTATCATGTGTCTGCCTTTCCCACTGCTCGTATACGGACCTAACCGTAAAGTTCTTGTTGGCCGTCCATCTCCATTGCAGCATGTCAGGTTTGGACGGATCTAAGTGGTAGGACTGCAACCTTAATTTCAGGTTTGTTAGCATCAAAGTCTCCCTTTCACGCAAGTCCCTCCTAAACTCCAGTTCCCAATTGTTGTTTCCTAACCCATCCCAAATGTTACCAACCACCTCCTCCTGCTGAGTGGATATCAAAAACAACCTGGGAAAAGCTTCTTTGAGAGTTTGAGGACCTAACCATCTATGGTGCCAAAAATACGTGTTCTGACCCGAAGAGACATGGATTTCAAAGCCCTCTTTCACAATTTCTCCAACACATGACCCATTATCACCAATCGAACAGATGCCTTTCCAAAGAGTAGAAACTGAACCTCTCACGGGACAAGCCGGCAACCAACTCCTCTGATCCAGCTTATATTTATGTCGCACCACTCTCACCCATAAGGAGTTGTTGTCTTTGTTGAATCTCCACCACCACTTAGCAAGCAATGCTAGGTTTTGTTGCAAAAGTCTTTTCACCCCTAAGCCACCCGCTTCTTTCTTCTTTGCTATGCTCTCCCACTTAACCAAATGTAGCTTCTTCTTGTCAATAGTATCACCCCAAAAAAATTGACGCTGCAATTTTTCCAATTTTTTCGCCACTGCCACCGGCATTTTAAAGATAGACATAAAATACACAGGTAGGTTGGTCATATTGGAGTTAATCTGATTTAGTCTACCACCAGCGGACATAGCTCTACTTCTCCATAAACTCAAGTTCTTTTGGGTTCTCTCAATCACCGGTTCCCATGTTTTCACGTTCCCTGGATTTGCTCCCAACGGTAGTCCAAGATACTTTATTGGCAAAGTTTCTACTTTGCAACCCAACACATGAGAAAGATTGAGCACATCTTGGTCGCTAACATTAACCCCACACAGAGAACTCTTTGAGTAATTTACCTTCAGCCCAGACATCAATTGGAAATTCCTTAGAATCCTTTTGATATTACAAACCTCTTCCTTATCAACATTACAAAATAGGATCGTATCGTCCGCAAACTGAAGATGAGACAACACCAGTCCATTTCGACCCAACTCCACCCCTTTAATAATTCCTTTCTCCTTAGCTCTTTCCAACATGATGTTAAGAGCCTCAACTACTACATTAAATAAAAAGGGAGAGATAGGATCTCCTTGTCTAATGCCCTTTTGAGTATTAAACTCCTTTGTTGGCGACCCATTGATTAAAATGGACATCGAGACTGAAGAGCAGCATTCTTTGATCCAACCACACCATTTAGCCCCAAAGCCAACCTTCTTAAGCATGTCCAGCATAAAACCCCAATTTACACAGTCGTAAGCCTTCTCGAAATCCAACTTCAGAAGAAGTCCCCCTCTAGCCTTTTTCTTCCAGGTATGGATAATCTCAGTAGCAACAAGAACCCCATCTAGAATCTGTTTACCCCCAATAAAAGCAGCTTGTGCCTCTCCTATTATTAATGAAAGATGATCCCTCATTCTTATTGCTAATACTTTAGAAAGAATTTTATATATCCAACCAACAATACTTATGGGCCGGAATTCTCGGAAAGAAGTGGGACAATTATGTAGTCTCTGTATTGTATATATCTCTGTTGTTTGTTTTGAGTTTCCCTTGTATCTGTAAACTGTTAGTACTACTTATCAGTACAATCCTAACATGTTTAAAAAGAAAAAGAAAAAAGAATCGTTCGCTAGTTTCCTTCTTCTTCTTTTTTTACGAGCGGTATCCGGCCCTTCATCTCGACACAGACGACTCGGATTGAAACTGAGCTCATACAAATCTAAACCGTTCATTGCTCGGTCAAGATATGCGGGCTCCTTGATACTCCTGTTTTTATTGATTTTTATACATTCAATAAGATTCATTTTTCATACAAGATTTTGGCCTTTAGATATGTAACAATTTTAACACTATATATATGTACTACGTAGTTACGGATGCAGGCTCCTCGATACTCCTGTTTTTATTGATCTTTAATCCGTCGTAAATCTTTCAACCTTATTTTTTATTTTTAGTTTTTTTTTAATAGGTCGGTATCTGATTCAAAGGAAAGGGTGTGTTTGCGTCAATGTGTGAATGAGACACCGAAAGGAATGAGCCACAAAATGAATATTTTTTCCATAGAAAATTTATGTAGCATAGCTGGATCTTTGTAAGTTGCGTATGGAATGGCTTTTAAATTTTTATTTTTTATTTTGCATTATTACGTGTAGTTGAATCACATTTAATGCATGGTTTTTTTTTTTTTTAATTTTTTAATTTTTGGGTACGTGGAGATGTGGGTGGAGGAAGAAGACCTATATACATAATGGCTTCTTTAGCACCAAAAAAATAAAATAAAATACTTACTGACTTGGGTCGGATCAATCAAGGATTCAAGCATGTACACTTGCCCAGTTGAGCTAATTTTTTCGGCCAGTCGAAAAATTATTTTAAAATTATTAAAGGGTTCGAATTGTCTTTACAGGCCCCACAGTGGGTCCCCCATACCGATATATACACCATCGTTGCTTTAATGATGGGTTCCCATAGAAATGGGGTGGGGCGGAAATCTGGTGTGAACAGTTGGGTTGACCCATGTGGGGTGTTCCGTGTTCCCTCTTTTCCCACTTCTTGTATTTTTTAAAATTAAGTTTACATCCTTTGGTCAAACTTCTCCACTCTTTATCGTTTGCAAATTTCCCCCTTCCCCACAATTTAGGTCAACCTGTTTCTTCCTGGCTTCTCGATAATTTTATATTGCAATTTGCAATTGCACGAGCTTCTAGTTCTCACTCGTCCGTCTCGACAATCAATGGTTCGAATTTTAAAAAATCTCTTTCAGAAAAGAGTTTAACTCTTCCTCGATAGAATTCTTTTAAAATCCGAAACATCCAAACATTTTTGGACGCGCGGGATTGAGCGTTGTAAACTTAATTTTATAGAAACCTCCCTGCATATAAGTTTATCCTCCCCCGGCTAGATGCCCGCTCCCTGTCTACGTTCTCAAGCCATGATAGTATTATTGCTAGAGATAGAGAATGGCTAGCTAGCTGCATCTAGCTAGGTTCAAGTTTCACCAGGTTGCAGGAGAATGAGGCATGCATGCCCAAGTTTGGATTGGATTGGATTAATTCCACCATCCCAAGGCACCCTTAAGCTGAATGTGGAGGCAAACAAGAGTGCTGACATCCCGTCAAAGTTTACGACTCCGGCCAGGCATCGAATCTTCTAAGGTTGTATTGCTATTCAATGTTGACGCTTCAAGGGTTTCATACCCTAGACTTTGCTTCGATTAAGTTTCTACTTTAGTTTACAAAAGAAAAAGAAAAAGAAAAAGAAAAAGAAAAAGAAAAGAACGTACATGTAGGGTCCACACATTTCATAACTCCTAATCCCCATCAAACTTGCCCCTTTAGAGATCGATTGAAAGAATCATTTGTCATTAAACCAAACCCCCTATTAGCGGACATCACGGGAAGATCACTCCACACATGGCAACAATCAATTAGGATCATGATTAGTCCCATAATTATTGGATTATTATTCTACATTCCATACTTATCCTTTCCTAGTTAGTTGCATCTCTTTCCTATATATGTATGGCTGTATTCTACAATTAATTCAATTGAGAAACAATTCATATTCAACAGAAATTCTAGTTTTATCAGTTGACTAGTATTATTAGGAGTGCGTTTAATAAGAGAACGAGGTAAATTGGCAGGTGATGGATGACCTAATCTTTGGTGCCATAGGGTGGAAACCGTGGAATCATCGGTTGGAGCTGCAAAGGCGGTGGAGGGTGATGTGCGGAGGTAGTACAAGCCATTGCGTGCCTCACCCGCTCCAATCACAGTCTTCGATTTCAGGTGTCCTGAAAGAGGCAAAAATTGGGAAAAAAAGAAAACAATGCACTTAAGGTCACGGATAAAATTTTGCCAGTTTGATCGGCCTCTGGTTCTACTCATTCTGTCTCCCATACAGGAAAAATAAATGTCACCCCATCCATCACTTTCTTTGATGTATCGCATGTCCCTAGCTTTCGTTTCAATTTATTATTTGTACATCGGCCTATGGTTCTACTCATTCTGTCTCCCATACAGGAAAAATAAATGTCACCCCATCCATCACTTTCTTTGATGTATCGCATGTCCCTAGCTTTCGTTTCAATTTATTATTTGTACATCGGCCTCTGGTTCTACTCATTCTGTCTCCCATACAGGAAAAATAAATGTCACCCCATCCATCACTCTCTTTGATGTATCGCATGTCCCAAGCTTTCATTTCAATTTATTATCTGTACAAAAATTATCCCGTGACCTCAAGTGCATTGTTTTCTGTTTTCCCAATTTTTGCCTCTTTCAGGACCTGAAATCGAAGACTGTGATTGGAGTGGGTGAGGCACGCAATGGCTTGTACTACCTCCGCACATCACCCTCCATCGCCTTTGCAGCTCCAACCGATGATTCCACCCTATGGCACCAAAGATTAGGTCATCCATCACCTGCTAATTTACCTCGTTCTCTTATTAAACGCACTCCTAATAATACTTGTCCTTGTGATGCTTGTTTGCGTGGCAAACACACTAGACTACCTTTTAATTTAATTCTCAATAAAAGTGATATTCCGTTTGCTCGTATATTTGTTGACATTTGGGGTGGCTACCATACTCCTTCAACTTGTAGGGTTTGTTATTTTCTTACAATTGTTGATGATTGCACACGCACTACTTGGGTGTATTTATTGTGTTACAAATCAGATGCTTTTTCCAAAATTCAATTTTTCCTCAACATGGTCAGAACACAATTTAATACCAAAGTTAAATGTTTTCGTTCGGACAACGGCTCCGAATTCATATCTCGTGCAATTCTAAAACTTTTTCACGACATGGCATTTTACAAGAACTAACCTGTGTTGATACATCCCAACAAAATGGTGTTGCTGAACGTAAGCACCGTCATATATTAAATGTGGCTCGCTGCTTACGTTTTCACGCCCATCTTCCCATCAAATTTTGGGGTGAATGTATTTTAACGGCAGTTTATCTTATTAACCGAACTCCCTCCCACACTTTAAAACATCTCTCACCATATGAACGGCTTTTTCGTAGAACCCCAAATTACAACTTTTTACGTATTTTTGGATGCTTGTGCTATGCACAAACATCCTGTGTTGGTCGCGACAAATTTCAACCCCGCGGTGTTCCTTGTGTGTTTTTGGGATATCCTCCCCGCCACAGCGGATACCGGCTCTTTAATATTGACACGAACACTTTTTTTATGTAGAGACTCGTAATTTCTGAAAATGTTTTAAGGGTTATTGAAAGCTAGAATACTGAATAAAAGAGAAAATTTGTGAGTTTAATTGATTTAGGGCTTAAATGATAGGATTGAGACTTGAGGGAGTGTGGATGTGATAAAAAGATATAAGGGTATAAATAAGGGATGTGTGTGTAGGGGATAATTGTATCTCTCATTTTCTCTCTCTCTCATCCGGTATCTCCCTCTCTCTACCGACCCTATCTCTCTCTCTCTCTTGCTCTTTCACTCAAAACCTCACTCAATCTCACCAAAAACCTCAAGGATCCATCTCTATTTCATCTCTAGAACGCAACATCGGGCTCGTATTGCGTTGGGTGAGGCTCGAGGGGAAGATCTTGGAGGATTTTGGAGCTTTGGAAGTTAGGGCTCGTCCAAATCGCTTGGATCTTGGTTATTGTCGTGAGGTAGGGACTTCTTTACCTCTTTTATGTGTTTATATGTTGGTATGGTGTGAAAATCGAGCATTGATCATCCCCCTTTGTTCATTCGAAAGCTGTTCAAAAACTGCAGAACCCGAAATCGCCTAGGGATCGATCCCCAAGCACCCTCATGCTTGGGGATCGATCCCTCTTTCAAATTTGGACATTTTTCACCTTGGGGATTGATCCCTATGAGAGGAGAGATCGATCCCTCCACTCTCTGGAAATTCTGCTCGTATTCTGGGTTTCAGCCCAACTTCAAATGACCATAACTTCTTTGTCCGATATCCGTTTCATGCAAACTTTATATCGATTCGAAGGTCTTGAAGTTAGCTTTCTTTTGCCACTTGAATCACCTTTAGACTCTTAGTACAAAGAAAGTTATGACTATTTGAGTAGAGGTATGTCAGTCTGCCGATGTCTGTGGCTATTCCTAAGGTTGTTCTCGTTTCGTGTAATGATTCCCTATATAAATAGAACATGTTTAAGTCACTCTTGAGCATGAACGCTTATGTCCTAATGACTCGTTGTTCGACCTTGTATCTTGGCACTCATTAGACCATAAAATCGGCGACGTTGATTAGGTAATATACCGTAAGGTTGATAGGGGTGTCGTGGGCTATAAGGGGTAAAGTGGTGAGTGTTATGAGTAGACATGAGCTTGTCTAGTGATCCGATGGGTAGTATTGTGATTTGTATCCTCGCGCTTTGTCTTGATTGAGCTCCCTAGGTTTCTTTGGCACTCATTCTATAAGATTCTCGTTCAGAACCTTGCGGATAGTGTGTCGTGGAATCATTTGTGGGTACGGTACGTGACAAAGGGCGTCATGATAGACTCATAAGATTAACGTAATCTTAAGGCATTTATTAACGTACGATGTGACAACTTGACAATTGACACCATGTAGTACGAGGAGTGAGTCGAGATAATGAGTTTGGAAACAAAACTGAAATATGAGTTGATATGTGAACCATCTACTTAATACCAATATATCTCTCTCCTATACTTAAAATTAGAGTCATGGAAATGCATAGGATGAAATCTGAAATAGATATACGAGGTCATGAGTACCCGGAACGTATTGTAGGTATATGGGGCCCTAAAACCCAGAACGTGAAATAGATATACGGGGTCACGAGTACCCGGAACGTATTGTGGGTATATGGGGCCCTAAAACCTGGAATGTGAAATGGATATACGGGGTCACGAGTACTCGGAACGTATTTGGGGGTATATGGGGCCCTAAGACCCAGAAGGTTTCTTAAGTTTGCTATTTGACGAGTCAATGGAAAATGAGCTACTTGAACTCATGTTGGAGATCTCTGGGAGATGTATGGGGTTCTCAAGACCCATAATGTAAGTCCTTTAATGCGGTAACCCTCGTGGTGTTATATTGTAACGCAAGGGGTGGAAATACAGATGGTGGAGGTATGGGATAGTGAGTCGTGTCAAAGTTGTTACTTGTTTAAGTATTGTGAACCTTATGGCTTAAAGTGACTATAGCATATCTTAGAACAATCGTCTTGAGTGTTTGGCACATCCTTGAGTCGATTGTATTTCATCGTTGAGCTATATCCTCTTGTTTTCCTTCTTTTGCCTTTATCATCATATTTGCATATAAGATTGGTAAAGATTTTCCTACTGAGCTAGTGTAGCTCAATCTAATCTTTCTTTTCAGGTTCAAATGTTGGGCAATAGATTGCATGCATCGTATGCTTGACAGTGAAAGACTTTTGGAAGCTGACATCACTAGTTATTTCATTATCTTTGTAAAGATCTCTTTTTGTTAAAGATGGTATTGTAACTAATTAGTCTAAAATTTCTTTTGACTAAATCGTCTATAACTTGATTACTTTATTGGACCTGAACTTAAGCTTAATTTGGGCCAGAGTGCCAAAGTTGTATATCTTTTGACTTGGGGACTTATTTGTAAATTGAACAGGTGGGAACTCTTTTGGGTATTTTTAGTGTTATGTGAGGATTTTTAATTGAAATAGATTATATATTTATGTTGAAAATCGAGGGTGTGACATTTTATCTCTCGAGACGTCACTTTTTTGAGAATATTTTCCCCTTTCATATCCAAAGCCCCTATTATATCCCACCCCCCGCAAACCCGTTACCTAGCCTCACCGACATCTACCCAGCCGAACCCTTTGGTCCTATCAACCAGCCCATGCACGGCAACAACCCCCAACCTCCTCTTGAACCCCTTTCAGAATCTCTCACACAATCCACCCCTTCATCGGCCACACCCACCGACCCGATTCCACCCGACACCAATCCTAGTTCACCACCCCTAGCGGTTCCCTCCCGGCCATCCTGCACTCATCGCCCCCCGAGCCATCTTCAGGATTACCTATGCCCTACCCTTCCCACAGCCACAGCGGCCTCCACCCATGCTCCGCCTCAGTTTTTAGGTACGGTTTACCCACTTAGTCATTTCATTTCCTATTCACACCTTTCCCCATCTCACTTTGCTTTTCTCTCGATTTTATCTAACTCTCATGACCCTTCTTCATATAGCCAAGCAATCAAGCACCAACACTGGTGTGATGCCATTTCTCAAGAACTCAATGCACTTGACAAAAACAAAACCTGGTTTCTTACCCCTCTTCCCCCTGGCAAAAAATCGATTGGCTGTAAATGGGTTTTTAAAACTAAACTAAAAGCAGATGGATCCATAGAACGATACAAAGCACGCTTGGTTGCCAAAGGTTACACTCAAGTCGAGGGATTGGACTACCATGACACTTTTGCACCTGTCGCAAAGTTGGTCACTGTCCGTTGTGTGCTTGCTATTGCAGATACTCGCAAATGGCACTTACACCAGTTAGACGTCAACAATGCTTTTTTACATGGTGACCTCCACGAGGATGTTTACATGTCTCTCCCTCCAGGATATGGCCGACAGGGGGAGACACGTGTCTGTAAGTTACAAAAGTCACTCTATGGGCTCAAGCAGGCATCCCGAAATTGGTACTCTAAACTGTTCACTGTCCATCTTTCCGCTGGTTTTAAACAATCCCAGGCTGATCACTCTCTCTTTACTCGCCAAACTGGTTCTAACATTCTCGTTGTTCTAGTTTATGTTGATGATTTACTTGTCACAGGCAATGATTTAGCTTCCATCCGCCACCTATAGGGGTTTTTGGCAAGTAAATTTCAGCTCAAGGATCTTGGGAAGCTTAAGTATTTTTTGGGTATTGAAGTCGCTCGCTCTGCCAAAGGAATTTTTATTAATCAGCGCAAATACATTCTTGACATCCTTGCCGATGCCGGTCGAACCGGATGTCGCCCAGCCTCTTCCCCGATGGAGCAACATTTCAAACTCACAGTTGATTCTGGTGAACCCCTCATGGATCCGAGTTCCTACCGTCGACTCATTGGCCGCCTGATCTACCTCACCATTTCGCGACCGGACATCACTTTTTCCGTTAATCTACTTAGCCAGTTTATGCAAACTCCTCGGGTTCCTCACCTGGATGCTGCTACTCGCATCCTTCGCTACCTCAAGGGTACCACTTCCCATGGCTTACTCTTTTCAGCCAGTTCTGATCTTATTATCACTGGTTACACTGACTCGGACTGGGCTAGTTGTCCTATGACTCGTCGCTCGACTACAGGTTATTTCATTACTCTTGGGGGCAGCCTCGTCTCTTGGCGCACTAAAAAGCAGAGTGTCGTCTCACGATCCTCCGCTGAAGCCGAATATCGAGCCATGGCTTCGACCTCTTGCGAATTATTGTGGCTTCGTGCTTTACTACGCGATTTGGCGGTTCCCCTCTCATCACCAACAAACCTCTACTGCAACAATCAGGCCGCCTTGCACATTGCCCAAAATTTGGTATTCCATGAGCGCTCCAAACACATTGAAATCGACTGCCACCTCGTTCGCAAAAGGGTCCACCAAGGTCTTCTTCAGCTTCATCACATTGCTTCCACTGATCAACTCGCAGATATTTTCACTAAGGCATTGGGGGTTGACCAATTTCGCCACCTGACGTCCAAGATGGGCATTACGTCCCTTCATGCTCCATCTTGAGGGGGAGTATTAGCGGACATCACGGGAAGATCACTCCACACATGGCAACAATCAATTAGGATCATGATTAGTCCCATAATTATTGGATTATTATTCTACATTCCATACTTATCCTTTCTTAGTTAGTTGCATCTCTTTCCTATATATGTATGGCTGTATTCTACAATTAATTCAATTGAGAAACAATTCATATTCAACAGAAATTCTAGTTTTATCACCCCCCATGTATCCTCTGGGACCAGCGGGTTGCTCATCTTACCATCGATGGGGCCTGGAAGGATGGAGCTGGTAGGTTGAACTGAATCCCACTACGCGGATAAATTTTTGTCACACAACTTTGGACAAGAACTCTTCAAATTGACTTTTTGCAGGTTATCCAAGGTTGATCGCAAAGACACGCAAGGCACCCACGCTCTAGCCAAACGGGCATTGCTGTCCCATACTACATCCACAGATGCGCGGGGAACCCCTTTTTGGACAGGAACTACTACCGATCCCTTCAGCTTTTGTTTATGTAGTCTCTGTATTGTATATATCTCCGTTGTTTGTTTTGAGTTTCCCTTGTATCTGTAAACTATTTGTACTACTTATCAGTACAATCCTATCATGTTTCAAAAAAAATAGAATCATTCACTAGTTTCTTTTTCTTTCTTTTTTTGTCAAAAGTGAAAAGATTATATTTATAAACGTCCAGCGGCACTTACAAAACGGAGATCATTACAAAGAACTTGGACAAGCCAAACTAATCGTCTAACAAATACAAAACAAGTAAATCACAAGGCAATTGATATCTTTCATCCTAACTCAGACATGGCCTTCCGGTTTAGGTGGACAGCTTGGCAAATAAACATCCACATGAATTAGCTTATCGACTTCCTGAACAGTACTATAAGAATCGGTACGCAATAGCGACATTTTAACATCTAATTAGGAGTCTCAAATGAGAAAAAGTGCAAAGTTAAGGACAAACGACACCAAATACCCAGATGATCACCCAAGTATGAATGCACCAATGAATTCCCAAGAACTACAAATCTGCCAAGCAGCCACAGGTTGCCTCACCAAAGACATTGTGTAGGAATAGAACCCTGAAGCACAGATATCGTTGTGAAACAACTTGAAAACCCAATCTGTAGACAAAATTCATCCAAAGACGAAACTAATAACTCCCATTGAACGAAAGACAAAACTCTCACAGACTTTATCTAGAGAGACGGACAAAAAATAATAATAATAAGAAAGGGAGTCGGTATTACCATGGCCTCTCCCTCCCGCCGCCGCACACGGAAGGAGGGGAAGGGAGAAGATCTTGGAGTTGTGATGGCTAGGGTTGAGAGAAAGATGAATTCCGGGGGGAAGTTTTTGTTGCTAGTTTCTTGTTATTACTATCAAGTACAGCTTGGTTTTCTCAAAACAATGGGCCGCTGATAAATTGGTAGATACCCAATTTACGATTTGCAATTTACGATTTGCACCCTAGCTCTGGATATCCATGTAATTGAGGTTGACACCTCATCTTTTCCAAAATGAAGACAAAAGATGTTATCAACCTCCATAATGCTGATAAAAATAAAAATAAAACCTCCATAATTAAATCAGATAAAAAAAAAACCTCCATAATAAAATAAAATTGCGTTATTTTTTATTCTTTTTTTGTGTGTCAAAAGTGAGAAGATTATATTGATAAACGTCCAACGGCACTTATAAAACGAAGATCATTACAAAGAACTTGGACAAAGCCAAATTAATCGTCTAACAAATACAAAACAAGTAAATCACAAGGCAATTGATATCTTTCATACTAACCTAGACATGGCCTGACGCAAAAACGACACTTTTAAACTGCCTAACATCTAATTAAGAGTCTCAAACGAGAAAAAGTACAAAGTTAAGGACAAAAGACACCAAATACCCAGACGATCAGATGCACTCCACCCAAGTATGAACGCACCAATGAACTCCCAAGAACTACAGATCTGCCAAGCCGCTACGGGTTGCCTCACCAAAGACATCGTGTAGGGATAGAACGTTGAAGCACAGATATTGTTGTGAAGCAACCTCGATTAAGATAACCAGATCTGTAGACAAAATTCGTCCAAAGACGAAACTAATAACTCTCGTTGAACGAGAGACAAAACTCTCACAGATCAAACGACAAGTCGTAGATCTGGAGAGACGGAAGGGAAAAAAAACAAAGATAGGAAATCGGTAATACCATGGCTTCCCCCTCCCGCCGCCGCACATGGGTATGAAACCCACAGGGGGGAGGGGAGGGGAAGAGAAAAGATCGAGGAGTTGTGGTGGCGAGGGTTGAGAGAGAGGGAGAGAGATAGAGATAGAGATAGAGTTGAGAGAGAGATCGTTATTTTTTATTCACTAGTTAATCTTATTTGCTAGTACTATTTCCGAACCTACAAATTAGTCCCTAAGGACTGCGAATGAGGCCTAGAGGGATTGCGAATATGCTTTATTTTTTAGCAGCCGATGAACTCATTGATCGAGGTGTATGTAAGTTGGTCTAGATACCATGAGTAAAAAAAAAAAAAAAATCTATTGGTTCCAATTTATGGGTAATCGTCCTTTTTGTACCACGAGAAAATGTTTATTTTGATAGTATATAATGAAGGGAAGGAATTTAGAAAATTAAGGAAATATCAGAAGATTGGAGATTAATAAAAGTTGTTAAGCTCATCTCAAAGAGAATTTTATACTAGCATTTTCCAATCTTTTCTTTGTATCCAATAATCCATTTTGTAATTAAGCTCATATTTCTCCCACTTATCTCTGCCTAATCAGCCTACTACTAGTATATGCCCCATTGGCAGTAGTTATAAAATGACAAAAATGGACTATAGTCTATATGTGTTCAGATGCTATCAACTCCTTTGGCCGAGACCAGACTAGCTATACAGAGTTTTTTTCCTATTTTAATTGGATCTCCTGCAATTGGACGGTGGAATCGGGCCCCCAAGATTAGACCATGCAAGTGCGTGTAACATAACCCGAACACCAGTGTATTCAACAACAGACTAAAATGGATAAGCACCCAATCAACACCACGCCCATGTGGATGAACAGATTCGTCCCGGCCAGTCCCTATCATACATGTAATGAATATTATTTATTTAATAAGATGAGATTTCTTGTCAAATTGTGCAATGATTATATTGAAGACAAAGATGGCTAATTATTAAAATAACATAATACAGACCTAATCTGGTTTAATACTCCTAAGAATATGGTACATGTGCGCACCATCTTATTATATCCATATTTCTTTAAGGGCAAAGTCCATTTTGACCCTCTGTGGTTTGGATCATGTGCGAATACACTCTTTATGGTTCAAAAAGTGTCCACATAACACCCTGTGATTTGTGAAATATGCAGACACACCCCTTGCCGTCATGTTTTTTATCCATATTAGTTAGGGCTGTTAGTTCAAACCGGAAAATCGATCGAAACCGGAAAAACCGGACCGAACCGGATTTTTTAAACCGGTTGAATAATTTCGATCCGGTTCCGGTTTATAAAATTTTATAAACCGGAAAAATAATTTCGATCCGGTTTATGTGTTTTAGAAACCGGTCGAAACCGGACCGGTTATATATATATGTATATTGGTCTAATATATATATTTATTATATACAATCAACCCCATATATATATATATAAACTGTTTTTATGGGCTTAATTATATTTTTATGGTTTTTTTTTTTATGTATTGGGTTCAAAATTGATCCTTTTTTGTTGGGCCCAAAAAAAGGGGTTGAATTATAAGTTTTTGGTTGATATTTTGTGGGTTGAATTGTGGATTTTTGATGTGTTGGGCCCAAAATATGTTCCGTGAATGAAAACCGGATAAACCGGACCGGAACCGGTTGACTCAATCGAAACCGGACCGGATTATTTCAACCGGTTCCGGTTTCTAAAAATCTCAAACCGGATAACCGGTTTCGACCGAAAAATATGCCGAAACCGGTCGAAACCGGACCGGTATCACCCCTAATATTAGTAATAGAATTTTGGATTTTGGAAAACAAATATTGTAGAAAAATACCATTTTGCCATTTTCTTTATCCCTTCCTTCAATCTTTCAAATTGGCGTTACCGCCGTCGCCTTCTCCTTGAATTCCTTCTCCCTCCCGCGCCGCCACATCCTCCATCAACCACAACCGCGCTAAAACTCCCTCCTGCCATCATGCGCCGCCCTTCATTAAATTACCCAGTGTTTCAAATACTATTTCAAAAAACATGTGGTCTACTACAGCTTTTGTCGACACGCACGCGCGTGCGCGAGAGAGAAAGAGAGAGAGACGAGGACAAAAAAGTATTTAATGCTATCTACGTTAATATGGATACAAAACATGAGGTGTTATATGCACACTATTAAACCATAGGAGAGATGCATCCGCATATGGCCCAAATCACAGGATATCAAAATGTACTTTGTCCTTTCTTTAATTTCCTTATAGTTTCTCTCCAATCTGCGGTTGGACTCGAAAGTCCAGTGGAATTCGATGTGGATCCTATTCTGTCATTGATATGAGTAATCTATGGGACAAGTTATTCCCACGGGATATGAGCATTGAATTAGATTATAGTATGATCTGTGAGATCAAATTCTATGAGATGGGACCCACATGCATCGTGTAGTCCATGTATGTCGAATGGTTTTGGAGACAAATGTGTCAGAATTTGTGCCCGAATATTGATCCGTGTCTGTAGCACTGCTCTAATACTTTTGAGTATCTGGTATTTTAAACCTCGTCAGTAGTACTAGTCGGATGTCTTACCCCGTGGGCCAACATATTCCGAAATGTGATTTTTGAATTTCGCATTCTCCTACTTATTTTTTGTAATCCATTTTTCCCTTTATGAATTCCATAACGTCAAACACCCAAAAAGGTTTGAGAAAAGAACAATGCAATATTGAGATGACCAAACACGCCTGTATGTATAATCACTTTTAATTTCGAACAGCACAAAATGGGCCTATACAAACAGAAATAGAGAGGAGAAACCAAACTTGTCAAGTTGGTTGTCTCATTTCTCTTCCCAGTGGTGACCTGATCGAGTTCGAGTTCCACGGGGAGTATGTTTGGGGTTTACGGCTATGGATAGCCTTTAAACCCTCCGTTGACTAACAAACTGACACCTCGTTAACCTCCGCTGATATATACCGTATGACAAACAAACAAACAAACAAAAAAACAGAAATAGAGAATCCAATGATTAGGGATAATTACTTGTCCATCGATCCAATGGCACAAAAGTCACGGATATGATCAGTTTCTTTACAAAAGTTCAACATGGAGTAGTTCGAATGATGTTATTGTTCTAGAATTTTGAACCAAAATCTTTCAACAAAAATGATGTTGAGTGAACATCCAGGGTGAGCACAATTGTAGTCGCTAGCCACTCAACAATCAGGGACCTCGAAAAGTCTTTGGTCCAGAATCTAACCCTCATAATGCGTGCAATCAATTCTTGTGTTGGTGTGGTCGATAAAAATAAATGATTCAACCCCAGAATCATTTGAATGTAGCGGATAACAGTGGGGCTCAAGTTTTTTTTTTTTTTTTGATCGGCGTGGGGCTCGAGAATTAGTTTGTATTCGAATCATAGGAGCTCTAGCTAGCAATCGCCGATCATATTGGTGACGTTATTGTTGCTGTGATTAATTAAAGAAGTAGTACCATATTGGTGACGTTATTGTTGCTGTGATTAATTAAAGAAGTAGTACCAAATATGACACCACAAAGATCAAAAGTGCCCCTACAAAGATCAGAAGTAGTTCGAGTTGTACACAGAGCTCTGTCCCGATTTCAATTGGGCCTCGTGGTAATGGACAGTGAGATTAAAGTAAAAAATTATGACAATTACACAAGTTTAGTCGGTAATTGTTCAACAATTGGCAACTAAATTTATTTTAGTCGAAAAGTTTAGTCGGCAATTATGTAATTTCTTGTAATGAAATCAAAAAATTATGCTGCATAAGTTATTCATTAGCATGAACACCATCCATTCGGTTGGATACTTAAAAAAGAAAACAAATTGAGTGATGATGTTGAGTGACGTTCTTGTGGACAAAAGCATTTCAATCAGTCCTTTGTACTGTAGTGATCACTACATAATTCACCAATCATGCCACTTTCGTACGTTATCTGGTTTTGTATATATGGAGAAATTTTTATTTACGTAAGTTTCGTAAATAAAGTTTATGGAGGCCAATCTCGGCCGTTTAAAGTATTTTGAGCGATTAGAATTAAAGGCAAACTAGTAACGGTAACAATTACTCCATTTATTATCGGTCAAAGATCAAAAACATATCTCAACCGTTTATTACCAAAACGGACAGGTGAAATTGCGCGTTTTTCGTAAACAGCTTATTCATCGCACCTCCGTGAATAAGTTTCTCTCTTGTGTATATACGGAAGGAATCTTCAAAATTTGCTCTTTTTCAAATTGATGTAACGTACAAGGAACTCCAACAAGGAGTATAGACCCCCCACCCTAATAGAATATAAGCTTTCTCCCTATATATTGGTGTCTAAATCCCCACCTAATTTTACAACATAATTCAACTATCACACTAACAAAGTTCTTGCCAAAATATAGTGTCCATGGCTTCCAGAGAAGACACTGTACCGGAGTCGGAAAAGGCGGCGCCGCCACCAGAAGCTCCGGTACTTGAGCCAGAAAAGGCGGTTCCGCCGCCTGAAGCTCTGGCTGCGGAGCCAAAAAAGGAGGCTCCGCCACCGGAGACCAAAGCGACACAGCATGCCCCTCCTCCTGACTACTTGGTGGTGGCTGATGTGGTTCTGAGGGTGCTGTTGTTTGTTGCGGCGGTGACGAGCGTGGTGGTGATGGTCACCAGTAATCAGACGAAGTTAGTTCCCCTACCGGTGCCTCCGTTCTTGAAGGTGCCCCGTCCGGCGAAATTCTCACATTCACCGGCCTTCATGTAAGTTTTTACGCCCATAGGCTTTTGCACTTCATCTCCATATCATGCATAGTGCATAATAACGACTCTGTATGGCTTTAGAACAGCTGGTAAAGGTAGTTCAATGGGTAAGTACTCCAACTTCTCATTCAATGAGTAGATTTAAATCTCCATAGTCGATTCGTGAGGTTAAACACACTCTTTCGTGTCAGTACGTTACGTAGCACGAGGT
Organism: Rhododendron henanense subsp. lingbaoense; assembly: GCA_020567845.1. Taxonomy (NCBI): domain Eukaryota; kingdom Viridiplantae; phylum Streptophyta; class Magnoliopsida; order Ericales; family Ericaceae; genus Rhododendron; species Rhododendron henanense. The sequence continues at coordinate 3,363,754 of CM036313.1, forward strand.
GGAACCTTAGCTTCGTTCCCGACATAGTTGCGGTGGAATTCCCTTTAGATGGCTATATGTTGCTGAGAGCAATAGTACTCTATGGTAGATATGTGTAGTAGCGCCTATCTGCGTATATATTTTACATAAAAGAAAAAAAAGTACTCCAACATAGTCCACACAACGATGGTGTTCGGAGTTTTATCTTGACTAACAAAAACGCGTAGTCTTCGATTTATATATATATCAAGTAATTATTTGTTATAAACCTATAATTTAACTTATAAGCGATAACAAACGGGGCCACTGTATCATTTATTAAGAGAAGTGAGAATGAAAAAATAACCCTCACTTCATGCTCTTGAGAATTTAACCCTTACCTCATGCTTATGATATAATGACTTAATTAATTCGCATTTGAGAATTAATCATATATAGGCCGCCTCTCCTTCCAGCCAAGCCTGTTAGTCACGGGCTCGGATTTTCTTTTGCAAAAATAGGACCAGTAGGTCACAATTTTATCAGGATCATTAGAGTCATATCAACTATGTGTAAAAAAGTCCAATAACATCAACTCTCGGTGGATACGAGACAGCAACTAAAAGGCCATGTTCCCAAAGAGAAAGTCACAACAACGAATCTCAAGAAGGCCAAACATTTAAAAACTTTGAGGGTGGTTTGCCCATTCATTAACTCAGTGCCCCGGAGTTGATCGAGCGTGCGCAAACAAACCCGGACACCGAGTTGTCAAAAGGAAAAGAGTAACGGGAAACAAGTCGGCTAACCCCACTAATTAATTGGAAAACAATATGTCTTTGGAAGAGCTTTAATTGGCTTTAAGTTGTACACATATGTCATTAAAGTTGGTGAGCCACCAATTAATATATACAGTATATTAAACCATGACTATTATTTAGCTGAAGTGGTCTTGCAATGCCCAAAGTGGGGGACAGACTGCAAGTTGGTGATAATTGAGACGAAAGGCTATTCCAAGACCCACAAAAATTAAAGACTAATAAAATGAGAGAGAGAGAGAGAGAGAGAGAGAGAGAGAGAGAGAGAGAGAGAGAGAGAGAGAGAGAGAGAGAGAGTCAAATAAGATTTCAATTTCATTTGTTGAAGCTTTTACTAATGGATTCTGATTAGGTAGACATACACCCATTTTCTGACCCTACGGGTAACAAAAGAAAACTGATAACTATGCAAATATGGCCAACGTGGCACCACCTTTTTCTTTTCCTTTCTACAACTATAGCTGCATTCAACTCAGTCCAATTATTTATACGTTTATTTCTTAATATATTGGCTTCATAATCAGTACTACTTTTTTTTTTAGAACTATAAATAGGGGGTGTTCCAGATTGTGAAAAAAATATTTTTTGAAAAAGAAGGTAATTTCAAGCTCAAAAATTATGTATTTACATAAATAATTTTTTTATCAATATAGATCTTGTTTGATAGATCTCATTAAGATCTTTTATACGGTGCAAAAAAAAATAAAAAATTATTTTCCATTTTCATTATAATTGAGTTTGAAAATTGAAAAAAAGAACTTTTACAAAAGAAAGGTAAACTGGAACGGGGCGTTCAATTTTTTGAGTTTTTTAAGCATACATATAAGAATATAAAATATACATAACATAAAATTCGAAATGGTATCCCAAATTATACCTGTAGTGGTACGTACCATACCGATAAGAAAAACAATGCCTTTACCGGTACAGTATTCAGAACCTTGATCCCAACATTCCAACATTGGAATAGAACTACTAAAAGTATTAAATTACTAGCTAGGAATTTGATTCCTTGATAATTAGTAAATTTTATTCCCACTCAAGATTGAGGCAAACCAGACATAGCCATACAGCCATAGTGATCAACTATTCACCTGCAGCTTAGCTGGCTAAATTCGTCTCTATCTGGATTTCTTGGTGTTTTGGGTGTTTGTAATCTCTACGGTTGATGGAGGTACCGGGGGTCGAGTATCGTGTAAATCTCTATGAAATTTTCTCGTTGGTTTGCGCATGCATATGCGTTTTTGTTTGCGTTTGAAGGGGTTCGTAAAATCCCAAAAGTATGCTCATCGATTCGAAAGATCAAAATAGAAGAAAAGCTAAAACAGAAGGGAAAAGATATCCTGTCCCTTCTCATTCTTAGCCTTGAGAAAGTGATCAATTTGGGTACAGATACTCCCAAGACTAAATGAAGAACAACTCTATTGCAGATACTTTGTTGTTGCACTCTCTGTCGCCGGCCTTTACAGCATTATCACTGCAGCAGTCTCCTTTTTAGCACTCTTGAAGGCAGGTCGCCCAGCAAAGCTGTTGGCGCATTTTGTGATATTCGACGTGGTAAGCTCTTATAAGAATTTACTTTTTGAGAATAGCAGTAGCAGTAGAAATGGAAGTAGAGGCAGAGGGAGCAGCAGATGCTAATAACTGTGTCACCAGAAAAAAAAAAAAAAAAAACTGTGTCACCAGAAGATGCTACACCCTACGGATTTAACCGGATGCTCCAAAACATGGTTACGTCTTCTTTCAGAAAACCATGAATTGAGTGATCCAAAACGGCAACAAATAGACCTAATGTAATAGCGACAGTGGAGCTTTGAAAAGGCCAAACAAGAAAGATGTGGTCCTAATGCTCCTGGAAACATATTTTGCATGGATAATTATTGAGAAAACAAAACTTTCTTTTATCAGATTTTTCTCAGTTTAGATATCGCAATCTATAGAAGCCTACAGTATAGACAATGTGGTGTGTCACGTTCTCATTTCGGTTCCTCATAATTCAAACAACCATTGTTCCATGGTGCAGCTCATTTTGGGCATTGTAGCCGCGGCAACTGGAGCTGCAGCAGGAGTGGCTTACATTGGACTAAAAGGGAACTCCCACGTCGGGTGGAGCAAGGTCTGCAACATCTTCGACAAATTCTGTCAACAAGTCGGAGCCTCCGTTGCAATCTCGCTTGTCGCCTCCGTTGTGCTCGTGCTGCTTGTCATACTGTCTGCTTACTCCCTCTCCAAAAAGATCCCCCAGTAGAGCCTACTTTGTGATCCCCAGGTTGTTACGCTTGTGAGTTTGTGTGTATAGTTATTGGTCGATTGTGCAGTGCTGTATAGTTATTGCTTGATTGTGCGGTGCGTGGAGTTGATTTTTTATTTGTACTCAAGTGATGTTTCAATTCTCTGTTACGTAGTTGGACTGGTATATATATTGGATGCATTTGTTTGGGTTCAATTGAAGATGGTTAATGTTTTTAGGCTGAGTACAAGTCTTGTGAATGTAACCACCCGGGGTTCACGCAGTGGTAGTCATCTGGCAACCGATGCCTCACGAAGCCTTTGGTATGCTCCCACTGCATGTTATCAACTCCTGGTTGGACCAGTCTATACAGGCTTTGTCCCGACATTAATTGAGCTCCCGCTGGTGAACGGTGGGATTGGTCCCCCCCAAAAGGGTCTTGTGGATTCACTGTAATCCTATCCAAGTGACAGAATCGTCGACTTGTGACAATACTTAAACCTAAAGTGTTTCCTGTTTATAGATGTCGGTATTTCAATCATTAGGAACATATTGAAATCAAGAGGATGCGGAATTGCAGTACCGGGATGACAACAATCGGAACTGCTTTTCCTTCCAGAGTTCCGAGAATAAAGCAAGCAATTTTATCAAGACTAGCACACATAAGCAATTGAAAAATCCTTGGGATAGAAAGGAAGAGTCATCTTCTCAAAGAACTTGAGGTAACAGACGAGATTCGTGGGCTATGAGACCATCTGGTATAGAACGAAAGTCCCGAAAATGAAACATGAATGAAATGTGAATATATAACTGCTTATTTCTGCTATGAGACCATCTGGCATAGAACAAAGGTTCCACGAATGTAATGCGAAGAAAGTGTGAATACAGATGACTGAATCTGTAAATAGGAATAGAAGTGGTAAAGTAGGTCTCATGGTATTTGAATGACTGAGTTGGCTGAAACCTGGTCAAGGATACAAGGATTTCGCATCTGATTGAAAAAGATGCAACCAATGAAGTAAGTTTGACATGATACCATAGGATGAGATGTGTAGCTGTTATGATCCCACAAGGACTGTAGAACTTAATCTTTAGTTGTTCTGCCATATACCCGGGTCTTTCGGTGTGTTGTTTACCCATGATACGTGTGGTATTAGAGGTGGACCACTCCTGGGTTTGAGCCGCGGAACAAGATTCATAAAGGAGACCTACCAAGGGTAGAGTGAAAGCCATTTCAGGTGGAGAAAAGGGCTGAACTCGCAAATGCTTGGGTCCTGAACCAAAGAAAATGGCATCTGGAGCTTGTCAACAAGAAAGCCAATGAACCTGATGCACAAATTCTAGGCAAAGGAACAGCAGAAAATTTGAACAAGTTGAGTATCAATCTAAAAGGAATACCAGGGTCATATTGATTCGTGTAATGGGTCAGAAAAATTCACTCACATAAGTAATGAACTGCAATAAAGTCTGCATATGATTTCTGAGCACGTTCGCTTAAAGGGTAGCACCCTTTAAGAGCTCCACTTACTATTCTAGTGAAAATAGCAAACCTTTGGGCATGATTCATGCTAATGGATAACACCCAGTCAAGACATCATAACTTACGTCGAAATATGACGAAGTACATTTACATAGGTCTACGTTCCTTGCACTTGTTATATAGGATAATAGGAGTGCAAGACTGAAAACCATCTGGGCATACCTCAATCCACAGCACAACTTCATCACAAGGGGATCACGTATTGACTAGTTAGTTGGCATTCAAATCATAAATTAACCTTTGAAAGATGCAATTTTTTTTCTCAAAAAAGCATATCAATTTGCAGCTTCTAAAAGACCCATTACAAGACAAAGGAACTTTAAATTACCCAGTGGACCAAAACTGGTACTTCAATGGAGTACTCCAATTTACAAAGTTTGCCCCTCAGTATGAACACTAGAAGATTGTTTGTTCCCCTAATTCCTGACCAGCCATTCCTTCTCTGAGTACCCTCTCAAAGAATTCTTCCAATGTGTCCTTCCCATAACTCGGTGTTTTCTCTGCACAATATTCTCCGGTCTCAGGATCCAAAACCAACATGCTCTCAGCTGCATAGTACCTACCGATTTTACCAAACTCAGCTGCATCCTCCATAGAAGGGAAAAACTTAACAAGGAAATCAAGAACTCCAATTGCGAAATCCATTATTTCAATCGGCACTTTTATAAAATTGGGTTTTTTACCCACAAGTCTAAATAGAATCTCCCCTTGCTCCAATGGTGTCAATGCCTTCCCTGGTCCGCCAATGGGCAAAACCTGGTTAATCTTATCCTCACTCAAAACACAATCTGCAATGAACTTGGCCAAATCCGGCTCACTGATTGGTTTGCAAGCACACAACTTTCCGTCACCAAACATCACATAAGGCTTCCCATCTTTCACCAATTCAATCTGTCCGCCCAAACTTTTGAAAAACGCAGTTGGCCTCACAATACTGTAAGTAAACCCATCATTTTCTTCAGCTTCTTTAATCAATTCAGCCTCGAACTTCAACTTTGCGCGTTGAAATTCAAGAAGGGGCTTTTGCACACAGATTGCAGATAACAAAACAAAATGTGAAGCCCCATGATTCCTACCGCCAACAAGGCTATTTTTTGTTGCCTCATAATCAATCTTCCATGAGTCTTTAACACCGCCACTGCGGCTAGCAAGGCAAGAAACAACAACATCAATGGAAACCCCCAAATTCTCCAAACTCTTTTCAAAAGAATCCAAATGGGTCACATCTGAAAAGCACACATTTGCCCCATTCAACTGTCCTAAGGTGTCTTCTCTCTTATATCTACCCCTAATCCCACTCCTCTCCCTAGCAACAGCTATAACATTAAACCCTCTATTAACTAACTCTTTAACCACAAATTTCCCAATATACCCAGTTGAACCCACCACCAAAACATTGATATCTTTTGGGTTTTTGCTTCTGAACGAGGTTTTGGTGGTTTCAACAGTAGGGGAGGTTAAAGCTGAAATGGGTTTGAGCCATTTTCTTCTAAATTTAGAGGGTCCAGATAAACTAGGAGAAGAAAATGAAAGCCCATATGGGAATGATGAGTTTACCTGAACTGGATTGATAAAATGTGAAGCTAAAAGCCTATTGAAGCTTTGACCCTTTGGTGAGTGGAGTGTGAAACCACTGAAGGGTGCACCAATGGACATCTTTAGTTCAAGAAGATTGGAATTAGACAAAAGAGTGTCTGGTTTTGAAACATTTCAGGAGAAAGAAAGTGATGAATCAAGTGAGGTGGTGGTTGGTGGAGATTGTGATGGTGTTTCATGGCTGTTGAGAATGCTGGTTTTATCGAGTGGGAATCCAAATGATTGGTGGAAATTAGAGCAGAAAGATGGCTACAAAATCTGAATGTAAAGGGGCCCAAAAGGCCGAATTTTATTCTTAGAGGCCCAAATTCCACATTACCTGCGGTCTCAGTGGACACTTTTTACTCACGTAACGCGAGTGCAGGAGCGGGAGCGATTAGCAATAGCAATAGCGAGTGCAGAAATCTAAGCGAGCACGTGAAATTGCTTTTTGAACACATTTTCATTCCATTAAAATTCCGGTGACCAAAAGCATAGAGCGATAATTGAGACTAGAGCGGAATGCCCCACCCAAGTCAAAGAAAGAATTAAGTTAAAGGAAAATGCTAGGTGAGCAGGTTATTTTTAAAATTTAACAAGTGCATTGAAAAGGGTAAAATGTGTATAGAAATGTAAAAGTGTATGGGAAGGTATTCCTCAACTTTTTTGTCTTTTTAATTTTGGTAATTTTTTGTTTTTTTTAAATTTTTGTTAGATTCGAGTTATATTTTTGAATTAATTATTAGTCTCAACAAGGGAGTCTAAAAAGTTTAAAATTTTGTGACCAAAATTAAAAAAAAGTACACTAAAGACGAAAAAATATCAACCAATGTTTTTTTTATCTAAAGTGTCGTCTTACATAAAAATATATATATTTTTTCGATTTCTTTCGTCAAAACAAATCAAAAAGTTATAACAAAAATATAAACAAGAATACTAGACCCAAAAATGAATATCCATCATTTCACAACAGTAATACTACACACAGTAAAAGTGCATAGATTTTGTGCACAAATTTGTTGTGGGGCTTTCTATGGCTCCCATACAAATAATCTGAGAGCACTTATAGGTATCAGATTAAATTGATTTTTGGCGGGAGCCTTTGAAAAAATATTTTACATTTTATGAACAGCTTGAATAATTTGTGTGGGATCCAGAGTAAATCCCACACACACATCTGTGCGCTATCTGTGTTGAAATTGTCTGTGTGAATAGACTTACTAAGAAATGAGTCCTGTGTGTAGCACAGACAATCTACAGATTGTGCATAAATTTTATTGTGATTTGTGTGGGACCCATAGTGGGCCCACAACAAAATATGTGCACAGATTGTATGTGTGTAGACTTTCTGCGAAGAAATTGCCTACAAAAGACTCGCCGTGCTATATATACCCGTACATGAAGTACATAACCCAAGAACACAGAAGAAGACACTTCCCCACTCTGCCAAAAACAAAGCATGAATCAATCGAAAGAGGCTCCACAGAACTCAATCCCACAAGATATCGCCCTCAAAATCGCCTCCTCCCTTCAGGCACGTAACCCTGCAATTGTTTCTTTCCGAACTCTTGCTTTTGTTTTCTCGATTGACATGATTTCATGTGTTTCTGTTCTTGCTTTTTTTGTGGGTGTGGAATGATATCGATTTTTGAAGGTACGGGATGTGTGTTCGTTGGGCAGTTGCTCGCGGTTTTGGCGCGAGCTGTGCGGGTCCGATTCTGTGTGGGAGGCTCTGTATAGAGACCGATGGCCAACCCGTGTTCCACAAATTGAGCTCGCCTTGATGGTGCGCTCTCTCTCTCTCTCTCTCTCTCTCTCTCTCTCTCTCTCTCTCTCTCTCTCTCTCGTTCAGTATCTTGTCTGGTCTGTACTTTTTCTGGGTACTGTTTCAGTTTCTTGGGTCAATTATTTGGTATAGGACCCTCCCTTCGTGGTGAAGGCCGGCGCTGTAAGTCCAGGAGCTCTAAAACTCAAATAAGCCTAGTCACAGAATTAGGATCACAAATAGTTAACATAATAGTTTGTTAACCTTGAAACAAATGCATATAATAAGTACTAAAACAGGGATTAACTCTGATTTAACAAATTATCAAACTATTGAAACAATAAATTAGGATTGAGAAATCAGGCCTGAGAATCCAGGAGGCGTGATCACATTGTCCTAAAGTCGTAGATCCTAATTCACCACTTGGTCTCTCCCCAAGTGTGTATGCAATGGATTATATGTACTTCCATAGCAAATATGAGCTTGCCAAATGTCCTACGAGTCCCCACCGTGTGGTCCCATTGCACATCTGAAAAATAAACAATTAAAGAGAGAGAGAGAGAGAGCAATAATTTGGTGTGGCCAAATACTCATGATCTCCACACAACACTTGATCGCGGTCGTTGATCAGGCTTTGATGGACTTTAGCCTTGGCAACATATGGCGTGCCATTTTGGGGTATAAAAAATTACTGTGTTCTGTTTTTGAAGTGGGAAATGGATCATCGGTTCTCATTTTGGATTGGACTGGATAGCCCAAATCTCAGCCGCCCATCACGGCAATCAATGACCTTACCTCTGATATGGATAAGCGATTATGATAAGATCCAAACCCTTTGAAAAGGATTCTTTATGGTGACTTTACCTTCACAATGAAAGAAAATTATTACCTACTATTTGTTAGGAAAATTCGAAGTCGGCGATTACGTAATTACTGATTCAAGTGTAAGATAAAGTTCACTTTTACCTATGAACTGTTAAATTTGGTCATTGCTTATGATAAATTTAAGAGATTTGAAATAAGTTTCGTTCAGTGTATATGAGCAACTTGAGTTGGCTTAGTTATGAACTTAGGCCATCTCCAACTCTTTATTTGTTCTTTTCTCAACTGAGTAGTAGCTTCATGCATAAAAAGTATTCTAACGTACATATTACTATATTAGGCATAACTTTGAGTAAAGCTTCATTAACGGCAGAATAGTCAATTTGAAAGCCTCAAAGTAGCTCTGATAATATTGAAGGAAAAGAGGGTCTCCCTTGTTTTGATTGAAATGCGTGAGTAGAACCCATTTAAATAGTAGCTTGAGTAAAGAAATTTTCTCAATTTACCTTTAATTCAAGGTCTGAGTAAGGTTCGGAGATGCCCTTACATATTGGGAAGTGGTCAGTTCAAGTGAAATGTTTTCATTCATACAAGGAAATGGACCCTTATTCCATCAACGTGTTAAATTCCAAATGTGTAACAGTTCAAATGATAATAAAATGAAAATAGCATAACTTCATTCCCTGTCATGTCCCAACCCATTGACTCATGTCTTTTGCTCTCTTGTTACCATGGTTTGGATTTTGTGAAGATTGGAAGTATTGTTTTCTTCTATTTACGAGTCTAAAAACCATAGGGTTGGAGGGAATGTTACATCGACAAGCATAAAGAAATGGATCGCATTGCAACAGATTTTGTGCAACAGTTTTCATTCACTGAATCAATTGATGTTGGGCAATACCTGTCAGCAATCAAAGGCATGTGCTTGATGGAGTTGGGATTTGGAGACGTGCAGATGTTCTTTTTCAAGCCAAAGTTCAGCGTACTAATCAATTTGATCGGGTTACACTACTGCATTAGTTGGCTTGGAGTTCCGGTAGTTACTCCTACTACGCATTGAATTTCCTTATTCGATACTCTTTATTCTGTTCGCTATGTGGGTACATTTTCCAGAGTGCAACTTCTGTAGCTAAGCGTTTACTCTGTGTTCTTATTTTTAGCAACTTCCAGACCGTGGCATACAATGTTTTGTCAAAGCTAAAGTGACTAGGAACTTGAGTTTCTTCTATTTTCAGAACTTAGTGTTTCAGTGGAACACAGAAATAGATCTTGGAGGTTGGATAAGTAGTGGACGTGGGACTGATGGCCGGAATCCCTGTTGTATAGGTAAAACTTTGGATAAGTAGTACGTGCGGGGAGCAATTTTCAGTTATATTTCAAATGATAGGTTATAGCCTCATAGGTGTAAGAAGAAATGTTTAACAAGAGGAGATTAAAAAAATGGATCGTGATTTTGGACTGAATATGTAATGCTTCCCGGTTGATCTTCAATATGGTTTTTATTGATTACTCTTGTCTTCGATATTGAAGTCCCGTGTAAAACTGGTTCTTCTAATTCTGTTTTTATGTGGTAGACTAGGCGCATTAGGTAGTTGTTACTTTATGCGAAATCTATTTGAGGTTTACAACTAGTTTTCTCTTTTCTAAGCAGGGTTGAACGGAAATGAGCCATACGTTGGTGCTTTACATACACAAAGCAGGATTATGGAATCCTATCATTTACTATACGAGCCGAATGTGTCTAGTTATGAAAAGCTAGATTTTTGGCATATCAGTCACGGAGAGAACTCTGATAGTATCGATACTCGTCTCTGTAGCACAGACACCACAGACACGGCGGGGGACACAACGATTCTAAAAAATGAGGAGACAAACACGGCGTGGGACCCAAGTCACCCAACAATTCTTTTTAACAATATTTTTTAGTAATGCAATCCTACAATGGAAGCATTAAATATTTCGTTTACCACTCGAATCCAAAGCATTATCGACGAATAGTGACACTTTTAGCCCATTACTTTTAAAGTTAAATACTTACCTTGGAAAAGCTTTTCAAATTTACAAAAGCCCCTCTGTCGTGTCCCCCTGCCCCACCATAAAACATGTTAAAATAGAACGGGCACATCACGTGACATGTCCTACACGGACACTGATACGGGCACGGGAATTCTAAAAGAAATGGGGACACGCCACATGTATATTTATTTATTTGTTTATATTTGTTTTCAATTTTTTTCCAAATTTAAATGGCAAAATGTGGACAAAACGAAAAATTTATAGTTCTAATACCATTCAAACAAAACAAGACATCCATAAGTTCAATACAACCCTATTGAGAAATTATAGTTTGACCCCTGAATTTTAAAAAAAATATTACAGTTTGACCCCAAAATTTTTAAAAAATACATTTTGACCCCTTTTTTTACACTTTTACCCCCCGCTGTGTCCCCAGCCGTGTCCCCCTCAAAAAATTGTCCCATACGTGTCACCGCCGTGTCCCCGTGTCCAACACCTCTAGAGGTGTCAGTGCTTCATAGCCCGTAGGTATTTTGGTGTGTCCTACTCGGATATGGGTACACCAAGTTAAAATTTGAGGTGTGTTGGTGCTTCATAGGTACTCGTTGACTGCTTGCTAATCGTTTGGATGAGTAGGTACTGAATTTGTGGTTACCATTCTTATGTCCTAGCATGTGACAAGGCTCTTCACTATATATATGCAGACCAAATACATAGGTGTTGTAGTATTGGTTTGGTGGCGAGGTTCAACATAGGACCTTCCTTTTGACCTAATTGAGAGTTGCACATGTATGTTTGTGACGTCTAAGGTTTTTGTTTCCAGACTGCTTATGTTGGGGAAGCACTTGATAGCTGCAAAATTTCCGAAAGGGAAGTGCGTGTTCAGCGGTGGAAGACTGGCGGGTATTATCACATCCTTCAGATGGACGGGTATCTTTTTCGTACACTCTCCTTGGCGGATCTTGCATTGGGCAATGAAGAGGAAGTTCTGGGAGTTCTTAGTCGAGATCCCATTGCGGAGGGGCTTTGTGTGCAGATATCTGTTGCTAAACCTGTATCTACTCTCCGGTCTGTCCAATCCCCACCAGCTCATGACTATTGAGGGTTTTCCCTTGTGCTGTGACTGGTGTATTTGTTCACAAATCTCTTTCTGCCCCCAAGTTATATTTGTAACTGAGTTTATGCATGTGTTTTATGTATCTGTGTATGTGCCGATTACCCTAAAAAGTGTTTCGCATAGTTGTTTGGGGTTGTGAAAGGTTGAAAGGTGAGAATCATTTTACACGTCTTGGGTAGAACTCAATCCCAAAAGCTAGTTGTTGGAATTTGAAGCCTCGTGCTTATATATAGTTCATATTACTTTGGTACCCAGGCAATGTGGAACTTTTCTTCACAAATTGAACCCGGAACTGCTTTACTGTTGGTTTGGATTGATGCCCGCGAATAAATATTGAGAAGGTTGCACTCAAGTCCACTAGACATTTGCTCTCATAATAGATACCTGTGGAGGCAAAATCAACTTTTTACCCATGGCTGAGATGCTTAAACTGTTTTTCTCTTCTTTTTTTTTAATGAGCAAAGAACGGATTTTCATACCTTTTATAAACTGTTTCTCTCTTTCATAAGGAGGCTTGACGAAAAAGGAGACATACTAGCTCGGTGGTGTTTTACATTTACAAAGCAGGGTTATGGAACCCTCTTATAGTGATGATCGCGTTGTAAGAGAAGCTATCGTACTCAATTTAACATGAGCCACGCGTGTCTAGTTTCGAGAACAGAGAACCTAGATTGTTTGGCATATCAGTCAACTGAGAGAACACAGACATTGATACGGGACATGGTGGGGGATAGGGGACACGGATACGGGACACGATATTTTCTAGAAAACGGGGAATCTAACATGGCAAGGGACATGGCAATTTTTTGTCCGGAGTATATGATTTTCTTAGCTACTGATCAAACCTACAATGTGACTACCAAATATTTTGTTCCGTACTCCAATCGTGTGTAGTATAGATCGATGGTATACCCCTATATGCATACGCACATATTTAATACTTACAATTTTGGTCAGATATTTTTGAAGTTGTAAATATTTGTAATATAACATTACGATCCAACAAGGGTTTATCGAGAACTTTGTTTGTACGAAGAATTAATATAACATTTTTTGGCATCAAAGAAACACACACGCACACACACATATATATATATATACACTAATCTTCTAATGAGGACCTAAAATGAGGACTACCCCATTTCTTCCCTTTCCCGATTGAATTTTGATGATCCGAGCCGTTCAATGTGTTCAGAACGTGATTTTAAGGGTACTCGCGAGAAATCGGCAAAAAAAATGACCGGGAAGGGCTTGATTTGAGCAGTTTTTATTTGAACCGTTCGATAAAAAAATAAATAAAAACTGCTCGGATGAAGCCCTTCCCGGTCTTTTTTTTTGCTGATTTCACGCGGGTACCCTTAAAATCACGTTCTGAACACATTGAGCGGCTCGGATCATCAAAATTCAATCGGAAAAGGGAGGTCCTCATTTTATTAAAATAAGGTGGTCCTTATTAGAAGGGGACTCATATATATATATATATATATAAGAAGAAAGATTACAAGGGATTAAAGTGTTTCTTGATGAGGCTCCTTTGAGTTACTTTCATCATGATCCAACGAGGGTTTATCGAGCACTTAATTTGTACGTAGAATTAAATTAATCAAACATGTCTAATGAGTAACCACGCAATCAAGAGAAACTTAACGTGCAATTTATCCTCGGAATCATGTTAAACGCATGTTTGCCTGATTTTTTTCCAAAACGCATGTTGCCTGATTATGTTGTATTCAACATCCGATCAATGTGATTTTCTATACAAAAATAAAGTATTCAATGAAGTCTACAAGATGATTCAAATTTTTTTTGATCCGAAGATGATTCAAATTGTGATGACATTATCTCGGAAGACCCTTTTGAGGTGCACTGTAACCTGCAGTGCCTTGCTGCATTTGATAGAAAAATAAATGGGACTGAGTCTCAGTATGAAAATGTAATTATCCTAATTACAGTCAACTCATAATCAATTACAATCAAAATAAAATAAATGGGATAGTCCGTTCTAGAACACCTTCTTAAAAAATAAATATTTATTTTATATTTTCAAACTCAAAAATAATGTAAATGAAAAATATTTTTTTGATTTTTTTTGCACCGTATAAAAGATCTCATCGAGATCTTTCAAACAAAATCCATATTGCATATTTTTAGATTTCATTAAACTCATTATTTTTGAGTTCAAAATTAACTTCTTAAAAAATACTGTAAGTACTTAAAATCCGTTCCAGTCTATATAGTATATGAATGATTACGGTATTCTAACAACGTTGACGCGCGAACTCTCTCACTTTCCCCTCTATTTTCTTCCCCAAACAAGCTTATCCAAACAAGCGGAAGGACAGAATTTATGTTAAGATTCTTTTCTTTTCTTTCCACAAGTTTCAAACAGCCGGAAGCAATCGGAAGAGGGGTCATGCAGAACTCAATCCCCATTGAGATTGCCCTCAAAATCGCATCATCCCTTCAGGCACGTGACCCTGCAATTGTTTTCCATTTTACTTTCTGCATGATAAGTTGATAAGTAACAGTCTCTTTGTATTGGTATTGAGAGAAATGATGAGAAAAGAAATGGGTGAGGTTCCTCTTTTCTGATCATTTCTCACCTATCTATCCAAACAAGCGGTGAGATTTGGTAGGATTCTTTTTTCTTTTCTTTTCTCACCAAACCCCTCCATCAAAGGGCCTTAGTTGTTCCATTTTTCTTATATCTGTTTCTGGTCTTATTTTTCTTGACTGGTGCTGATTTTATTTTTGTTTTTGGGTTTTTGTTTGTTATTATGGGTTTGGAATCATTTGATTTTTGAAGGAATCTGATGTGTGTTCGTTCGGTAGTTGTTCGAGGTTTTGGCGCGAGCTGTGTGGGTCGGATTGTTTGTGGGAGTCTCTATACAGACAGAGATGGCCAGCCCTTGATCCACAAATGAAGCCCTCCTCGATGGTTCTCTCTCTCTCTCTTGTTTGGTCTGTGCTTTTTTTTTTTTCTGGGTACTTTCAGTTTCTTGTGTCAACTATTTGGTTTAGGGGTTTATCACTTTGTTTCGTTTTTGAATTGGAAAATGGATCCTATCATCATTTTGAACTGAACTGGACAGTCCAAATCTTGCCGGCCATCTCGGCAATCAATGACCTTACTCTCCTATCGAGGATCAGCATTTTTTTAACATTGATTGCCGAGAAGAGCGGCTGAGATTTGAGCTACCCTGTCCGGTCCAAAATGAGGACATGAGAGGATCCAAACCCGTTGAAATGGATTCTATAACTCGAATCTACCTTTGCAATCGAAAGGAAATTATAACCTAATATTTGTTGGGAAATTCGAAGAGGGCGATTCCGGGATTAGCTGATTCAAGTGTAAGATAAAGCTTACTTTCACATATCAATTGTTAAATTTGGTCATTCCTAATGAAATGTAGCATCTTGTATCTGAATTTAAGGGATTTGAAATAAGTTTTGCTCAGTGTATATGAAGAGCTTGAAGTTGGCTTAGTGATTAACTTAGGCCGTCTCCAACCCTTTATTTGTACTTCTACTCAACTAAGTAATAGCTTCAATGATTGCTCAGTGTTTATGAAAAGTATTCTTGCAGACATATTAAACATAGCTTTGGTAAAGCTTCATTAACTGCAGAATCTTCAATTTCAAAATTATCTACGTCATTTTTTTGATGACTTTCCACAAGGTAGCTATGATAATATTGAAGAAAAAAAGAGGGTCTCCCTTGATTTGAGTGGAAATCATGAGTAGAACCCATTTTAATATGAGCTTGAGTAAAGGGATTCTCTCAATTTAAGTTTAAGTCAAGATCTGAGTAAGGTTTGGAGATGCCCTTACAACTTGGGAAGTAATCAATTCAAGTGAAATATTTTCATGCGAGCAAGGAAATGTCCCCTTAATTCATTAACTTGTTGAATTCCAAATATATAACTGTTCAAATGATAATGAGATGAAAATAGCATATTCCATTCCCTGTCATGTCCAAACCCGTTGGTCTCATGTCTTTTGCTCTCTTGTTACCATGGTTTAGAGTTATTGAGGATTAAAAGCATTGTTTTCTTCTATTTACGAGTCTAAATATCATAGGGTTGGAGGGAATGTTACATCGACAAGCATAAAGATGTGGAACGCTTTGCAACAGATGTTGTGCAACAGTTTTCGTGCACCGAATCAATTGATGTTGGGCAATGCCTGTCAGCAATTGAAGGCATGTGCTTGAAGGAGCTGGGATTCAAAGACGTGCAGATGTTCTTTTTCAAGCCAAACCTCAGCGTACTGATTAATTTGATGGGGTTACATTACTGCATTAGTTGGCTTGGATTTCCGGTAGTTACTCCTATTACACATTGAATTTCCTTGTTCGATACTCTTTATCCTGTTTGCTATGTCAGTACACTTTCCAGAGTGCAACTTCCGTGACTAAGAGTTTACTCCAAGTGATCTTACTTTTAGCAACTTCCAGACCGTGTCATACAATGTTTTGCCAAAGCTAAAGCAAGAACTTGAGTTTCTGTTATTTTCAGAACTTAGTGTTGCAGTGGAACATAGAAATAGTTCTTGGAGGTTGGATAAGTAGTGGACCTTGGACTGATGGACGGGATCCCTGTTGTATAGGTAAAACTTTGAATAAGTAGTACGTGCAGGGAGCAATTTTCGGTCATGTTTCTGTTGATAGGTGTAAGAAGAAATGTTTAACAAGAGGAGATAACAAAAATGGATCATGATTTTGGGCCGAATATGTAAAATCTATTTGAGGTTGACAATTAGTTTTCTCTTTGCTAAGCACGGTTTAATGAAAAATGAGCCAAAACAGACACTAAACATACACAAAACAGGATTATGGAATCTTATCATTTACTTTAGTGAGGTTCTTATACTGATGATCATGATGTAACAGATGCTATTTTACTCAGATTCAATATGAGCCATGTGTGTCTTGTTGGAAAAATGGGTTTTGTACACAACATTTTTTGGGAATAAAGATCGCATAACTGTTTTTACATTCGATTGCGTCCAACATGTCTAGCTATGAGAACCTAGATTGTTGGGCATATCAGTCACGGTTAGAGCTCTGATAACATTCATACTCGTCTATGTAGCACAGAAATGGACACGGCGGGGGAAATGACAATTCTCAAAAATGGGTACAGACACGGCTCGGGACCCAACAAATTTTTTTTTTGTTGTGGTCATCTATGCAATCCTACGATGTAACCAATATTTTACCACTCCAATCGAAAGCATTATGGACGAATAGTGACACTTTTTGGCCCAATACTTTTAAAGTAAAATACTTACCTTGGAAAAGCTTTTCAAATTTACAAAAGCCCCTCTGTCGTGTCCCCCTCTGTCCCTGGTGTGTCCCACCATATAACATGTTATAATTTAACGGGCACACCACGTGGCATGTCCCATATGTATTTCGGTGTGTCCTGCTCGGATATGGCAACTTTACTCATTGACTGCTTGCTAATCGTTTGGATGAGTAGGATATTAAATCTTTGGTTACCACTCTTATTTCCTAGCAAGTGACAAGGCTCTTCACTATAAGAAGACCAAATACATGAAGGAATTACAGCATTGGTTTGGTGGCGAGGTTCAACATAGGATCTTCTTCTATTTCCTTACTTCTATACCACGTTCAACTCCGTTTCTTTTGACACGTTTTAGAGTTGCATATGTATGTTTGTGATGTCTAAGGTTTTTGTTTCCAGACCGCTTATGTTGGGGAAGCACTTGATAGCTGCAAAATTTCTGAAAGGGAAGTGTGTGTTCAGCGGTTGAAGATTCCCCGCGGGTTTTGTTTCTACGGGTACATTTGTCGTACATTCTCCTTGGCAGATATTGCATCGGGCAATGAAGACACAGTTCTGGGACTTCTTCGTCGTCGAGTTCCCATTACCGAGCCTTATCGTGTGCTGATTTCTGTTGTTAAACCTGATACTCCCTGGTCTGCCAATTAACCACCGGTGCGGAAATATTGAGGGTTTTCCCTTGTGCTGTGACGGGTGTATTTGTTCACAAAATTCTTCTGGCCCCAAGTTATATTTGTAACTGAGTTTATTCATGTGATATAGTTGTTGGGGGGGTTGGGGAAGGTTGAAAAGTGAGAATTGAACCCAGAACTGCTGTATTGTTTGGTTGGTTTGGATTATGTATATAAATTGATGCCTATGAATAAATATGAGACAAGTGATTTTAGCACGAACTCTACAAATTGCTATCTGCACTTCAAAGGTTGAGTGCAACAATCAATCCCTATACGCAATTATTGCTCGCACTCTACTTTTCAATCGCAAATATTAATTTGTAGAGTGCAAAAATCACACATTTGTGCCTGATCAGTGCTCAGTTTGGTGGATTTACTGTTTTGCACAGTTTGTGTCTCTTGCATTATCAATCTGGACCTCAGGGAGGGATGGTTATGAGGTTGTGATTCAAAGTTAGTGGTTCGACCACTATTTTTACAATTTCATCCTCATTACTGGTAAAAATTAGTTTTAACAGTAGAGAATAAGGAGCCATGCTAAAAATCTGATCAGACAGTTTTAAGTAGATGTACATTAATGAATTGTCCCTTTAAAAAAATTTAATTCAATGTACAGAATAAACAATATGGGACGAAAGAAGTATGTGATCATTACTCTTTTTGCGTTTTGTGAGGTACCACTTGTTTATTTGCTTATTTTTTGTGTACGAATCAAAATGCAAAATAATTAAAATTTTCATAAGAAAAATACAGTAAATAAAAGCTACTAGTAAGTAAGGTTACAAAACAAGTATCTTATACCACAATATTTAAAATTTTAAACAACAGTGATAATCAAAAGAACCATGCTAAGTCCCGTATACAGAGTTGGGGGAGCGTGTTGTCCCTTAAAGGAACAGCAGAGTGCTGTCCTGGCCGAGGGGGTCCTGCTCCAGTCTCGCTCCAATGATCGGAAATGTTCACTTTGTAGAGTTCATCGAGTTAAATAAATATGCAAAAAATCAACTCGATCGGATATCATTAAGTGCCTAATCAAATTCTTTTTGTCTTGAAAAGAATGGATTCGAAACACTGGATCAAATCCACTAGAACCCATTATTGGCAAGTTATATATGTTCCAATCAGGCACTTAATGATATCCGATCGAGTTGATTTTTGACATTTCTATTCAACTCGACGAGCTCTACGAAGTGAACGTTTTTTATCATCGGAACGAGATCGGAGCAGGGTCCCCTCGGCCGGAACAGCACGCTGCTGTCCCTTAAAGGGACAACAGCTCCCCCAATCCCTAAGTATACAAACATTAGTGCATAAATTCGGACGCAACTATGAAATGTCAACAAGTTATTATTTGGCTCATTCAACATCTCTATTATAAAACAGAAGGGTGTGGGGACAAGTTGTTGCAACGGCTCAGATTTGTTTGATCTAAGGGTTGAGATGCATTTTTTCACATTTTATGAAAGTATCCACATTTGTCAATCATATTACATAAATGCCATCTGTTGTCTAAGAGGAAAAAAGAATCAAAATTCAAATTTCACAGCTCTCTCTCTCTCTCTTCCCCCACGGTGAAAAAAACAAAGAAGGGGGGAAAGCAATTCTCCTTGCTTCCTTCCTTTCTACGAGACCTTTCCTCCCCTATGGGTTTGGCTGTCTTCGAGGAAGGGGTTCCCCCGGTGGACTACCAAGCACTGGGACCGTCCACTCCTCCTCGACAGTCAAATCCCTCGGGAGAAATCAAATCGAGAGGGGTATTTTCTGTTGCCTACCATGTGTTTGTTAAAATGCTCTCTTTTATTTCGTATACACTTCCTCCATAATCTGGAGAGGTATTTTTTGTTGCCCACCACGTGTTTGTTAAATGATTTCTTCTGTTTTGTAGAGCTGTAGAGACTTTGTGGGGGGTTTTTCCCCCCTTTTTGAACGGCGTTCTGCATAATTTCGTGAATTGCTAATTTCTCCACTACACTCTTCGCCGTTAAAAAAAAAGGGTTAATTTTTTAGCAATTTGTAGCTACCTAAAAATTGAAATAATGTTTTGAGCCACTATCAAGATTCAAAGGGTATTTCAATTTCAATTGGGTGAGTAGTGCCGTAGGCACGGGCAAGCACTAGTAATGCCATAATGGTAAAAGGCGATGAAAAAATTATGACTCTAAATAATTCAAAGTTACTTGAGATAAGTTTGATTAAAAAGTGTTTAAAATCAGCTCATTTGACAAACTAATTAAATTCAAATATGTTGTTGAACGTGGTTAAAATTTTCAACTAAACTTGAACACTATTCGACTCATTTGACTTCTTACTATGGACAAATATAAAAATGCAGGAATTTTTCATGAGTCCATGTATCATCCCCTTTGTGATTTGGATATGGGCTAAAACAAATGTCTATTAGATTCGCGTAGCGATTAAAGTGACGGCCATTTTTTTACCTTGACTTTTTTTTAATACCTCAAATCAATCTAAATCCCGAAATCCATCACACTTAGAGGTGAGATTAAGGAGCGAAAAGTGCGGAGTATTTAGTTGATCAATCTTATTAGTCTAAGAATTTAAATGTATATTCAAACTTAAATTGTTTATAGAACGAGTTAATCTCTAACGAACTTCAATCGAGTCAAACGCAAATCGATCTCAAGTAGCTTCAATACTCCACAATTTTGAACGAACTTTGTATCTAACTAACTCGATTTGGAATAGTTTGGTCGTTTAGCAGCTCCAATCACACTGTTGCGTAACACAATAGAAAAGGGCTATCCAGATCAGAGGGTTGACACAAAACTAACAACGCAATGACGTGGACGCACAAATTTTCTCTCACTTTCCCTTCCATTTTCTTGCTCAAGAAAATAGAAAACCGAAAACACAGAAAAACACTCTTCCAAAAAAAAAAAACTCTGCCAAAAACATGAAGCAATCGGAAGAGGGTATACAGAACTCAATCCCAGACGATATTGCCCTCAAAATCGCCTCATCCCTTCAGGCACGTGACCCAGCAATTATTTTCCATTTTACTCTCTACATGATTAGTAGAATTGTTCATTTTTCCATATCTGTTCTGGGTTTTTATTGATTGTGCTGATTTTTTTTTTTTTTTTTCGGGTACTCGTTTTCGTGGGTGTGATCGAATGATTTTGACCATTGAAGGTGTGGGATGTGTGTTCGTTGGGTAGGTGTTCGAGGTTTTGGCGGGAGCTGTGTGGGTCGGATTGTGTGTGGGAGTGTCTATACAGAGAGAGATGGCCAGCCCTTGATTTGGGCAAAGACTCTTCAGCTCAGGATGTCAAAACCCATCAGTTTGATCCACAAATTGAGCCCTCCTTAATGGTAAATGCACAACTCTATTTCTCTCTCTTGACTTTTTTTTCTTTCTGGGTTCAGATTCTTGTATGGTTTTGGTTGTGGTGAAAAGCAGAATTTTTGAGCTATTTGCAACACTTTTAATTAAAGTGATTATAATTGGTAAATGCACAACTCTATTTTATGGTTTTTGAACTGGGTTTGAGGACTTCATGATTAACAATGCAATGAAAAGAAAAGTTATTCAAAAAGTTAAACTTTTATCCATGGCAACCGAAACTGGGTGATTTATTTATAATCTTTTAGAAAGTACGATTTGTTTAGTGCCTTTTAGCAACTTGAATTGGTGCTCTTGTCAATTTACAAGTTTCGAAGGAATTAATTCGGATGAAACTCTCGTGCGTACAAGCAAATAGCCCATTGATCAATTAACCAGTCAAATTCCAGTAACATAATCGTAGTATTTGACTTAAATACCAATGAAATGAAAATGGTCTGGATTTTGTGAAGATTAAGGCAATGTTTGATTTATGAATTCCATAGGGTTGGAGGGCAATGTACATCGACAAGCACAACGAGATGGATTGCAGAGCAACAGTTGTGTTGAATTTTGTGGAACACTGTTCTTCCTCTGAATCAATTGAGGTTGGGCACTACCTATCGGCAATTGAAGGCCTATGCTCGATGCAGTTAGGATTCAAAGATGTGCAGATGTTTCTTTTCAAGCCAAAGCTTAGCGTGCTGCTAAATTTAATTGGGTTGCACTACTGCATTAGATGGCTTGGAGTTCCGGTAGTTACTCCTACCAGCATCTCATTTCCTTTGTTCAATTCTAGTTGGTTTTTTCACTCTCCGGGTCCAAATGCATATTTTCCAGAATCCAACTTCCCTAGCTAAGCTTTACAGTGTTTTTAAGCTAAGGCAAATAATTAGGAGTTCAATTGCTTTTAGTTTCAGAACTGGGTTTTGCAGTGGGACGTAGATACATTCTGGGGTTGGATAATCTATAGACCTCGGCATCTTTTCATATGTGAAGCCTATTGTCTAGTGGAAACTTCAGATACACGGCATGTGTGAGTGGCAATTTATGTTTCCTTTGGAAGGTATAGGAAGAAATTAAATTTGTGTTCTTACAAGAAGTTCAAAGTTTGCATGCAAATCTCTATAGTAAGATGGTATACTTTGTAGTTATTACTTTTTACCATCTTGATGTCACACAATTTACGAAAGCAATTGGTATAAGGGGCAGTGACCAGCCTTTCATTAGACAAGGGTCAAAAAATTGCTAACCCTTGAACAAACTCAGGCTTGGAAACCAGTTGCCTAGCTCATAATTTAGCTTATTCAAGTTCTGAACACGAGCTAGGGAGGGTCATGAAAGAGGGAAGAGAATGAGCGAAAAGCAGGGAATTGTGGCCAGTAGGGGTCCTGAGCCCCCAGAAAATCTTAAAATCCTCACATGTGTGCTAATTTTCTTGGAATCCGATGAAATGGTTATAACTTTCGTTTATTGGCCCTTCCATCTTTTCCCCATTGATTCTTACCCCTGAAATTGAAGAACTCTAGCTCTGCCCCCGAGCTAGGTCTGTACAGCCATATTATTTCGCTTTTTTGCCCAATAGTGGTGGAAATGGAGATAGAAATCCAGTTTCTAGCGTGAGTTGTTAATAACTGGCACAATTCTCATACAATGTTTTCAATTTGGTGT
The DNA here is from genome assembly GCA_020567845.1 of Rhododendron henanense subsp. lingbaoense. NCBI lineage: Eukaryota > Viridiplantae > Streptophyta > Magnoliopsida > Ericales > Ericaceae > Rhododendron > Rhododendron henanense. The sequence continues at coordinate 3,386,589 of CM036313.1, forward strand.
GGAAATGGATAGTGGGATGGGCACTCAAGTAGGGTTGTTTAACCTTATGAATTAGCTTGAATGGGGGCCTAAATTTGGCAACACTACTTGGAGTCAGACTGAGTACCGGATGGAAAGTTGATGCAGAACCGAGCCAATCTAGAATCGCGGCCTTCAGCTCTTCTAATTTGTAATTTGCCTGTATTCCTGCTTTGGGTCACAAATAAAATGCTTCCTGGTCATAGATACAACTTATAAAGGTTGAACTTGAGTATTTCTTGCTTGCTTACTCTTGTCATCTAGCAGAGACCAGATTTTCTACCTTATTGATGTCCCTATATACATGATTCTTCTTAATCAGCTTTTATGTGGCAGACTAGACATGTTATGCAGTTCTTGTTAGTTGTGAGGATTATAACTACTTTTCGCTTTTCGAAGGGGGCTTGAGTGAAAAATGAGCTATGGTCCCGAGGTGCTTTACATCTACACGGTTGGACTATGAAATCCTATGATTTACTTGAGCAAGGTTTTTTGTTCTGATGATTATGCTCTGACAGAAGCTTCATCTGCTCGGTCAATATCAGCATCTAATAAAATTCTGATAGCATTATTCACCAAATAGTTAAGCTGTTATAAAGAGGAGACACTAAATTTATATCGACGCGCATGGGAAGGCTCTTCACTATTAGCAGACAATTACGTGCAAGTACTGTAATTCAGTTGGGTGGCGACGCTCAAAATTGGATTTTTCTTCTTTTTTTAATCCTGCTTTTATACCATTTTATTATCCATAACTTTTGTGCTGTTTAAGAATTGCATATCCATGCCTTCTTTTTTTTTTGTCTAATGTGGTATTGTTTGCAGGCTGAGGCTATCATGGAAGCACTTGATAGCGGCCACATTTCAGAAAGGGAAGTGTGCGTTCAATGGTGGAAGCTAGGCAGGTGGTTTTACGGCTTCCGTTTGAGAGACGAGTCTCGCTCTCGTACATTCTCCTTGTTAGATATTGCCATGGACAAAGAAGAGGAAGTTCTACGGGTGCTTCGTCGAGGTGCCATTCACGAGGTGATTCGCGTGCAGATTTCTGTTGCAAAACCTGTATCTACTCCTTGGTCTGTCCAATCCCCACCAACTCAGAATTAAGGAGGGTGTTCATAACATTCTTCACACAATGTTTGCGTGTACGGCACGCGCTTGTAAATATATAGACTGATAATTTGGGGGGGGTCCAAAAGTGAGAATTCAGCCCTAACCTTCTCTGGAAATACAAATACTGTAGAACTGTGATAGTGTGGGTTTGGATAATGTATATATACGCAAATAAATATTGAATATTTGAATGTTTACATAGTGCAGTTGTGCCCACTCAATTTGATTTATGTTCTCAGTTCAAAAAAGATTTGATTGATGTTCTCTTTATCGTTGGAAATGTTAGCTCTTTGGTTATTTGAGTAATGCCATATTGACGAACTTTATTACTCACATGGCCTTGTCAATACAGAATCAAAAATCCCGCAGGGCACTTCCTGTAGTGCACCCTACAGGGCACATCTAAGTCGTCCACAAGTGTTTTCAACGGTCCGGATTTAAAAATTAACTCTAAAAAGTAACTAGCATCCTTGTTCGCATTCCAGAGCTTATTCCCAACACAACACCAAATAACAGTTAAAAAGTAACTAGCATCGTATATATAACCACATTCAAACAAGAGCCATTGTCATTATAAGGAACAATAAAAAGTGCAGATCTTCTATATTCCAACCATGAACCATGTATCACTGATTAAGACAACGCGGTTTACAATCACACGGTGCATAAGTGCGTCTTTCTTAGGCGCAAATTTACATCATAAACCTCGGTTGATGTTTTTCGCTAATTCTACTTCTTTCCACTGCAACTGCATGTGTTCATGTTTCCAATCAGTAAACATCCTTAATTCAGAAGGAATCGAGTGTGCACAAAAGTATCACTTGAGTAACTATGTATTGATTGTATTCACGATTGCCCCTGTGTAATGCCAAGATTCTGTACTGCGGCGACATCAAAAAAACCAACAAATAGAAATCTAAGGTAAGCAACTTCATCTTCCATCACATGCTCGTTAACTCTCCTTACTCTTCCACCTCTCTCACAATCCGAGAAAGTTAGCAAAGCTAGGGTATTTTGGCTCCCATCCTATTTCCTCCCGAGTTTTCACGTTGTTTAGTTTCTTTCCCAAAGGATCACTAGTGCCTGCCAAGGACAAAAAGGAGTTATAGCGATGCATGTTTATATACCAGTCCGCTTTATAAGAGGGCATATTGATCATGAAACAAAAAACGGTTTAAAACATAAGATGAGTGTATCCCAAGAGTTTATCTAATAGAGTAATTTTGATAGGTGGAAACAATTTTGAAATTTGAAGTATGAAAATAAATTATTTGCTACAATCCAATTAAAAGATACAACTACCGAAAACAGAAAAATAATATGGGAGCCAGAGAGATGTTGAGTGTTTGTACATGTTTCACACTTCGTAGTAACTTCCACAAGTCATTTCCTCAAGTTAAACAGCATAAATGACAGAATGAATGCCTGATAAATGAAATGAACGAGATCACCTGCCCTTTTATCGCTTAAACTGTCAAACTCTGACAACCCTCCTATATATTTTTTTCCACGAGATGTATGGATCTTACCTGTAAAACCCTCAAACTTCTTGCTAAATTTCCCACTCCTACTGACCAGGTCCATTATTCCTTGCCTACAAAAGCAATTCATGGGGCATGGAAAATTCATCAGACTGATGAAAAATGATGTACATCTCGGATAGTTGTTTTAGTGTAGCGTTGTTGAGTCGTTGACAGAGGAATCACTATCAACATGTAATCAATAGTTGAAAATAAAGTCATCACTCTCAACATGTAACTCAGTACTTGAAAATACGAACGAAGGAAAACCTGGATAAAGGGTGATTATCACAGCCTAGAAAAAATTTGCCCCGAAGTTTCTTCTTCAAGATTGCCACTGATAGAGAAGCTGCATCCTTTTTGTGGAAGCACAGAAATTGCACCAAATTCAACCAAGAGAAACAAACACCAAGTTTAACCAATCAACATGTTATTTCAGGTATGGCATTTGAACTAAAGCATGACATAAACTGGATTAAAATAATAAAGTGTGTTGAATATTGATAGGTGAGTGGAGCCGCCAAAAAGAGAAAGGGCTACCATTGGGCTTGTGTAGCGTGTAACAAATCAACATGATTAATATAAAATGGACTCCAAATTTTCTTAAAATATCTTAAAATTCATGCATTTTTATCGAAATAAAAAAAAATACACTAGTATTTGTGTACCGGCTGAGATTCCAGTACAAGCCCGGTACAGTCCGATACATCGACCGGTATAGGCTGATATTTTGGCCGGTAGGGAACACCAAGGTATGTGTACCGTTTTATTGCTGATACGGTATGTACCGGCCGGTACAGTACGGGATTGACAATACTAGTTCTACCTTTTCTGCCACGAGTCTGTATCATAGGTGTTGACTCTCCACATATATTTCTCCTTTTCTGCCATTTTTCTCATGGACTATTGCAAGGTAAAAGCGTCGCCGTGAACTAGAGAACAAAGGAAGTTGGTACTTGAAACATAGAACTACAAGGTCGGTATAATAAAGAGATCCACAAAGATAAATACACACCTCATAGTGTATAAGATTGAGGATGTGATCTGGACGAAATTCGATAGTACCTTTCTCCAACCAATAAACATGTGCACCTCTATCTTCTTTGTATTAAGAGTTAAGGTGGGTGCGATGTTGGAATGCACTTACATGGCTGATTAGTAACAAGAATCCGGAAGTTTCACCAACAAATATAAGTAAATCTCATGACTCGCATTTGATAAAGGATATGTAAAGTCCTGCCAATCTGACAACACAACCACCAGACTCCAGCACTACTTTTTCTGCTTTCAAAAGGACATCAGTCCTAGCGCTCCTCCCAATTGGAACTACTGGACTGTCCTGCAAAGCCACGCAAGAATGTAAGTCAAAATATAGTGACGCCTCACGAAAGTTTGTAATAAGTATGACAGCCACCTATTTCGCACGAACTAGACATAAGATGAACAACGTACTTTGAAATTAACAAGATGTAAAAGACTTAACGAGTTGTTTTAAAAGTTATGTTTCCCTGATAACCGTTATGACAATATTCCATGTTTTAACTAACAACGACAAGATACTTAAACCCCATGAATTTAATCATCGATCTTGTCGCAAACTTATTCTATATGGAGTCGTCCAATTTAAAAACACGTCAGGCATACGATGACAAAAGGTGTTATGATTAGATGGAACACCTCGTAACATTGTCCATTGTCATTGCAATCATATGGGGCGGAGCTTGAAGTAAATAGGAAAGAACCTTCCCCATTCCAGCTTAATGCAGCTTCCCTGATTGTTAAGACATTCCAAACTGATACTGTAAGTTCCAGAATCAACAGCATTCTTTATTAGATTAAAAGGATAGAAACAATCGTGCAGGCTCAAAAACAAGTTGCTCAAAATAAACATGTAAACATAGAAGATATAACCGGACACTTCAACTTGTAAGCGAAGGTGTACTTGAAGGACGCCAAGGGGATGTCACACATGTACAAAACATGACACCTTGTTCTTTCTTCCTATTCTCACATGCAGCCTGGTTTTGTGAGACAACCAAAGTTTAGCGTCCCATGGACCATAAATACTCATTTAATTCTCACAGTGCCTAAACCCCAAATGATCCAATTTCACAATTCCCAAAATTCTTGTTCCATTTTCACAGTCCTTTCATTTCTCTTTGAAGAGCATAAATATGCTCATGATAGCTAACTTCATGGAATTGTGTTTTGAACAGCCTCCCTTTTGTGATTTTTCATTAAATCCATCCCAGCCCCAACTTTTCCTCTTGTAATTTACCTCAATTGCTAGTGAGCAGCTGAAAGTAGGATTAATCATGGCTTTGAGTTTAATTTCAATTACTCAACAAAACCAGATGAGTTTTGTTGTCAATGATAGCAGCATCCAGGTTGGGTTAGCTTAAAGTAACTCCAACTAAATCAACATTGCCAGAGAGAAGCAGCCTAGAAACACTCAAATTATGGTATTCCAAGCACATACATAATGTTCATCAAAGACAACTAGATGTGTTGGAAATTCCGATCTAAGAAGATGTGAAGTTGATCAAATGTTATTCCGAGAGGGGTTTAATCACAGAGTGGTATAACAATGCAACTTTCCACTTCTTTTTGTTCTCATTTCTGGATATTGCTTTCCTTCAAGTGAGCGCAGAACTTTGATCAGCTTCCCTAAACAGTTCATCCTTTTGTATATGTCAATGCACTAGTTGTCAGAGAAACATGCACACTATAACGCTAAAGCTCTCTTTGGTAACGAATAGCATTAGTCTGTCTGAAATGAACCATAATACACGAAGCATTCCAAGAGAAATTATCCACTAATAGAATATGAGGTGTTTCTCAAATTTTTCGTTCTCGATCAGGGATTCAGGATCATAGCAGGTGCCCATTGGGAAAGACAGGAACAAAGTATGGACTACATTCTCAGAGAAGCAATCAGTGTGTATTTATTCAAGCATCAGTCATCATCATTACAAGTTGCTTATCTATAGGAGTTCTGACGAAAGGAAGCTGAGACATGAATACTGGCTATTTATTAATCAAGACATGTTAAAGTTACTTCATAGTAAAATCAGCTTAGCAAGTTCGATTCCTATTAATCATACAAGACATGAATATTGTTTTCGATTATTTGGACACTTCTACAGCAGATGATAACAAGAGAAGTCTGATAGATGTTACAATGACAAATTAAAGACTAAAAAACACTTATAACAATCTAAGTCTACGAGCAGAATGGCCAAACATTCGTTTAAACTAAAGGATAGTCACATATACACCAAAAAGAGACTAGCAACCCCATATACCATAATAGTGCAACACACCACAGATCAATTGGGATCTTAGAAGTCACAATCCTCATTCATACCTAACATCACCTGGATAGTCCAGAGTTCGGGATGGAGGAGCACAAAAAATAACGTAAGGAAACTTATGAGTTGCCTTTGTTTCCTTCAAGGATGGATTGATCCCGATTTTAATCAACTCATCATGGTGATCCGCAGTCACTGTCTGCCCAACGATTTGACACCCTGGGTGCTCCTGCTCATAACAGTAAACTACAAAATTAAGCCTCAAAGCCCACATGCTTGAGCCCCATTTGTTAAAACTTGTACAACGAAAAACCAACAAGAAGATTCAGAATTAAATCAAACCAAATTAATCCATCAAGAGCACCCGCAAAATTTAAAGACGCTGACATCATACTACTAATTCGAAAGATAATCGCATATTTATCTGAGTTTGCAACCCCAAAAATGCAAAATTATGGATCCATCCTTGCTTAAAACTGATCTGGTAAGTAGACAGCTACCTAATTTATAGGGTTCAACCTAAGGCTCGAATTATACCTCCCGCCATTTCTCAGCCACTAACCGCCCAAGAACACCTGGCCCCACTATCAGCAAATCATTGGCTCCAACCAAACCGGGGGAAGAAGCATCAAGTGACTCATTTAGTGCACCTTCATCATCCAAATAGCAATCAATCAAAACCAAACCAAAACAAATCATATTAATTGCATCAAATCATCAAAGAACTCTGTATCTATACATAAATCAATCCTGTATGAAACATAACCACTTAAACTCCTCAAATTCCATAAAAAGGCCCAATAATATGCATCACTAGGTCACTATTCAAATCAGTATTCCACAATGTAAATGTAACCACTTACTATCAGAATTCTTGGGATTGCAATTTCATATTAATGTGCATGCTTATGTTAATACATGCAGAGACAGAAATGAATAGAGACAATCACTGTAGAGACCTATTTCATCCAATGCCTCGTCTAGTGGACCTTGATCAAGCAAATTTTCACTCAATCAAAGCCACACAAAAAAAAAAAAAGCATACTGAATCACTGATTATGAAAATCATCTGATTACTCGGCATGACGGCATCTATACATATACCAATCCCTTGACAACGTAGAACCACTTAAACACCTCAAACGCATACTAACAGAGCCTACGTGTCACTAGATCACAATTCAGTTGGGAATTCCGCAATGCAAGTAAGAAGATTACAAATTAACAATTAGGAAGAACGTTTACCTTTTAAACACTTTGACTATCCATCCACAATTCCGTTCGATTTCATTTACATATGCATCATGCATGTATATAGAGAGATTGTGTGTATTGATGTATATTAGAGATGCTGGGTCACCAATCTGTGGGATGCTCTGTAACTCACTGTGGATGGAATTCAATGCTTGCGAGGAGCAACCAGCTGCGAATGCCAAGTATGTGGAGGGGGTTGAATGAGAAGAAAACTTCCGAGAGGTGCATAAGGAGGTGATGCTTGGAGAAAATTTTGGATTAAAAGCAATGTGGCAAACTGGAAGGGGTTTGCAGATACCACAATTTGTAGATGTGGGAGCTCAGACGAGAAGATCAATAGATTATCGGACATTTTGCTGAATATATAGAAAGGATAAGGGATATTGATTGTCTGTTTTTCGTTTCCATACTTATGATGTGGAGAGAGAAGTGAAACTTATCAATCACATAAAATCATCAGATAACCCAGTATCCATACACAATTGTAGACATTTGAGAGGCAGCACAACTTAAACATCTCCAATTCAATAAAACCATGCATCACTAGATTCACTACAACATAATTCGGAGATGAGTTCCCCAATGCAAGTAAGAAGGTTACCAAATCACAATTAGAAAAAAACAATCCTTCAATTCTAAACCAGTAACTATCCACGTTTCCCTTTGATTGGAGTTCAAACCTCACTAACTACAACTAACATTGCTGACTTCCGCCGAGAAAAAGAAAACCTATCCACGTTTCCCTTGAGTTTCAAAGATATGTCATATGTGCATCTAATCTATATAGTCGATACTAAAGAGTTGAACTCCCCTTGGCCCTTTTTCTCAGACAATCAAGAAAATCACACACAAATTCACATCACCTTCCTCCACTCCACTCCTCTCATTTCACATTCTTTGTTTCCTCCACCTTCCCGCTTCCCAAAAGTCACTCGTTTATTGCCCAGCACTTACCCTTATTTATTTGCATGTAATTCCAAAAAAAAAAAACCTTATGTTCTTTTTTTGATTAGTAAAAAAAAACCTTATGTTGCAAAGCGCAACCATAATGAAACATAACATAATTTGTGCTAATTTCTAATGTGCTTCCGCGCTTGTGTATATGTATAGATATAAACAACTCGTGAAACTCCTCGAATTCCAAACCAAACAAAGAGTTTGCATCACTAGATTATAATTCAGTAGGGAATTCCACAAAGCAAGGAAGAAGATTGTGAAATTAACCTTCAGAGAGAGAGCGGATCAACAAAAAAAAAAAAAAAACCTTCAGGGAGAGAGACCTATAGAGGATGCGTTGACTTGGAGAGGAGCGGCCATGAGCGCAGATGAGGACGACGACGACAACGATGTGCGTTTGGTCTTGAAATTGGGGTTCCTGATGAGGAGAGTGGGGAACGACAATGAGCGTTTCGAGCTGAGGAGAGAGAGGGAAGAGCGAGAGAGCTTTGTTGTTGTTGTTGTTGGTGTCCTCGTGGGAGTGGTGGATCTGATAAAGGCTACTGTTGTTGTTGTGGTGCCCATAGAGAGAGAAAAACGAAAAAAGAGGAGAGAGAAAAAGAGGAGAGAGAGAGAGAGACTTTCTCGAAATGTGAGATTTTACTTTACTTTACTTTACTTTACTTTGGCACTTGGCAGGGGTGAGCCGATTGGATAGAACCTGTACGGCGAGAATGCGTAGGGGGAGAATTCTCGATGGCCAATGAATGAGCTACACGTCGCCAACATTAGTAGAGCCTCTTTCTTTTCTTTTTTTTTTTACCATTCGTTAATTCTATTTTACACTACTAGTGCTTGTTCGTGCCTACGGCACTACGCACCCCGTGTCGTAGGCATGGGCATTTTTGTAATATATTTTTATTTTTTTATGTCAATGCCAGAAGCCGAGCAGTGGGTAAAAAAAACCGATGATATTTTTGTAATATATTTGTAAGAGTGTGGGTGTTTTCTTAAGAGAGTTGAAGAGCACATCTCATCCATTGGATCAAATGAATCTCAACCATTGGATCAACTTGTGTTTGTGTGGAGGCTCACACCCTTGTGTTTTATTAGGTAGATTCAAATTATCTAGAATAGTGTGGGTGTTTTTTTTTTTTTTTTGCTACACCTCACCAACATTAGTAGAGCAATTTTTTTTTTTTTTTTTTTACCATTCGTTAATTCTATTTTACACTATTCTAGATAATTTGATCTATGTCAATTATGGACTGATCTTTGCGGTACCATGGGAAGGTGTCCCAATTACAAGAGAGCACCATGTGCGGTATGTGATTACGGAATTTACGCATGTTCAAGTCGGCCAAATAAATACACGAATTCCACCTAATATTTGTAAGCCCTACCCAATTGAAATTTTATTTTTCAAGTTCGTCCAATTAATTCATTTATTCTTCTAATAATACGTAATGGTCCATTTCTTTTATCGGCCGCTCGACGATATAATCCAAAGATGAGGTAAGGTCGCTAACCTTCCTTCGTCCAGGTCGTAATTGAATGTTTTTTTTTTTCAATCATAATAAGCGTAGCTGAAATTCAAAATTATAAAAACAAACTTCTAAACGACGGACCAATTCTAAATTGGAATTAGAAATTGCTTGTAAACTTGTTTTAGATGAATTCTCTTCACAACTAAAAATTCAGGTGCGTGGTGGGGTTCAACACAATATATGGTGGAGAGGGATGTTAGACACCAAAACCGCCATACAATTATTCTCATTTGTGGGACTTGGGCTAGATCCAACCTTCTTGGTATAATAACGAGTTTATTATTATGAAACTGAAATCAATTACTCCCTCCGTCTTATTTTAGCCCAGTTTTATATTTGAACGTCCAGAAACACGTGTCCATTTTGACAAGTCAAAAAGGGAAAGTTGATGATAGATTTCTTTTTTTGTCCTTGTTCTTTTGAATTAGAGTAATAGTTCCACGTTTATAAAATAAAGGCCAAGTTAGGAAATTTATACTTAGTTTGAGATGCAGGGATGAGATCTCTTTAAATAATTAAACTCTAAAAGAGGAACTAAAATTACGAGGTGGGGGAGTGTGAGTTAACATTCTGCTATGGCGTCGTCCAAAAACGAATGTATGTCTATGGGTGGGGGATAGACCACTTGCCGCCCCCACCTTGGTAGAACTACCCTATATATATAGTATATCATACAAGGGAAATAGTCATGATAATATTCTATATCAACCCCTCCAAACTTGAAATTAAAAATAGAATAACTAATGGCATAATATTCACAAGAAAGAAAAAGTAGTAAATGGGTTAAGATGAAAGTAATTTCTTTTGCCATAAATGAATATAAGGTGGCTATTTTTTTCGTGTAAAATATTATTGTTACATTTCATGCTTGAATTTCAAATTACATGAGAAAAACTTAAAAATTCAACAACCACGTGAATACGCGAATTACAAAATTCTAAAGTTTCGACCCCCTCTTTGCAAATTCTAACTCCGTCCCTGACGGTCGGTGTGGTTTATTTGAGATAGTACTATTCGGGAACCACAGGTTTAAGTAGTAGTAAAACATTATGGCCTTTCTTTTCTTTTTCTTTTCTTTTTGATAAGTTAAAACATTATGGCCTTTGGTATCATTATTTTACTAGAAGAAACCCATTTGCTTAGGTAATCTATTGGAAAGGGTAGGCATAGGGTAGAAATAGGATTTGGATCGCCTCCACTTGGGCATCCCATTGGAGGGCATTTTTGGGCTTAATTTGGGGATCCACCATGGTTTGAATTTGATAAGAAATATGCAGTAACTGTTAGCAGTTGCAGAAGTTGTTTTACATGTTTGGATTCTGCGGAAAATTCGACCGAGGAGAGTCTCCTGCATTGTAAGTGCATTTGAGATTGTTGGGACAGTTAATGAAGAGAATCCGAACCCGTTCAGATAATCTAATCTTTTCTTATGCTAGGGCCTTATTGAGCAGTTCATTTAAATTTGTAATCCCTAGGCCACACAGCCTTTTGAGCAGACCCATTCGTGCAAAAGAAAAAGGTTGATTGGATGGCCAACTAATCCCACAATTGCCTTGAAAAAATGGAACCAACTTCAATTTTGAGAATGTAGGGGTTTGACTTTTTAAAGAAAGATGATTGCATAGCTACAATAGTCTGACCATCTTTAGTCTTTCGCATTGATATGCTAGGTAAACCTATAACATGACCTGTTTGGATCGTTAAAGTAGGCTCGATAATGGCCTTATCAAGCCTTCACGATAACTTTAAGTAGGAATACTAACCGCAGAAAACCCATTCATTAGTAATTCGAGCCCAACTTCTCTTTGACTACAAATAATGGTAAGATTACAGACACAATCGTAACTACTCAATCGCACTTCTCTCTCTCACGTATATAAGCTTTGAGCTGCACGTGAGAGAAGTGTGACTGATTCAATATTGTTGAAACTGTGTCCCTGAAATTCTCTATCAGATGAGAGCATAAAAATTGTTCAATCTATGGAAATTTTGTCGATCGAAAAAATAAACTCAAACTTGTAGGTCGCCAATATTGATCAGTTTGTGATTTCTACAACTGGAGCTCTCTTCTGGTCCCACCCTCTCAATTGTCACCTGTGTCATGTGCATGACAACGGGTAAGAAGTTTACCTTTAAACTCGCAGTTTCGACTCCCCCGTTAGACCCCGTTCGTTTTGGGGTTTTGAATTTTGGATTCTAATCATTACTCTCGTTTTTCTCTCTATCTCTCTTCAATCATTATCTTTATTTTCAATTATTACTCTATTTCTCTCTATACTCATTACCTATAAATCCCAAAATGAACGGGTCCTTTAGTGTCACTTAAGACAATGGTGGATTCCAGTGGCGGAGCCAATGTAGTCCCACCGGGGCACAAGCCCCCACTGCAATTTTTTTTTTTTTGTTACTTGAATTGAATCAGCTATATATTGCTTTTTATATAGTTCAACCAATTCACCCAAATACGCATACATAAATTCAATAACTAAAAAATAGGGTGAACATGATAGCATTATCGATTTACTTTATTTTAGGATTCGTGATTTAACACGCAAGCCACCGTTGTGTATTGCCAAAAAAGATCAACTTATGGGTCAGTGGGATGTGTGAGATTCGGTGTCACCAAAAATCACTTCTCCTCTATCTTTTTATTTTATTTTATAGGACGAGTGTTTTTGTCTTCTCACATTTTTATGCTACACATAGTTGGGCTTCTGTTTGCTCAATTATCATGTTAAATGACAAACCTGTAAAACATAGGGAGCAAGATCGAAAACAACACGAGACTTGATTGTGAAAATTATTTTCGAGATCATGACCAATAAGTACCCCTTCTGTACTGATTTCTGTGGAGGTTTACATGATCATTACTTTCATAGTCCGAGATTAATCGAGATGTGGGTAAGCTGATCCAGTTGATGCCCATTATTTAAATAAATAAAAAAGGCATTAAGAATTTCATGCACCTAAGATTAAGGAGAAAATTTTCAGTGCCGAGCGGGCACGGGTCACGTGGTGCCGAGCACGCATCTCGGCCATCCAAATGTGTTTTGGACGGCTCAGATCTGTTTTGGGCTTGAGGGGGTGTTTTGGTAATTTTACACTAAAAATTTACCTAAACAAATCTGAGCCGTCCAAAATACATTTAGACGGCAGAGATGGTGCTCGGCACCACGTGGTCCGTGCCCACCCGGCACTGAAAAATTTCTCAAAGATTAAGGAAACAAATTGTACTCCTAATTCATTTCTCAACATAGTTTACTCCATCTAATCTTAGCTTAATGGTTTTGGCTTTGGTATCTTCTCTCTAACCACTCCAAATTACAAGCCTACTAGTGGTCATATAAGCTCATCTGCCTCTCCTAATTGATCTCTAAATATATGATTAATTTGGGTGCTCCATCTAATCCACTTTCAAGCATCTTGCATCAATGAAAAAGATTGGCAATGGGTGGTGGTCAACATATAAGCTCACCTACCTTAACAACCCCGTTTGCATCGGCATATTTGTTTTTTTGTTGTTGGGTTTTGAGGGTCGGAGATGTTTTTCTTTTCGTTCAGTCTTTGTTATTTTGGTTGGTGTCTCGCCTTCCTTATTTTTGAGTCTCGGGTGGCTTATGTTGTTGTGTCATCGGTTTGTTTAATTTTTTGTACTTATCGGTCCGTTTAATCTTTTGTACTTATTTTCAAAGATTTAATAAATTTCTTTTTCCGAGAAAAAAAACATTGTCTACATATATATATACAGTCCGGATCAAGTCCACACCCTTACGGTCCGCACGCATCCGCACCTCCCTTTTTCCGATCGAATTTCGATGATCCGAGCCGCTCAATGTGAGCAGAACGTGATTTTAAGGGTACCCCTCGGGAAATCAACAAAAAAAATGATCGGGAAAGGCTTCATCCGAACAGTTTTTTATGAATGGTTCAATAAAAAAACTGCTCAAATCAAGCCCTTCCCGGTGTTTTTTTTTGCCGATTTCTTGAGTGTACCTTTGAAATCACGTTCTGAACACATTGAGCGACTCGAATCATCAAAATTCGATCGGGAAAGAGGAGGTGCGGATGGGTGCAGACCGTAAGGGTGTGGATAGGAACTGGACTGTATATATATATATATGGGTGTTTGTGGCCTACCTTTGGAGATTTAGGGTTTTTTTTTTAAAGCAAAAGTAGATGTCAATATTTCTGAATCATCACAAAAAATAAACCACCTCTACGATCCGTCAAGTCATTGCTTTGGAATCAAACTTTGGCATTATATGAATTAGACTCTCTCATAATGTTCATTTTTTGGGAGGAATATATATATATATATATATATATCCTTCTTGTGCAATCATATTTGCAAAACATTGAATAATTATTGCTTCTTATTCTAAGTTTCTAACAATCGATATGAGGAAAATAGAGGAAAGTGATGCAACTCGCAATGGCAGATAGTCCAGGGATGTTCAATTTATTTGAAGGCTGATGTGGCAATTCGACGTGTTAAAATTTGACATCTCTGCAAAAGGTTATAGAATTTGCATAGATACATGCACTCAATCTTTTCACTCTTATACTTTTTCAACTTTGGACAAGAGTATTAGTTCCAATGCCTAAAGTAATCAAAGAAAACGATTTTGCATGCTACCTTTTCATTTGTCAAATTCAATATATGAGATGGCAACGTCAAAAGCCAACTAAAAAATTGACGCCTTATAGCATGTCCAACGGTGGAGTCAAATCTCGTGCAGAGCTCCACTTCTTAAAATTGACAGAATAATTCTCTACACTTTTAATTTCAAATGAGAAGCATAAATTTTACAAAGATTCGTAGCAATGGATGAATGTAAAAAATTCTTGTGTGGTCAATAGTAGGAGAATTTGTCACAAAAGAAGTAATAAAATACTTCTTTTATTTAATTGTGGTTTGTCCCCTTAATTGGATTGTATATACCCAAGAAGTCTAGAAACATGATATATTTTTAATAAACAAAATTATCTATCTCGAGATGATTAATAGCAAATCTCAACAAAAATATTTTAAATTAAGAAAGTGGTCAGCCCGAATCTCAAAATTGGAGTGGTTGGTAATTACAGTTCTTTGGAAGATGTTTAAATTAAATTTAATTAAAGATTTTGTATTTATGTTAGCTTAGTATAGAAAAAAACAAAACACGTAGGTGTATTGAAGTGATATACTTATTTAATATTCCAATGATTTTATGAAAAAACATATTCAATTATTTTTATCCTATTTATTGTTTTTTTTTTTGGGTACATCCTATTTATTGTTACTACTACTACTACTACTTCATAGAACACAAAGCAGATAGCCTACTCAATAATTTGCTAAGATTATTGTCTTCAGGCTCCCAAAACCATCTAAATTTATATTGATCGGACATCAATCAATAATTTTAAAACACGTTTATCTCTCTTACAAAACAAAGAATACATAATTAGCACATAGAATCGAAACTCTTTTATCTTAAAATAAATATATCACAATTAGGTATTGATCAACACCCGCTCAACATTTGTATTTTCTACGAGTTATAAAAAATGATGGACTCCGATTATCAAAATTAACATTAAAAAAATCACAAAGTCCCGATTGGACTTTTCAGTCCCTAGAGGAGACGGGAGAGAATCTGAAGCCTCCAATATTATTCAGCATTTTGCCACCTCTTCGGATTGGTTTAATTATTCAATACTCTTGAAGCACTGTCATGTAACCGTATAGAAATGTGTCGTGAGAAAGGACCATCAAGCACCGCGGGACGGTGCTCAAAGAATTTAATAGTTAAATTCCCTCCGGATATTATGATCTACGTGTCTGCTAGTTGGATACTTTACCACATATAAATAATCATTTTATGGGTTTTATAAAAACAAAATCATTTTGTAGAAATGAATTGCTCCAAATTATGTAGATAGAGAGAGAGAGAGAGAGAGAGCGCACTTCACACTAGAGAGAGAAGGCGTGGGTGGAAGAAAGCGAGCCATGGACTGTTTTTGACTTGCGGCCGTTCTCTCTCTCTCTCTCTCTCAATCTCAACTGTCCCCTCTCGAGTCGAAAAACCGTGTACGTTTGTTTACATTCATATCCTGTTACAGATAGATACAGAAAGGGAAAGCAGGGTGGAAAACCAATCACAACTCTCTCTCTCTCTCTCTCTCTCTCTCTCTCTCTCTCTCTCCACACTCCATGCAAATCTTCGACCCACTAGCAGTAATTGAGGATTAATCATTTTTCCTCTAGTGGAATTCAACTTTCCCACTTTAACATCTGATAAAGCACAATAATGCTTTGATTTATTTCACTGTGTACCAACTTTTCAGCTCGTTTTTTTGACTGCCAAATAAATTTGTGGGGCTAGCCCAGGAATCATTGCTGCTTGTACTTTCCTAGGCAAAAAGCCAGGTGGGTTCTTGAACTAGTGTATATTCGTTGTCTCAAACAAACACCATCGTTTAGATTGAGCGTCTTGTTGAAGATTTGTGCTGTTATCTTGATCTCGGTTTTCGTGAATGACGGAGTATATTGAGGAATGAGATGAGAGATGAGGTTTAGGGTTTGGGAGTGGGTGAGAGAAGCGTTTCAGTGAAGATTTATGCTGTTAGGATTTTTAATGTGATCTGGGTTTGCGTGAATGACGGCGGAGATCGCGGAATGTGATGAGAAATGAGGGTTAGGGTTAGGGTTTGGGGGTGGGTGAGAGATGGGTTGTGTGTTTGGGAGAGAGATTTCGTCGCCCGGTCCGCCTAGCTCAGAGGTTGTAGTGGTAGAGAGAGAGAAGAGGGATTTGGCGGTGCCATCAGGGAGGAGAGAGAAAGTTAGGGTTGCAAAAGCTGAGGAAGGAGGAAGTGAGGTTCAGAATGGTGGGGATGAGAAGGATGGGAGTGCAAGGCCAAGGGGGGAGAGAAGGCGGTCAAGGCCTAATCCAAGGTTGGGTAACCCACCAAAGCACGTGCACGGCGAGCAAGTGGCGGCCGGGTGGCCGTCGTGGCTCTCTGCTGTCGCGGGTGAGGCTATTAATGGGTGGACCCCTCGTCGAGCTGACACTTTCGAGAAAATAGACAAGGCAAGTTTTTGGTAAATTAGTTTTTTCTATTACTATATGCTTGTAAAGTTAATTATGTTACTCTTGGTTACATATAATTGATATTTTGTGATTAGATTGGTCAAGGTACGTATAGCAATGTGTACAAAGCTAGGGATACTATGACGGGAAAAATCGTTGCGCTGAAAAAGGTTCGATTCGATAATTTGGAGCCTGAGAGCGTAAAATTCATGGCTAGAGAGATTTTGATTCTGCGTCGGTTGGATCACCCCAATGTTGTGAAGTTGCAAGGTTTAGTGACATCAAGGATGTCTTGTAGTTTATATCTTGTGTTTGAATATATGGAGCATGATTTGGCTGGACTAGCTGCGAGCCCAGGAATCAAGTTCACAGAAGCTCAGGTTAGCTTCTATCTGTTTTCTTGCTAGTTATTGAAGGTTGAATTTGGACTACTGGTTATGAAAACGGTTGTATTCTTATGGTGTGTATATGCAAATGTGATAGGTCAAGTGTTACATGGATCAGCTATTATCAGGGCTTGAACATTGTCACAAACGACATGTGCTGCATCGTGATATTAAGGGTTCAAATCTTCTTATTGATAATGGAGGGGTTCTTAAGATTGCTGATTTTGGATTGGCCTCATTTTTCGACCCTAATCATAAACAGCCAATGACTAGTCGGGTAGTTACTCTATGGTATAGGCCACCAGAACTTCTTCTCGGGGCCACTGACTATGGTGTAGGTGTGGACCTCTGGAGTGCTGGTTGCATTCTTGCCGAGCTTCTGGCCGGAAAGCCCATTATGCCTGGTCGAACAGAGGTAACTCAGAATTTTGTGCTTTACTCTGCAAGTAATACAAGTTCACCATTTATATTTTTCAAAGATTGAGCTGCTTGATAGTGTACTGAATTGATTCATGCCTTCTTAGTTTTGTTCTGATTCATTACTTATTCTAATTCCGGATATAAATAAATGTATGAACTAGTTGACAGAATGGAAGTCATTTTGAGTAGTCGGGTGAGGCTAATGGTGTTCATCTTGGATATGCCTCAGCTCTATTAGTTTTATTGCAAACAAGCTCATGGCGAAACGCGTTTATGATGTTATGTCGTCGTTATTGTGCTGCTATGGATCTACAACTTACCCTTGCCCTGCATCAATTTATAGTATTTGATAGAACAGAGAAACAATAGGACTACCGAAAACATGCTCGTAAGCATTATTGATCTGCAACTTAACCTTTCCTGATTAGGAATTGTTTTCCTTTTCTTTACTATGTTGAAATTGTCTCGATGCTCATGCTTCTTGTTATGTTTAGTTTCTCATTGTGAACCCGTCAGTTTTTGATCTTGTTGCTTCTCTCAAATTAAAATATTTGCTGCGTTTTTTTCTTTCTTCTGGATGTGGGTATGCTCAAGCAGCTGATTAATAATGGAGACCAATCCCATGTTTTTTTTTTTTTTTTGGGTAAGTTAGACCAATCCCATGTTAGTTGAACAAGAACCACTCCGTGGTTGTAAGATATTATTATATGCTTTGTTTAGTTGGTAATTTTTGAAAAAAGAGGATTGTTGGTTTTATGGGTCCTGCTATTGTTCTCCTGGTAACCAATTCACGTTGTCTATTTCACTTAGGTGGAGCAACTACATAAAATATTCAAGCTATGTGGCTCTCCTTCTGAAGAATACTGGAAAAAGTCAAAGCTGCCTCATGCAACCATATTTAAGCCCCAACAATCATACAAAAGATGCATAGCAGAGACTTTTAAAGATTTTCCACCTTCATCACTGCCATTGATTGAGACTCTTCTTGCAATAGACCCTGCTGAACGTCAAACCGCTACAGCTGCATTGAGGAGTGAAGTGAGTTTATAATTCTAAGAACAGAGAATCTTCCTCTCTTGGCTTACTTGCTCTATTTGCTCTATCTCGCGTCGACCTATTTTATTCCATTTTCAGATTAAGTGGTAAATATTATTTGTTATTGAGTGCACTTAGTGGTCAAATCAAGAATATGTTCAGTTTTAAGTTTTTCCTTTAGAGTTGATGCCTTTAGGCACTCCAAGGAAATTCCATGAATAAGCATGGGTCAGTTATTTGCTTCATTATTTGTCAGAACTATGCATTTAATGCAGAATCCTTCTTTAATCAATTTGATAATACTTGCATTATTTCTTTCAGGTAGAAACTAATACCTTTTACTTGGCTTTTGTTGTATCTCTGCTAGCTATTAGCTTGCATATGCACAAGTAGTATGCTTCCTGTAGAGTGATCGCAGAAAGTTTAAAAAGCTACCGCTTCACTTGCATAATGAAGCAAGCATGGGTTCAAAAAGATCTGTACCCTTCAACCAGGGGTTGCGGGACTCCTAATTGGTACTTTTATCAGTAGGGAGCCTCTTAATTGATAGGAATGGACTTTAGAGTTGCAATAAGAGTGTGTTTATGCTTGAAGTTATAGTACATTTACATGCTATGCTACCTCAGCTGATAACTTCTCGACACCAATAAATGGAACGCTTTCTACTATGAGAAGCTTTTGTAGGATAACGTTTGTGGAAGACAAACACTTCTCGTCATTTTAAGATTAACCTGGGTCGCGGATTTGACGCGGTTTTGACTTTCTGCTGTGAAAGGGCTTTAAACACATTATTGGGCTTATTGGTTTTATCAAAAATAATAATTATGCCCAATTTTTGGTCTTCATACAATTTAATTCCTTCTGAACAGTTCATGGATTCACTTTGTCCATTTTATCATCTTCCTGACCTGGTAATATGAATAAGGTTGGATTAACCTGTCATTTAGCAATGGAGGTACTTGCAAGTACATCGTGCATTTTAACGAGGAAGTAGTTTGTCAAGTTCTTTATTACGAATCTGTTTGCCCACACCCCCAATGATTGGGGACTACATGGGTTCTGTTGTTGTTTGCTTTGAATGATGCGTTTCATTTTCTTTGTTAATCCTCACCCAATACGTTTATCATTTTTCTTACTGTAAATGGTTCTGTCTTTTTGACAGTTCTTCACAACCAAGCCGTATGCTTGTGATCCGTCAAGCCTTCCAAAATATCCTCCCAGCAAGGAGATGGATGCTAAACTGCGGGATGAAGAATCTAGAAGGTTTGTAGGCCACTTAAATTTAATTGTGAATCTGGATATGGCAGAATTTAATGACAATGTCTTTTATTTTCTTAGCTAAGACGAGGTTGAACAATTAATCTTTCATTTCTTATTCGTTATTTTTCTAACTGAGCTAAAATGAGCTTCTTGATGGTAGACTGAGAGCTGCTGGTAAAGCCCATGCTGATGGGGTGAAGAAAACTAGGACGCGAGATCGAACTGCAAGGGCTTTCCCTGCTCCGGAAGCCAATGCTGAGCTGCAAACCAATCTTGATGTACGTCAGATAATCTGCTTTATTCTGGGACATTCTTGCATGATTTAGCTACGAAATTTCACAATTTCTTTCTTTTTTTGCTTTAGGACCCAGAAATTTTAGCAGATGGATCATGTTTTCATAATAGTTGTTTCCTTATTAGCAGTCTGTGTGGAACTTTTACAGTCTTGCTTTCTTTGTTAATGTGTGAAACAAGGGATACGTATAACATGATGACATCATATAAATCACCATCGAAGCCACTTCTTTGTGTTAAACACTACCGATTTTGCACCTCCCACGTCCCCCATAACAAAAGAACCAAAAGAAAACGTAAAAGACGGGAAAAACCTTGGAAACTTAAGACGCATGAATTGACCCATAAGCATTGTAGGATTGCACTAACTGTTGAGACGTGGCTTTAGACATGTGGTTGGGATAAACCTTTTAATTGGTGAATACTTGATAGATTTAAACATTGTATAATTTTGGTCACACTCTGGGGATATCATGACCAAAAGTTTATTTTCCCTTCTTAAGTAATGTATACAATGTTTCTTTTTGTTTTCTTAACTCATGCTTTTCTCAATCACAACTGATGATGTCATGTTGATTTGTACAACAGAGGCGGCGTCTAATAACGCACGCAAACGCCAAGAGCAAGAGTGAGAAGTTTCCTCCCCCCCACCAGGACGGGTCACTTGGTTACCCCTTGGGTTCTTCACACCACATAGATCCAGCCTTTGACCATCCTGATGTCCCATTCAGTTCCATGAACTTCTCCTACACAAAAACGTCCATCCAAACGTGGTCTGGCCCGTTGATGGACCCCGCTGCTGTAGGTGCTCCAAGAAGAAAGAAACATCAGAAAGATAAGATTTCTGTTCGGACCAAGGGGAAGGAAGGAAGGGACATAGTATAATACTTGGTTTTTTTGAAGGGAGATACAATTCACGAATTCACACGGTGCTGGAGGCTTACATCTTAAATACAAACCCGGGAAACCTTTTAAAATTGCATTAAGAGGTAAATTATCTTGTATGTCATATTTCTTTTTTCTGGCCCATTTTTTGGATGGTGAGAAGCTTCTCTGCGTATTTGTATATGGTGTTTTCTTCTCTTTTGGCTTGTCGAACTCTATTTTAGTTCAAATTCTAATAAATATGTCAAGAACATTTATTCTGTCTCTTTCTTTACGTTTCCAGAGTTTTGTTACTTTGAGACCCACTTACTATCTCTACAATGATACGCCTACAAATATAGTCAGTTATGCTTTGAGATTATTAAGGTGTCAGCTATACTGAGGTGTTTGTCAATTTCGCGAACCCATCAGGATTCAGGGCTGTAAGCCTGTAACCATTTAAAACCATGCTCGGATTGGATTCGGATAGTTGGATCAGATATCCGATTTTTGCGAATTCCAGGGTTGGATTGGTTTGGATTTGAGTTAATTTGGATTCTATCGGATTCGGATCCAATCCGGTCCATTGACAGGCCTTTGGCCTTCCCCAGTGAGACAGTGTTCCGGTGACGAGTGACAGGTAAAATATTGCTTATTTATCCTGACCGCTTCAATCTATCCAGGTTCTTTTATCTCACCTAACTTCATGAGTTTTTATAGCTGCAACATTTGCGGTTGATGGAAAATAACCCAAACATTGTCAGGAACCGTCAACCAATCATACATAGACAAACCAAACTATGAGTACACCAAATGGCGTACGCTAGATTGATTGGATCCATTTCGGATCTCAAACTAATGATTGAAGTCATTCAAGTTGTTTAAAAATATTATTTTTGAGAATTGTTGCAAAACATTAGCTCGTTTGGATATCAGTAATGGCTGTCTTGATCAATTTATTAAATTTTTGTCTGTGCAAATTCAGGATCGAAAATCTCTCTCTCTCTCTCTTGACAGTGTAGCAGCAACAGTAGGAATTAGGGGTGCTCGCGGTCCAGTTCGATCGGATTCCTAGAAATCCGAGAACCGAACTGCTAGTCACGGTTTTTACAAAATGAAATCCGTGTCCGGACCAAAAGTCCTACAGTTCGGTTCCAATCCAATCCGTGACTCGCGGATCGGTTACGGTTTTGTCCACGGATTTTAACAAAAATAAAGCTCAAACTTATATCCCACACTAAAAGGGAAGAAGGTTACATTCAGAATTAAGTTTAACACCGGCCACCAGAAAGTACTTGTTACTTTGAAGAAACGGAGAGAGGGAGAGAGAGAGAGGAGGAGAAGTAAGAACGGTGTGGGGTGGTGGCTCCTTGCAACTCCTCAGGGGTGGTTCCACTCTGCTCCGCTGAGTACCTGCACCAAGGCGTGAGGCGGTTGGCCGCCTCTCGCCCCTCCGACGAGCAAGTAAGTAAACAGGAGAGAGAGAGAGTACTGGAATAGTGTAAGGTTGCGTACCTCCTTTAGGGTTTATCCTCTCCTATTTATAGCCAACGTACTTGCTCCCCAAGCCAAGGGGCACTGTGACGTCACCCACATGCAAGTGACATCACGGTAACCGCCTTCTTTCCACAAGGTTCTACCATCTTCCGGAAATGCGAAGGCGAAGCTCCACGTGGTCTCAATCCGGGTCACACTGACCCGCAAAATCGACCCGAAACCATACGACCGACCCGAACGAATGGGTCGGGTCATGGTGATACCTGTGCTGCTAAACCGATGGGAATACCTTCGGTCCGGCCCAACTCTCTTCGGCCTTCGGGCCGACCTTGGGCCAGGCCCAATTCTTCTCCTGTAAGTAGGCTCGAAAAGGGGACTCGTGCATTAGCCTCGTCTGGGCCCTAGCCTGGCCCATAGTCAATATTCGGCCCACCACAATAGCCCCTCAACTTCTCGTGCGTTCTCCATCGGCACGAAGAGTTGAAACATTCAGTGGAACCGAATCCTCCTTCTCAAACCGAGCCGACTGAAATCCTTTAGACCGGCCCATGCTCTCACTTGAATAAACCGAGCATGCCTCTTTTCTCTCTTCAGTTTTTTTAGCGATTTATTACGAATGTGGCGTACGAAGGACGCTCCGACTGACGCTTCGACTGACACCCCAATGATGCCATGCCACGTGTCAATGCCCTATTAGCCCCGGACGACGCCGCCTCTTCGATTCCCGCGCTCACGTATTTCAAAAAGCCCCTCCCCCTACCCCCATAGCCTTTCTTATAAATAGGTAGGTAAGAGGAGAGAGAGAGGCCATTTGCAAAAGACCTTTCAGAGCTTCGAGATCACATCCGAGCCCCTCTGATCAGTCGATCCTTCTTTCATCGTTCCTGCTCCTGCATCCAAGACCCTCTGGATCATTATGTAAGTATCTCGCATCCCTTAACTTGGCTTTTTATACTGATCTTAACGATGTTCAGAGGTCCTGGAACCCGCCCCCTGGGTTTCTTGTCAAAAGAGCGCATCCCATCATATCCCTTTCAAGATATTTTGGGCCGAGCGTTCTTCCTAACAACGAGGCTTCAACCATTAGACCGACCATCCCAACAAACCAATCTTTAAACAACCTGATAGGGTTAAAAAACGCCTAGATGTGACACCGAACGTCCCTAACCCAAAGACCGAGCATTCTTCCGAGGTTGTAGCTAACCCTACTCTCGTTGTTGCCCCTCTAGGTCTTTCTCCAAGGCCGACGACTACGAGTCTGCTACAACCGATGACGAAGACATGATCCGGGACTACGATCCCTCAGAGCAAATAGATGATGAAGACGATGATTTCGACGCTGAACTTTTGGACTCGGCGCTGGGGAATATGGTGGTGGACGTGGACAGCCACGTCCACCTAGATGCTGGAGGAAGCGGCCCTGAAGAAAGCCGAGGGGACGATACTGAGACCGAAGACAACGTTGATCATGGACCCGAAGCTGGAAATGAAAATGAGAGTACCGAGGAACTTCTTCCGGGGCGTCGCCCAGTGAGAGCACGCCGAACAAACTACCGCACCCATTTTCAGTCCGAGGCTGCTTTAGCCGATTTTAGGGAGACATACCGCATTCCAAACGATGTTACTCTCCGGCTGATTCCCCTCGGGGAGGATATAAAACCGACCCCTTCCGAGATAGTTGTTCCTCTGGCAGGAATCTGCATTGGGGGGATCTCCTTCCCTTTTCCTCGATTCGTTCGGGGCATCCTTAGTGTCCTGAATATTACGACCACCCAGCTTTCCGTTAATGCTTACCGAATCATTTTCGGAGTAGCCGAGTTGATTCGAAGATACCGTCTTGAATTCCGACTGGAGGATTTCTTCGGTGTTTACTTCGTCGGGCAAAACGCCCAGTCTCGGAAGTGCTACTTTTCCTGCCGAAAGAAGAAACAGCCCCTGATCCTCGAACTTCCTGACAAGGATGATACGAAGGATTTCGTGATCGTGGGAGGGAACTGGGAGTTCGGTCCAGGCGAAACGGACCGGACACCAGTACCCCGAACCGAATGCGAGGCCTGTAGTAGGTTTCTCGAGTCACTTTCCTTTTTCTTTTTAACAATGTTGAATCTGTCTTGACGACCCTTCTTTTTTCTTATTGCAGACGTGGCGGTTGTGGATCGTTTGAAGAACCGTGCCGACCAGCAGAGAGAAGACAAACTGCTCTCCTGCCCGATACGGAACGCGCCGAAGCTGCTTGGATATATTCCGACGTATAACACAACACTAGCTGCCAGGAAGAGGAGCCGGACCGAACGAGCGAGAAAGATAAGTGAGGCCGGAACTTCTCTGCAAGGGCCGGACGCTCAACACCCTCTACGCGGACTCGTGCACCAGCCGATTGACCGAGTCACCCCGGACCCTTTTTCCGAAGGCAGCACAGACATGCCCAGAACTCCCTTCATTCCTGTGGACCTCGAGGACTCAACAACCCTGGGGATCACATCCAAAACCGTGGTGCCGGCCAACAAGGAGACAGAGACGGTCCCTACTCGAAAACGTCCACGTCCGGAGGGCGAGGGGGGAGGATCGGGGGACGGATCACGTACCTCGAACGCTCCTGAAAAACCAACCGGAGGATCCCAACCTCCGGAGCAAGATACGGCTGACAACCCAATCTGGAATCCGGTCATGTCATTCACCGGTTTCCAGGTTCGGTGTGGTCACAGCGTGCGTGACGACCCGAAAGTTGCGTACGCCTTGCTGGGGGGACCCTCCTGCCCCGGGACGCCCAGGAACTGCCGAAGGATCTTGAGGCATCCATTGCTTCGGCGTGCCAACTCCACATCCAGGTGACGATTTCCTCTTAAAGATACTACCTTGCAATTTTTGAGTTTTGCGATTTGTCGTTTCTAACTTTTGAACATGTTTTGAGCAGACCTCTCAGAATCTGGCCGTGGTTCGGGACCATCTAACAGATCGTAACAAGCAAGTGAACAAGCTGATAAAGACATGTGAGGAGCACCGAACCAACGCTGATAAGCTCAAGACAGAGGTGGCGAAGTTTAAGAAGGAGGCCGCACTTGCCAACACCGCGACGCTAGCTCTTAAACAGAAGCTGGGGGAGATGAAAGCCGAACAGAAAAAACTGCTTGATGCTGCCGACGAGAAGGGCTTCAATGAAGGGACGGCCGAGGCGACCAAACATTATCAACAGCAAGTCAGCGGGCTACAAGACAAGGCCTGTGGGGTTGGGTTTATCCTCGGTCTAAAAGCGGCCGGGATTCCTGAAACTTCAGATCTGTACAAGGCGATGCCCAAGTACCCAAAGAAGAGGTCGGCTCCTGATGCTGCAACCCCGGAGGATCCAGCTGCGGCTGATGATGCTGAGAAGACCGACCCTATTGCTGAAGCTTCAATCCAGAAGACCTAGGATTTTTTACTTGTTTTTGTTTTTGAACTTCTGAATGACTGGTACCGAACGTTTTGGGAAATACCAGCTCATGTTGTAATCGGTTTTAACTTTGGAGGGGCCGGTGCCAGACTTTCGGTATACACCGAGCCCTTGTTTTGCACTTTTTTATGCTCGAATTGACTTGATTTTTGCGCGACTATCTTGTTGTCATTTACGTACCGAGCACTTAACCAGCCCCCACTTCGTGTCAGGGCTCCATGGCCGGCTCGAAGTAAACATGAGTCGGTACGACGAGAAATGCCTTGATTCAGTATTCGATTCAAACAGTCAGACCGAATTAATTAATCAGACAGGCCGAAGCCACGAATGGTCGGCAATTCCACCAAAAAAAAACTTGTAATTAATTTCTTCAAATTAATTAATCAGACAGGCCGGAGCCACTAATGGTCGGCAATTCCACCAAAAATACAGGCCGAAGCCACGAATGGTCGGCAATTCCACCAAAAAACCTTGTAATTAATTTCTTCAAATTAATTAATCAGACAGGCCGAAGCCACTAATGGTCGGCAATTCCACCAAAAAAACTTTGTAATTAATTTCTTCAAATTAATTAATCAGACAGGCCGAAGCCGCTTATGGTCGGTAATTCCACCAAAAATACAGGCCGAAGCCACTAATGGTCGGTAATTCCACCAAAAAACTTTGTAATTAATTTCTTCAAATTAATTAATCAGACAGGCCGAAGCCGCTTATGGTCGGCAATTCCACCAAAAAATACAGGCCGAAGCCACTAATGGTCGGTAATTCCACCAAAAAAACTTTGTAATTAATTTCTTCAAATTAATTAATCAGACAGGCCGAAGCCACTAATGGTCGGCAATTCCACCAAAAATACAGGCCGAAGCCGCTAATGGTCGGCAATTCCACCAAAAAATTTTGTAATTAATTTCTTCAAATTAATTAATCAGACAGGCCGAAGCCGCTTATGGTCGGTAATTCCACCAAAAAATACAGGCCGAAGCCACTAATGGTCGGCAATTCCACCAAAAAACTTTGTAATTAATTTCTTCAAATTAATTAATCAGACAGGCCGAAGCCGCTTATGGTCGGCAATTCCACCAAAAAATACAGGCCGAAGCCACGGGGTTAAGATGGCTGAAAGAAACTGTTGTCAAACCAAAGAATTTATTTTATACCGCTCGGCCAAAAGTGCCATAGCTCGGGATGGAACAAAGCAGTATCGGGCAAAAGTCCCAGACACGACAAATACAAGTTTGGCCAAAAGTGCCAGAACCGGACAGAATACTAAAGGGGGGCCGAAAGTACCACCACCTAATAAACAACTGTCTGGGTGGCCAAAAGTGCCGATCCCTGAAATACCGGACAACTCAAATTGTTACATATATGCCTTTCGAAGATTGTTTGCATTCCACGCCCGAGGCACAATAGCACCGGATTTGTCAATCAATCGGTAAGAGTTCGTTCCAGCAATCTTCGTGACTTGATACGGGCCTTCCCAGTTAGGGTAAAGCTTCTTCTTCTTCCCACCGCAGACCATGCGCATGACCCAGTCGCCGACCCGAAAAGACCGAGGACGGACCGTTCTGTTATAGCCCCGCTCCAACTCCTGCTGGTACTTTGCAATTTTGATTCGGGCGAGATCCCTTCGGCCCTCGGTTAGGTCGAGCTCCTTGGTGGCTGCTTCGGTATTAGTTGTTACATCAAAATCCTTGGTTCGCAAAGTGGGAAGTCCGACTTCGGTAGGGATGACCGCCTCCATGCCGAAAGCCATGGCGTACGGCGTCTGCCCAGTTGCTCGGCGAGGGGTTGTCCTATATGCCCAGAGGACATGGTATAGCTCTTCAGCCCATTTGCCTTTCTTCGCCCGAAGACGACGCTTGATACCGTTGGTGACGGTTTTATTAGAAGACTCGGCCTGCCCATTGCTCTTTGGGTAATGAGGGGTTGCCTTTAGAAGCAAAATACCATGCTCCTCGCAGAAAGTCGAAAATACAGAACCGATGAACTGGGAGCCGTTATCCACGATGATTGCGTGAGGAGCGCCGAAGCGAGATACGATGTTACGCCAACCGAAACGTTTAACGTCCGAATCCTCGATTGTTACGAGAGGCTCGGCCTCAACCCATTTTGTGAAGTAATCGGTGGCGGTGATCAGGAACTTGAAACCACCCGGGGCAGTTGTCAAAGGGCCTACAATATCCAGCCCCCACTGTGCGAAAGGCCACGGGCTCTTCAATGGCTGCAATGGAGCGGCGGGTTTGTGAATCTTCGGTGCGAACTGTTGGCAATTCATGCAATGCTTGGCGTACAGAATGGAGTCGGCTTCCATTGTCGGCCACCAGTAACCCTGACTGAGTGCCCGGTGGGCAAGTGAACGACCCCCGGAATGCATGCCACAGCTCCCTTCATGTAGTTCGCGCAATAAGTCCTTTGTTTGGTCGGGATGCACCACTTTGAGGTACGGTCCCCCAAGAGACCGTCGGTAAAGCTCTCCTTCGGCTGATAACCAGAAACGAGCCGATTTATGGATGATGCGGTGTGCCTCCCGACGATCAGTGGGAAGGATATTGTCTCGAAGGTATTGGACGGTTTCGTCCATCCAACTCGGACCGTAAAACGTGACGTTGACTTGGGCCACAGGGCACGGCTCGATGGATGGAAAGTTGAGCTCTTCGATGGACACGGTCCGTGGGCCTCCCTCGGCGCAAGCAGAAGCAAGAGAAGCTAGAGAGTCGGCATGAGCGTTCTTCTCTCGGCCGATCTGGACGAGCCTTGTACTCTGAAAGCCCTGAAGGAGTTGTGTAGCCGATGCTACGTACTTGGTCATTCGTTCGTCTCTTGTCTCGTACTCGCCGGTGACCTGGAGGACAACGAGCTGAGAGTCGCTGTAGACTACGAGGTCCTGAATGCCGAGCCCTCCCGCTATCTTCAGACCGGCAATCAATGCCTCATATTCGGCTTCATTGTTAGAAGCCCGAAAAGCCAGTGTGATAGCATGCTCGTGAATTGTTCCATTGGGGGAGATTAGAACGACACCGGCTCCTGAGCCTCGGTTGTTGGAAGCTCCATCGACGAATAGTTGCCAAGTATTACCGATGACGAGTCGCCACGGCTCTGGTGTCGAAGGATTTTCATTTTTGGAATGGCTTGGACCAGCCCCGGTCCTATCGAGGGTCGGGGAGAACTCCGCGATGAAGTCAGCCAGTGCCTGTCCTTTGATAGCCGTTCGGGGTCGAAACTCGATATGAAAGTTAGCCAACTCGACGGCCCATTTTGATATACGGGTCGAAAGGTCGGCTTTCCGGAGTAGAGTCTTGATTGGGTGCTCGGTCAGAACGGTAATGACATGGCTTTGAAAATACTGGACCAGCTTTCGGGAAGCGATAACCAAAGCTAAGACAAGCTTTTCAAGTGGAAGATATCTTGTTTCGGCGTCTGTTAAGGTTCGGCTGGTGTAGTAGATCGGCTGCTGCTCCGGACCGTCTTGGCGAACTAGGACCGAGCTTATAGAGTTAGCCGAAACCGCGAGGTAAAGAAACAAATCTTCTCCGTCGATTGGGGTTGTAAGCAGTGGAGGAGACTGCAAGTAAGACTTCAGATCTTCGAAAGCTATGCTGCATTCTTCGGTCCAAATAAAGTTACGTCGGCAACCCTTCAAGGCGTTGAAAAATGGTCGGCATTTATCAGATGACCGACTGACGAAACGATTAAGGGCCGCAACCATGCCGGTGAGCTTCTGGACTTCCTTGATCCGGGAGGGGGGGACGAGGCCTTGGATCGCCGAGATCTGTACGGGGTCGGCCTCTATTCCTCTCCGAGTCACTAGGTGACCAAGGAATTTACCGGACTCAACCCCGAACGCACACTTCTCGGCGTTCAAACGGAGCTTATGTTTAATCAAGATGCGGAATATTTCCCGAAGGTCATCGAGGTGGTCGGCCGACTCTCGGCTTTTGACCACTAAATCGTCGATGTAGGCCTCCAGATTAATCCCGAGTTGTGCTTCGAACATTTTGAAGATGGCCCGCTGAAACGTTGGGCCGGCATTTTTTAAGCCGAAAGGCATTACCGTGTAACAGAAAATACCCTTCGGTGTAATAAATGCGGTCTTCTCCTGATCCGGGCCGAACATTGCGATCTGATGATACCCCCTATAGGCGTCCATAAAACTTAACCGAGCATGACCAGAGACGGCATCCACTAACTGATCGATCTTCGGGAGTGGGAAGCAATCTTTCGGGCAGGCGTCGTTGAGGTTTGTATAATCCACACATACCCGCCACTTCCCATTCTTCTTTTTCACTACCACCGTGTTTGCCAGCCAGGTTGGATACTGCACTTCTTTGATTGCTCCGGCTTCCAGGAGTCGGTCTACTTCCTCAACGACGGCATCGGCGTGAGACACTGCTGACCGGCGAGCGCGCTGTACAAACGGCTTGGCGTTCGGATCCACGTTCAAATGGTGACTGATAAATTCCGGGTCGACCCCGGGCATTTCTTGTGGAGTCCAAGCGAATACCTCGATGTTCTCACGAAGGAGGGCCAATATTTCGGCTCGCTCTTGTTCAGGCAATCCCGACCCGACGAGGAAATACCGATCCGAACCCTCAGAAATTGGAACTGAGAGGAGGTCTTCGACCGCCTTGTCAGCTACGGGTTTTCCCTCTTCAAGATCGGGCTGCTCAATGAGCTGGACCTCTGAAGGCTTTATCTTCCCCCTGATAGCCGAGACATAGCAGGCCTTAGCAGCAAGCTGGTCCCCGAGTATATCCTCTTGCCCGAACCGACCAATGAAGCGAACGACCAAATGATAGGTTGACGCGACGGCCCCCATTTTGTGCAACCAATTACGCCCGACAATTGCATTATACGGGCTTGGGACTTTGACCACGACGAATTCCACATCGACCGTTCGAGTCCCAGCCGTGACGGGAAGAGTGATGCAACCAAGGGGCCACACCGGCGCTCCGCTGAAACCGATGAGCGGAACTGAACATGGCTTGAGATCAGCTTCGGTAAGACCCATGTCTTTGAAGAGAGAGTAGTAGATGACTTCGGCAGAACTTCCTTGGTCAACAAGGATTCGCCGGACCGTACAGTCGTTTACTTGCAAACTGACCACGAGCGCATCATTGTGTGGTAGAGTGAGACGGTCAAGATCGCTGTCATCGAAGGTTATCTGTTGGGACGGGCTTCGACGGAGTTTCTTCGGGGCCGGAGCTATCGACATGACGTGCAAAGCTTCGGTTGCCGAACGAAGTTCGGCTCTCAGACGGTTCTCGGCTTCAGAGTCCACCATTCCATGGATGACATTAATGATACGAAGCGCCTGTTTGCTGCTCTGCCCGGTTTCCCCTGATCCTCCGGGCCCTGGTGTCTTCGGCTCTCCCGCTCTTTCTTTCGTCTTCTCTTGGTCTATGTACTGTGCCAAGTGCCCCTTTCGGACTAGGTCCTGAAGGTATTCTTTAAACTGCGGGCACCACGTGGTTAGGTGGCCGCGCCTCGCGTGATACGCACACCGAAACTTGTTATTCGTAACCTTCGGGCAGGGTATACTATCGGGAGGGACGGTGTAGAACGGTTCGTGCTCGATCTTTCTAAGGAGCTCATGCAGAGGGTCCTTGAATACGATAGGACCGGCTTCGAATTCTTCGGGTTTCGGACCCCGCGCATAATCCTTCTGTTCGCCCCAACGATCTTTCACCTTGCCCTTCTGGATATTATGCACGCCCTTGCCACCCCTACCGGGCTCGGTTTTACCCGACCCTCCTGTGGTTTTCCAACGGGCTGCAATATCCTCGGTCATTTGACAATGCTGGTCGATACGGGCCATCAAGTCTTCCATATCTTTCGGCGGATGGAGATAGAAGTCCTGGTACGCTTCTCGGGAGGATTCATCGAGCCCATTTTTGAAAGAGCTTACGGCTACCTTCTGATACTGCACGCATCCTTCTATCTCGTTGAACATATCCCAATACCGATTTGCGTACTGCCGGAGGGTTTCATCTCCGGTTTTCTTGAGGCTTAGCAATGAGTCGATATCTTTTTCAATTTTTTGCGTCGTGACGAACCGTTGCAAGAATAGGGCCGACAGGGATTTATAGTCGGGAACCGACTTGACCGGGAGTTTGTTGAACCAAAGGAGGCCGAGGGTCCCGAGGCTCGATGGGAACATTTTGCACATCAGAGGATCGTCAGCATGGTGGAGCGACATCATTTGTTGAAAATGGATAAGGTGGGCAACAGCGTCGCCAGTTTTCGGGTCGTACTGGTTGAACTTTGGTGCCGTAAACCCTTTTGGAGGACGAGCGTTTTTGATGGAACTGGTGAATGGAGATGACACGAGCTGCTCCAAAACCAGTTCGGTCCGCGTCTGCGGCGGCTTCGGGGTGTTTACCACCGGAAGATCAGTAGCCCGAACAGGGCGTTTATCATAAACCTCTTCCCGGTGGCGCCTTCTCCTGTGCTCCGGGGAGATTGACCACTCATAATGGTGGTAATGGTCCCGCTCTCGATCCCTTCGTTCTCGGTTCCTCCGCCGAGCCCGGTCCTGTTTCTCTGCGTGCCGACGATCCCTCTGTCGGTCTATGGCAGTCTCATGGCTTACCGTGTGTGCCAAGCTGAAGAAGGAGCCGGAGCTTTCTTCCGGGACCTCGTTCCTAAAATCTTCTTTAGGCCGGCCGAGGCGATCCCTCACATCGCCCCGAACCTGAGACCGGTCCGGCGATAAGCTCGGCATTCGCTCATCATACGGCGCTAGCCTCCTTCCGAGTCTTTCTTTCACGTGGATCCCCTTTCCCGTCGTCTGCCTTGGTGATACCGAGCGGTAACGCTCTCGGCCAGGAGATAGTGATCGAAGACGGACGGCGGTGGCGACCATTTGGACATCTTTCCGAAGGGCGTTGATCACCCGATCCTTCTTTTCCATTCGGTGATTCAGCTGTCGTAAATACTCCCGGACCTGAGGATCGCTCCTTAAAACAACCGGGATTTCGTCAGAGAGCGTAGCGCCCGAGCTATAATCACGCTCGAGCGGTCGCTTAGATCCGCCAGGCTTTGAGTGGGCTGGGCCAGCAAAGCCGGTAGCACCTTCACCTGCTGCGGTCTGGGGTTGACGTTCATCGAGAATTTCAACCATTTTGTATTTAAGTTAACCGAACGTTATTCCAAGAAACGCCGAAGATGTTTTTAAGAAGCCAACGTTTTAGGGAAGCTTGTCCCCGGCAACGGCGCCAATTGTGGGGTGGTGGCTCCTTGCAACTCCTCAGGGGTGGTTCCACTCTGCTCCGCTGAGTACCTGCACCAAGGCGTGAGGCGGTTGGCCGCCTCTCGCCCCTCCGACGAGCAAGTAAGTAAACAGGAGAGAGAGAGAGTACTGGAATAGTGTAAGGTTGCGTACCTCCTTTAGGGTTTATCCTCTCCTATTTATAGCCAACGTACTTGCTCCCCAAGCCAAGGGGCACTGTGACGTCACCCACATGCAAGTGACATCACGGTAACCGCCTTCTTTCCACAAGGTTCTACCATCTTCCGGAAATGCGAAGGCGAAGCTCCACGTGGTCTTAATCCGGGTCACACTGACCCGCAAAACCGACCCGAAACCATACGACCGACCCGAACGAATGGGTCGGGTCATGGTGATACCTGTGCTGCTAAACCGATGGGAATACCTTCGGTCCGGCCCAACTCTCTTCGGCCTTCGGGCCGACCTTGGGCCAGGCCCAATTCTTCTCCTGTAAGTAGGCTCGAAAAGGGGACTCGTGCATTAGCCTCGTCTGGGCCCTAGCCTGGCCCATAGTCAATATTCGGCCCACCACAATAGCTCCTGTAAGTAGGCTCGAAAAGGGGAGCCGTTATCCACAAACGGTGCGGAAAATTAGGAAAACTGGAAAAGAAATGAACTAGTGAAACTAAACTAGGGTTACCCGTAACTTATATAAATAAATAAAAAAACTATGATTTACCCCTTATATTTTATGTACATCTACACTATATTCCATTATTAAGATAAAATACTAAAATTGGTAGAAAAAAGTTTTAACATTACTAAAAATTAATTATATAAATACACATATATTTATTTATTATTTATATAAAATAAATATCTCATGGTCCGGTTCAGTTAATCCACGGTTTCGTAATGAAAATCCGTGGACCGAACCGCGAGTCACGGTTTTCTAATTTTTCAATCCGTGTCCGGACCATTAATTCACGGACAAAATCCAAAAGGTACGGATCGATTCGGTCTGGACCGGTTTCACGGTTCACCGGATTTTTTGAGCAGCCCTAGTAGAAATACAGCTTTGGTAGGTCACTGACCCTTTACCCTCTGTTTGGAACCTATGGAAAGTGGAAGAAAAGAAAGGAAAATAAAAAAATTTCCTCAGGAGTGGTTTGGTTCCTATACAAGGAAAAGGAAAAGAAAATAGAAAGGAAAGAGAAGAGAAAGTTCTGGAGTCTGGCTGAGGAAAATGAAAAAAGCCCGCCTACACTTTTGAACAACCAAAAGTGAAAATCATTTTCCTTTTCTTTCCATTTTCCTCTTGATGCCAAACAAGAGAAAATCATTTTCTTCACAGTTTCTTTTCATTTTCTTTCTACAATCAAACAAGAGAAAACAAGAGAAAAGAATTCACTTTCTTCTCATTTTCCCTCTCTTTTATTTTCCTTTCCTTTCCTTTCCTTTCCACAAGTTCCAAACAGAGCGTAAATTCTTTTGTTCCTCCCAATAGTGATGATCTGTATTACACTATCACCTGTAACCAAAAGTAACCTCATATGGAACCGCCATTTAAGTACTGCCTCCGTCTTAAAAATATTGTCCAGGCAGCAAAGCGAGAACTAAGAGAAACAAATGACGGTATAATTATCAGTCATGTTTTCAGTGGTTATGGTTTTAATTTTTGTGGAGAAGATGCCTGTAACCGTTTACAATATTAAAATTGTCAATTTAGTGGATAATTATGAAGTTTGATAGGTCTTGGAAGATGAAACGAGGGTGGGTTTCTGAAACTGACGAGGACCCTTGAGCGGATTGCAGGTGACAACTCCGCACCCGTTAACGAGAACTTAAAAGTAATGCATTTTTGTCAAAAATAAGAAAAAGGGTTCAAATTTCTTCCCTCAAGTTATTTGACAATAATGAGTTCTTCTCAATTTGTAGGAAAAAATAGGGAGTTTTCTTTGACAAAAACGAATTGATTTTAAGTTCTTGTTTTACGGACTAAACAATCGTTTACGGACGGAGGGAGTAGTTGGCTATAGGACCCATGTTTGATCCCATATGTTACACCAACTGCTCCCATTTCTTCACAAAATGTACTTCCTAAGATGCAATAACCAACGGGAAGTTAACAGTAGGATCATTCACAGTCTCAAAACAAAGCCCAAAAAATAGGAGAGTGAGTTTTTTTTACACGTTCTATCATCCATGGATTCAACGCAACTGGTAAAACGTGAAGAGAATACCCACACTAAAGTTCACGGGAGTTATTTCCCAAAGTCTCAGAGCACTGTGATAACCTTTGAATCGAGGCTTTCATACAGCTTGCTTTTCCGGAGTCTCTCGAAGTAGGATATCAGCAACCCGTTTTGCCT
This sequence comes from Rhododendron henanense subsp. lingbaoense, assembly GCA_020567845.1. Classification (NCBI taxonomy): domain Eukaryota; kingdom Viridiplantae; phylum Streptophyta; class Magnoliopsida; order Ericales; family Ericaceae; genus Rhododendron; species Rhododendron henanense. Next base: position 3,422,123 of record CM036313.1, read on the forward strand.
CGCCATACGGGAATGAATCCAACCCGAATGATCTCCGGGTGCCCCGGTTACCGTCACGACTGTGCTCTCATTCGCCAGATTAGCCAGAGCCACCATAGCTTCCGGTTCAATGACAGACGAGGCATCCACCAGGAAAATATGGCTAAAATGTCCGGCCGTTATGCCGTCATTGTGCAGCCGATGGCTGCTCATGAAAGTGGATGAGATCACCTTAAATTTCCAGAGCTCGTGTATTGAAGGACAAGAAAAGCACTCCCTTTCCTTTTTATAAAGACAGGAAGGAAGAATGTCTTCAGGAACTCCATCAAACTCCCGGAATGCAGCATTCGCTCGGAAGATATTAGACTCTGGAATCTTCCCCTTGATCAAGCTTCTTGTAATGACATCACATTCCATATTTGTTGGAGCACATATGAGAATCCGGCATGAGGGAGATGTTCGGTACACTTGGAGTACTGCTTCACATACAACAGATCCAGTTCTTGATAAAAAATTTGATCTATTGCCGTCTACTTCTTCCCATACAATGGCGATTGGTCCCTCCACGAGATATGGAACTGCATTTTGGTGGTTTAAAATATGACGAACAGCAGAGATTTGATGGCAGTCAAGATTTGAATCGATAGATGGAAGTTGAGCAGTAAGAAGGCTGTTTTTAGATATCGAATCAGGGAAGAGGAAGTTCCTGAATAAATTATCCGAGGCTGTTGCGACGGCTTGGTGCGCTCGTTTTAGACAGACTCTGTTAAAAGAGAACTTGACATTGTATTTGCACGCCGAGTAATGCTGAACATGAAAATCTTTGCCAAAATCAACCAAAACACGGTTACTCTTTACCACGCGGTAGATAAGACCCTGTTTGAGTTTAATGAAGAGCCGGATTAGGCAATGAATTCGAACAAATACTAGATGGATATCAAAATGGCATAAATCAAGGAAAGCACTGCCATCATGAATGAAAACCCGCCCAATACCATTATATATCACATGTTGATCAGAAGTTCTGCTCAATATTAAAAATTCTTTGAGTTATATAGCATGGTAATAAGTTAACAACCCATCCGAACTTTTAATGCCAAAACAAATGTTGAGGAAATACGAACTACCGCCAAATGAATAAGGTGAAAAGGAATAGAGAAAAACTGAGATTCAAGCATGCGCTATAGCTAATTTAACGTCCCTGTTATGGGATAACAGTTGTGGTACTTTCAATTGTGCAGTCTTAAGTTAAGACTCTTAACCTAGGAGACACTAGGTTTGTTGTAATAGAAATTGGAAATGAATTGCACTTCAATGATTAACGTCCCTGTAATGGGATAACAGTTGTGGTTCTACGCAAAGTAAAAGATCACAAAACTCGTGGGTGGGCCAGAAATATCTTCGCGAAGATCAAAGACGAATCCAGTAATTTGTATATGCATCATTCTGTGCTCAAAGTTGATGGATTATGTGGTACATTAGGATAATAGATTGATTTCAAGTGAGTTGTTCTAGGGTTGACAGATGAGTACTTGGTCTTGATCTAGGGCTAATGAACTGCAGTTTACATGAGAGCAACCAACTTTCCTTGGTACCGAGAATCCATCCATTTTGCATCAAGTAGAAAGGACCATCAAAGACGGTTAGGAGAAATAAGTACAGTAAAGGTAGCATAGTTTTGTACGACGACATACAACACAATAGGTTGCTTCCAAGGGTCTAATATTGGTACAAGGTGTTAGTCAGGTGGTGTTTGTCGTAAAGGAGTGGCCGATATGGGGTAGTATGACACAATCAATGCGTACTTCTGCAAAGCAAACATGAACCGGATAATATAAAACAGTTTTGTGTTCTGATGGCGCTAACTATGTGCGAAATGGTATAAGGCTCACCTGGAATGGCTCAGCTCTCGTGCCTGATGGCGATACAGAGACAAAGTCCCTAGATAAAAGGAATGGCCTTCTCTCAGGAATGGAGTCAAGCTCAAATGCGACAAAGACTTTATCATCCTTCTCATCATCCACATTCTTCTTGTTGTATTTGCCTTTCCTCTTATGAATCGATGCTGCCTCCAACTCTAAAGTCACGTTCTTCATTTCAAACCCATCCCATTTCTGATCCAGTAATGCATTATTAACAAGAAACCATAGTTCAACATCAGAAATGTAAAATGTGAAGATATTAACAAGAAACCAAGCCCTTGAAAGAAGATATTCACCCTCTAAAGTGAAGCCATTATGCAAAAATGTGGAAGCTCGATAGCACCATCCTGTTTTGTTTGTATGTTTTTTCAGACCGAAACGTAAGAAAACATTCAAGTCGCTGTATTTGCACTAGAAAAATCTAGTTGGTTCCTGTATGTTTTGGTGATCGTCTCCAAAATGTGATTATACTGCCAATTTAAAGGAGGCATCTGCCTGGAATTGTAAACAACTTAGAAAGATGCTACACAGGAAGCGAAAAGTTTAGACTTTAGACTGTAAATCAGGTTTTTTTCCCCTCTCCAGAAAAATTGTGACCTTACATGACTCCTTTTAACAATAACATTCCACCCGAATGAGGACGACTGTGTTGACAATGTGTTTGGGGGTAATAACCCATGCTCCTTGTATGAATAATGTCGCACCTTAAGTGAAATTACATGGCAAACAAAAGGAATATCGTTCATTTTAGCTCCTTGTATCATTGTGATCTGCTTCCATCTTTAGGTATATAATCAGCAGCACGACAAACAAAAGGGATCTAGTTCATTGTTTTGGCTACATGTCGTTTTAGAATCAAATGTCTCCAAAAGCTTATACTTATCCCTCCATCCCAAATTGTTTGTCCAATTTTAACATGTGTGCCCCGTAAAAAAAAATGTCTACATTTTACAATCTATAATGTTTGATATAGATTTGAAAACTTGGTCAAATTAAACTTATTGAGATCCATCAAACAAGATGCATATTGTATATAAAAAACTTTATGAATTTAAACACTGAGACAAATTTTCAAGAGTGGACAAAGAAATTGGGACGGATGGAGTATAACTCTTCCAGTTTTAGGGTAGAAATGTCCATATCCATTCTTCAAGTTTGAAACATAAACATGTAGAGAAGGTTTATAGCTGTTTTGCATTCTAAATCAAAACAATGACAAAATAAAGTAAACCAATAAAATACTCCGTATATCATTAACTAGTAAGTACCTCAAGGTAGAAATCCTCGGCATAAAGCAGGGCTTCAAAGTAATCCTTGTACGTTGATGGGGACAAAGGCCTTTTAAGAATTCTGGGCACAACATCGTTCTTGATCGAATCTTTCAAATCCTCGGGAATGGCATAAATAGGCCTTGCATCTTTCTCAACCAAAATATAAGCGGTCTTTGAATTTGGATTTGTTGGATTAGATGGAGCCGGAGACAAAAATGGCTTAGTGGAAGGTCGCCCGGGGGGTTTGGGGGGTGACGGAGGTGTCCCAGAAGAAGATGAAGGCAAAAATGAAACTGGTGGTGGAGGTGGCCTGGACTCAGGTGGCCTTTTGCTTGGTGGAATTTTGGGACTTATTATACGTTCTGGTGGTGGAGAACTGTTACCGCGATTACTAGTTCTATTCTCTTCTTTTTTATCGTCACCAGAACGTATAATAAGTCGTGGCATTGGTGGGGTAGTTCCATAGGCACCGGATGGGGTAGTTCTATAGGCACCGGATGGTTCCCGTATCTGGCCATAAGTCGTGGCATTGGTGGTGGTGGTTGTAGGTGGAACATAGCCTCTAGAAGGAGTGTCATAATAAGGACTGTTATAGCGATTACTATTTCTAAGCCGAGTTTCTTCTTCTTGGTTATCATCAACACCTATAATGCATTGCCAAATCGCCAGAAAGCATGACATCTCGGGTATGTTTCTGGCAACAATCGAAACCAAGCACAACAATGAGAATGAAAACAATTATGAGAATTGTGAAATTACGTAAAAATAACTTGAAATAAGGACGGATGAAACTTGTAAAATGTGTGTTATATTCTGAGTGTAGTAGTAGTTTCTAATTATAGTTCAAGCATTGAAGAGCAAGAGGGACTTGCTAGGTAATGATTAGTACGCTTATCTATTATTATAGTCCCTATCGTTATAAATAGGTTTCAATGTAGTCCTTAGGTTCATTCAGTTTTTTTTTTCCTCGTCCTTTAGGTTCCTGATTTGTTTGAATTTGGTTTTTTCTAATTATATATATTATATACCCCTAATGTTTATAAGATACTGCCCGAAGTTAGGTGTTTAAACACTTCAAAGTTTCATATTTATTTATGGGTTGAAGTGGAGTCTGAACAGTAAATATTTATTTAAATTCTGTTTAATATATCTAGTTTTTCTCGGTATAAGTTAATTTCTACACGTAGTTCACTAAAGCCGTGCGTAAAAATAAATATTGTGTCGAAATTTACAAAGAAATGATTCAATAATCCAATCAAACAAGAGAGACATAGAAAAAAAAAAATTCAATGACGTGGCAAGCGTAGCATTTTTGTATATTTCCGTCATACAGAAATATGACGGAAAGTTTTAAAAAAAATATTTACTAAGCACCTTGACCAATATCTTTGGAGCCACCTCTGTGATTATTCACATATATAATTTTCAAACATTGATATAGGTGATCACTTGATCATAAAATATATGAGAGATCTCTCGCTCCGATGATTGGATACGTTTCACTTCGTAGAGCACATCGAGCAGAACAAGCGTTCCAAAAATCATCTCGATCAGATTTCATTTCATTAAGTGTCTGATCGGAACATATATAACTCGGCAATAATGGATTCCAGTGAAATTGATTTAGAGTTTCAAATCCATTCTCTTCAAGATAAAAATATTTCGATCAGACGCTTAATGATATGCGATCGCGCTGATTTTTGGAACGCTTGTTCTACTTGACGAGCTCTACAAAGTGAAACATTTCTGATCATCGAAGCGAGACCCGAGCGGACCGCGCTCGCGGGGGACTGCAGAAGGGCAGCACCAACCCCAGGTCTTTACTACGAATCAATGAGAGGGGGCAAAAAAATGTAGTGGAAAAGATAGGTGGTAGAAAATCACCTAAAATGTTGCTGTTTTTTGTTGATGCTGAAGAAATGATCGGACGGAATGTAGCGTAACTGAGTAAGCAAGAACACTTATTACGTACTAATCGCAGAGAGAGAGAGAGAGAGAGAGAGAGAGAGAGAGAGAGAGGGGGAGAGGGAGAGGGAGAGTGAGAAGAGAATTTGGAATTCCGGTAGTGGGGGTGCATTATAACTTTGGTAGTGTGAAAAAAAAGGAAGAGAAAATTCCACACGCTAACTTAACCATGGTTTATACATCACGCTAACTTAACCATGGTTTATACATCACTTACAGGAAAGATTTTTGCTGAATCGAGAAGGAGAAAAACTTTTTTACCGCGGAGCCGTGAAAATAATTTACGGCCTTCAATCGCGTGCGTCTAAATGTGTTTTGGACGGTTCGAATTTTGAAAAACTATTCGCAAGAAGAGTTTAACCATTTGCGCGAATATATATATATATTTTAAATCAAAACCATTGATTGCCGAAACGGACGAAGATTACGCGGAACCGTGAATAAGTTTCTCTCATCGAAAAGTTTATTATTCAAAACAAGAATTAGCCTCGGTTGCAATCCGGTTTCGAATCAATCTCTTCGTGTGGATTAAAATCGCTTCTTGTTTCGTTATTACATGTCGTTTCGGTTTCTCTGTCCCCCTTATCTGCCCAGTGATTACCCTCTGAAACCATCAATCTACTTTGCAATCGATTTTTGTAATTGATTTTTTACCATGGACAATCAAAATCAAGTAGAAAAAGAAAAAAGAAAAGAAAAACACAAACGAAGACAAAAGAGAGGGAAAAAAAACACAAACAGAGCAAGCCTCCGAAATGGGTTTTGTTTGTTCTACATACAATGGAGATTGGGGGGTGATTTGCAAAAGATGCAATAACCAACAGGAAGTTAAGAGAATCATTTTACAGTCTCAAAACAAAGCCCCAAAAAAGAGGAGAGTGAGTTATTTTTTTGTACAAAAATAGTGCACCAAATGATAAAACAAACTCACAGAGAAACACATTCTATCATCCATGGATTCAACGCAACTGGTAAAACGTGAATGAGAATACCCACACTAAGTCTCACTGGAGTTATTTCCCAAAGTCTCAGAGCACTGTGATAACCTTTGAATCGAGGCTGTCGTACAGCTTGCTTTCCCGGAGTCTCTCGAAGTAGGATATCAGCAACCCATTTTCCCTTGCAATATCGGAACGAATCCAACCCGAATGATTTCCGGGTGCCCCAGTTACCGTCACAACTGTGCTCTCATTCGCCAGATTGGCCAGAGCCACCATAGCTTCCGGTTCAATGACAGACGAGGCATCCACCAGGAAAATATGGCTAAAATGTCCGGCCATTATGCCCGCATTGTGCAGCCGAAAGCTACTCATGAAAGTGGATGAGATCACCTTATATTTCCGGAGCTCGTGTATTGAAGGACAATAAAAGCACTCCCTTTCCTTTTTGTAAAGACAGGAAGGAAGAATGTCTTCAGGAACTCCATCAAGCTCCCGGAATGCAGCATTCGCTCGGAAGATATTAGACTCTGGAATCTTCCACCTCAACCTTCTTGTAAGGACATCACATCCCTTATTTGTTGGAGCACATATGAGAATCCGGCATGAGGGAGATGTTCGGTACACTTGGAGTACTGCTTCACATACAACAAATCCGGTTCTTGATAAAACATTTGATCTATTATCAATGGCAATTGGTCCCTCCACGAGATATGGAACTGCATTTTGGTGGTTTAAAATATGACGAACAGCAGAGATTTGATGGCAGTCAAGATTTGAATCGATAGATGGAAGTTGAGCAGTAAGAAGGCTGTTTTTAGATATCGAATCAGGGAAGAGGAAGTTCCTGAATAAATTATCCGAGGCTGTTGCGACGGCTTGGTGCGCTCGTTTTAGACAGACTCTGTTAAAAGAGAACTTGACATTGTATTTGCACGCCGAGTAATGCTGAACATGAAAATCTTTGCCAAAATCAACCAAAACACGGTTACTCTTTACCACGCGGTAGATAAGACCCTGTTTGAGTTTAATGAAGAGCCGGATTAGGCAATGAATTCGAACAAATACTAGATGGATATCAAAATGGCATAAATCAAGGAAAGCACAGCCATCATGAATGAAAACCCGCCCAATACCATTATATATCACATGTTGATCAGAAGTTCTGCTCAATATTAAAAATTCTTTTGAGTTATATAGCATGGTAATAAGTTAACAACCCATCCGAACTTTTAATGCCAAAACAAATGTTGCGGAAATACGTACTACCGCCAAATGAATAAGGTGAAAAAGGAATAGAGAAAAACTGAGATTCAAGCATGCGCTCTAGCTAATTTAACGTCCCTGTAACGGGATAACAGTTGTGGTACTTTCAATTGTGCAGTCTTAAAGTTAAGACTCTTAACCTAGGAGACACTAGGTTTGTTGTAATAGAAATTGGAAATGAATTGCACTTCAAGGATAACATTTTTCAGATTTTATGTTAAAAAAGCCCGTGGACATTTTTGTGGTTCTACGCAAAGTAAAAGATCACAAAACACGTTGGTCGGCCAGAAATATCTTCACGAAGATCAAAGACGAATCCAGTAATTTGTATATGCATCATTCTGTGCTCAAAGTTGATGGATTATGTGGTACTTTAGGATAATAGATTGATTTCACGTGAGTTGTTCTAGGGTTGACAGATGAGTACTTGGTCTTGATCTAGGGCTATAATGAACTGCAGTTTACATGAGAGCAACCAACTTTCCTCGGTACCGAGAATCCATCCATTTTGCATCAAGTAGAAAGGTCAAAGACAATTAGGAGAAATAAGTACAGTAAAGGTAGCAAAGTTTTGGACAACGGCACACAACACAATAGGTTGGTTCCATCACGGTCTAAGGATTTGCTTCCAACTGTCTAATATCGGTACAAGGTGTTAGTCGGGTGGTGTAATTTGTCGTAAAGGAGTGGCCGATATGGGGTAGTATGACACACTCAATGCATACTTCTGCAAAGCAAGCATGAACTGGATAATATAGAAGAGTTTTGTGTTCATGATGGTCCTCATTACATGTGAAATGGTACAAGGCTCACCTGCAATGGCTCAGCTCTCGTGCCTGAAGGCGATACGGAGACAAAATCCCTAGATAAAAGGAATGGCCTTTTCTCAGGAATGGAGTCAAGCTCAAATGCGACAAAGACTTTATCATCCTTCTCATCATCCACATTCTTCTTGTTGTGTTTGCCTTTCCTCTTACAAATCGATGCTTCCTCCAACTCCAAAGTCACGTTCTTCATTTCAAACCCATCCCATTTCTGATCCAGTAATGCATTATTAACAAGAAACCATAGTTCAACATCAGAAATGTAGCTTTTAGATCTATGCTTTACTGTAGCTTTTGGAAGAAAATAGACACTATGCAAGATGGAAAATGAAAGAAACAGTAGTATAGAAAAATGCTAATGTAAGGTCATCTAATAATCGAAAGAAGGTAAATATTCCTACTGTTTACAACAGAACGATTTCAAAAGATAGGTAAGATACATGAACTTAATCAACTAATTCTGTCACTGAATAACCATGGGACCACAAATGCACAAAAAGTCATCTAATGACATTCCTGAGATATCCGATTGTAAACAACTCAGAAAGATGCTACATAGGAAGCGAAAAGTTTAGACTTAACTCAGAAAGATGCTAAATAGGAAGCGAAAAGTTTAGACTTTACACCGTAAATCAGATTTTTTTTCCCTCTCCAGTTAAGCAAGTTTCAAATGAAAACCTCATACTATTGAATCCAAGACAAACATTTCTTCTTAAGTACACCACAACAACTTGGGATGCTAAGATCGGTTTGCCAATCAAATCATCATCACCAGAGATGTAATTGTTGTCGTTACTATTTACTAGCAATGTATTACATCGATATTGGTGTCAAAAGTCTAGAAGGATCGCAATCAATGGATGTCCACAATTGTTTGTAAATACATTGCACCGGACTAAGGGCTCGGACCAAACGGGCCTAGAGAAAGAGTCGCCGGAATCAGAACGATTGTGTTGACAATGTGTTTTGGGGTAATAACCCATGCTCCTTGTATGAATAATGTCACACCTTAAGCGAAATTACATGGCAAACAAAAGGAATCTCGATCATTTTAGCTCCTTGTATCATTGTGATCTGCTTCAATCTTTAGGTATATAAGCAGCAGCACGACAAACAAAATGGATCCAGTTCATTGTTTTAGCTACATGTCGATTTTAAAATCAAATGTCTCCAGAAGCTTATACTGATCCCTCCATCCCAAATTGTTTGTCCAATTTTAACATGTAAAAAAATGTCTATATTTTACAATCTATTAGTGCTTTATATAGTTTTGAAAACTTTTTCAAATCAAACTTATTGAGATCCATGAAACAATATCCATATTGCATACAAAAAACTTTATAAATTTAAACATGTAGACAATTTTTCAAGAGGTCCAAAATAGTGAAAGTGGACAAACAAATGGGGACGGAGGGAGTATAACTCTTCCAGTTTTAGGGTAGAAATCTCCATATCCATTCTTCAAGTTTGGGATATAAACATGTAGAGAAGGTTTATAGCTGTTTTGCATTCTAAATCAAAACGACATAAAATAAAGTAAACCAATAAAATATTTCATTAACTAGTACGTACCTCAAGGTAGAAATCCTCGGCATAAAGCAGGGCTTCAAAGTAATCCTTGTACGTTGATGGGGACAAAGGCCGTTTGAGAATTCTAGGCACAACGTCGTTCTTGATCAGATCTTTGAAATCCTCAGGAATGGCATAAATAGGAGATGCATCTTTCTCAACCAAAATATAAGCGGTTTTTGAATTTGGATTTGTTGAATTAGATGGAGCCAGAGACAAAAATGGCTTAGTGGAAGGTCGACAGGGTTTGGGGGATGATGGAGGTGTCCCAAAAGAAGACGAAGACAATGATGAAACTAGTGGTGGAGGTGGCATGGACACAGATGGCAATGTCTTTGCGGAAGAAGCAAGCGACTTGGTTAAAGATGGTGATGGTTGAGAGGACACAGATGGCAATGTCTTTGCGGAAGAAGCAAGCGACTTGGTTAAAGATGGTGATGGTTGAGACGACACAGATGGCAATGTCTTTGCGGAAGAAGCAAGCGACTTGGTTAAAGATGGTAATGGTTGAAAGGAAAATGAAGACAATCCAAATGGTGATTTTTGTTCAGATGTTTTATCAGTCTCGGGATTTATAGCTTTTTTTTGAGAAAAATTAGTTGGAAAGGGTGAGGGAGGCAATATCTTTGGCTTCTGAGCAGCAGCTTCATTGGACTTATCAGGTGTTCTTATAGAGGCCTCTGGTCTATTGACAACTGATGAATGTATTGTTGCCTTTGGTTTAACAAAAGAAATATTTGGTGTCTCAGGCAGCTTAGTTGGAGTTGAATTCCATGAGTTGGAATAGCTTTGGGTAGGAGTCTGGGTAGTTGTATAGGCACTGGATGGGGTAGTTCCATAGGCACCGGATGGGGTAGTCCTATAGGCACTGGATGGGGTAGTTCCATAGGCACTGGATGAGGTAGTTCCATAGGCACCGGATGGGGTAGTTCTATAGGCACCGGATGGTTCCCGTATCTGGCCATAAGTCGTGGCATTGGTGGTGGTGGTGGTTGTAGGAGGAACATAGCCTCTAGAAGGAGTGTCATAATAAGGACTGTTATAGCGATTACTATTTCTAAGCCGAGTTTCTTCTTCTTGGTTATCATCAACACCTTTAATACATCGCAAAATCGCCAGAAAGCATGACATCTCGGGTATGTTTCTGGCAACAATCGAAAGCAAGCACAACAATGAAAATGAAAACAATTGTGAGAAGGGCGGATGAAACTTGTAAAATGTGTGTTCATATTTTGAGTGTAGTAGGAGTTTCTAATATAGTTCAAGCATTGAAGAGCAAGAGGGGCTTGCTAGGTAATGATTAGTACACTTATCTACTATTATAGTCCCTATTGATGTAACAGAAAGTCTACGTCCACCGCTCGCGTACGTGGCGGTGCGGTAGGTTATAAATAGGTTTCAATGTGATCCTTAGGTTCATTCGTTTTTTTTTTTTTTTTCCTCGTCCTTGAATTTCCAGATTTGTTTGAATTTGGTTTTTTCCAATTCCAAAGTTGTCCTTCAAGTTTATATAATTATATGTATTATATACCTCTAATGTTTATAAGGTAATTCCCGAAGTTAGGTGTTTAAATACTTCAAAGTTTCATATTTATTTATGAAAACAATTAAATTTTGCTTAATATATCTAGTTGTTCTCGATACATTTGCAATAGTTGATTTATAAAAACAATTGCCAGTTCACTAAAGTAGTCATCTATACAATCGACGGCTCGGATCTTAATCAAGCAATGGACGGATCGGATTTGTATCCAGGTTCAATCCGAGCCGAGATGAATAGCCGGATCGACCACTCGGCATCTTCCATACAAAAGTATTATGACGGGAAAAAAAATTAGAAAAATAAGTTTTTTTTACTAAGCACCTCGACCAAAATCTTTGGAGCCGCCACTGATATGGGTGATCACTTGATCAGAGTATAAAATATATGAGCGATCTCTCCGCCCAATAGCTTTTAAGTTTTTTTTGATTTGATCCAAATTTTTACTAGAAAATCATCTACGGGCTACAGTTATTACGAATCTATGAGAGGTGGAAAAAAAAAAGAAGAGTACTGCTATGAGTACTGACTGCCCCCAGGGAAATCGTACCGACGCCGCGCCGTCTCCGGCCACCGGACGGCCGATCCGAGCCATCCAAAAATTCTATAAAAAAAGAAACCGAGGGCCCACACGGGAATCAACGGCATCCGATTCCCGCGGGACCCCTCATTTATTTTTTTAAGAATTTTTGAACGACTCGGATCAGCCGTCCGGTAACCAGAGACGGCCCGGCGCGGCCGTCAGTACGATTTCCCTTGGGAGGCAGTCGGTACTTATAGCAGTACTCGAAAAGAAATGTAGCGGAAGAGATCGGTGTAAGGAATTCACCTAAAATGTTGCTTTTTTGTTGATGCTGAAGGGATGATCGGACGGCATGTGGCGTAACTGAGTAAGCAAGAACACTTATTAGTACGTACTAATCGCAGAGAGAGAGAGAGAGAGAGAGAGAGAAGGAGAGAGGGAGAGGGGAGTAGAGTGAGAAGAGAATTTGGATGATTTTTTTGGCAGTGGCGATGGGTGAGTGCTTTTAGGCTCTGTTCGGAACTTGGGATGAAAGTGGAAAAAGAAACGTAGTCATTAAGATAGGAATGAGAGGGAAAGATTAAAGAGAAATTGGAGGAAAAGTTGAGTTTGCCTTTGGGAATTTTCTCCTCTCTTTCCTTAAAGCAAGTTTATCAGTAGTTTGGTAAATTGCTAGACTTTGTTTGGTTGAACTTTTAGAAAATTATTTTTAAGAGTTAAGTGGTAATGAATGGAGAGAAACAGAGAGAAAGATTTATTGAAAACTGTGCCGAGAGTTGAAAGTTACTCTAAAAAATGGGAACCAAACACAGCTACTTTTTCCATTTTACCTACTTATTTCTCTTTCAACACTACATCAATACTATTTATTTAACCTATTCTTTATTAAAATATTACTCCGTATTACTTTTAGTTTTCTTTTTCTTTTTTGAGGAGAGAGAGAGAGGGAGAGTGAGAGAGAGAGAGTAATAAAGAAATGGGAAAGCTTGTGAATAGGACTTCGGTACATTTACCTAACCATTTCAACAAAGCCAATTTACCTCCTCTTTTACCTCTTCTGCTGCTGCTTGCTTTTGTGGGTTTTCCTTCTGTAAAATAGCCAAAAAGCCAATTTACCCCACCTGATATACTTGCTCTTAAGAGCAAATATACCAGAACATCTATAATACCTTTTTTGCTATTTTACCTAAGAAAAATATAAAAAAACCACCTGCAGCAGCTTCGGGGAAAGAGCATTTATTTCCCGTTTGTGAACAGTGGTGAGCTACTTCTACCGAAGATCTGTTCATCAGCTACCCATTAAAAAATTAGTTTCTTTCTCCTCTTCTTTCACTCAGAATACTGTTCATGTTCTCTCACTCACTCCCTCTCTCTAAAAGTAATAATATTTTAATAGAGAATAGGTTAAATAAATAGTACTCCCTCCGTCCCTTTATTACAGTCCAGTATTCCATTTTGGGCTGTCCCTTAATAAGTGTCTATTTTGTAAAGTTAGTGGGTAAAAGTTGGTGAATTGTCTATTTTGTCCCTAAAAGTAGATTCCATTTTGAAAAGTTAGTGAATAAAAGTGTAATGATGATGGGTAAGTAGGGAAAGTGGAGGAAAAAATTGATGTGAAAGGTATAATGATGATGTCTTTTTAATAAGTTGGAATTACGAAGCAGGACATTTAAAAAGGGACGGAGGGAGTATTGGTGTAGTGTTAAAAGAAATATAAGTAGGTAAAATAAAAAATGTGCACTGTTCAAGAGTTTTTTTAGCAAACAACTGGTAAACTTGCTCTAAGAACCAAACAAAGGAAGTAAGGCTCTGTTTGGAACTTGAGGATAGAGAGAAAAAGGAAGGAAAATTTTACTGTAAAACATTTACTTATGGTAGTGGGAAAAAAAAAAAGAAGAAGAAAGAAACTTCCTCGTACGATAGTATTTGTTTGTAGGAGTACAACGTAGGCGAGAAATGTTTTCCCGCGGTCGGAAGGTGGGCCCTCGCACTCCAAACCCACTCTTTTGCTGCCTTTTGGCGAAAACAATTTTTTTTTTTTCCCAGAGTAGTTTAATAAAACAAAGTTTTTAAATTATCCTTGCGTGAGAAAATTATTTAGAGAATATTCTTTTGACACTCTAGGAAATGTTTTTTTAGAGGAGGAAGTCTTTTTCTTGTTTACGGCACTAATTGTGATCGTCTAAAAATGTTATGGACGATCCGAATGTTAATAAAACTTTTGCTGCCGTAAAGAACCTATAAGTTTATCTCTTTTTAGAGATTAATGTTATATTACAAACAGTGTAATTAGGTTAAAAATTACATTTGACATTTTAAAGTGTTTTCTCGAAAATCAACCTAATATATGCGGCTATGCCCCATCTCCCTCTTTCTCTCTCTTATTTTTCTCTTGATAAGTACGTTTGGGCACAAGCTTAAGGCCAGGTTTCCACTAAATTTTTTTGGGAAACTTACGATCATTTTAGCGTCTTATTCACAGTAATCAACAAGTTATGAATTACTGGAAACAACTTCACATTTGGCAACAAGTTACTATTAGTTAGCGGAAACAATTTGACACTTGGCAAATATTTTTTGGGAATTGATTTTGTCACTCCCCTTTTTTGTTAAAGTCACTCCCCCTCTCTTACAAAACAAATCATCTAATAAAGACACAAATGGGAGTGACATTAACAAAAAGGGGAGTGGCAAAATCACTCCCCTATTTTTCACTCACATATATACCCGGCCCTTGTCCACAAATTAGCTTATCTCCCCAAGGCCCTTATCCCCCTTTCTTTTCCGGATCGGGAGGGGCTGTAGTGCGGTCGATCTGACCGTCCATCTCGGCGTGGACGGCTAGAATTTAATCCGAGCTTCTACAAATTCGAGCCATCCATTGTTCGGATTAAAATCTGAGCCGTCCATTGCCGAGATAAACGGCCAGATTGACTGCACTACACGTGTAGTGCGAGGGGTGCCTGTATCAGTAAGGGACTTTGTTTTTGTTTTCTCTTTATTAGGCTGCTCTGAATGTTAATCCACTTTCTTTTTCTTTCCTTTTTTTACTTCCTCCAATCATATTATTCGTTCATTTACAAAAATTATTGTCACTAATCGCATTATTTAAAATCAAAGCACTTTTCTGCATAAGTTTCCGAAATTCTTTGCCCCAATGAAAAGAACAAATTCAGATTTTTAGATTGGTGAATATTTTTTTTACACTCATCCATGGAATTTCTGACCCGAATAATTCTATGAGAAGATAGAACATACGCACTATACAAAGCTCCCGCACATGCGAGGCATAGGAAAGGGTAATGTACACAATCTTATTTCTGCAAGTAGAGAGGCTATTTCCGCTAAACAAAATGGACTAAGGCTCCATTTGTTTTGATGTAAAATGTTTTTCACATTTTCCGTTGTTTGGTTAGACGAAAGAAAGTAAAATATTTTTGGAAGTAAAACCTTTTCCATCCTCCAAGCACAAATGATTTCATCCCAAAATTCCCGCAAGTCATTTTCCCCTAGGAGCGCCATTCATAATTTGAGAACCCACTGCATGTTCACATTATCAATATCCAATGGAAGAGTGTTCTTTATCAATCATTGCAACCCCAACTGAGAGAGAGAGAGAGAGAAAAATATTTGAATTGAGAGAGTGTTTACTCGATTAAAATATTTCTAAACCAACAATCTGACATTATTTTGAAAAATATTTTTCAAGTGTCAACCAAACACCAGAAAATAAAAGTTGGAAATTTGTTTTCTGAAAAACATTTTACATTGAAACAAACGAAGCCTAAAGCCAATATTTTTATGGATTTTTAGACAGGTAATTCTCCTCACATACATAAACTAAAATACTATGGTCGATCCCATATGTTATACCACCTGCTCTCATTTCTTCACAAAATGCACTTCCTAAGATGCAATAACCAACAGGAAGTTAACAGTAGGATCATTTACAGTCTCAAAACAAAAGCCCAAAAAAGAGGAGAGTGAGTTTTTTTTTACACATTCTGTCATCCATGGATTCAACGCAACTGGTAAAACGTAAATGAGAATACCCACACTAAGTCTCACTGGAGTTATTTCCCAAAGTCTCTGAGCACTGTGATAACCTTTGAATCGAGGCTTTCATACAGCTTGCTTTTCCGGAGTCTCTCGAAGTAGGATATCAGCAACCCGTTTTGCCTCGCCATACGGGAATGAATCCAACCCGAATGATCTCCGGGTGCCCCAGTTACCGTCACAACTGTGCTCTCATTCGCCAGATTAGCCAGAGCCACCATTGCTTCCGGTTCAATGACAGACGAGGCATCCACCAGGAAATATGGCTAAAATGTCCGGCCGTTATGCCCTCATTGTGCAGCTGATGGCTGCTCATGAAAGTGGATGAGATCACCTTAAATTTCCGGAGCTCGTGTATTGAAGGACAAGAAAAGCACTCCCTTTCCTTTTTATAAAGACAGGAAGGAAGAATGTCTTCAGGAACTCCATCAAGCTCCCGGAATGCAGCATTCGCTCGGAAGATATTAGACTCTGGAATCTTCCCCTTGATCAACCTTCTTGTAATGACATCACATCCCTTATTTGTTGGAGCACATATGAGAATCCGGCATGAGGGAGATGTTCGGTACACTTGGAGTACTGCTTCACATACAACAAATCCAGTTCTTGATGAAACAATTGATCTACCAACGGTGATTGGTCCCTCCACGAGATATGGAACTGCATTTTGGTGGTTTAAAATATGACGAACAGCAGAGGTTTGATGCCAGTCAAGATTTGAATCGATAGATGGAAGTTGAGCAGTAATAAAGTTGTTTTTAGATATCGAATCAGGGAAGAGGAAGTTCCTGAATAAATTATCTGAGGCTGTTGCAACAGCTTGGTGCGCTCGTTTTAGACAGACTCTGTTAAAAGAGAACTTGACATTGTATTTGCACGCCGAGTAATGCTGAACGTGAAAATCTTCGCCAAAATCAACCAAAACATGGTTACTCTTTTCCACGCGGTTGATAAGACCCTGTTTGAGTTTAATGAAGAGCCGGATGAGGCAATGAATTCGAACAAATACTAGATGGATATCAAAATGGCATAAATCAAGGAAAGCACAGCCATCATGAATGAAAACCCGCCCAATACCATTATATATCACATGTTGATCAGAAGTTCTGCTCAATATTAAAAATTCTTTGAGTTATATAGCATGGTAATAAGTTAACAACCCATCCAAACTTTTAATGCCAAAACAAATGTTGAGGAAATACGAACTACCGCCAAATGAATAAGGTGAAAAGGAATAGAGAAAAACTGAGATTCAAGCATGCGCTATAGCTAATTTAACGTCCCTGTAATTGGATAACAGTTGTGGTACTTTCAATTGTGCAGTCTTAAGTTAAGACTCTTAACCTAGGAGACACTAGGTTTGTTGTAATAGAAATTGGAAATGAATTGCACTTCAATGATTAACGTCCCTGTAATGGGATAACAGTTGTGGTTCTACGCAAAGTAAAAGATCACAAAACTCGTGGGTGGGCCAGAAATATCTTCGCGAAGATCAAAGACGAATCCAATAATTTGTATATGCATCATTCTATGCTCAAAGTTGATGGATTATGTGGTACTTTAGGATAATAGATTGATTTCAAGTGAGTTGTTCTAGGGTTGACAGATGAGTACTTGGTCTTGATCTAGGGCTATAATGAACTGCAGTTTACATGAGAGCAACCAACTTTCCTCGGTACCGAGAATCCATCCATTTTGCATCAAGTAGAAAGGTCAAAGACAATTAGGAGAAATAAGTACAGTAAAGGTAGCATAGTTTTGGACAACGGCACACAACACAATAGGTTGGTTCCATCATGGTCTAATGATTTGCTTCCAACTGTCTAATATCGGTACAAGGTGTTAGTCGGGTGGTGTAATTTGTTGTAAAGGAGTGGCCTATATGGGGTAGTATGACACACTCAATGCATACTTCTGCAAAGCAAGCATGAACCTGATAATATAAAACAGTTTTGTGTTCTGATGGCGCTAACTACATGCGAAATGGTATAATGCTCACCTGCAATGGCTCAGCTCTCGTGCCTGAAGGTGATACGAAGACAAAATCCCTAGATAAAAGGAATGGCCTTCTCTCAGGAATGGAGTCAAGATCAAATGTGACAAAGACTTTATCATCCTTCTCATTATCCACATTCTTCTTGTTGTGTTTGCCTTTCCTCTTATAAATCGATGCTTCCTCCAACTTTAAAGTCACGCTCTTCATTTCAAACTCATCCCATTTCTGATCCAGTAATGCATTATTAACAAGAAACCATAGTTAAAAATCATAAATGTAGCTTTTAGAGATATCTATACTTTACTGTAGCTTTTGGAGGAAATAGACACTATGCAAGATGGAAAATGAAAGAAACAGAAGTAATATAGAAAAATGCTAATGTTAAGGTCATCTAATATTCGAAAGAAGGTAAATATTTCTATTGTTTACAAGAGAACGATTTCACAAGATAGGTAAGATACACAAACTTAATCAACTAATTCCGTCACCGAATAACCATGGGACCAGAAATGCACAAAAAGGCATCTAATGACATTCCTGAGATATCCAAGCACTTGAAAGAAGATATTCACCCTCTAAAGTGAAGCCATTATGCAAAAAAGTGGAAGCTCGATAGCACCATCCTGTTTTGTTTGTATGTTTTTTCAGACCGAAACGTAAGAAAACATTCAAGTCGCTGTATTTGCACTAGAAAAATCTAGTTGGTTCTTGTATGTTTTGGTGATCGTCTCCAAAATGTGATTATACTGCCAATTTAAAGGAGGCATCTGCCTGGAATTGTAAACAACTCAGAAAGATGCTACACAGGAAGCGAAAAGTTTAGACTTTAGACCATAAATCAGGTTTTTTTCCCCCTCTCCAGATAAGCAAGTTTCAAATGATAACCTCATACTATTAAATCCAATACAAACATTTCTTCTTAAGTACACTAATCCCACAACAACTTGGGAATCAATGGATATCCACAATTGTTTGTAAATATGCTCCTCATTGTATCCCCGGATGAACTTTGCATTGGTCGAAATCACTCAATGTGTACAACCTACAAACTTGTCCATTCTCTTCATGGTAGAATCAAGGGGGAGTTGCGAACCAGTGGGAAATGGGGCAAATATTTCCAGAGTCATGGTCAAGTTTTGGGGAATCA
Source organism: Rhododendron henanense subsp. lingbaoense (assembly GCA_020567845.1). Lineage (NCBI taxonomy): Eukaryota > Viridiplantae > Streptophyta > Magnoliopsida > Ericales > Ericaceae > Rhododendron > Rhododendron henanense. The sequence goes on from CM036313.1 coordinate 3,441,119, forward strand.
CCAGTCGCATGGGGAATTGCACATACATGGAACCTGAACTTGAATAAATGCATATACCCCAGGGATGTTAAACGTGAATGATCTTTGCTCCTTGTATGAAATCATGCTGCACCTTAAGTGAAATTACATGGCACCTTTAGACAATAACATGGACACTAGGTTGTCAGTGTGCTGTTTTAATCCCATTTTTTGTTTTGCAAAAATAACTTTTACTCCTTGTATGAAAAACTGTTGCATCTTGAGTGGCTTACATGACTCCTTTTAACAATAACATTGCACCCGAATGAGGACGACTGTGTTGACAATGTGTTTGGGGGTAAAAACCCATGCTCCTTGCTGTTTTAGAATCAAATGTCTCCAGAAGCTTATACTTATCCCTCCATCCCAAATTGTTTGTCCAATTTTAACATGTGTGCCCCATAAAAAAATGTCTACATTTTACAATCTATAATGTTTTATATAGATTTGAAAACTTGGTCAAATTAAATTTATTGAGATCAATCAAACAAGATGCATATTGTATATAAAAAACTTTATGAATTTAAACACTGAGACAAATTTTCAAGAGTGGACAAAGAAATTGGGACGGAGGGAGTATAACTCTTCCAGTTTTAGGGTAGAAATGTCCATATCCATTCTTCAAGTTTGAAACATAAACATGTAGAGAAGGTTTATAGCTGTTTTGCATTCTAAATCAAAACAATGACAAAAAAAAGTAAACCAATAAAATATATCATTAACTAGTAAGTACCTCAAGGTAGAAATCCTCGGCATAAAGCAGGGCTTCAAAGTAATCCTTGTACGTTGATGGGGACAAAGGCCTTTTAAGAATTCTGGGCACAACATCGTTCTTGATCGAATCTTTCAAATCCTCGGGAATGGCATAAATAGGCCTTGCATCTTTCTCAACCAAAATATAAGTGGTTTTTGAATTTGGATTTGTTGGATTAGATGGAGCCAGTGACAAAAATGGCTTAGTGGAAGGTCGCCTGGGGGGTTTGGGGGGTGACGGAGGTGTCCCAAAAGAAGATGAAGACAATGATGAAACTGGTGGTGGAGGTGGCCTGGACACAGATGGCAATGTCTTTGAGGAAGAAGCCTGTGACTTGGAAGAGGATTTTGAAGACAATCCATATGGCAATTTTTGTGCAGATGTTTTGTCAGTCTCGGGATATGTAGCCTTCTTCGGAGAACTGTTAGACAATGATGAAACTGGTGGTGGAGGTGGCCTGGTCTCAGGTGGCAATGTCTTTGAGGAAGAAGCCTGTGACTTGGGAGAGGATTCTGAAGACAATTTGTGTCGCGATTTTTGTGCGGATGTTTTATCAGTGGCAGGATTTTTAGCCCTTTTTGGAGAACTGTTATCGCGATTACTATTTCTATTCTGAGTTTCTTCTTTTTTATCGTCACCAGAACCTATAATAAGTTCCAAAATTCCAGCGGCCAAAATTCCAGAGAGAATATACCATTTCATTTCGGGTATGTTTCTGGCAACAATCGAAACCACGCACAACTATAAGAATGAAAACAACTATAAGAATTGTGAAGTTACGTAAAAATGACTTGAAATAAGGACGGATGAAACTCGTAAAATGTGTGTTCATATTCTGATGAATGTAGTAGTTTCTAATTATAGTACAAGCATTGAACAGCAAGAGGGACTTGCTAGGTAATGATTAGTACGCTTATCTATTATTATAGTCCCTATCGTTATAAATAGGTTTCAATGTGGTCCTTAGGTTCATTCATGTTTTTTTTTCTCGTCCTTGAGGTTCCTGATTTGTTTGAATTTGGTTTTTTCTAATTATATATATTATATACCTCTAATGTTTATAATGTACTGCCTGAAGTTAGGTGTTTAAACACTTCAAAGTTCCATATTTATTTATGGGTTGGAGTGGAGTCTGAACAGTAAATATTTATTTAAATTCTGTTTAATATATCTAGTTTTTCTCGATATACTCCTATTTGCAATAGTTGATTTATAAATAAAATTGCAAATACAAGTTTCTACACGTAGTTCACTAAAGATGTGCGTAAAAATAAATATTGTGTCGAAATTTCAATACAAAGAAATTATTCAATAATCCAATCAAACAAGAGAGACATAGAAAAAAAAAACAATTCAATGACGTGGCAAGTGTAACATTTTTGTATATTTCTGTCATACAGAAATATGACGGAAAGTTTTAAAAAAAATATTTACTAAGCACCTTGACCAATATCTTTGGAGCCACCACTGTGATTATTCACCTATATAATTTTCAAACATTGATATAGGTGATCACTTGATCGTAAAATATATGAGAGATTTCTCGCTTCGATGATCGGATACGTTTCACTTCGTAGAGCGTGTCGGGCAGAACAAGCGTTCCAAAAATCATCTCGATCAGATTTCATTTCATTAAGTGTCTGATCAGAACATATATAATTTGGCAATAATGGGTTCCAGTGAAATTGATTTAGAGTTTCAAATCCGTTCTCTTCAAGATAAAAATATTTCGATCAGACGCTTAATGATATGCGATCGCTCTGATTTTTGGAACGCTTGTTCTACTCGACGGGCTCTACAAAGTGAAACGTTTCCGATCATCGGAGCGAGACTCGAGCGGACCGCGCTCGCGGGGGACTGCAGAAGGGCAGCACCAACCCCAGGTCTTTACTACGAATCAAAGAGAGGGGGCAAAAAAATGCAGTGGAAAAGATAGGTGGTAGAAAATCACCTAAAATGTTGCTGTTTTTTGTTGATGCTGAAGAAATGATCGGACGGAATGTAGCGTAACTGAGTAAGCAAGAACACTTACTATTACATACTAATCGAAGAGAGAGAGAGAGAGAGAGAGCAGAAGGAATACAGAGGGAGGGGAGTACGTAGAGGGAGTAGAGAATTTGGAATTCCGGTAGTGGGGGTGCTTTTTAACTTGTTTGGTAGTGGGAAAAGAAAAAAAAGAGAGAATCCTACACGGATCAGCCGTTCACCCTATTTAAAAGCCACAAGCTAACTTAACTGTGAAGAAAAGAGAAATGATGTATTATTGATTGTATTCAAATCATAATTTAGCACATCTATATATAGGCTACAAGACGCATGACAAATAAATACGCATAATATGGAAACCTAGACTAACTAGGAAACATAAATAATAATCTGCATAAACTGAAAATATAATAATAAAGCTTAGAAAATATGGCAACATAATATTTCCTAATATTATGTTAACATCCCCCCTCAAACTCAAGTAGGTCTACCAACTTGAGTTTGAAAAAGTCAAGAGAAACCAGGAGCAATCATGCCAAGCCAAGCCAAGAGAAATCAGAAGAAGCCAGGAAAGAGAAAAGGCCATGAGAGCCAAAAACAGCCATGAGCAAAGAAGCCATAACAGTAGAGATTTGAAGTGAAATCTGAGTGCACGAGCCGGTTACATATTATTATGAGTGCCCGGCGGACGGCGACGAAATTTAGACCGCCCGCCGAGAGCAAAAATTTCACAGGGCCTAGATCCATGTGAAAAAAAGAGAAATGATGTAGTATTGTTTTGTATTCAAACCATAACTTAGCACGCCTTTATATAGGTTACAAGACGCATAACAAGGAAATACGCATAATATGGAAACCTAGACTAACTAGAAAACATAAATAATAATCTGTCTAAATTGGAAACATAATAATAAAGCTTATAAAATATGGCAACATAATATTATGTTAACATTAACCATGGTTTATACATCACTTACATGAAAGATTTTTGCTGAATCGAGAAGGAGAAAAACTTTTTTACGGCGGAGCCGTGAAAATAATTTACAGCGTTCAATTGCGCGCGTCAATCAATCTCTTCGTGTGGATTAAAATTGCTTCTTGTTTCGTTATTACATGTGGTTTCGGTTTCTCTGTCCCCCTTATCTGCCTAGTGATTACTCTCTGAAACCATCAATCTACTTTGCAATCGATTTTTGTAATTGATTTTTTTAACATGGAGAAAATCAAAATCAAGTAGTAGTAAAAGAAAAACACGAAGGAAGACAAAAGAGAAAAAAAGAAAAGAAAAGAGCAAGCCTCCGAAATGGGTTTTGTTTGTTTTACATTAGTTTGTGTTTAAGACCCAAAAATAAATGCTGCTGATTTTGCCACTCCCTTTTTTGTTAACGCCACTCCCCTGTAAATATATTTTTGGTGCAAAAATACACTTGCAAGAGAGTGCCGTTAACAAAAAAGAAAGTGACAAAATCATTTCCCAAAATAAAATTATGTAATGCTTCACATGATTCTCAAACTACATACAATGGAGATTGGGGGGTGATTTGCAAAAGATGCAATAACCAACAGGAAGTGGAGAGGATCATTTTACAGTCTCAAAACAAAGCCCAAAAAAGAGGAGAGTGAGTTATTTTTGGGCAAAGTCCACTTTGAACCCTCTGTGCTTATCGTCATGTGCGGATGCCCCTCTTCATGATTCAAAAATGAGCACATAACCTACCTGTGGTTTCAAAAAGGGGTTCAGCGGTTACGCCGTTAACGGAAACAAGAAATGTCTAAAATGCCCTTGTATATAACTATACACACTTTTTCGCCCCATCTTCCTCAAACCCAGAAACCCACCATCGCCATGGCATCCTTGTTTTCCTTTTTTCCAGAAGCAGCAGAGCATAGAGGAGAAGGAACAACAACAATGGCACAAAACAATCTCAATTTCAAGGATATTATTCACGAAAAGAGAACCATTTCCTTCAAAAACAATTTCATTCAACATGTACTTCCTAATTACAAGCACAATTTCGCACACAAAATCCCCAAATTCCCAAACTGAGAAATCCTTAAATCTGATATCTCTCATTTCAAGGCAGTCTCTCTTTATAACCAATTGGCCATCAAAGATCACCCCAATCAAGAATCTTTGGGCTCGGATATGAAGAACGGAGAGCAGTCGTTGGGGCCGGAGAGAAATCAATTGGAAAACCCTCTTCCGTTCAAGGGGAAAGCTGTCCATATTACGATTTGTTGGCCGGTGTCTCGTGCTCCAACAAGGCATGCAGCGAGGGACGGGAATCGGAGCGGCGAGGTTGCGACCGGCGGCAAGGGAACACCAAGACCAGAACTCACAGCCATGGAGCCATTTCTCACAAACCCAGTAAAGTTTGCATTTTGATGCCTTCTCCGAGTCTACAATCTTCAAGTCCGCTTCTAGGAGTCCCCACCACTTTTGCTGCTGTGAGATGATTCTCCCATTGCGGCAAGATCGTGATGGAGAGAGAGAGAGAATTGGACCTATGGGTTTTGGTAGACATTTGAGGGCAAAATGGTCCTAAATCTATATATCTCAATGCCACACAAGCTTATAACGCGCGTGTTTCACACCCGGTGTTAAAATGGACGGAAAAGGGTCTATTTGCTCATTTTTAGAAACCACAAGTAGGTTATGTGCTCACTTTAGAACCATAAGGGAGGTATCCGCACATGACAATAACCATAGGGGGTCAAAGTGGACTTTGCCCTTATTTTTTTGTACAAAAATAGTGCACCAAATGATAAAACAAACTCACAGAGAAACACATTCTATCATCCATGGATTCAACACAACTGGTAAAACGTGAAGAGAATGCCCAGACTAAGTGTCATTGGAGCACCGTGATAACCTTTGAATCGAGGCTGTCATACAGCTTGCTTTCCCGGAGTCTCTCGAAGTAGGATATCAGCAACCCATTTTCCCTCGCAATATGGGAACGAATCCAACCCGAATGATTTCCGGGTGCCCCAGTTACCGTCACAACTGTGCTCTCATTCGCCAGATTGGCCAGAGCCACCATAGCTTCCGGTTCAATGACAGACGAGGCATCCACCAGGAAAATATGGCTAAAATGTCCGGCCATTATGCCCGCATTGTGCAGCCGAAAGCTACTCATGAAAGTGGATGAGATCACCTTATATTTCCGGAGCTCGTGTATTGAAGGACAATAAAAGCACTCCCTTTTCTTTTTGTAAAGACAGGAAGGAAGAATGTCTTCAGGAACTCCATCAAGCTCCCGGAATGCAGCATTCGCTCGGAAGATATTAGACTCTGGAATCTTCCCCCTCAACCTTCTTGTAAGGACATCACATCCCTTATTTGTTGCAGCACATATGAGAATCCGGCATGAGGGAGATGTTCGGTACACTTGGAGTACTGCTTCACATACAACAAATCCGGTTCTTGATAAAACATTTGATCTATTATCAATGGCAATTGGTCCCTCCACGAGATATGGAACTGCATTTTGGGGGTTTAAAATATGACGAACAGCAGAGATTTGATGCCAGTCAAGATTTGAATCGATTGATGGAAGTTGAGCAGTAAGAAGGCTGTTTTTAGATATCGAATCAGGGAAGAGGAAGTTCCTGAATAAATTATCCGAGGCTGTTGCGATGGCTTGGTGCGCTCGTTTTAAACAGACTCTGTTACCAAAATCAACCAAAACACGGTTTCTATTTACCACGCGGTAGATAAGACCCTGTTTGAGTTTAATGAAGAGCCGGATGAGGCAATGAATTGGAACAAATCTAGATGGATATCAAAATGGCATAAATCAAGGAAAGCACTGCCATCATGAATGAAAACCCGCCCAATACCATTATATATCACATGTTGATCAGAAGTTCTGCTCAATATTAAAAATTCTTTGAGTTTATATAGCATGGTAATAAGTTAACAACCCATCCGAACTTTTAATGCCAAAACAAATGTTGAGGAAATACGAACTACCGCCAAATGAATAAGGTGAAAAAGGAATAGAGAAAAACTGAGATTCAAGCATGCGCTCTAGCTAATTTAACGTCCCTGTAATGGGATAACAGTTGTGGTACTTTCAATTGTGCAGTCTTAAGTTAAGACTCTTAACCCAGGAGACACTAGGTTTGTTGTAATAGAAATTGGAAATGAATTGCACTTCAATGATTTTATGTTATAAAAGCCCGTGGACATTTTTGTGGTTCTAAGCAAAGTAAAAGATCACAAAACTCGTGGGTGGGCCAGAAATATCTTCGCGAAGATCAAAGACGAATCCAGTAATTTGTATATGCATCATTCTGTGCTCAAAGTTGATGGATTATGTGGTACATTAGGATAATAGATTGATTTCAAGTGAGTTGTTCTAGGGTTGACAGATGAGTACTTGGTCTTGATCTAGGGCTAATGAACTGCAGTTTACATGAGAGCAACCAACTTTCCTCGGTACCGAGAATCCATCCATTTTGCATCAAGTAGAAAGGTCAAAGACAATTAGGAGAAATAAGTACAGTAAAGGTAGCATAGTTTTGGACAACGGCACACAACACAATAGGTTGGTTCCATCACGGTCTAATGATTTGCTTCCAACTGTCTAATATCGGTACAAGGTGTTAGTCGGGTGGTGTAATTTGTCGTAAAGGAGTGGCCTATATGGGGTAGTATGACACACTCAATGCATACTTCTGCAAAGCAAGCATGAACCTGATAATATAAAAACAGTTTTGTGTTCTGATGGCGCTAACTACATGGGAAATGGTATAATGCTCACCTGCAATGGCTCAGCTCTCGTGCCTGAAGGCGATACGGAGACAAAATCCCTAGATAAAAGGAATGGCCTTCTCTCAGGAATGGAGTCAAGCTCAAATGTGACAAAGACTTTATCATCCTTCTCATCATCCACATTCTTCTTGTTGTGTTTGCCTTTCCTCTTATAAATCGATGCTTCCTCCAACTTTAAAGTCACATTCTTCATTTCAAACCCATCCCATTTCTGGTCCAGTAATGCATTATTAACAAGAAACCATAGTTCAACATCAGAAATGTAGCTTTTAGATCTATGCTTCACTGTAGCTTTTGGAGGAAAATAGACACTACATATGCAAGATGGAAAATTGAAAGAAACAGAAGTAATATAGAAAAATGCTAATGTAAGGTCATCTAATATTCGAAAGAAGGTAAATATTTCTAATGTTTGCAACATAACGATTCCACAAGATAGGTAAGATACATGAACTTAATCAACTAATTCCATCACAGAATAACCATGGGACCAGAAATGCACAAAAGGCATCTAATGACTTTCCCAAAATATCCAAGCACTTGAAAGAAGATATTCATCCTCTAAAGTGAAGCCATAATGCAAAAACGTGGAAGCTCAATAGCATCATCCTGTTTTGTTTGTTTTTTCTTACCGAAACATAAGAAAACATTCAAGTCGTCGTATTTGCACTAGAAAAATCTATATGGTTCTTGTATGTTTTGGTGATTGTCTCCAAAATTTGATTATATTGCCAATTTAAAGGAGGCATCTGCCTGGAATTGTAAACAACTTAGAAAGATGCTCCATAGGAATCGAAAAGTTTAGACTTTAGACCGTAAATCAATTTTCCCCCCCCTCTCCAGATAAGCATGTTTCAAATGAAAAACCTCATGCTATTGAATCCAATACAAACATTTCTTCTTAAGTACACCACAACAACTTGGGATGCTAAGATCGGGTAACCAATCAAACCATCATCACCAGAGATGTAATCGTTGTCGTAAGGACTCACGGTTTTGTTCACAAATTTGAAAGTTTAATATTTACTAGCAACGTATTACATCGATATTGTTGACAAAAGTCCAGAAGGATCGCAATCAATGGATATCCACAATTGTTTGTAAATATGCTCCTTGTTGTGTCCCCCAGATGAACTTTGCATTGGTCGAAATCACTCAATGTGTACAACCTACAAACTTGTCCACTCTCTTCATGGAAGAATCAAGGGGAAATTGCGGATCAGTGGGAAATGGGGCATATATTTCCAGAGTCATGGTCAAGTTTTTGGGAATCACCAGTCGCATACATGGAACCTGAACTTGAATAGATGCATATACCCCAGGGATACTAAACGTGAATAATCTTTGCTCCTTGTATGAAATCATGTTGCACCTTTAAGTGAAATTACATGGCACATTTAGATACCTGGATAAGGGCCACTAGGTTGTCAATGTGCTGTCTTCATCCCATTATTTGATTGCAAAAATAACTTTTACTCCTTGTATGAAAAACTGTTGCACCTTGAGTGAGCTTACATGACTCCTTTTAACAATCCAAGTTGTCCCATCCCAAGTCGAAGACTAGATTCTAGGCGAGGCCAATATGTCATATTGAAGACTAGATTTGAAGTCGAAGGCGTAGTAGCGCCATTCCTAGCCTCCGGCTAGTTTTTTCTTACCTTACTTGTTCCCTCCCATAACGGGGAGAGCTCACAAGAACTATTAGAAAATCAATCGACCACAGGTGCCCAAACCTATCTGCTAACTCAAGGGACTAAGGGCTCGGACCAAATGGGCCTAGAGAAAGAGTTAAGAGTAAATTGCGCCCGAATGAGGACAATTGTGTTGACAATGTGTTTTGGGGTAACAACCCATGCTCCTTGTATGAATAATGTCTCACCTTAAGTGAAATTACATGGCAAACAAAAGGAATCTCGTTCATTTTAGCTCCTTGTATCATTGTGATCTTCTTCCATCTTTGGGTATATAATCAGCACCACGACAAACAAAAGGGATCTAGTTCATTGTTTTAGCTACATGTCATTTTCAAATCAAATGTCTCCAGAAGCTTATACTGATCCCTCCATCCCAAATTGTTTGTCCAATTTTAACATGTAAGAAAATGTCTATATTTTACAATCTATAGTGTTTTATAAAGTTTTGAAAACTTTTTCAAATCAAACTTATTGAGATCCATCAAACAAGATCCATATCGCATATAAAAAACTTTATAAATTTAAACATGTAGACAATTTTTCAAGAGGTCCAAAATAGTGAAAGTGGACAAACAAATTGGGACGGAGGGAGTATAACTCTTCCAATTTTAGAGTAGAAATCTCCATATCCATTCTTCAAGTTTGAGATATAAACATGTAGAGAAGGTTTATAGCTGTTTTGCATAACAAAGACATAAAATAAACCAATGAAATATTTCATTAACTAGTAAGTACCTCAAGGTAGAAATCCTCGGCATAAAGCAGGGCCTCAAAGTAATCCTTGTACGTTGATGGGGACAAAGGCCTTTTGAGAATTCTAGGCACAACATCGTTCTTGATCAAATCTTTGAAATCCTCAGGAATGGCATAAATAGGCGATGCATCTTTCTCCACCAAAATATAAGCGGTTTTTGAATTTGGATTTGTTGCATTAGATGGAGCCAGAGACAAAAATGGCTTAGTGGAAGGTTGACGGGGTTTGGGGGATGACGGAGGTGTCCCAAAAGAAGACGAAGACAATGATGAAACTGGTGGTGGAGGTGGCATGGACACAGATGGCAATTTCTTTGCGGACGAAGCAAGCGACTTGGTTAAAGATGGTGATGGTTGAGAGGACACAGATGGCAATGTCTTTGCGGAAGAAGCAAGCGACTTGGTTAAAGACGGTGATGGTTGAAAGGACACAGATGGCAATGTCTTTGCGGAAGAAGCAAGCGACTTGGTTAAAGATGGTGATGGTTGAGAGGAAAATGAAGACAATCCAAATGGTGATTTTTGTTCAGATGTTTTATCAGTCTCGGGATTTATAGCTTTTTTTTGAGAAAAATCAGTTGGAAAGGGTGAGGGAGGCAATATCTTTGGCTTCTGAGCAGCAGCTTCATGGGACTTATCAGGTGTTCTTATAGAGGCCTCTGGTCTATTGACAACTGATGAATGTATTGTTGCCTTTGGTTTAACAAAAGAAATATTTGGTGTCTCAGGCAGCTTAGTTGGAGTTGAATTCCATGAGTTGGAATAGCTTTGGGTAGGAGTCTGGGTTGTTGTATAGGCACCGGATGGGGTAGTTCCATAGGCACCGGATGGGGTAGTCCTATAGGCACTGGATGGGGTAGTTCCATAGGCACCGGATGGGGTAGTTCTATAGGCACCAGATGGTTCCCGTATCTGGCCATAAGTCGTGGCATTGGTGGTGGTGGTGGTTGTAGGAGGAACATAGCCTCTAGAAGGAGTGTCATAATAAGGACTGTTATAGCGATTACTATTTCTAAGCCGAGTTTCTTCTTCTTGGTTATCATCAACACCTATAATGCGTCGCCAAATCGCCAGAAAGCATGACATCTCGGGTATGTTTCTGGCAACAATCGAAACCAAGCACAACAATGAGAATGAAAACAATTATGAGAATTGTGAAATTACGTAAAAATAACTTGAAATAAGGACGGATGAAACTTGTAAAATGTGTGTCATATTCTGAGTGTAGTAGTAGTTTCTAATATAGTTCAAGCATTGAAGAGCAAGAGGGACTTGCTAGGTAATGATTAGTACACTTATCTACTATTATAGTCCCTATTGATATAACAGAAAGTCAGTAATGATTAGTACACTTATCTACTATTATAGTCCCTATTGATGTAACAGAAAGTCTACGTCCACCGCTCACGTATGTGGCGGTGCGGTAGGTTATAAATAGGTTTCAATGTGGTCCTTAGGTTCATTCGTTTTTTTTTTTTTTTCCTCGTCCTTGAATTTCCAGATTTGTTTGAATTTGGTTTTTTCCAATTCCAAAGTTGTCCTTCAAGTTTATATAATTATTTGTATTATATACCTCTAATGTTTATAAGGTAATTCCCGAAGTTAGGTGTTTAAATACTTCAAAGTTTCATATTTATTTATGAAAACAATTAAATTTTGCTTAATATATCTAGTTGTTCTCGATACATTTGCAATAGTTGATTTATAAAAACAATTGCCAGTTCACTAAAGTGGTCATCTGGACAATCGACGGCTCGGATCTTAATCAAGCAATGGACGGATCGGATTTGTATCCAGGTTCAATCCGAGCCGAGATGAATGGCCGGATCGACCACTCGGCATCTTCCATACAGAAGTATTATGACGGGAAAAAAAAAAAGAAAAATAAGTTTTTTTTACTAAGCACCTCGACCAAAATCTTTGGAGCCGCCACTGATATGGGTGATCACTTGATCAGAGTATAAAATATATGAGCGATCTCTCCGCCCAATAGCTTTTAAAGTTTTTTTGATTTGATCCAAATTTTTACTAGAAAATCATCTACGGGCTACAGTTATTACGAATCTATGAGAGGTGGAAAAAAAAAAAAGAGTACTGCTATGAGTACTGACTGCCCCAAGGGAAATCGTACCGACACCGCGCCGTCTCCGGCCACCGGACGGCCGATCCGAGCCATCCAAAAATTCTATAAAAAAAGAAACTGAGAGGCCCACGCGGGAATCAACGGCATCCGATTCCCGCGGGACCCCTCATTTATTTTTTTTAGAATTTTTGAACGACTCGGATCGGCCGTCCGGTAGCCAGAGACGGCCCGGCGCGGCCGTCAGTACGATTTCCCTTGGGAGGCAGTCGGTACTCATAGCAGTACTCGAAAAGAAATGTAGCGGAAGAGATCGGTGTAAGGAATTCACCTAAAATGTTGCTTTTTTGTTGATGCTGAAGGGATGATCGGACGGCATGTGGCGTAACTGAGTAAGCAAGAACACTTATTAGTACGTACTAATCGCACAGAGAGAGAGAGAGAGAGAGAGAGAGAGAGAGAGAGAGAAGGAGAGAGGGAGAGGGGAGTAGAGTGAGAAGAGAATTTGGATGATTTTTTTGGCAGTGGCGATGGGTGAGTGCTTTTAGGCTCTGTTCGGAACTTAACTTGGGATGAAAGTGGAAAAAGAAACGTAGTAATTAAGATAGGAATGAGAGGGAAAGATTAAAGAGAAATTGGAGGAAAAGTTGAGTTTGCCTTTGGGAATTTTCTCCTCTCTTTCCTTAAAGCAAGTTTATCAGTAGTTTGGTAAATTGCTGGACTTTGTTTGGTTGAGCTTTTAGAAAGTTATTTTTAAGAGTTAAGTGATAATGAATGGAGAGAAATAGAGAGAAAGATTTATTGAAAACTGTGCCGAGAGTTGAAAGTTACTCTAAAAAATGGGAACCAAACACGGCTACTTTTTCCATTTTACCTACTTATATCTCTTTCAACACTACATCAATACTATTTATTTAACCTATTCTTTATTAAAATATTACTCCGTATTACTTTTAGTTTCCTTTTTCTTTTTTGAGGAGAGAGAGAGAGGGAGAGTGAGAGAGAGAGAGAGAGTAATAAAGAAATGGGAAAGCTTGTGAATAGGACTTCGGTACATTTACCTAACCATTTTAACAAAGCCAATTTACCTCCTCTTTTACCTCTTCTGCTGCTGCTTGCTTTTGTGGGTTTTCCTTCTGTAAAATAGCCAAAAAGTCAATTTACCCCACCTGATATACTTGCTCTTAAGAGCAAATATACCAGAACATCTATAATACCTTTTTTGCTATTTTACCTAAGAAAAATATAAAAAAACCACCTGCAGCATCTTCGGGGAAAGAGCATTTATTTCCCGTTTGTGAACAGTGGTGAGCTACTTCTACCGAAGATCTGTTCATCAGCTACCCATTAAAAAATTAGTTTCTTTCTCCTCTTTTTTCACTCAGAATACTGTTCATGTTCTCTCACTCACTCCCTCTCTCTAAAAGTAATAATATTTTAATAGAGAATAGGTTAAATAAATAGTATTGGTGTAGTGTTAAAAGAAATATAAGTAGGTAAAATAAAAAATGTGCACTGTTCAAGAGTTTTTTTAACAAACAACTGGTAAACTTGCTCTAAGAACCAAACAAAGGAAGTAAGGCTCTGTTTGGAACTTGAGGATAGAGAGAAAAAGGAAGGAAAATTTTACTGTAAAACATTTACTTATGGTAGTGGGAAAAAAAAAAAGAAGAAGAAAGAAACTTCCTCGTACGATAGTATTTGTTTGTAGGAGTACAACGTAGGCGAGAAATGTTTTCCCGCGGTCGGAAGGTGGGCCCTCGCACTCCAAACCCACTCTTTTGCTGCCTTTTGGCGAAAACAATTTTTTTTTTTCCCCGAGTAGTTTAATAAAACAAAGTTTTTAAATTATCCTTGCGTGAGAAAATTATTTAGAGAATATTCTTTTGACACTCTAGGAAATGTTTTTTTAGAGGAGAAAGTCTTTTTCTTGTTTACGGCACTAATTGTGATCGTCTAAAAATGTTATGGACGATCCGAATGTTAATAAAACTTTTGTTGCCGTAAAGAACCTATAAGTTTATCTCTTTTTAGAGATTAATGTTATATTACAAACAGTGTAATTAGGTTAAAAATTACATTTGACATTTTAAAGTGTTTTCTCGAAAATCAGCCTAATATATGCGGCTATGCCCCATCTCCCTCTTTCTCTCTCTTATTTTTCTCTTGATAAGTACGTTTGGGCACAAGCTTAAGGCCAGGTTTCCACTAAATTTTTTTGGGAAACTTACGATCATTTTAGCGTCTTATTCACAGTAATCAACAAGTTATGAATTACTGGAAACAACTTCACATTTGGCAACAAGTTACTATTAGTTAGCGGAAACAATTTGACATTTGGCAAATATTTTTCGGGAATTGATTTTGTCACTCCCCTTTTTGTTAAAGTCACTCATCTTCTCTCACAAAACAAATCATCTAATAAAGACACAAATGGGAGTGACATTAACAAAAAGGGGAGTGGCAAAATCACTCCCCTATTTTTCACTCACATATATACCCGGCCCTTGTCCACAAATTAGCTTAGCTCCCCAAGGCCCTTATCCCCCTTTCTTTTCCGGATCGGGAGGGGCTGTAGTGCGGTCGATCTGACCGTCCATCTCGGCGTGGACGGCTAGAATTTAATCCGAGCTTCTACAAATTCGAGCCATCCATTGTTCGGATTAAAATCTGAGCCGTCCATTGCCGAGATAAACGGCCGGATTAACTGCACTACACGTGTAGTGCGAGGGGTGCCTGTATCAGTAAGGGACTTTGTTTTTGTTTTCTCTTTATTAGGCTGCTCTGAATGTTAATCCACTTTCTTTTTCTTTCCTTTTTTTACTTCCTCCAATCATATTATTCGTTCATTTACAAAAATTATTGTCACTAATCGCATTATTTAAAATCAAAGCACTTTTCTGCATAAGTTTCCGAAATTCTTTGCCCCAATGAAAAGAACAAATTCAGATTTTTAGATTGGTGAATATTTTTTTCACTCATCCATGGAATTTCTGACCCGAATAATTCTATGAGAAGATAGAACATACGCACTATACAAAGCTCCCGCACATGCGAGGCATAGGAAAGGGTAATGTACACAATCTTATTTCTGCAAGCAGAGAGGCTATTTCCGCTAAACAAAATGGACTAAGGCTCCATTTGTTTTGATGTAAAATGTTTTTCACATTTTCCGTTGTTTGGTTAGACGAAAGAAAGTAAAATATTTTTGGAAGTAAAACCTTTTCCATCCTCCAAGCACAAATGATTTCATCCCAAAATTCCCGTAAGTCATTTTCCCCTAGGAGCGCCATTCATAATTTGAGAACCCACTGTTCACATTATCAACATCCAATGGAAGAGTGTTCTTTATCAATCATTGCAACCCCAACTGAGAGAGAGAGAGAGAGAGAGAGAGAGAGAGAGAGAGAGAGAGAGAGAGAGAGAGGATTTTAGAGCTCAACAAGCAATTGAAACCAATTAAATTGTGACCATTATTGAAACCACCACTCCTGAACCAATTGGAACCGTTTTATGTTTGTACGTATATGTTGGTCATATACGAGTATTACATTTTGTATTAAAAATATTTGAATTGAGAGAGTGTTTACTCGATTAAAATATTTCTAAACCAGCAATCTGCCATTATTTTGAAAAATATTTTTCAAGTGTCAACCAAACACCAGAAAATAAAAGTTTGAAGTTTGTTTTCTGAAAAATATTTTACATTGTAAAACATTTTACATTGAAACAAACGGATCCTAAAGCCAATATTTTTACGAATTTTTAGACAAGTAATTCTCCTCACATACATAAACTAAAATACTATGGTGACGTCATACCATATGTTATACTACCACCTGCTCTCAATTCTTCACAAAATGCACTTCCTAAGATGCAATAACCAACAGGAAGTTAACAGTAGGATCATTTACAGTCTCAAAACAAAGCCCAAAAAAGAGGAGAGTGAGTTTTTTTTTACACATTCTGTCATCCATGGATTCAACGCAACTGGTAAAACGTAAATGAGAATACCCACACTAAGTCTCACTGGAGTTATTTCCCAAAGTCTCAGAGCACTGTGATAACCTTTGAATCGAGGCTTTCATACAGCTTGCTTTTCCGGAGTCTCTCGAAGTAGGATATCAGCAACCCGTTT
The DNA here is from genome assembly GCA_020567845.1 of Rhododendron henanense subsp. lingbaoense. Classification (NCBI taxonomy): domain Eukaryota; kingdom Viridiplantae; phylum Streptophyta; class Magnoliopsida; order Ericales; family Ericaceae; genus Rhododendron; species Rhododendron henanense. Next base: position 3,457,322 of record CM036313.1, read on the forward strand.
TGCCTCGCCATACGGGAATGAATCCAACCCGAATGATCTCCGGGTGCCCCAGTTACCGTCACAACTGTGCTCTCAAAATTAGCCTCGGTTGCAATCGATTTTTGTAATTGATTTTTTTACCATGGACAATCAAAATCAAGTAGAAAAAGAAAAACACAAACGAAGACAAAAGAGAAAAAAAAAAACAGAGCAAGCCTCCGAAATGGGTTTTGTTTGTTTTACATTAGTTTGTGTTTAAGACCCAAAAATAAATGCCGCTAATTTTGTCACTCCCTTTTTTGTTAACGCCACTCCCCTGCAAGTATATTTTTGGTGCATAAATACACTTTCAAGAGAGTGCCGTTAACAAAAAAGAGAGTGACAAAATCATTTCCCAAAATAAAAGTATGTAATGCTTCACATGATTCTCAAACTACATACAATGGAGATTGGGGGGTGATTTGCAAAAGATGCAATAACCAACAGGAAGTTGAGAGGATCATTTTACAGTCTCAAAACAAAGCCCCAAAAAAGAGGAGAGTGAGTTATTTTTGGGCAAAGTCCACTTTGAACCCTCTGTGCTTATCGTCATGTGCGGATGCCCCCTTCATGATTCAAAAATGAGCACATAACCTACCTGTGGTTTCAAAAAGGGGTTCAGCGGTTCCGCCGTTAACGGAAACAAGAAATGTCTAAAATGCCCTTGTATATAACCATACACACTTTTTCGCCCCATCTTCCTCAAACCCAGAAACCCACCATCGTCATGGCATCCTTGTTTTCCTTTTTTCCAGAAGCAGCAGAGCATAGAGGAGAAGGAACAACAACAATGGCACAAAACAATCTCAATTTCAAGGATATTATTCACGAAAAGAGAACCGTTTACTTCAAAACAATTCCATTCAACATGTACTTCCTAATTACAAGCACAATTTCGCACACAAAATCCCCAAATTCCCAAACTGAGAAATCCTTAAATCTGATATCTCTCATTTCAAGGCAGTCTCTCTTTATAACCAATTGGCCATCAAAGATCACCCCAATCAAGAATCTTTGGGCTCGGATATGAAGAACGGAGAGCAGTCGTTGGGGCCGGAGAGAAATCAATTGGAAAACCCTCTTCCGTTCGAGGGGAAAGCTGTCCATATTACGATTTGTTGGCCGATGTCTCGTGCTCCAACAAGGCATGCAGCGAGGGACAGGAATCGGAGCAGCGAGGTTGCGACCGGCGGCGAGGGAACACCAAGACCAGAACTCACAGCCATGGAGCCATTTCTCACAAACCCAGTAAAGTTTGCGTTTTGATGCCTTCTCCGAGTCTACAATCTTCAAGTCCGCTTCTAGGAGTCCCCACCACTTTTGCTGCTGCGAGATGATTCTCCCATTGCGGCAAGATCGTGATGGAGAGAGAGAGAGAATTGGATCTATGGGTTTTGGTAGACATTTGAGGGCAAAATGGTCCTAAATCTATATATCTCAATGCCACACAAGCTTATAACGCGCGTGTTTCACACCCGGTGTTAAAATGGACGGAAAAGGGTCTATTTGCTCATTTTTGGAAACCACAAGTAGATTATGTGCTCACTTTTGAACCATAAGGGAGGTATCCGCACATGACAATAACCACAGGGGGTCAAAGTGGACTTTGCCCTTATTTTTTTTTGTACAAAAATAGTGCACCAAATGATAAAACAAACTCATAGAGAAACACATTCTATCATCCATGGATTCAACACAACTGGTAAAACGTGAAGAGAATGCCCAGACTAAGTGTCATTGGAGCACCGTGATAACCTTTGAATCGAGGCTGTCATACAGCTTGCTTTTCCGGAGTCTCTCGAAGTAGGATATCAGCAACCCATTTTCCCTCGCAATATGGGAACGAATCCAACCCGAACGATTTCCGGGTGCCCCAGTTACCGTCACAACTGTGCTCTCATTCGCCAGATTGGCCAGAGCCACCATAGCTTCCGGTTCAATGACAGACGAGGCATCCACCAGGAAAATATGGCTAAAATGTCCGGCCATTATGCCCGCATTGTGCAGCCGAAAGCTACTCATGAAAGTGGATGAGATCACCTTATATTTCCGGAGCTCGTGTATTGAAGGACAATAAAAGCACTCCCTTTCCTTTTTGTAAAGACAGGAAGGAAGAATGTCTTCAGGAACTCCATCAAGCTCCCGGAATGCAGCATTCGCTCGGAAGATATTAGACTCTGGAATCTTCCACCTCAACCTTCTTGTAAGGACATCACATCCCTTATTTGTTGGAGCACATATGAGAATCCGGCATGAGGGAGATGTTCGGTACACTTGGAGTACTGCTTCACATACAACAAATCCGGTTCTTGATAAAACATTTGATCTATTATCAATGGCAATTGGTCCCTCCACGAGATATGGAACTGCATTTTGGTGGTTTAAAATATGACGAACAGCAGAGATTTGATGCCAGTCAAGATTTGAATCGATTGATGGAAGCTGAGCAGTAAGAAGGCTGTTTTTAGATATCGAATCAGGGAAGAGGAAGTTCCTCAATAAATTATCCGAGGCTGTTGCGATGGCTTGGTGCGCTCGTTTTAGACAGACTCTGTTAAAAGAGAACTTGACATTGTATTTGCACGCCGAGTAATGCTGAACATGAAAATCTTTGCCAAAATCAACCAAAACACGGTTACTCTTTACCACGCGGTAGATAAGACCCTGTTTGAGTTTAATGAAGAGCCGGATTAGGCAATGAATTCGAACAAATACTAGATGGATATCAAAATGGCATAAATCAAGGAAAGCACAGCCATCATGAATGAAAACCCGCCCAATACCATTATATATCACATGTTGATCAGAAGTTCTGCTCAATATTAAAAATTCTTTTGAGTTATATAGCATGGTAATAAGTTAACAACCCATCCGAACTTTTAATGCCAAAACAAATGTTGCGGAAATATGTACTACCGCCAAATGAATAACGTGAAAAAGGAATAGAGAAAAACTGAGATTCAAGCATGCGCTCTAGCTAATTTAACGTCCCTGTAACGGGATAACAGTTGTGGTACTTTCAATTGTGCAGTCTTAAAGTTAAGACTCTTAACCTAGGAGACACTAGGTTTGTTGTAATAGAAATTGGAAATGAATTGCACTTCAAGGATAACATTTTTCAGATTTTATGTTAAAAAAGCCCATGGACATTTTTGTGGTTCTACGCAAAGTAAAAGATCACAAAACACGTTGGTCGGCCAGAAATATCTTCACGAAGATCAAAGACGAATCCAGTAATTTGTATATGCATCATTCTGTGCTCAAAGTTGATGGATTATGTGGTACTTTAGGATAATAGATTGATTTCACGTGAGTTGTTCTAGGGTTGACAGATGAGTACTTGGTCTTGATCTAGGGCTATAATGAACTGCAGTTTACATGAGAGCAACCAACTTTCCTCGGTACCGAGAATCCATCCATTTTGCATCAAGTAGAAAGGTCAAAGACAATTAGGAGAAATAAGTACAGTAAAGGTAGCATAGTTTTGGACAACGGCACACAACACAATAGGTTGGTTCCATCACGGTCTAATGATTTGCTTCCAACTGTCTAATATCGGTACAAGGTGTTAGTCGGGTGGTGTAATTTGTCGTAAAGGAGTGGCCGATATGGGGTAGTATGACACACTCAATGCATACTTCTGCAAAGCAAGCATGAACCGGATAATATAGAAGAGTTTTGTGTTCATGATGGTGCTAATTACATGCGAAATGGTATAAGGCTCACCTGCAATGGCTCAGCTCTCGTGCCTGAAGGCGATACGGAGACAAAATCCCTAGATAAAAGGAATGGCCTTTTCTCAGGAATGGAGTCAAGCTCAAATGCGACAAAGACTTTATCATCCTTCTCATCATCCACATTCTTCTTGTTGTGTTTGCCTTTCCTCTTATAAATCGATGCTTCCTCCAACTCCAAAGTCACGTTCTTCATTTCAAACCCATCCCATTTCTGATCCAGTAATGCATTATTAACAAGAAACCATAGTTCAACATCAGAAATGTAGCTTTTAGATCTATGCTTTACTGTAGCTTTTGGAAGAAAATAGACACTATGCAAGATGGAAAATGAAAGAAACAGTAGTATAGAAAAATGCTAATGTAAGGTCATCTAATAATCGAAAGAAGGTAAATATTCCTACTGTTTACAACAGAACGATTTCACAAGATAGGTAAGATACATGAACTTAATCAACTAATTCTGTCACTGAATAACCATGGGACCACAAATGCACAAAAAGTCATCTAATGACATTCCCGAGATATCCGATTGTAAACAACTCAGAAAGATGCTACATAGGAAGCGAAAAGTTTAGACTTTACACCGTAAATCAGATTTTTTTTCCCTCTCCAGATAAGCAAGTTTCAAATGAAAACCTCATACTATTGAATCCAAGACAAACATTTCTTCTTAAGTACACCACAACAACTTGGGATGCTAAGATTGGGTAGCCAATCAAATCATCATCACCGGAGATGTAATTGTTATCGTTACTATTTACTAGCAATGTATTACATCGATATTGGTGTCAAAAGTCTAGAAGGATCGCAATCAATGGATGTCCACAATTGTTTGTAAATACATTGCACCGGACTAAGGGCTCGGACCAAACGGGCCTAGAGAAAGAGTCGCCGGAATCAGAACGATTGTGTTGACAATGTGTTTTGGGGTAATAACCCATGCTCCTTGTATGAATAATGTCACACCTTAAGCAAAATTACATGGCAAACAAAAGGAATCTCGATCATTTTAGCTCCTTGTATCATTGTGATCTGCTTCAATCTTTAGGTATATAAGCAGCAGCACGACAAACAAAATGGATCCAGTTCATTGTTTTAGCTACATGTCGATTTTAAAATCAAATGTCTCCAGAAGCTTATACTGATCCCTCCATCCCAAATTGTTTGTCCAATTTTAACATGTAAAAAAATGTCTATATTTTACAATCTATTAGTGCTTTATATAGTTTTGAAAACTTTTTCAAATCAAACTTATTGAGATCCATGAAACAATATCCATATTGCATACAAAAAACTTTATAAATTTAAACATGTAGACAATTTTTCAAGAGGTCCAAAATAGTGAAAGTGGACAAACAAATGGGGACGGAGGGAGTATAACTCTTCCAGTTTTAGGGTAGAAATCTCCATATCCATTCTTCAAGTTTGGGATATAAACATGTAGAGAAGGTTTATAGCTGTTTTGCATTCTAAATCAAAACGACATAAAATAAAGTAAACCAATAAAATATTTCATTAACTAGTACGTACCTCAAGGTAGAAATCCTCGGCATAAAGCAGGGCTTCAAAGTAATCCTTGTACGTTGATGGGGACAAAGGCCGTTTGAGAATTCTAGGCACAACGTCGTTCTTGATCAGATCTTTGAAATCCTCAGGAATGGCATAAATAGGAGATGCATCTTTCTCAACCAAAATATAAGCGGTTTTTGAATTTGGATTTGTTGAATTAGATGGAGCCAAAGACAAAAATGGCTTAGTGGAAGGTCGACAGGGTTTGGGGGATGATGGAGGTGTCCCAAAAGAAGACGAAGACAATGATGAAACTAGTGGTGGAGGTGGCATGGACACAGATGGCAATGTCTTTGCGGAAGAAGCAAGCGACTTGGTTAAAGATGGTGATGGTTGAGAGGACACAGATGGCAATGTCTTTGCGGAAGAAGCAAGCGACTTGGTTAAAGATGGTGATGGTTGAGACGACACAGATGGCAATGTCTTTGCGGAAGAAGCAAGCGACTTGGTTAAAGATGGTAATGGTTGAAAGGAAAATGAAGACAATCCAAATGGTGATTTTTGTTCAGATGTTTTATCAGTCTCGGGATTTATAGCTTTTTTTTGAGAAAAATTAGTTGGAAAGGGTGAGGGAGGCAATATCTTTGGCTTCTGAGCAGCAGCTTCATTGGACTTATCAGGTGTTCTTATAGAGGCCTCTGGTCTATTGACAACTGATGAATGTATTGTTGCCTTTGGTTTAACAAAAGAAATATTTGGTGTCTCAGGCAGCTTAGTTGGAGTTGAATTCCATGAGTTGGAATAGCTTTGGGTAGGAGTCTGGGTAGTTGTATAGGCACTGGATGGGGTAGTTCCATAGGCACCGGATGGGGTAGTCCTATAGGCACTGGATGGGGTAGTTCCATAGGCACCGGATGGGGTAGTTCTATAGGCACCAGATGGTTCCCGTATCTGGCCATAAGTCGTGGCATTGGTGGTGGTGGTGGTTGTAGGAGGAACATAGCCTCTAGAAGGAGTGTCATAATAAGGACTGTTATAGCGATTACTATTTCTAAGCCGAGTTTCTTCTTCTTGGTTATCATCAACACCTATAATACATCGCAAAATTGCCAGAAAGCATGACATCTTGGGTATGTTTCTGGCAACAATCGAAAGCAAGCACAACAATGAGAATGAAAACAATTATGAGAATTGTGAAATTACGTAAAAATAACTTGAAATAAGGACGGATGAAACTTGTAAAATGTGTGTCATTTTCTGAGTGTAGTAGTAGTTTCTAATATAGTTCAAGCATTGAAGAGCAAGAGGGACTTGCTAGGTAATGATTAGTACACTTATCTACTATTATAGACTTATAGTCCCTATTGATATAACAGAAAGTCTACGTCCACCGCTCACGTACGTGGCGGTGCGGTAGGTTATAAATAGGTTTCAATGTGGTCCTTAGGTTCATTCGTTTATTTTTTTTTTTCCTCGTCCTTGGATTTCCAGATTTGTTTGAATTTGGGTTTTTCCAATTCCAAAGTTGTCCTTCAAGTTTATACAATTATATGTATTATATACCTCTAATTTTTATAAGGTAATTCCCGAAGTTAGGTGTTTAAATACTTCAAAGTTTTCATATTTATTTATTTAAATTTATTTAAATTTTGCTTAATATATCTAGTTGTTCTCGATACATTTGCAATAGTTGATTTATAAAAACAATTGCAAGTTCACTAAAGCGGTCATCTCGACAATCGACGACTCAGATCTTAATCAAGCAATGGACGGATCGGATTTGTATCCAGGTTCAATCCGAGCCGTCCGTGCCGAGATGAATGGCTGGATCGACCGCACGGCATCTTCCATACAGAAGTATTACGATGGAAAAAAAAAATTAGAAAAATATGTTTTTTTTTACTAATCACCTTGACCAAAATCTTTGGAGACGCCACTGATATGGGTGATCACTTGATCATAGTATAAAATATATGGGCGATCTCTCCACCCAATAGCTTTTAAGTTTTTTTGATTCGATCCAAATTTTTACTAGAAAAAATCATCTACGGGCTACAGTTATTACCAATCTATGAGAGGTGGGAAAAAAAATTGTAGCGGAAGAGATCGGTGTAAGGAATTCACCTAAAATGTTGCTTTTTTGTTGATGCTGAAGAGATGATCGGAAGGCATGTGGCGTAACTGAGTAAGCAAGAACACTTATTAGTACGTACTAATCGCGCAGAGAGAGAGAGAGAGAGAGAGAGCAGAAGGAATACAGAGGGAGGGGAGTACGCAGAGTGAGGAGAAGAGAATTTGGATGATTTTTTTGGCAGTGGCGGTGGGTGAGTGCTTTTAGGCTCTGTTTGGAACTTGGGATGAAAGTGGAAAAAGAAATGTAGTATTAAGGGTTGTTCGGACAAAAGATTAAGCCGGCTTTCCCGCCGAAATCGGCTAAAAAAAGCCACACTCCTTCGGCTTAAAAAAAGGGTAAAATTCAAAAAAACCCCTGAACTTTGAACTCAATGTCAAATAGGCACCTGAACTTAAATAAACTTCAATTGAACACCTGAACTTTCACTCCGTTATTCAATTTACCCCCTGCCGTCTCAATCGGTGACTTGCCGTTAACTGCAAAGGCACAGTAGCCCTACCACACACCAAAACGGCAACGTTTTGGTTAAATAAAAAATACTTACCACCAGTTTGCAATCCTATGAAGCAGAAACGTGATTATAAGAGCCTTAGAGACAAAATTTGATTATGTCTCTTTAGAATAATATGATCAGAATAATAAAATCTTCACACCCGTTCAAACGGATTAAAAATTGGAGCACTTAATTTTTTAACCATATTTTTTAATATATAAACGGTCTCAAAAAATTAAGTGCTCAAATTTTCACTCCGTTCGAATCGGTGCAAAGATCTTTTTATTCTTATCATATTATTCTAAAGGGTCGTAATTCATTTTTATCTCTAAGGCTCTCATATTAAGTATGTGTTCTTTATTTAGGACCCTATGGAGCAGAAATGTGATTATGAGCACTTAATTTTCTGAGCACTTAATTTTTTATGAGCACTTAAATATCTTTGTACTGATTCAAAACGGAGTGAAAATTTGAGCACTTAATTTTTTATGACAGTTTATATATTAAAAAATATGATTAAAAATTAAGTGCTTCAATTTTTAATCCGTTTGAACGGGTGTGAAGATCTTATTATTCTGATCATATTATTCTAAAGAGACATAATCAAATTTTGTCTCTAAGGCTCTCATAATCACGTTTCTGCTCCATAGGATTGCAAACTGGTGGTATGAATTTTTTATTTAACCAAAACGTTGCCATTTTGGTGTGTGGGTAGGGGCTGATGTGCCTTTGGGGCAGCAGAGCCCCCGAGTCCGGGTAATAAGTGGAGAGAGATAGAGAGAGAAATGTTGGAAGTAGGAGGAATTTTTTTTAAAATTCTTTTTGAAAATTTGAGCACTTAATTTTTTTATATTTAAAAATATGGTTAAAAAATTAAGTGCTCCAATTTTTAATCCGTTTGAACGGGTGTGAAGATCTTATTATTCTGATCATATTATTCTAAAGAGACATAATCAAATTTTAACTCTAAGGCTCTCATAATCACGTTTCTGCTTCATAGGATTGCAAACTGGTGGTAAGTATTTTTATTTAACCAAAACGTTGCCGTTTTGGTGTGTGGTAAGGTTACTGTGCCTTTGCCGTTAACGGAAAGTCACGGATTGAGACGGCAGGGGGTAAATTGAATAACGGAGTGAAAGTTCAGGTGTTCAATTGAAGTTTATTTAAGTTCAGGTGCCTATTTGACATTAAGTTCAAAGTTCAGGGATTTTTTTGAATTTTTCCCTTAAAAAAGCCACCCTCAAAAAGCAACACTGAAAGTCCTGGCACAGCATCGCACGTAGGCCCCTCCATATGACAAAATTACCAAAATACCCTAGCACAAGATAGGTGGGTTTCCCTTGCTATTGCAATTATTGTGTAAGGATATTATAGTAATTTCGTAGGTATGAGAAGAGTCAAAACTATTAATGCCTGTCAACATCGTTTCCCTCCCTGCTTTTGCCGACCTTGGCTTTTTGTAGATTAAGCCAATAAGCCTGGCTTAATCTTTTGTCCCCTAAGAGCAAGTACACCAATGGTGAGGAAAACTAACCATTAAACAGTGCCAAATTGTATTTTTGCTAGCTCCTTTTAACTTTCATGCTTCACCAATGCTCTCCATAATCTTCTCCATTCCATTAAAATATTATAAATTACCCTATATGACTGAAGAGAGAGAAAAAGCAGAAGAGAGAGGGAGAGAGAGAATTGCTAGGAAAATAATAAAAAAGTGTGTAGATGGTGAATAGTGCTTAGCTATTTATAGACAAGAACTGTAGATAAATGTAGAATAACTACCTCAGTAGCTAAGCTGCTACACCATGGTTTTTGAGGTTTCATTAGGTAAAATACCTAAAAAATCTTGTATTGCTAAGCTGATGTTGATGCTCTAAGATAGGAATGAGAGGGGAAGCTTAAAGAGAAATTGGAGGAAAAGTTGAGTTTACCTTCTGAATTTTCTTCTCTCTTTTCTTAAGAACCGAACAAAGAAAGTGAATTTTTTTAAAATCCTTTTTCTCTCCATCCCCAAGTTTCAAACAGAGCCTTAACTTTTGGCCGTGGGAAAAAAAGAACAATAATTCTAATGACACACCCAAATACACACCTACACTCATATGAGTGGTGGACCTCATACACATACTAGAGTGTGTGGTGTGTGTGAGACCCGCCACTTATGTGAGTGTGTGGTATTAGCACCATTGAAGAAAGAAAAAGAAACTTCCTTGTACGATGGTTGTTTGTTTGTAGGAGTACAACGTAGGCGAGAAATGTTTTCCCGCGGTCGGGAGGTGGCTCGCACTCCAAACCCACTCTTTTGCTGCCATTTGGCAAAAACAAATTTTTTTTCCCAGAGAAATGTTTTTTAGAGGAAAAAGTCTTTTTCACGGCTCCACCGTGAATAGTTGTTTACGGCGCTAATTGCAGCCGTCCAAGAGTGTTCTAAACGGTTCGAATGTTAATAAAATTTTTGCTGCTTTAAGGAACTTATTATCTCTTTTTAAAGACTAATGTTATATGACAAACAGTGTAATTAGGTTGAAAATTACATTTGACATTTTAAAGTGTTTTCTCGAAAATCAGGGGTTATGCCCCATCTCCCACTTTCTCCAAAAACTTTATTTTTCAAAAAGAAGATAATTTTGAACTCAAATATAACGAAAATGAAAAATAAATTTTTAATTTTTTTTTGCACTGTTTAAAAGATTTCAATGAAATCTATCAAATAAGATCCATATTTGTAGGAAAATTATTTGTATAAACACATGATTTTTGATATTGAAATTGTCTTCTTTTTCAAAAATTTCTTTTTTGAACTTTTTTGAAAAAGTAGAACGGTAGTACGTTTGGGCACAAGCTTAAGGCCAGGTTTCCCACCAAGTTTTTTGGCAACAACTTACGTCACTTTAGCGTCTTATTTACACTAATCAACAAGTCATGGGTTATTGGAAACAACTTGACATTTGACAACAAGTTACTATTGGTTAGCATAAACAATTTGATATTTGACAACAATTTTTTCACTCACATATATACCTGGCCCTTGTCCTCAAATTAGCTTTTCTTCCCAAGGCACTTATCCCCTTATCCCCCTTCCTTTTCTGGATCGAGAGAGGCTGTAGTGCGGTTGATCCGACCGTCCATCTCGGCATGGACGACTCGAATTTAATCCGAGCATCTACAAATCCGAGTCGTCCGTTGCCAAGATAGACGGCTGGATCAGCCACACTACACGTGTAGTGCGAGGGGTGCCTATATCAGTAAGGGACTTTGTTTTTGTTTTCTCTTTATTAGGCTGCTCTGAATGTTAATCCACTTTTTTGTTTTTTTTACTTCCTCCAATCATATTATTTGTTCATTTGAAAAAAAGTATTGTCACTAATCGTATTATTTTTAAAATCAAAACACGTTTCTGCATAAGTTTCCGAAATTCTTTGCCCCAATGAAAAGAACAAATTCAGATTTTTAGATTGGGGAATTTTTTTTTTTACACTTATCCATGGAATTTCTGACCCGAATAATTCTATGAGAAGATAGAACGTACACACTATACAAAACTCCCGCACATGCGAGGCATAGGAAAGGGTAATGTATGCAATCTTATCTTTGCATGCAAGCAACGAGGCTATTTGCAAGCGGATAGGTTATTTCTACTAAACAAAATGGAATGGACTAAAGCCAATATTTGTACGGATTTTTAGACAAATAATTCTCCTTACATACATAAACTAAAATACCATGGTCGATCCCATATGTTATACCAACTGCACTCATTTCTTCACAAAATGCACTTCCTAAGATGCAATAACCAACAGGAAGTTAACAGTAGGATCATTTACAGTCTCAAAACAAAGCCCAAAAAATAGGAGAGAGTTTTTTTTACACATTCTATCATCCATGGATTTTAACGCAACTGGTAAAACGTGAATGAGAATACCCACACTAAGTCTCACTGGAGTTTTTTCCCAAAGTCTCAGAGCACTGTGATCACCTTTGAATCGAGGCTGTCATACAGCTTGCTTTGCCGGAGTCTCTCGAAGTACGATATCAGCAACCCGTTTTGCCGGGCAATATGGGAACGAATCCAACCCGAATGATTTCCGGGTGCCCCGGTTACCGTTACGACTGTGCTCTCATTCGCCAGATTTGCCAGAGCCACCATAGCTTCCGGTTCAATGACAGACGAGGCATCCACCATGAAAATATGGCTAAAATGTCCGGCCGTTATGCCCACATTGTGCAGCCGAAAGCTACTCATGAAAGTGGATGAGATCACCTTATATTTTTGGAGCTCGTGTATTGAAGGACAAGAAAAGCACTCCTTTTCCTTTTTATAAAGACAGGAAGGAAGAATGTCTTCAGGAACTCCATCAAGCTCCCGGAAAGCAGCATTCGCTCGGAAGATATTAGACTCTGGAATCTTCCCCCTCAAGCTTATTGTAATGACATCACATCCCTTATTTGTTGGAGCACATATGAGAATCCGGCATGAGGGAGATGTTCGGTACACTTGGAGTACTGCTTCACATACAACAAATCCGGTTCTTGATAAAAAATTTGATCTATCAACGGCGATTGGTCCCTCCAGGAGATATGGAACCGCATTTTGGTTGCTTAAAATATGACGAACAGCAGAGATTTGATGACAGTCAAGATTTGAATCGATAGATGGAAGTTGAGCGGTAAGAAGGCTGTTTTTAGATATCGAATCAGGGAAGAGGAAGTTCCTGAATAAAGGATTCGAGGCTGTTGCGATGGCTTGGTGCGCTCGTTTTAGACAAACTCTGTTAAAAGAGAACTTGACATTGTATTTGCATGCCGAGGAATGCTGAAAATCTTCGCCAAAATCAACCAAAACACGGTTACTCTTTACCACGCGGTAGATAAGACCCTGTTTGAGTTTAATGTCAACAATGAAGAGCCAGATGAGGCAATGAATTCGAACCCATACTAGATGGATAACAAAATGTCATAAATCAAGGAAAGCGCTGCCATCATGAATGAAAAAGCCCAATACCATTATATGTCAAATGTTGATTAGAAGTTCTGCTGAATATTAAAAATTCTTTGAGTTATAGCATAGTTGGTAATAAGTTAATAACCCATCCGAACTTTTATTGCCAAAACAAATGTTGAGAAAATTTGAAGTACTGCCAAATGAATAAGGTGAAAAAGGAACAGAGAAAAACTGAGATTCAAGCGAACATCCCTGTAATGGGATAACAGTTCTGGTATACAACTTTCAATTGTGCAGTCTTAACCTAGGAGACACTAGTTTTGCCGTCACAGAAATTGGAAATGCATTGCACTTCAAGGAAAACATTTTTCAATTATATGTTAAAAATCCCCATGGACAGTTTTGTGTTAAAGATGGCGCTAATTACATGCGAAATGGTATAAGGCTCACCTGCAATGGCTCAGCTCTCGTGCCTGAAGGCGATACGGAGACAAAGTCCCTAGATAAAAGGAATGGCCTTCTCTCAGGAATGGAGTCAAGCTCAAATGTGACAAAGACTTTATCATCCTTCTCATCATCCAAATTCTTCTTGTTGTATTTGTCTTTCCTCTTATAAATCGATGCTTCCTCCAACTCCAAAGTCACGTTCTTCATTTCAAACCCATCCCATTTCTGATCCAGTAATGCATTATTAACAAGAAACCATAGTTCAAAATCATAAATGTAGGTTTTAGAGATATCTATGCTCTACTGTAGATTTTGGAGGAAAATAGGCATCTAATGACATTCCCAAGATATCCGATTGTGAACAACTCAGAAAGATGCTACATAGGAAGCGAAAAGTTTAGACCTTACACCATAAATCAGATTTTTTTTCCTCTCCAGATAAGCAAGTTTCAAATGAAAACCTCATGCTACTGAATCCAATACAAACATTTCTTCTTAAGTACACCACAACAACTTGGGATGCTAAGATCGGGTAGCCAATCAAATCATCATAGCCAGAGATGTAATCGTTATCGTAAGGACTCACAGTTTTGTTCACAAATTTGAAAGTCTAATATTTACTAGCAACGTATTACATCAATATTGGTGTCAAAAGTCTAGAAGGATCGCAATCAATGGATGTCCACAATTGTTTGTAAATATGCTCCCCGTTGTATCCCCCGGATGAACTTTGCATTGGTCGAAATCACTCAATGTGTACAACCTACAAACTTGTCCATTCTCTTCATGGAAGAATCAAGGGGGAATTGAGAATCAGTGGGAAATGGGGCAAATATTTCCAGAGTCACGGTCAAGTTTTGGGGAATCACCAGTCAGATGGGAAGCAAAATTTTAAGTGGACATACATGGAACCTGAACTTGAATAGACGCATATACCCCAGGGATGTTAAACGTGAATAATCTTTGCTCCTTGTTTGAAATCATGTTGCACTTTAAGTGAAATTACATGGCACCTGAATGAGGACCACTAGGTTGTCAATGTGCTGTCTTAATCCCATTTTTTGTTTTGCAAAAATAACTTTTACTCCTTGTACGTAAACCTGTTGCACCTTGAGTGAGCTTACATGACTCCTTTTAACAATAACAATATAACATTGCACCCGAATGACGACGACTGTGTTGACAATGTGTTTTCGGGTAATAAATGCTCCTTGTATGAATAATGTCGCACCTTAAGTGAAATTACATGGCAAACAAAAGGAATCTCGTTCATTTTAGCTCCTTGTATCATTGTGATCTGCGTCCATCTTTTGGTACATAATCAGCAGCACGACAAAAAATAAAGTCAAATTTCTCCAGAAGCTTATACTGATCCCTCTATCCCAAATTATAACCCTTCCAGTTTTAGGGTAGAAATCTCCATATCCATTCTTCAAGTTTGAGATATAAACATGTAGAGAAGGTTTATAGCTGTTTTGCATTCTAAATCAAATCGACGACATCAAATAAAGTAAACCAATAAAAATTTCAGTAACTAGCAAGTACCTCAAGGTAGAAATCCTCGGCATAAAGCAGGGCCTCAAAGTAATCCTTGTACGTTGATGGGGACAAAGGCCTTTTGAGAATTCCAGGCACAACATCGTTCTTGATCGAATCTTTGAAATCCTCAGGAATGGCATAAATAGGAGATGCATCTTTCTCAACCAAAATATAAGCGGTTTTTGAATTTGGATTTGTTGGATTAGATGGAGCCAGAGACAAAAATTGCTTAGTGGAAGGTCGACAGGGTTTGGAGGATGACGGAGGTGTCCCAAAAGAAGACGAAGACAATGATGAAACTGTTGGTGGAGGTGGCGTGGACACAGTTGGAGTTGAATTCCATGAATTGGAATAGCTTTGGGTAGGAATCTGGGTAGTTGTATAGGCACCGGATGGGGTAGTTCTATATGCATCAGATGGCTCCTGTATCAGGCCATAAGTCCTGGCATTGGTGGTGGTGGTGGTGGTGGTATAGGCACCAGATGGGGTAGTTCTATATGCACCAGATGGCTCATGTATCAGGCCATGAGTCCTGGCATTGGTGGTGGTGGTGGTGGTTGTTGTTGTAGGAGGAACATAGCCTCTAGAAGGAGTGTCATAATAAGGACTGTTACTGCGATTACTATTTCTAAGCCGAGTTCCTTCTTCTTGATTATCATCAAGACCTATAAAACGTCGCAAAGTTGCCAGAATCCATGACATCTCGAGTATGTTTCTGGCAACAATCGAAACCAAGCACAACAATGAGTCAATGAGAATGAAAACAATTATGAGAACTGTGCAATTACGTAAAAATTACTTGAAATAAGGACGGATGAAACTTGTAAAATGTGTTCAGATTTTGAGTGTAGCACGAGCAGGAGGGACTTGCTACGTAATGATCTATGTTACATGGACTAGGGTGCGAGTATCGGGTGCGGGTGCAAGTCCAAGCGTCGGACCTTCCTAAACTTAAATATTAGGATACGTGGATATGTGTCCCCAACTTGGGTATGGGTACGGGGACACGTCCTAAACTCTTGTTTGTATTATATATTGCATAATTTTCTCAGATTATGTACACTAAACTATGTTTGCAAATGTATTTAAACAAGAAAGGGTTAAGAAAATTATGTTTTTGCTATTTCCCTATTTCCTGTCTATGTGAAATATTCGAATTATCGCTTTTTTAGCTAATATGATATTCCTTTTCTGTAAGTATCTTAACAAGTAGAGGATCCGAGTGTCCAAAAGGATACAGGTGTCGGACACATCGACACGGGTACTTGAGCCAAAATGAAGGATCCATGTAACATAGGTAATGATTAGTACGCTTATCTACTATTATAGTCTCTATTGTTATAACAGAAAGTCTACGCCCACCGCTCGCCTACGTGGCGGTGCGGTAGGTTATAAATAGGTTTCAATGTGATCCTTAGGTTCATTCGTTTTTTTTTTCTTCTCGTCCTTGAGATTCCTGATTTGTTTGAATTTGGTTTTTTCTAATTCCATAGTTGTCCTTCAAGTTTATATAATTATACGTATTGTATACCTCTAAGAACACCTGATAAACTGATTTTTACGAGAGCTCCTAAAAACATGTTTGAAACATACTGAGCGAATCCGATCATTTGCTGGGACTCTAAAAACAGAAGGTGTCAAAATAGGTGTTAGCGAGCGGATCCGCCTGTGTATGTATGTATGTGAGCAATCTCTCCATCCCATAGCTTTTAAGTTTTTTTTGATTTGATCCAAATTTTCTAGAAAATCATCTACGGGATACAGTTATTAATACGAATCAATTAATGAGAGGGGGAAAAGAATGCAGTGGAAGAGATCGGTGCTAGGAATATTCACCTAAAATGTTGCTTTTTTTTGTTGTTGATGCTGATGATCGGTCGGAACGTAGCGTAACTGAAGCAAGAACACTTGTTACATGAGAGAGAGAGAGAGAGAGAGAGAGCAAGCAGAAGGAATACAGAGGGAGGGGAGTAGAGTGAGAAGAGAATTTGGAAGATTTCTTTGGTAGTGGGTTTGGGTGAGTGCTTCAACTTTTGGTAGTGGGGAAAAAGAAAGAATCTTCCTTTTCGTCCGATGTTTGTTCGTGCTGTACAACGTGTAGTCTGAGAAATGTTTTTTCCCCCGTGGTCGGAAGGTGGGATTATTCCCTCGCACTCCAAACCCACTCTTTTGCTGCCATTTGGCAAAAAGAAAGTTCTACTGCAACTAAAGGACGGGTAACCGTTCAACTGTCCGGCTAAAGGATGCCATGGTGCACCGTTGGTGCGCCTTTCAACATCGTAAATTGTGATAGTTAATTCACTTTATGCATGTCACCATCATGAGTTAGCCTAGCATTTGCCTACAGCATCTCCAGCAGTCCCTAGCTATTTAAGCAAGGAAAAATGCAATTTTTCATTATGACCAGCCATTAAATCCATAGAGCTCCCAATAGCCTAAGCAAAACTCCTTTTGATAAAATAAAAAAAAAGGACCCAAAACCCATTCTCTCTCTCCCACAAATTTTCTTTCAGTTTCTCCGGCTCACACTTTCAGAACAGAACTCCAAAATTACATATATACATAGACATATACTCAACAAGATTCAAAATCACGAACACCTATCAATCCCAACGATTGAAATCCGTTTCAAACCCAACCAACCGATTCCCTTTCAAACCCACAGATTGAACTTCATACCCACAAAGGCAGGGAGCGATGACTCCGACGAGGAAGATATGTTCTCCGATGATCGTAGACGGCGGCCGACGGCGACGGGGTAGGCAACGTAGACGATGACGCTGGTAGCCAACGAGGTCGACGACGATGACGATCAAAGATGACGGCGGACGCCGTAGACGACGATGCTGGTAGACGACGATGAGGAGCCCAACGATGACCGTGGACGATAAGGCTGTAGCAGAGAGAGGGGGGAGAGAGAAAGAGAGAGGAACTCAGAGCAAGCGAGCCACAAAACCTCGCTGGACCAAGCGAGCTACAGTAGCATCCCTTCAGACTCGCGAGCTTGGAGCGAGGCTACTGGGAATGGGATTTAGGGCATCCACATCTCTCTCTCTACTTCTCCTTTAATGCTATAATAAAGAGCAAAACTGAAAAAAAATCCCCTCCATCAGCCTCAATTGATTTCTCGCCACTTTGCAAATGTTATAGTTTTGCTACAGTGCCTCGTTTTATCCAACGAGGCACTATTCATCCATCGATCTATTCAATATTTTACTATTAAAATGATTATGAAAGCCTTAGTTTAAAATGATTATGGGATCCTATGGATAAAAACTTGATTATGAGAGCTCTAGAAACAAATAGTATTAATTATGATCTTTTAGGATAAAATAATCAAAATAATAAGATCTTCGCACCGGTTCAATCGGATTAAAAATTGGAGCACTTAATTTTTTTAGACTTTTTATATATTAAAAATGTGATTAAAAAATTAAGTGGTCCTATTTTCAATCCGCTTAAACTGGTACGATGATATTATTTTTTTGATCATTTTATTTTAAAGGGTCATAATTAATATTTGTCTCTAAGGCTCTCATAATCAAGTTTCTTCTCTACAGGATCCCAAATAAAGAGCAGATACTTAATTATGATAGCCCTATAGACAAAAATTAGTTATGACCCTTTAGAAAAATATGATTAGAAAAATAAGATGTTTGCATCGGTTCAAACGAATTAAAAAATAGAACATTTAATTTTTTTGAGATTGCTTGTGAACAGTTGTTCGTCATTAAATAGCGATAAAAAATAAAATATAACATTTAAATTGAAAAGTAAAGTATAAAGAAAGAGTAGTTTAATAAAATAAAGTTAGAATAAAGAGTCTGATGCAGTGTACTCTTAAAAAAGTGAGTAGCTAAAATAGAAAAGTGACTTTTTAGATGTAATTTGATCCAAAATTTACTGAGTCGGATGCGAATGCTCTTAGGGCTTCTTCTCGGGTAATAAGCGAAATTCTCCAACAACGGAGGCTGTTGGAGATGCTCAGCATCTATCTAAGTATCTAGTCATCTCGTACCGGAATTTAAAACCCAGAAGTTTTTACTTTCCACTGACGCCACTTTCATAGGCTGTCAAAACTATGATTTGCTACTTTGTACTTTTTGAAATTACATCTTTAGCCCATATGTTAACTTTGCATTTACTACTCCCTCTGTCTCATAATGGATGGCAATTTTTGGGAAATTCAAAATTTATCTTGACACAATCATTGCACCATTTTTTTAATAAAACTTTTCCAAACTACCCTTCCATTTTTAAAATCAATTTGGAGTACTACTATTCCCACAAAAATTGGCAACTAAACTGAGGAGAGGTAAAAAACAACTGAGGAGTAGAATACTCTAGAAACCTACAAACATAAACCAAGGAGTAATCCCGAAAATTTAGGCGCCAATTTGATTGATTACCAATTTTGAACTGCTCTAAATAGGGCACCTAAAAGATTATTCTGGAGTGAGTTTTAAACTTTCCTTCTCAGTTCAAAATTTCTCTTATCAAAAAGAAGTCCACTTCCCCCCAAACTCAAACTCTTTTCGGTACGGATAACTATCCTTCCCTACTGCATAATCTCCTCCTACTAATTCTCCTCCTCCTACTCCAATTCTCTCCTACTTCCAAGGTTATTCTACCTACCAATTCAGTCCCTTGTTCAAAATTTCCTTCTCTTATTTTATCTCCCCTGTTCAAGGAAAATATGGATTCACTTTGTGCAACGTCTTCTACCCCCAGTAGAAGAAAAAAAACCACCTCACCAATCACTACCGTTGGGAAATTTTTCAAGCTCTCTGGTTGCAAAGTGAGAGGGGAAAATTGAAAGGCAATTTTGTAAGGTGAGTTGCTGCGCGATATTCTGTCAGTGAAAGAACGATTCGTAGGATTTGGGAGCAAGGAACAGCTTGCATTCACAACAGAATGGTAGTTGATGTGTCTTCTAATTTGTAGTCGGCCGCAAGCGAATTGAAATCAACTTCAACATAGTCGCTGAAGTTCATAAGAGTCAAAGAACAAATATCCGCTCGCTGTCAAATGCCATAAAGGTTTCAAAGTCTACACTTCATAGGCGGATCAAAGAAGGTGCATTAAGGCCACATTCCAACCCATTGAAGCCTCATCTATCGGAAGAAATTAAAAGAGCAAGGTTGCGATTTTGCTTGTCAATGCTTGAGCCAAGCACTCTTGATACCGAACCGATATTTAAAAGTATGTACGATTGTGTGCATATTGATGAAAAATGGTTCTACATGACCAAAGAATCAGAGAAATATTACTTGCTTCCCGAAGAAGAAGAGCCGTATCGTACTTGTAAGAGCAAACGGTTCATTACGAAAGTCATGTTTATGGCAGCAGTAGCTCGGCCACGTTTTGATGCAGATGGAAATGAAGAATTTTCAGGAAAATTGGGATTTTCGTTCACGTACAAAGAACCAGCCAAAAGGAATGGCAAAAACCGTGCCGCTGGTACACTGGAGACAAGGGTGGTTACATCGGTAACAAAGGATGTTATTCGCTCATGTTTGATTGAAAAGGTCTTGCCCGCTATTCGTTCTAAATGGCCACGTTGTAGTGCAACAAAGACCATATATATTCAACAAGATAATGCAAAACCACACATTCAAGGATTTGATGCCGAATTTCTCGAAGCTGCAAGCCAAGAAGGATTTGACATTCGCTTATCGTTTCAACCTCCCCAAAGCCCGGACATGAATGTTTTGGATCTAGGATTTTTTAGGGCGATCCAATCATTGCAACGTCAAGAAGCCCCGACAACCATTGATGCGCCTGTTCACGCCATGGAGAAATCATTTGACAAATATTCATCCGAAAACCTCAATCAGGTGTTTTTGACCTTGCAAACTTGCATGATTGAGGTAATGAACGTTTATGGAGGTAACAATTACAAATTGCCACACATGGGAAAACTCCGTCTCTTGAGAGAAGATGGCACTCTTCCTTCTCAACTTCAATGCGATCAAACTATTGTAGAAAATGCACTAGTTCATCTACAAGGATAAGTTTCTATGAAGGTCAGGTATGGTTTCCTTTATAAAATTCTGTTTTTTTTTTTTGCTCTTTTTCTTTGTTCTTTTATTTTTCAGTTTAGACTGGGAAACAAAGTTGTCAATCCCGTATCGGCCAGCGTACCGTTTTCACTACTGGAATGGTTGATAAGCACCCAATATTGTAGATATTTGGTGCGCCTAGTCCCGTTTTATGTCGTTTGGTTTTTGTTTAGTTGTCTTTTGTAGTGTTTTTGCGTGTAAGGTTTTCTATTGAGCATTTCAGGTTTTACGCGAATAAGTGGGCTTGTTTTGATGATTGGACAAACCTTGAGGGTAAGCAAGTAGGCAAGGCCTTGAAGGATTCATCCGTCGGGTGTCAAGACAAGGCACAAGGGCTTGATCTGCCTGAAGAAGACACGGTATCGATACGGCATCAGCGTATCGATACGGTTTGAAATCAGAAGGAATTCCAAGCATCAGCGTATCGATACGGCAATGAGCGTATCGATACGGTTCGAAAACAGAGCCATTCCCGGGCTTCAGCGTATCGATACGATTTTCTGCGTATCGATACGGTTCATCTACGGAGAAACTTGGATTTTGAAGCAAGACAGCTCGGTATCGATACGGGATTGGAGTATCGATACGGGAGTTGACCGACTTATGTTTTTGACAGCTGTTAACTTTCTTTAAGTGGCATGTTACCACTTTAGGCGTGAAAAAGATATTTCTGAGGAGAGAGAGTGTCTCTTATATATAAATAGGACCACCTTTCTCCCTCCTTGGTATCTAGCTAATTACTTTCCTTAAACTTTCCTCCATTAATGTCTTGTTGAGTTTCAAAGCTTTTCTAGCCTAAATTTCTTAAAAATCTTGGTAAATTTAAGTTGTTTATTAATTTTCCAAGTACTAAAGTTGTTGCTACGGTTTAATATGTTTACCCTTTCTAGCATAATTTCTAGTCTTTTCAATATGTGTGAGTAGTCGTTTGGCTAAGTTTTGGGCTAATCTATCCCAAGGACTTAGGTGGTTATTCGATTCTCGAATCTTCGGGCTTAAAATCATGAGTTTCGGAATAGAGCCTAACTTGTATTTTTGGTCTAAACTAGGGGTGTAAACTACTTGGTAAGGTGTTTAGTCAAGCAGTCTTGGTAAGCGGCTTACCAAGGGATTGTTGCCTCCTATGTGTTTGATAAAAGTCTTCAATCAAGTTGGTTCGCCTCCGGTCAATCTCATCTTGTGATAAACATAGTTTTAAAGTGAAATCTTCCGGGCAAGAGCACGCGGTCGTGACTCTTGCTTGAGTTATAATTGGGAATCAGTAACGGCCTTAGTCACAGGAGAGAAGATCCCTAGACTTGCCTTTTTAAGTTCATTAAAACTCATTTCTAGTCTTTCGTTTTAGTTTTTACTCCGCTCAAAGGAAAAACTCAGTTGGCCGTCTCAAACGCTATCATCCATTACATAAACCTTCAATCCAATCTAAACTGAATTCGATTCCTTGTGGGTACGATCCCGGACTTCCGGATATTATGCTTCCAACGACTTAGCCCTACGTTTGGGGTTTAAAACCTTATCGAAGGCAAGGTTTACGGAGCTAAGCATTTTTGGCGCCGTTGCCGGGGATTCTTATTATAGCTTATTTTGGAGGATCGACAAACCATTGTAAGTACTCCGTTTATTTTCTTTTCTTTTGTGTGTTGAACTCAAACTAGCGGATACCTCTAACTGAGCCATCAATTCGACTTGAGGTTTAACGAAGCTAGGTTGAGCATCAATTGCCCTTTTTATTGCTTTCCTATCACTATGGATCTTGTTTGATAGATCTCATTGAGATCTTTAATACGGTGCAAAAAAAAAAAAATTCATTTATGTTATATTTGAGTTTGAAAATGTGAAAGAAACTTTTTGTTTGGAAAAAATAAGAAGGTGGTCCTTATTTTCGAAAAAGAAGTAGTGAAATAAGTACTTATTTTTTAAGAAGGTTTGCGGAACGGAACCTAAAGCCTTTTGAAACTTGTGTCAGAGGAAAGTGAAAACTTTGGGGCGTGAGATCCCAATACCGACTACCGGATGACCGGATAGCTAGCCTTCCTAGTAGTTTTTATAGGTGTTGATTGCTAGTATTAACCGGTGCATCTATGCACCTGTTAGCATTTGCTATTATTTAATATTTTCGGAGCATATGAACAATATACTCTTTCCTCTTATAACATATGTAGGTTTCACATGTATTCTTCTGTGTGGGCTCCACATGATATATGAGAGGATGGAGTATACTGTTCATATACTCCGGGAGTATTGAATTTAATTTTCGCTAAAGGACACACTCTCTCTAGAGAGATTGAATTCTACCACTACACCCTCTCTCCAGAAAGCGTTAAGTGGTTTAGCATACCAGCAGTGGCGGAACTAGAATTTAAAAATCTCAGGGGCCGAGTCATAATGGAAAAAAATGTAACGTCAAACATCTCTCTATTTCGTACTCAACAAATTCCCCATTCTACTTAACTTTTTCTATAACTTTTAGTTTAGTCTTTATTTGAATTTTTTTCACGGTTGTTATAGTTTCGTGCATCACTGGTTTTCCAATTCGTCTCGTCAAAGACGAATTGGAAAAATAATTTTTTTTAAACTAAAAAGTGGTTTTTTTCCAAAAATATTTGGGTAAAAACAAAAAAAATTATTTTTCCGATTCGTCTCGACGATGAATCAAGAGGTCACAAAAATTTGATACAGAACTAACAAAATTCCATAGTCAAAGTATAGACCAAAATACATCTTTCAACATTGATTATTCAAGGATCAAAAAAAAAAACATTGATTATTCATAAAAATAGGACAAAAATTGTTTAACAATCTATCAAAGTGAAACCGACGTATTTTCAAATCTCGAAAATCATTTAAGATTGATTGACTTTAAACTAAATTGTATCGCAATCTCTTTCGATATTTACAATTACCTGTCTGTTGAAATCGTACGTTCAAGCCGATTCAATCGAGCAATATCAAGCCGATTCAATCAAGCAATATCAACATGAAAAACAACAGGAGTCACCGAGTTCGTAAGTCGTCAAAAACGATGCAAGGAGAAGGAATTGCTTTGTTTTGTTTGGGCCTTTAATACCTCGGCCCAACGCGGTACAACCGTATCAGGTACTTTCTAGTCTAGAAGAAAAAAGAGATGATTTGGTAAGTAAAGAAGATGCATGTCATTTCTACTAGTCAAATGCAATGCATGACTCGTGCCACAGCCAACAGGATTTGACCATCGAACTTTCCAGTGTTTTTTTAACTCTTTAATTTGCATCCTTCTAATTTTTTTTCCCCCTCTGAACATAAACGGAACCAGGATTTGTTATACGAGGGGGCCGGCCATAGCATGAACAATGAAATTTTAATATTCCAACGTTCAAGAATATAAAATATCTTAATGACAAAATAATACCCAATTACAAACCACAATATATGTATGTGATCTTAACAATCCAAAAACAACTAAAAGGTGAAAAATAAAAAATAAAAATTCAATATGTTATACGTCAAGCATGTACCAAAAATGAAATTTAGCGATACCTTAGATCCGAAAATCATCTATTATTGAGTTAGAATTAATTGTTGCAGTAATTTCCTTCTCAGTACGTAAATATAACCAAAGCATTTGTGAGAAATTTATCCTCCATCCAAAGCATGTGTTCCGACAATATTTATAGTTGAAAATGCCCTTTCTATCCACTATTT
This sequence comes from Rhododendron henanense subsp. lingbaoense, assembly GCA_020567845.1. NCBI lineage: Eukaryota > Viridiplantae > Streptophyta > Magnoliopsida > Ericales > Ericaceae > Rhododendron > Rhododendron henanense. Next base: position 3,481,878 of record CM036313.1, read on the forward strand.
TTATTTAGTGGGGAACCACCATGTATAATTTTGATATTTAAACAAACAAAAAAAACTTAGATAATTGTGAAAATTAGAAACCACGCGGGGGCCGTGGCCCCCGTAAGCCGAAAGGTGGATCCGTCTCTGCCTCTGAAGACAAGGGCTGATCAAGAGAGCTCCTGAATCCAAATTTGTATATATATGCATGTAACCGTGCTTTTGTGTATTTGCGACCATTGAATCACGCGAGAGCTGCCGTTTCATTGTGCAAGATGCTCGTGAATCGTGCGATCTTGCAGTCGAAATATACATGAACACGGCCGGTATATGTATACAGAGAAAATTGTGAGAAGAGGAATATTGGAGGAGTACTGAATATGGTACTAGAACGTACATGAAGGTCTTGGAGAAAGATAAGAAGGGTAGGTTGCGAAGAGTAGTTTTATGCAATGCAGGGTCTGAAAGGCAGATTGGAATTTTGGGGATAGGTCTGGAACCTTGTAGAAATAACGTTTATGTCCTTTTCACTTATGCAAATGTTTTTTCAGACACTATTATATGTGACCAGCAAGGGGTCTATAACTAACGTCAAACCATGCCAGCTCAAAGCTCTATATATTGTTAGGTCCAATTCCAACTCCAATGCCACAGAATTTACCCAAGCTTCTCTCTCTCTCTCTCTCTCTCTCTCTCTCTCTCTCTCTCTCTCTCTCTCTCTCTCTCTCTCTCTCTCTCTCTCTCTCTCATACACACACATACTGTTTGCTTCCCGGGGAGTTCTGTCTTGCAATTTCCTCAGGTTTCTGCAGCTATTTTGGAGGGTTCAATGAGGCCACCCGGACCAGGTGGCCCAGGGCCAGGGCCAGGGCCTGGACCTGGTTGGGGTCCTCCTAGCCCGGGAGGGCCACCCGGTCCATTCCCAGTACCAGGAGGCTTTATTGGTGGCTTTTTTAATGACTTGTGCACTTCCATATCTTCCTGGTGAGTTACCAAACTTCTGTGATTTTGGTTTAGTTTGGAATGTTCATCCTGCGGAACTAGTGAAAAGATATATAATCTCATAGGATATAACGGTCCCGGATCAAGAGTAATGGTTTTGATAATAGTAAAATACAATACCATACCCTCAAAGTAATTAAATTATCACTCACACTTTGTAAGAATATATATTCGATAGGTGTTTAATCCATGCCAGAAAAGTATTGACCAAATACTACTGGTTATGTTGTCGGTAAGTATATAATCCGTTCAAACAAACGGGCACTCAGGCCATTAATGTAAATTCATCTTCAATACATGAACTTGGAAAGACAAACAATTGAAGTAAAAATTTGGTTCCCAACTTCTTTTATGCTTTTGAATTGTTTGAATGCAGTGATATACTAGTATATGTTCATTACAACTAAACTACTACTTGTTTCACTTCTTCTTCTTTTTTTGTCATTGCAGCTTCTACGCCTTATGCTGTTGTTGGCTGCTCCAAGATTGCTTTGGTGGTCCTCCTGGGCCACCAGGGCCTCCCGGTGGCCCGCCAGGACCCGGTCCAATTCCCATTCCCTTTGGACCTCCAGGTGGTCCACCCGGGCCGCCAGGACCCGGCCCACTTCCCATTCCCTTTGGACCTCCAGGTCCACCTGGGCCGCCAGGACCCGGTCCGCTTCCCATTCCCTTTGGACCTCCAGGTGGTCCACCCGGAGGTCCGGGACCAGGCGGACCATTCGGAGGTCCGGGGCCAGGTCCTTAATTTCTAATGTTATTCATCACATGGGATTTGCGCCTTTTTTTTTTTCCTCCGCCAAAAGAAAGAGATACCGCAATTCTTGCTTCATCACTTCCGTATTTGGAGAATCCTATCCATGAAATCAGATTGTGCCAGAGTAGTTGTTCCTTACGATCGACAATCCGGACTGCGACGGGTGTTCTATAAACTTAAAAACATTGCCTGTTGTTTCCCGGATCATATGTAAGCAACCTAATTTTAACACTTTTAATCGTTTTGCGCAAGTGTTTATACTGTTTTGGTGCTCCCGCTCAGAGAAATACAGAAGGCTCACTCCATGTGAAAAAGTTCGTACAATTACGCAAAAAAAAAAAAAAAAAAACCCCCACTGATCAGTATAAACGCCTCGATGTTCATCGAAAAAAACCCAGCTCCCAAGTGCAAAAGCACCAAAATAATGCAAAAAAAAAAAAAATTACACAAAAAACGAATTGAATTGAAATAATAAGGAAAAAGTTTGTACCAAACACGAGCTGAACCACAATTTTTTTTATTTTTTTTATCAGCAAAGAAAGGTTTCCGTATCAATCTTACTCAAATTTATCTCTCTGTCTAGTAACGGTCGTTAGACTTTGACAAAAGATTTGATTTTCCTCCAACGTTCAGCAACAGACCCACCAAAACAGATCCAAAAAGGCTTCTGTAACCCACCAAAATTTCAGAATTTACAACAATTGGTAATAATTCCTCGCCATTAATGTCTTTCCCAAGAGAATCAGCTTTCTTTTCCCCTGTTTTACTCCGGCGTTCGTCGTCCACCGCCTTCAAAAGCTCTATTCGATCGCTCAATGCGTGATTCATGGCCTCCATCAACCTCACAATCTTTCTCCGATTCTCCCTCTCCGCGTCGGCGATTTCCCTCTCCAGATTCGCAATCTTCTCATCGTCCGAATTCGCATCCCTTCGGGTCTCTGTTTCCGTAATACTAGCTTCGGTACTCTTGAGGGTCGTTGAGTACATGTCTTTGTACACGCCGATCATGGCTCTCGCGTCGGCTGGGTTCTCCGGCCACGAATCGATCTCCCCGTCGGGGCCGAAAACAACGGCGCATACTTTGATTCCGCACAGGGTCGCCAGCTCCGTGGTCTTCTTCTTGATTGAGATCATTCTTTTCTTGTACGTCAAGTTTCGGGCTTTTTCGTCCTTGATTAGTTGCTTCGCCATGTGGGAAAATATTTACAAATTCCTGTAAGAATGGAAGTAGAGAGAGAGAGAGAGAGAGAGGGAGAAGAATACCCATGCTGCATATAAGTAAGTTCTGTATCTGTCAATTTCTATGAGCCTCACTCAACGAATTGTGATTGGTGTAGATAGCTTGTGAGGACTTTTTGGAAATCTTTTAGGATTAGAATTATTCCGTCACATTGAATCCTCACAATTATTAATTACACTCGGAACATGATGGAATTGGAAACAATTTCTTGATGACTTATCCAAATCGAAATCACAATTTCTGGAGAAATTTTTCAGTGCCGGGTGGTTACCACGTCACCTGGGCTGACGTGGTGCCCGAGCGGGCCGTTCAAAAGTGTATTGAACGGCCCAGATTGAAATACTCTCTCCTCTTTCTCTCTCCAAATTTGAGCCGTCCAAAACCGAAATGGATGACCCAGATGCACCGAGCAGGCACCACATGGTACCCGCTCGGCACTGAAAAATTTCTCACATTCCAAACCCGAATATAGAAATCCTTTTCCTAGTAATCGCCCCGTTCCGCTAAAGTTCTTATTTTCTAAGTACTTATTTTCCGCTTTACGAGACAGGTCATTCTCTCACGATAGATCTTTTTAATTCAAAAAATAAGTAGTACTTATTTGAGTTAGCGGAACGGGTTAGATTCCCAACTTAATTCGTAAGAAAAACAAAGGGTGCGACTATTCGCAGCCCCGTATTTTCTCCCTTAGTCCATTAAAAATTTTCAACTACCGAAATATGTTTCAACAGTTAGTTACCGAAATTGAGATACATTTTTGACAGTTAGTTATCAAAATTGAGATACATTTTCAGCATCCAATTACCGAAATATATGTTTCTTGTGCATTTCCGACATGTAGTTACCGAAATATAATCTTGTTTTCAACAGTTATTTACCGAAATATATGTTCGGCAGTTGTTTACCGAAAGTTGAACATATTTTCAACATGTAGTTACCGAAATATAATTTTCGAAAATTTTTAACGGGTTATGGGAGAAAATACGAGGTTGCAAATAGTCGCCCCCAAAACAAAAATGTTGAACTCTAACAAATTTCATAAAAATAAGGGCAAACTTCACTTATACCCTCTTTGGTTTGAACCATGCGTGGCCACACCCCCCTCAAGTTCAATTTTTGCACATAACCCCCTGTGCGTTGTGGATTTGTGTAGACGCATCCAATTAACAAAACTAATACAAAATTCACTAATGGAAATGATGAAAAGTCCAATTTCTTTCTTAATTCTTCTTCTTTCTTGAATCTAACTAATCCATCCCATATACCAAAAATTGAATCTGAACCCTTGATATTGTAGACCTTGACGAGTATTGCATCTGTACCAAAATTTAAGTCGATCAAAAAATTGAAACCCTTGTAGTCGAATAGAATTATTTATGAAGTAAATTTTCATTTACCTTTCATCATTTTAATAAGAATGATGTTCCCTGTTATTGTTGTTTGATCGACATAATTTTTTACAAAGATGCTCTACTCTTTGATTACTATATTATGAACAATTCAGATTAAATTTTTAATATATTGGTTAGATTCAAAAGGCGTGTGAGGTATACCTCTGTTAACATGGACAGAATTGGGTACAAATGCAATTTTTCACAAAGCACAGGTGGTGCGAATGCAACAAATTAAAGTGAACGTGAAGGGGTGTATCCGCACATGTCCCAAACCACAGGGGCATAAATGAAGTTTGCCCTTAATTTTATGAAATTTGTTAGAGTTCAAACCGGAGCTTTACTGATATTGCATTGGCTGAAGTGAACCGCACCATTGAACCGGGATTTGGTTTGAACAGTGGTTCACACGCTAAAAATACCAACAGTACCGCATGGTTATTCCGCTGTGTTCAAACCACAATCCACAACCTGAAAGCCACTAACTGGACCGCGAGCCATTATTCCATTAAATTTTGAACCGGGATAACCACTTGGTCCAGACCAAACCGCACATCCGGATCCGGTTCGATCAGCATTTTGCACAGCCTAACAACCACTTAAACTCACTACACCATGGACCGCAGGTCTGGCTAAAGTGGATTGGGACCAGACCGATCTACTGTTGGTCCAGACGAGACTACAAGGTTCGGTCCGATTTGGACTAACCCTAAATTTGGGACGAAATTTGACAGTAAAGATAAGTTCACAAAACCGTGCACAGTTTCAAAACCCAATAGAAATATTGATTCCACAAGAACATTGAAACACATTTCCAGAGGGAAAAAAAACAATTATAGGGCGATAAACATAGCAAATACTACAAACAAAACACATATCCAGTAAAAACACTAAGAGTTTTACTTACCAAAAACAAAAAGAAGATAAACAAAGCAAATATATATACAGACAATTATTGGATTTTTTTGGGCATTCTTTCCCGTCCAATCTTCTTCTGCCTTCTCAGCAACTGAGCTCATAGAAGATACACACAAAACCAACGACATCGTTGACAAGGTAGCGGCTTCTTTGCTCGTAACAACTCCCACTAGAGTGACAATCAACCATAAACGAACACTAAATCTCTTTTGAATCGCAAAAGAATCGCTTTTGATTCCACCATACGACAAAAAGGGTTTAGCTGCTCCATAGCAAAAGAAAAGGAGGTTAGTAACATAGCATTCGGTAATTCCCACACTCACGTAGTAGCAGCATAAGTTGCCGGTGTATAATAACATAAGTTGACACCTAGAATCTCTTAGGATTGTTGGTCCTTCCAAGTGAGTGCTTCGAAGTTGCAAGAGAGATTCGCGGATCCCTTTCTCGTAGATTTAGACAGGTTCTTTGCCGAAACACGTAAATCGCTTGTGCCTAGTCATCTTTTTTTTTTCTTTTCATGCTTAGTTGTGTGCCATGTTAATTATGTGAATTTCAGCTGCTTATAAGCAACTGCAAGCTAATTGACCCGACACATATAGGTTAAAGGATAAGCATGTGAAAAAGCTCAATAGTATAGTTTTTTTGTACATATACAGATAGAGCAATCTGATCCAGACCTGTCAGTTCGTCATTCACAAGCTATCTTGGTGTCGAAGCTGCTAAGACAGATAGCAAATGCCTGAAATGCAGATAGCGGGTACCGGTAATCCATGGTGAACACATCTTTCCCAACTTTCCCAAACTGGAGGATGACCTTCTCATGTTCTGGGCCCGCCTGTCCGTTCTCTGCAGAAGCCACCAGCTGAAAGTTTTTCACAGAGGCAACTGTTACCCGTCCATGAAAATTCAAGCACCAGCACTGGAGCTGCTCATGCCACCTGGGAGCCTTGTTTTTCAAAACAAGGGCACCACGTCTCTGATCAGTTGAAGGTAGCGAGAGAAATTTCTCTAGTCGGCTTGATTTTGATGGGGAAAATGGGACTGATGGTAAGGAATCTACTTTGCTTAGAGGGAAGTCTATTTGTGTGGGAGCCACACCTCCAGGTTCTATGGCAGAAGCCGGAATGGCATCCATGGTACAGTTCAATCTTCTAGGACCCCTGTTTGTCAAAATAGAGAAGCAAAATTATATCAAATCTACTTCCATGAAAATATTGAAAGTAAACCCAAACAACACATCACCGAACACAAATTTTCACTCCAGTGATCAACAAGAAAAGAATGAAAAGGAACAAGGAACACGCCATCATCGAATTTTCTTCTTTCATATATAAGTCAATTCTTACTCGTGACTAAACCTTGACATAACACTCGGTTTGAGTCACAGATTATTGATAGCCCTAGCACGAAACCTACAACAATCACATAAGCGTTTCTTTTACCTGGAACCCAACACATTCAACTCATATGAGATGTGGGCAATTGGATAGTTGCCAGCAGGAATTCTGGGGGAAACTTGTTTTGAGCCCACACAACTAGTTGAACAGCTTTTCATCATTTTGACTCCAGCATGAGGTGGCAGGCCATCATATATTATGAACTTGGTTCCCAGGAAATTTGATCTTGCCAAGAGTGAAATTAATTTGAATTAGTGGAACTGGAACCCACGTAAAAAGTAGATGACCAGGAAATATGGCAATTAGATTTACCTTAATCTCCCTATATAGTTGCTACTACCCTTTGACATATCACCGGGACGCAGAGAGATGTTGTAGTCTGTGCAAGTGGGGCGCCTAAGCTTATGAGCAGCAAGAAGAAACTTCCCATTATCAGCCAATGCTGCAACAGAGGTAAAAGATTGAACAATTAAATGTTTAAGGTTCAAATGGAAGCCTTTTCAAAATATGGCCTCTATCTTCCAAATGCGCCATTCAATGATCAGGAAAAGATGCAGTAGAAGTTAATCAGATAAGCCTAAGAAAACAATCCCATTAGAAAGAGAAAGTGCATGAGCCCAGTGGGAAAGATGGTATGCTTACCTTGAGTTAAATTAAGGTAAAGGTGATATGTTTGTGTAGACTGGTTCCGCCTTATAAAACACTGGACGAGCGGCTCTCTAGGACCAGGCTGAGAAAAATAGCAAGTGATTATGAGTACACACGAGCGTAGAATCCAATGATTACCGATGCATACTAACGAGTTGGAACAGAAATGGCAAGATCGGATGGGCAGGATGGCTCCTGCCCTCGAAGGAAAATAAAACGCAGTCAACAGAAAGAAAGATACGCGATCACTTTGTTCCTAAATTATGCAAGCTTAAAGGTAGTCCCAGAAAGAGTCGTTCTCGCGTTTGTCATAGATAAGGACCTTTGAGCAAGCTCTCTACACGTATCCAATCTTGAGATCTAGACATAAAATAAAATCCTAAAATTATGGTACTCAGTGAGTTCTTTCACTTTTTCACCCAACAGCCCAAAAAAGGGCAAAGAGAGAAATGCGAGTCAATTTTGGAAGGTCCAACTACAAAGGGATTCAGGCTTTCTGCCATGTCTCATTATTGTCAAGTCAGATACACATGCAGTAGTTTCCAATTCGATCCATATTATCCTGAAGAAGGAGGTCTCCATGGGCACCAGCAGTTGAGATTAACGGAGAGAGCCACGTAAGTCCCAACTGTACATATAACTATCTTATGGTTCCTGAAAGTTGATACTTGACATGAATATGCAAATTGTCCTAAATGTATTAATTAAGTACCCAAACCTTAAGCAGGATAACACGAGCCCAAAACTTGGGGACTTTGTTTCTTCTAGGATTTCAAAAGTTCCCGAGAGATGTATCTTGACCTAGAAAACACAATTCGGGGCAATAACTTGTTCATCCAAGCTGGCACTTCATGTTGTAACATGCCACACTAATATATGCTCGAAATTCATGAAGTCGTCAAATTCAATAAAATCAAATACGAAACTCAACACTCCCACTATAAACAATCCCTATCTGTTGCAGTTTTAAGAATCTTTTTCCTACTTCATTTTCCGGCAAAAACCACAAGAAAGTCCCTTGTTTGGTAGATAATTTTCAAAACTCATTTTTGAAGAATTTTTAGGAACTAAGAAACCATCTTTTGAGAAAAATTCAAAAAGACGTTTCATACACACTGAAAAGAAAAAAGAAAAAAAAAAACCCTACAAAAACCATGAGTTTTTATTGTTTCTGAAAACTGTTTTCTGAGAAGTGTATCACAACACTGCAACCAAACAACATCCATCCACACACACACAGTAATTAAACAATTGAATATCCACAAAGAAGAAGTGAAATTAACCAGAAATCAAATACCAAAAAATCAACACTATCACACCAGAACAAGTGAAAATTCGAAGGGGGCATTAAGAACCAAACCTGCTTAACCGATATCGGAAAAGTGAATTTCCCCGACGCCTCGGGCGTCCTCACAAGCTCCTTTATGATCTCCCTCCAAGTCCTACACACTCCACCACAGGCAACCACACTCCTCCGGGATGGCCAACCAATCTCCGACACCTCTATCCTCACTAACACCTCCCTCAACAATTCCAGTGGCATATTCGCCCAACAACTACTAATACTACTACTCTCTTTCGATCCATCAATCTCCGCCTCCACCTCTGCCACCACCGCGACCGAGCTGTCCTGAACCACGCGGTGGGACCTTGGTTTCAATCCGTAACCTAATTTCATATCCAAACTTCTTCTCAAAACTACACCAAAATGAAACCAAACCAAACCGAGCCTTAATTCACAATCAAAGCAACGAAACTGTCATGAACTACAATGACCGACCTCGATTTCAATCCATAACTTAATTCCATATCCAAACTTCTTGGCGAATTGAGACTTAAGTCCCAATCAATTAGGCTCGACTAGATGAATCTGTTTTCTCCATACTCCTTCGCGAAACTGCCAGACGATAAGACCAAACCAAATCGAGACTTCTTAAGTCCCAATCAATTAGGCTCGACTAGATGAAATCTGTTTTCTCCAAACTCCTTCGCGAAACTCCAGACCAGACCAGACCGAACCGAGCCTCAAGTTTCAATCAATTAGGTCGGCTACATGAATCTGTACCGGAGAATCTCCGCGTACATAAAAGCTAAACGAAACCGAGCCTTGAATTCCAACCAATCAATCGAGGCTGGCTACACGAGTCCGTTTCCTCCGGCAAAACTCCAACAGATCTAACTAATCTATCCCCAAATTGACAGAGATCTAACAAGATCGAACACTCAGATACAAACAGCAAATGCATACAAATCTACAAGCAGACAGGTATACTTTTCCGTCATAAGTAAAGCATCTCCAACAAACATCACCTACGTATGTATACGGTCACATACTTATTTCATAATCATAAGTAAAGCATCTTAAGCCTATATTATATATACATACATATATACAATACAAATATCTGTAGATACAAAATTAATAAGTGGAGAGGAGGGGTAGTGATTTGAGGCAATTTTGGATGGGTGCGATTTTGGGGAGAAGAGAAACCTGGAAGAAGAGTGTGGAGTGAGAGAAATTTGATAGAATTGGGAGTTTAGTTTAGTTTTGGCAGAGAAATTTATTGATAGGGGAGGGAGGGAGGGAGAAAGATCGGTTACGAGAGGAGGAGGAGGAGGTGAATGCGAGATTTATGAGCGGTTTGGTGGGACTTGGGAGGGAGGGAGATTCTTGGGTTGGATACAGGCGAGGCGGATTATGCTATACAGTATACATAGATGATGAGAGAGAGAGGAGAGAGAGAGAGAGAGATGGTAACAGGTCATTTGATTGTGAGATGTGAGAAACAAACAATGATTGTGGCTGCCTTGTTGGCATTTTCGATTGAGGAAGACTTTTTGTTTGTTCTCTGACTAGTTTTGGGGGAAAAAAAAAAGAGTATTTTCTGCAACGTTCTCAAGTACTACTAGTAGAATTTCTTTACTCCATCTATGTCTTCCTATTCATTACATCAAAAAAAAAAAAAAAGAAATGATTTTGCCACTTTCCTGCAAGTGTATTTTTGGTGCAAAAATACAGTTGCAGGGGAGTGGCGTTAACAAAAAAGGGAGTGGCAAAATCAGCAGCCAAAAAAATTCTCAAAACCAAATAAAGTCGTGACTGTGGTTTAGGTTTTTTTTTTTTTTTTTTAAATGTTTCGGATATTCGAAAACAAGGGTCGATGGACAACGAGTAATTATTCCATGTTTCTGGGGCACCAAGTGATGGAGTCACAAACTCTGATGATATCTAAAGAAGAATGACTTCGGCCGATCAAAAAAAAAAAAAAGAATGACTTTAGAGCATCCGCAATGGTAATAATCAAAATCAATAACCAAAATGTGTCACGTCAGTTTTTGATTATCCATTTAGTCCATAATCAAACTTAATAACATCTACCTCCACATTGGTTATTTTTGCATCCCTAACAAAAAAAAACCTCATAATACACAATGCACATTTGTCCAATCGCAAACGAGTTTCAATTACGCACCCGACCACACCGAATTATTCGTCTCGATGAGACGATTCCAATGTGTGGTGTTTTTGAGTTATTGAGTTTTGAGTTTGGTTATTGAATTTTGGTTATTGGTAAAAGTTGTTAAGTTTGGTTATGGAATGGGTGAAATTTGGTTATTTGCTAAATGACTTGTAACTTTGGTTATTACAATGTGAGGTATTTTTTGAATATTGTTGTTAAATTTGTTTATCCACACTCATTTGCTTATTACAATAGGGATGCTCTTAGGCCCCGTTTACTGAGGAAAATAACTAAATAAGTAGTTATTTTTAGAATTAAAGGTGATATATAGTCAAAAAATAACCTGTCTTGTGAAGAGAAAAATAAGTAGGATTACTTAAAAAATAAAAAAATTAGCGGAAGGGGCCTTAATCAATTAGAAAGAAAAGATGTTTATAAATCTCAATCAGTAACAATGACAACTGACATTAAAATATTGAGGAGATTAATATAGAAATAGGACATAACCGCCGAGGTTGATGGAGGAAATCGACAAGTATTTATTGAACGAAAATAGTAGTAGCTTAATTTTCTATAGTATAGGATAAAGATGATAGTAATAAATTAAAATACTGTACTTTGTTTGACAATGATCAAATGGGGTTATCTAAATTATAAAAATAGAGCGATTTTTGTTAAAAATATCTAGGTATATAAACGAGGGCAACATCTTCAACCGTTAGATCGCTTCCTATTAATTTTGTAGCCACAAGATCATTTCTTTTTTAAGAGATACATCGAATATTCTTTTAATAAATTCATACCTCTCTACACTCACTTTCTAGTCAATGTATTTCTATGTAAATATTGCTTTTTAAAAGAAAAAATCAAATAGGAAAATATATATCAAAATGATAACTGACTCTTTGAGGTGATTACAACTATCGCGTAAAACGGTTGGGGCAGAACGGATAATAATTTATTTAAGCTGAGACTATATTACATTTCAACGTGCCTTTAGACACAGGCATCCGCTAGTATGTCGAGTTAACTTGAGCATATAATATCTTGATCGGTATTTAGTATGTGCGGAGCACATGTCTGGCACTTGTGACAGCGTCGATGTAGAAGGAGTAATTATTCCATGTTTCTGGAGCACCAAGTGATGGGGTCCCAAACTCTGATGATCTCTAAAGAAGAATGACTTTAGAGCATCCGCAATGGTAATAATCAAAATCAATAACTAAAATGTGTCACGTCAGCTTTTGATTATCCATTTACTTCATAATCAAACTTAATAACCTGTACCTCCATATTAGTTATTTTTGCATCCCTCACCAAAAAAAACTCCCACAATACACAATGCACATTTGTCCAATCGCAAACAAGTTCCAATCACGCACCCGACCACACCGAATTATTCGTCTCGATGAGACGATTCCAATGTGGGATGTTTTTGAGTTATTGAGTTTTGGTTATTGGTAAAAGTTGTTTAAGTTTGGTTATGGAATGGGTGGAATTTGGTTATTTGCTAAAAGACTTGTAACTTTGCTTATTACAATGCGAGGTGTTCTTTGAGCATTGTTGTCAAATTTGTTTATCCACACTCATTTGCTTATTACAATAGGGATGCTCTTAGGCCCCATTTTGCTAAGGAAAATAACTAAATAAGTAGTTATTTTTAGAATTAAAGGTGATGTATAGTCAGAAAATGACCTGTCTTGTGAAGAGAAAAATAAGTAGGATTACTTAAAAAATAAAAAATTTAGCGGAAAGGGGCCTTAATCAATTAGAAAGAAAAGATGTTTATAAATCTCAATCAGTAACAATGACAACTGACATTAAAATATTGAGGAGATTAATATAGAAATAGGACATAACCGCCGAGGTTGATGAAGGAAATCGACAAGTATTTATTGAACGAAAATAGTAGTAGCTTAATTTTCTATAGTATAGGATAAAGATGATAGTAATAAATTAAAATACTGTACTTTGTTTGACAATGATCAAATGGGGTTATCTAAATTATAAAAATAGAGCGATTTTTGTTAAAAAATATCTAGGTATATAAACGAGGGCAACATCTATAACCATTAGATCACTTCCTATTAATTTTGTAGTCACCAGATCATTTCTTTTTTAAGAGATACATCGAATATTCTTTTAATAAATTCATACCTCTCTACACTCACTTTCTAGTCAATGTATTTCTATGTAAATATTACTTTTTAAAAAAAAATCAAATAGAAAAATATATATCAAAATGATAACTGACTCTTTGAGGTGATTACAACTATCGCGTAAAACGGTTGGGTAGAACGGATAATAATTTATTTAAGATGAGACTATATTACATTTCAACGTGCCTTTAAATACTGGCATCCGCTAGTATGTCGAGTTAACTTGAGCATATAATATCTCGATCGGTATTTAGTATGTGCGGAGCACATGTCTTGGCACTTGTGACAGCGTAAAGGCTTGTTTGGTAGTATGTTTGTCTTCTTAACTTTTGGAGTATTTTATTTTCTTTTGTTAGTTTCTATATTTTGGAACCGGTAGTGTTCCCTCTTATTGTACTGTGTTTTGCTTATATATAAATCGAGTTTACTTTCTGGTCAAAAACTTTTTGAGTATTTAATTTAATGTGTCCTATTTCAAACAAATTTTAAAGTAAAAATAGGCTATTAATTAATACAGCACAGTACCTCAATAAGTTACCCTTTTTTTAAATTTGGACATGGCAATCAATAGTTAGGTTAGTGACTTAGTGTGTAACTCAAGGAGTTGGGCCGGTGGTAAAGACCTGAGACTTGGGCGTTTACTTCCTCCTAAAGTCTCATATCCGCTCAGGTGCTATCAGTTTATCTGGGACCAGTTCATACAAAGCAAAACTTTAATTAGGACACCCGCAAGTGGGCGGTGATATTGGTCTTCAAGGATCAGTCGAGGTGCACGTAAGCTAATCCGAACACTTGAGTTATAAAAAAAAAGAGATGAAGTATGATTAGTACTATGGATAGACATCATCGCTCTATATAATTAAGCAACATTAATTAGTACGTCCAATTTCATTATGATAAAGGATTAGGCCCCCCAAGTCTGAGCTAATCCACGATTATCTCTTCATGAAAAGGACACATCAAGTGTTAGTCATTTGGACATTAATTATTTTAGGGAAAATGGTGGTCCAGGACATATTTTGATAATTAATACCCGCCAAGAACATGCTGGGAACATTTGTTAATGCTGAAAATATCCTTGACGGGTATTAATTATCAAAACACGTCCTAACCGTTATTTTTCCTGATTTTAGGGCTTAATTTTATCTTATTTTGGGCCCTAATTTATCTTGTACACTCCATTCCCAACAACCCACAATTCGAGGAAAGCTCCTCTCTTTCTTTTCTTGTTTCTTTCTCCCCCACTCCCTCATTTACGCAAGGGGTTTGGATCTTTGGCCACCAACTCTTCAATACATGATATAGACATCTATGTGATTTCGGATATTTTCACAAGTTGTATGTACTAATATTTTAGGATAGTTTGAAAAACTCCGAGTTTGGCCCCTGCAAGTTCCTTGCGTGAATTTTTTTTCCCAAAAAATTCTCCACGTGGGTAAAAAATCTCTTAAATTTCTAAGTAATTAACTATTTTTCGTCACGCAAACTTAGCTAGTAATATACTACCGTGTCTTAATCATTTGGCTTACTTGAAATCATGGCAAATTGATATTCTATGTACATTGCACGCCTCCAAACACAATAGTATCCGAATCTGCGTCCGGATATATGTCTTCTTCTAGCTTGCTCTGGATGATATTACGGAGTATCTCTTTATCAAGGTTCTTTTCCTTCTGTTTTTTCTTTTGGGTAGTCTTTAAAAATCAACTTGAATGTGATTGGGGTCCTTGAACCAAATGCTTGGCTGGAAAGATAAGAGTTGACCCCTCCAGTCTCCAGAGTGGAGAGAGTTGTTTTGAGTTATGGGCTCCATCACGGGTTCTAGTTCGACAATTTTAATGTCACACGTCCTGATGTCTAAATGTAAGTTACATAATGCGCAAGCGGGGACGCGAACATGAAGCGGCTAAGCAAACCAAGTATTGAACATAACAGTCTCTTCTGGCTTTAATCTCTTTTTCAAAGGTCGCCTTTCAGGTATTATTGACTCTTGTAGGATCAATTACTCCTACTTTACTTGGGTTTTCAATTAATAAGCAGTGAAATTAACCTTTCAAAATAAAACGAGGTGCACATAAGTTGACCCGAATACTTAAATTGAGAGAGAGAGAGAGAGAGAGAGAGAGAGGGGGGGGGGGGGGGGCCAGGGGACACCTACTTGTCTATGTGCACATGTTAATCTTGTCAACAACACAACAATGTATCCAGCGAATATCACTAACTGAGATAAAACAAGCAACACGACACATGTAGTGGGGGAAACTGAAATCTGTGCAATGTGTGGGAATCACTTCACCTAATTGAGAAAAAGCACCCATTTCTGAGGTTGATGATTAGAGAGAGAGAGAGAGAGAGAGAGAGAGGGGCTCTAAAACTTTACACCTCATACAGCTCCCACTATCAAACTATCTCTGAGAGTTTAGTTAAAAACTTAGAAGTTACAGACACACAATCCACACTAAGTGACGTAATGTGCATGCGTGAGCATAAAGCACCTTCAGAAAATATCCCAAACTAGTAAAATATTCATGAGAACGAAAATTAAACGTGAAAGTGTAAAGCAAAAATTTAGAGCGGGAGCAAAAAGAGTCCATATTATGGAGGACCTAGGTCTACGGTGCTGAAGACCAATCAAGATCCTCACATATGACGTTTTTCATGTACTTTTTACGTGGTGTAAAACGACACCACCACAACAGCGCCGTTCATTTTATAGGTAACGACGCAAGTCATCATGCAGAAAAACCAGATTGATTGTACTATACGAACAAATAATACGTGTCTTAACAGCATTGGATAGTCAGAACCTGAACATCCTGTAGCTAAGACTAATATGATTTCACCTTTTACCGATGTCGATTAACTTAATTTTTTTTTATAGATGATTCCGGCATCCCATCACCTTTAACCTACTTGTGGGTCTCTTTTTAGGTAGCTGTCATCTCTCATTATGTACAGGCAATACTATGCCACCCACAATACAAGATATCTTTATAATACAGATACATACAAGTATTCTCATATTATAAGCACCACACAGGCATAATTAAAAGGATTAAGCAAAATGCGGCCAACAAAAAAGGGTGTGTGCGTTTGTGTGTAGGAGAGAGAGAGAGAGAGAGAGAGAGAGACCCATTCCATAAAAATGTACACCGAACCGAAGGCCAGGCCGACATAATCTATTTACTTGAACCAATTATAGATACAGTTAGATGTCAAACTGAATGCAGAACCTAGGATGGATATTTTCTAGTTTCTACATATTCGCATTTTCTATTTTCAAAAGATGAACCTGAATTTGTACTCGGAAAAAATGAGTATCAACTTTGCCTACCAAAAAATTCCAACCAGGACTCTTAATTATGTAACGGGAACCCTTCCTTTAGGCTGCTGCATGGTCCCTAGCGATGTTCCTACAAGACCAAAAAAAACCATCACTCTTTCCCATCTTCATTGTATTTTTTTTAACCACTTAAATTATAAAAGGAAGAAAAGGGAACCGAATTTACCCCCGTACTTATATTAGAATATGAACCTACAAATATGAGTATATACGTCTGTATGTATGTATGTATATATGTATATATATATATATTCCTCTCCAGCCACTAAAATGGAAGGAAGGAGTAAGAAAAATAGGTGGGAATTATGTTTCTTAATACTCAGATAAGTGTGGATTTTATTCTTTTTATTCTTTCAATTTTATTGCAGTTCAACTAAAATCTTTTCCACTTCAGTGGTTGTAGTTGATGCCGATGTTCTTTACGGAAGGTTTCTTTTTTGATCCCTAGGCTTGATTGTTTGGAGGGCTAACAAAAATCAGAGTCAATAAGAAGATTACCAAAGTACATAAATATGCGTACTTTTTCCCCTTATCCAACTGGTTTATCAACTAAAGCTCATGGATATGATTGGAGGCTATATTGCTTAATCATTTTATATCAAAGAGAAAATGTGCGTGGGAGCTGCAGGAGAATTTGAAATGGCGTACCTGAGTTTCCTGCAAAAGGATAAGATTTTGGAAGATAATTGCTTCTCGCAACCCCCGTGGGTGCTGTTTGAGGTCTTAAGACGTCACTAGCAGGAACATGATTTGAGAAGCTTGTGGCTGGCATGCGTCCTCCTAATTTACCCGAGTTTAAATCCGCACTGTCAGCAAGCATTTGATCAGGTTTTTGCAAAGATGGCAAGGAGAGTCTCTCTCTCTGGACCCCGGACACCAAAAGTAGCTTAAGTTAGTTTTTCACCAAAATATAACAATACATTCAGCTGTAGCTCATTGCCATGTTCTGGCATAATTATCAAGAACAAGCACATATTACATGCATGCAATCACAATCAACCACTTATAGAAAAATCTGTCAAAATAGCGCCAATATAAGGATTGCTTTCCATACTACAAAATTTGCTGGGGAAGCATGTATACTAAAGCGGAAGCACAGACATAGCAATGCGATACCACACTCATATGCCGACACATTGACTTTCCAAAAATGCAGGCCACAACACATGACTGAGATGCTTAAAAATAATATTTTTATTCATATTTGTGTAGTATACGTCATTAACTTAATCATAAGAAATGAAAATTAAACATCACACTAGTTGAAACTTGAACATCAACACATCTTACGCTAATTTTTAATAGAACCAAAAAGAATTTTAACCATGTTTGTGTTGGGTCTCTAGACCCAACCTTTTCTCTCTGCACACGGTCCCCAATAAATTTTCTCTCCAATTATTACTCTTATGTCTCTATCTATCTCTCTCCACTCATTACCCCAAAAAACATCCTCAAAACCCAAACCGAACAACGCCTTTATGATCTGTAATACACATGATGTATCCATCCTATAAATACTTAAAACCCTATTTCAAGTGCATAAGTACTGCTACTAAGAATGCAGAAAATTCTTAAAATGACGCGATTCAATTCATAAAACATTTCAGAGGGTTCAAGAAGCCTCGCCCAAGTGTTGATGAAGTGCTAGATAGTATGAATCACTTCTTCAACTAACACATGTTGAACAGGTGTCGGACATTTAACTATCGCTCAAAGTAACTTTAGGGATTACTTCAAATGAAAAAGTCTATATGCTTGTGAATATAATTCAGAAGATCCCGTCACTATTGACAATGAAAAAGATGACGGACAAACAACTATGCTAAATTCAGGAAAGCCAAAATTACTCAAAATAATCGTCACATTCTGCAACTATGGGCATATACAATCAGATACTAGAGACAATGTATGAATGCATTAAAGAAATTGAGAAACTGCCATAATGTTACTCTCTTAATCCCATGAGTATCTTATTTGATCTATAACTTAAGAAAACTTTAACACTTTCTCTCATCCAAAGGAAAGGATACAATTTGTCTATGACACAAGTTTCAATGCTGTTCGCTTCTTCTATCTGAAAGAAAGGATGCCAGTCTGTTTCTAAATTGAGAAATTTCTGAATACTTTAACTTTCCTTTGTCCAAAAGACGGAATTCCTTGTTCCAAGGTCGTGTATTCATGCAAGAGGACAGATAATAGTTCATAAACAACGTGCCAAAGGCCATATCAGGGAGCACACGAATAAAAAAAGTATGAGAAAACAGAATGACAAACCTTTTCACTCTGGACATCATTTTGTTCGTGGGGGAAGTTCTGAGGGGATAAAACTTGTAATGGCATGGCATTGTCTTGCAATGAATTCAAGGGCATGGCAATTCCTTCCAACGATTTCAAATTCACAAAGTCACCAGAGTACTCAGTGGATTCGCCATAATAAAGATATGTAAGCGCTGATCGGAGACGATGATTCCTTTGAGAATAAAACATCTTTGTTGCAAGGGGAGCTGGAACATCTGATCTCAGTGCATGACAGGAATTTCATCACAAAAGCTAAGAGCAATTAAAAAAAATAAACAGACTATGTCTCCGAAAACTTTCCATAACCAACAGACTGAAAATTCTAATCAGTCGATTGTTTAATTAGCATCCTCCGAATGAATTAGTGACATGACCTTGCCATTTAAACTATTGGAGGGGGCAGGAATAATAAGCAAATTGGGTAACAAAAATGTGAGGTAAGCTGATACCTTTGCCCCGCAAACAACACTCCTGAACTTGGCTTGTTTTGTCATAACCAACAGCGCAATCAAAAGCCTTTTTGCATCCGCCACTTGACCCTTTGGGAAACTCTCTGCCTGAACACAAAATAACATGTCATAAAGAACCCTATGAATCAAAGAGCACCATTATCATGATTTCCCCCACGGATGGCATAAAAAAAGAAACACCTTCCAGAAAAACTCATAAGTTCATAATAAAAGAAAATTACAAGATTTCCAAGTGCAGCAATCTACCCATATGAACGGTAGGAAGATGGATAAACATACAATCTCTGTTTGCTGTAGAATAGAGTGGTAAATGCCAATGTGAGGAAAATATGGTCCATAGAACGTTTGGGACGACGGCAAAAGGTGATAAGCCATAGAATCGAACAAAAGCGTGGCAGAGTTTCATAAAAGAAGAGAAACGCCTCTCAGAGTTCACATAATCCAAGGAAACTAAAAAAATCCATGTGCGGTGGTCATCCACCCACCTTGCATGATGGAGGGTTGGGAGCGGATAAACATAGGTTCTCTGTTTACTTTAGTGAATATTTGCGAATGACAATGAAGATAATATAGTGGTGTGGCAGCGAAAGATGATAGAACAGAACATGGTGTCTAAAGGGTACTTGCTGCAGGGCCCACATGCAATGAGAAAAACATACCTCCAATTACAAAGAGGAATTTTTAAACTAAAACCCACAGCTATGAACTGTTGACATAGCTCTATACTTCCTCTACAAGACATCCATGCAATGTGCCTGACAGACCTGGCCTAATTTTGACCTCACTTTTATTGTACTTTCCAACAAATGTCGATTAGAGTGTATCAATAGCTTTCAATTTTAAATTGCTGTCTTCTTGCATTTAGAACTGACACTTCTGAAGCAGCACTCATCGATTAATAAAATTTGCACCTCAATTTGTATGGGAGACAGAGAAAGGCAAGAAAAGAAAGGAAGGGAAGGGGAAAATCTACATGTCTCTTATCCTCTCTGTGTTTCTCTAGCCCCTTGGCAGGAAAAGGTATAAGAAAAAAATGAAAATTATTTGTGGATGACATAATCTTAAACTAGGATTAAGAGATAATAATTGCAACTGGAACGCATGGAAGGTTTTGACGCACACTCCAATTCTGCAGGTGACATTAAAAATTTCTGCAAGGGAATTGAGTGAAAAATGATGTAATTCATGTTAAAAATACAGGCTTACAGGTACGAGCCTCCTGAGTACTTGCACATAAACTTTTGGCTACAGCTCCGTTTGTTCCTAAACAATCCGTCATTGGTAGACCAGCTGCTATCCTACAAGATCAAAAAAAAAAGCATTACAGTGTGGAAACAGAAGAGGGTGCTCTTAGTGTTACTAAAAAAATCAATTGCAAGAAAGAATGAGCTCCAATATAAACTATCCTGCAAAGTCTCTCGAGTCTCGAGTGATCAAATCAAGTGGTCTCATCTCAGTTATAAATTATTTATAGAAGAGAAAACCACCAGTTATTTTGCAAGAAGTAAGGAGCAGTATATGGAGGGCTCAAAGAGAAATATTCTCCAGAAGTCACATTCCTATGTGCTAGTTATCTTCGACATATTTGCACAAAGGGGAAAAAATAAAACATTAATGTCAGTTGATTGGTCTTTAAAAATCATCATTCTCCACCGCCATAAAAGGACACTAATCAGTTTTAAGCTTCAAAAGCACGACAATATCATAGAGAGGGTAACTAGGATACATCAAACAGCCCAATGAGGTTGGTAAACAGAAAGAAAAGAAATTGAAATGCAGGAAGAAATGTAAAACAGTAGAAACAATGGAGAATTGCAGATAACGATTTCTATTTCCTAAAGGTGGAAGGAGCATACATTTTTGAACGTTTTCTTGGAGGTGGTGTTGCACCAAATGAGTTTTCTGTATTTCCAGGACTAGCTCTTGCACCATGCATTATAAGGGCCCCATTTACACCAGATGAATTTCCTAAAGCAAAGAAAAGAAGGAACAGAAATTAAGACAAGACAGAGAAGAAAACTTGTGCAAAATATGAAGTACATAGCAATCCATTTCAATGATTTAGAACACACTCTCAATGTATTCTCAGTCAAGACAGCTAATGCGAAATGAACTAATGACCGAGTTTCACATCCCACAATACTGTTGCACCGCTACATCTCTGATTCTCCATCTCCAACCACATCCCATAATACTGTGCAAAATATGCTTTACAGGAAGTACATAGCAATCCATTTCAATAAACCACATCCCATAATACTGTGCAAAATATGCTTTACAGGAAGTACATAGCAATCCATTTCAATGATTTAGAACACACTCTCAATGTATTCTCAGTCAAGACAGCTAATATGAAACAAACTAATGACCGAGCTTCACATCCCACAATACTGTTGCATCGCTACACGTCCATCTCCAACCACAACTCATGGCCATTGCCACCATCATCACTTTCAACAAACCACTACTAAGATGCTAACATGCTCTGCTTCTTTTTTTTTCTTTTTGAAAGGCTACTAACATGCTCTACTGCCCTGACCATATCTCAAAAAAAATGTCATGGACTACCGAAAAGCTATTAGTCTATTTCTAACCGCCACCTCCCTCGCCCATTTATTAACACCATATCCATCATGCTGCTGGTGCTGGCTCCATGGGTCACTGAGGTAATATTCGACCTCGTCTGCAACCCTGGACCCACCACATGATACCTCAGTAACTATACAACTCCACAGTATCAGTGAACTCCATAATTAAGACAACTGTAAACTCAGATGGAATTTCAACAAAAAAAGACATGAACTTTACCAACTCTAACACACGTAACTCTCCGCACCAACAATAATGCCACGACACAATCAGGTGCACAAGCTTGTTATTGATGTCAGGGGTCAAATACGAGACAAACTTTGCCACATAGAGTCCCATTCTTAGATGATTTTGGTAAAAGTAAAGTTATACAAGGAAAAGGTTACACGAGCGCTGAAATAAAGTCTAGCCTTTCCATGCATTATTACCCTTTTTTATTTTTACCTACTTGACATGGGCCACTTGTGAGCATGCCATGTTAAAAGAACAATAGCATAAACCATGAGCTTTTGTCAAGAATTATTATAAGATGTTATTGAAACGTTTAAAATGATCAATCCTAGTGAAAGTTAAGCAAGTCAATTACTGATGTATTTATCTTGTAAAATCTTCTTCTGAAAAACTTGACAACTAGACTAATATAAAGAAGAACCCCATCACAAATATTGACACCAACAAAATTTTGATTACAACAATCCAAGGTTTTAGTATTTCCAACAACCAAGATAAATGGTATTTATGCGGAGACTCGCAACGTTCTTTATTCTTATCATTCATATCATACAAGAAGGAAGGGCATTGATGAAGTGAAGGCTGCAGGGTTCCAAAGGAAGAGGAATTTCAAAGAATGTTGATTACATGATTTCATTTTTCACCTCACGTGCGGCTCGGGCTTATGAAAGATTCACACGCTACTAGACAATAAACCTCTCAAATGACTAGCAAAAATCTTTTCCTACCCTGGGAGGCATAGCGACATCAATTTCCTTAAGAGGCATAATGTTCTCAATTGTACAATAAAGGTCTGTCAAATTCCTAAAACATAAATCTTGAAAAAATTTCTAACCAAAATATAAACACACAACAGCAGACAATTGCCAGAAATTGTCAATGCATAAGAGAAAATGTTCCTAACCTACAAAATCTAAAGGAAGAAAGGGATCAACAAAAAAACAAACATGAAACCAGAGCAAAAGGAACTACGTTTTGCATCCAAAGAGATGGAATTCTGTTGAATTTGTTCATCGAAATGGAAATCTGACAGGGCAGCATCATCAGCTTCTGCAGATTCAGTTCTTTCTAGCTCTCCACCTTTCGTAGCTTAGACACAGAGAAGAAAGGAAAGCAAAACCCACCATACGACTGGGGAGTTGATTATCATATTTAAAAGTTCCTAACAGTAAAAGCAGTTGGAGTGGAACAAGCAACCTTTAGAAAACCAAGAAGCAAAGGATTAAAGCTTGTCCTCCAAACAAATAAAAAGGATACTAGCACGAGCAGTCGGCAACTTTTTTCTCTCCCTCCTTGGAGGTTTCTTGCTCCCCATACCACCATCAAGTTCAGAAACAGTTTCTTCTGCAGGACTCAAATTTTTACAGAACTCTGGAAAAGTAAAACACAGAAATGGAAACGGAAACCATTTCAGTGAAACACCAATACAAGTGTCGTCAAAAGATTATAGTTCCGAAAATGACATGCAAACTAATCAGGGTTGGACCATGGAAGATCAACGGGGTAACACCATGTAGAGATCAAAACCTAACCAATAAAGTCCTAGTCCACTCCAGAGGGGGCTGTCTGAACATCAAATACGTATCAGGCATGCAACTTGTCAAATAGAAAAAAATCTTTCATTAGGAGACTCAGAGAAGGCACAAACCAAAATCGGCAAGCCAACATCAACGATTTTAAATTCCCACTTGTTGCGTGGCTAAGATATACATCAAATTATACAGATAGCAGTGGAAGTGCCCCGTTTTATGCTACTTGCTTTTATATGCATACTTCTATCTTTTTAATTATGACAACAGAATGATTGCAATCATAGAAGTTAAAAGACAATGATTTAAAACGATTTAAAAATCCAGACATTTTCTTATCCCGGTTCACTGTCTTCATCTCCCAAATGAACTGAGTTTCAGATGACTGACTAGAGAATCAGGCTTTGGTACTATCGTTCTATGTTTTTCTTCAATTCAACCAGGGTCATAGCTAATTAACATGTTCAACACATTTTTTTTGCTTCTGGAACTGCTGAAGTTTGAAATCAAGATTATGGGATATGCATGAAGAAACTTTACTACAAACTTGACACGTTACAACCAACTGATACTAGATTGTAAACTCACAAAAAACATAGACATTTAACCGCTCATCCTCTCTACCATTTTACATTCACAAATGCTTCATGAGTCGTGCCCGGCCTCTTGCACAAACTCAAATTGCCTCCGTGACAGCGGATTTCTAAGTACTGAATGCTGAAGAAAGCGGACATGGATAACAACTGAGTCTATAAACTAAATGGCACCTAATGAGCTAAAATGAGGAGGATCTTCAAATATTTTCCACTGTACCAGTAAGCAAGAACAATATACAGGTTAGTATAACTGCAAGGCTAAAGTCAACTGAATTTTCATTTTCAACTCCCAAGGATTTCAAACAAATTTTCATACTCTCACTAGAATGATAACAAAGGGGAAAAAGCCTTGAACCTGCATGAGCTGCATATTGGCTCTCCTTGATTGGCTTCTTGCAAGCATTGCAACATACCTTCAACACAACATTAAGAAAAAGAAAAGTTTACCACAATTCAAGGATAATTTTCAACTTAAGAGATATCCTAGAGATAATAGCTAAAAGAAAATACTATATTAGAAGAAAAACAGAAAGAAGTAATCCAGGTGCAAAATAAGAGTCATCTTTTCTATTCGCTATATTGCCATCAGTGAAAGCTATCCATTTCTGCATTTTAACAAATTGCATGGCATTTTAGAGTTTACAGAACAGATATAAGAAACCATAAATCTGTCATGAAAAGCAAACATCCATTTTTTATGACAATAAAGGATCCACGTATAAAATCAGTGTCTGTTCCAGGTCCTATAAAATTTAAATGACAGGGTGGCAACAGACGAAAGCCTAAATCTACCACAAAGGCTTCAGCAAATATCCACTTTGTTATCACTATACATAATCCACTTATCGGCATAAAAAATCCATGGTGGCCCTGGTGTAATGAGATTTTACAGTTGGAGTTGTCCCACATCGGTTAATTGTCTCCTCCAAAACTACTATATGTGCCTGGGGCGGCCTCTCCACTCATTGCCAATTGGTTTTGAGTTGGATACTTTAACATGGTATCAGAGCAAGGGTTTCGGAGAATTTGTTCCCCCTTGTTTGTGCCATAAGTGAACCGTTGTTTATTGTGATCCAAGTGTTATGGATCGTTTGTTTACCTCTCCACGTGCAAGTCAGGGGTCACACGTGTGGGGGAGTGTTGGAGCTTGTCCGACATCGGTTAATTATCTCCTCCAAAACTAGTATATGAGCCTGGACGGCATGATGTAGGACGGTTTTAGGACACTTAAAGTATTGCCACCTACAATAGGAATTGTGGTGGTTTTGGGTGGGGAAATAAGAATATTATTTTTGGATACGTGCGCAAAGAAGTAGAGAGGAAGGAATGAGAAGAAGAAGAAGAGAGAGATAGAGGTGATTCATCCTTGCAAGGGTTAGGCGGATTCTGCAAGGAAGGACCGCAGCCCAAACCCCAATCACAATGGCCTCAGCCTTGTAAACTCAATTCATTAATCAACTCTGTGTTGAAAAGAAAGATTACATCCATACTTATAGGCTAAACAATGGCCTTTCGAAGTCCTCGAAGTCTAAGCGACATGAACCTAATCAATGAACACATTTAACAAGATAATGAATGAATCTAGATATAAATGTATACATTGAACCTACTAAGTACTAACAATTAGATGCAAAGAACTAATACATTGAACTTTGTACCTTGTGTTTAATGCATCTAGATGAATACTAATACAAGCACTAAATTCATGATGACCTTTTAACTACCAAACTACCATGGATAACCCTTGATCTACCACTCCTTGTACGAAACATGCAGCTCTTGTTTAGAGTCTCTGCAGACTGCAACTACCAAAATACCCTCATCTAGCAATTTACCATTTTTTGTTGTCCTCATCACGGCCTCTCACTCATTGCCAATTGGTTTTGAGTTGGATGCTTTAACATTAACTAATAAGAAAAAGCTGTTCAGGTTTGATTTGACCCAGTTTATAGCCCAGTCTTCAATAGGATAATAGATGTTTTCTTCTTCACAAAGCTACTTCAGGGAGCAAGTAAAGTGGACACATACATGATGGGAAAAGGTCCTAACAGGACGGTTTCCATTACCACAATAACTCAAGGAAGTAAAATACACCTATGCAAAAGCCAATGAAAAAAAGAGATCTTCTAAACCTTACCAAGTGCAAAGGATCTGTCATAGGCTTCAAATCAAAAACATGCATCTCTGCAACACAATTCAAAAGTAAACAAAACATCAAGAAGTCTATAGAACCGTCCCACTTCAAAAGCACGCAAAATTTAAGATTGCATAAACAATTCACAGCTGTACATATCCCTTACATCCACCAAAAGCAATATCCCAAGAAATGAGTTCTGCCTTGTAGTACTTTGGTCATCTACTACCCTTAAGCAAGCTACAAGACACATGCACAAACTACAAACTACAAACCCAAACCCTTTAGTAGAAAGGAATGATCACCGATTTATCCTAGAGGAGCCTGGCAATAGTTGATCTTGTAGCATCACGCTGGACCATAGCAGCGATATTCGTGCAGAGACAAATAGTGCTCTTAACCATTATTAGGGGCTTTTTTTTGGCTCGGCAAAAGTCAGTGGTGTTAGTTGAAGTTAGGGAGGTTTGAACCCCAATCAAGTGCATGGGAGTACATGGTGCCTAGTGCCTAGGCTGGGCTACCACTCCACTTGCCAATATTAGGGCTTTCTCCAAATCATTCTTTGCACTCTTGCCAGTGATTAAAAAATCGCGCCTAGGCGAGGCGAGCGACGAGGCGAGGCTTGGACGCCTCGTAGTTGTGAGGCGAGGCGTATTTGGATGAGACGAGCGACTAGGCTCGCTTCAGGCGCTGAGGCGTGAGGCGTGAGGCGTTAAAAATGGGCGCCTAGGCGAGGTTAGGTCAAAACACCCCAATTAAAACACAAATCAGAGGCAGCCTCTCCTCAATCAGAAATCGATCGTCTCTCGACTCTCTCCTCTGGGCTCTCTCGACTCTCTTCTCTGGGCTCTCTTGTCTCTCCTCCTCTCGTGACTCTCGTCTCTCTCCTCTGGGCAAAGGTAAGTCTCTCTCTCTCTCTTCCCTCTAATCGACACACACACGCACACTTTTCTTCTCTCTTTTCTCTCTTCTTCTTTTTCCTGACAGGCCCGACTTCCTTCTTCTTCTCTCGATCGATCGATCGACCAGCCGACCCTTCTGGGTCAGTCGGCTGCTAGCGTTGGGCCTGCTGCCCCTGCTGGGTAATTTTTTTTTCACACAGTCACATACACTGATACACACATAATATATATATATATATATATATATTAATTATAGACTTATAGTATACAGTATATAATTATATATACTGTTATACAGTAATGAATGATGAATTTAAATATCTAATCATTAATCATTAATCAGTTTGTTGTTCACTTGTTTGTGTACTGTATAATGTAGATATTATAGATGTCGAATAGAACCGATCCTGCTTGGAAGTATTCAAAGAGACATGAAGATAATAAGTTCAGGTTCACATGTAATTTTTGTAACAAAGTGGTTACTGGGAGTGTTTACCGAGTGAAGCTACACCTTGTCGGAGGATACCCTGATGTGACTTCATGTCCTAATTGCCCAGAACCAGTTAAAGAGGAGATTAGGGCATTAATCTGTAAGAAAAAGGAGACGGCGTCTAGCATAACTCCTCTTCCAGATTTTGATGAAATGGGCAATGAGGAGGACATTGATGAGGATGAGTTTTATGTACAATCGAAGCCCCCTCCTAAGAGGCCTGCTGCCACTGCTACCTCCGGCTCCAAGTTCCAACTTAAGAAGCCCAAGACCAAAGGGCCTATGGATGCTTACTTCACCCCTGACCTAGAGATCGAGGTAGAGAATAGGAGAAGCGGTAAACAACCTAAAATTGACGAAAATACACCGCAAAAGAAGTTATTGAAAGAGCGGGCTCATCAAGCTATTGCGAGGTGGATTTACGATGCTGGAATACCTCTCAATGTTGTCAATGTGGAGTCCTTTGAACCAATGATTGAGGCTATTGGGCAATATGGCCCTGGTTTAACACCGCCGACTTATTATCAAGTGCGTGTCCCTCTTCTTAAAAAAGAGGTGGAAAATGTGAACAAACAAATGGAGGACCATAAGAAGGAGAGAGAGGAAAATGGATGCACTCTTATGTGTGATGGATGGACAGATCGAAAGAATAGGTCATTGATAAATTTTTTGGTTAATTGTCCTAAAGGTAGCATGTTTATTGAATCGGTTGATGCATCGAGTAGTGCCACAACCGGGGACAGCATGTATAGGTTGCTTGACGAGTATGTGGAGCGAATCGGAGAAGCTAATGTGGTCCAAGTTGTCACGGATAGTGCCGCATACAATAAGATGGCAGGTAACAATTAATTGCCATATGTTAGTTACTAGTTACTACTCAAAGTCTCAAATGTATTATTTCTTACTTTATTACTTACTCTTAGAATCTTATTGTACTTGTTCTGACTTATGATAGGGAAGTTGTTAATGGCAAAAAGACCACATTTGTATTGGACTCCATGTGCTGCCCATTGTTTGGATTTAATGTTAGAAGACATTTTCAAGTTGCCATATTTGAAGAGGACATGGGAAAGGGCGACCAAGGTACACGGTTATATCTATAACCGTCCGACATTGTTGAACATGATGAGACACTTTACCCAACGAAAAGAGTTGATTAAGCCAGCAAAGACTCGTTTTGCAACAGCTTGTTTGACTTTAAAAAGGGTTCATCAACAAAAGAATAACCTAAGAAAGATGTTCACATCAGACGCTTGGGGTAAGAGCAAGTGGGGAAAGGAGGCGGATGGTAAAAAGGTAGCAGAAATAATGTTGTCGCCATCATTTTGGAACAATGTCTTGCTGGCCCTAAGATTTGCATGTCCTCTTGTTAAAGTACTTCGTTTGGTTGATGGTGAAGAAAAACCCGCAATGGGATACATCTACGAGGCCATGGATAGGGCCAAAGAAACTATTATAAACACGTTTGGCGGAGATGAAGACAAGTATAAAACTGTGTTTGATATCATTGATGCGAGGTGGGAAGTGCAATTGCATCAACCTTTGCATGCAGCAGGCTACCATTTGAACCTTGCATTTTTTTACAAGGGTGGTGCAAGGATGAAAGCTGATAAAGAGGTATTGAAGGGTTTGGTGGATTGTATTGAAAGGCTGGTACCAACTGAGAGGATGCAAGATGAAATTCTTCATCAGATAGCATTATATGAGGAGGAGGAGGGAATCTTCAAAAAGGACATGGCAATTAGGCAAAGAATTACAAGGTCACCAGGTGATCACAATTTTTTACTCTTTGTGCTTAAAAGCCTTAAATACTACCTCTTTATTCTTTATCCTTTGCGACAGTTGAGTGGTGGAAGTCATTTGGTCGTGAAACTCCTGAATTGCAAAAATCTGCCATCAAGATCCTTAGCCTTACTTGCAGTTCATCTGGATGCGAGAGAAATTGGAGTGTGTTCGAACATGTGAGTATTACATTAAGGGATTTCTAATCGTTTTGAAGTTGTGAATCGTGTGATATAAACTTAAATCCCTTTTAACTTTATTTTGCAGCTTCACACCAAAAAAAGAAATAAGCTAGATCAAAAGCGCCTCAACGACTTGGTGTTTGTAAAGTACAATAGAGCATTGAGGCGTCGATATATGAAACGCGGCAAATTTGACCCGATTTCCTTGAAGAACATTGATGAGAGCAATGAATGGTTGATTGGGAAATTGGAGGATGAGCTTGTATTTGACGGTGAAGATTTGGATTGGAATGTTGTTGCGGAGGCTAGTGGGGTTGAACAACCTAGCAAAGTAACTAGGTCAACTCATAAATCAACAAGTTCAAAGAAGCGTTCCAAAGCATCAACTTTTTGTGTAGATGATTGGGAAGAAGAAGAATTGGATGAAGGAGAAGAGGAAGATGTGGATGGATATCAGTCGAATGATGATGAAGAAGATGAAGATATTGGTGATGACTGATGAAAGGATGACTGATGATGTCTTGTTTGGAATATCTGGAATTCTGGATTGTTAGTTTGTGACATTTTATGAGCGTATTTTACTAGTATTTCGTATGTTGGATTGTTGGTTATTATGCAATATGGTGATGTTTGTTCTTGTTTTGATGGTAGGAGTGAATATTGGTCGTTTATGTAGTTTATATTACTTTTTTTTTTAAACGCTCGCCTCGCTTCAATGAGGCGCTCGCCTCGCCTCGCTCCGACGAGGGCTTTGTCGCCTCGCGTGTTTCAATCACTGACTCTTGCGTTATATCACGAACTGATTGGTAGAGTTATCCTCTTTGTTCAAGCTGTCTCTTTTACTAGTTATTCTACTCATTATCTAGTGTTACCAGCCAGAAAATTCGCCACACATAAATTGTGTTAGGTTATTACCCATATTATAGGGTCATAATGTTAGAATTAACTTAGAATTACACTCTCTGACGTGACTTTTTACAAGACGACAAGTATGAAATAAAGGTAAGATCAGAATGACACAACAGCAACGACGCTTTTCGTAGCTATTATAAGAGGACAAGTATGAAACAAAGGTAAGATCAGAATGACGCAAAAGCAACCAGAATGATACAACAGCAACCATGCTTTTCGTAGCTATTCATCACACACACACACACACATCAATACACAGGCACACTTACACATACACTATATAGATCCTATTTGCAAATATATACACATATACACATGTGTGGGTGGGTGGGTGGGTGGGTGGGTGGGTGTGTATAGATAGATAGATAGAGAGAGAGAGAGAGATACCAGACTCCTGTCATTGCTTATGTATCCAATGTCGTTATTTAAATTAAAAAAAGAAGAAGCTAACAAGTTTTTCCTACCATAGTACCATGCACTGGGACTTCATATCAGGTATAATGAATGATTGACTATACATTATGAATGAAGGGGTCCATAGTTGAATCACAAAAGGAAAGCATATGTAATTGGCATCTGAAACACAAAAAGAAAAGGCTCACCTTCTTCGTCAAGCAAATTTGCTTCATCTGCCTCACGTAATTCTGTTTGGATGTATTGAGTAGGTAACTTCTGGTAGCAAACTTCCTCTGGTGAAGGAGAAGGGGGGGAGTGGATGATGTTATTAAAGAAATTGCGTAACCAAGACATTTTCCACAGTAATTACAACACTTCCTATATCACCGATCTTCTTATAGGATTACCCCTTCACACTTGGTATTGGAGTGAATCAAGTCAAAGTCAAGAGACAAAGTTAAAATAAGACCATCTACAATGAAAGTTAAATCCCAACACAGGTTACACCGCCATAGTGATCTTGCAACCATTTTTTTTTTTTTTTTTGGGTAAATCTTGCAACCATTTTATGAAAGAGATTAAGGACTATATTATTTATATTTGCCCGTTGATAAATCAGAAGTTTCACATGTTTTGAAGGCAAATGTAAACATCTAGGTGCATGTCCAAATTGTTTAGGGGTATGTTCTCAAGCACTAAACATACCAGAAAACATCTATTGCACTGAAATCAACCCAAAAGCAGGTTTTTATTTGTGAGTTGCCTTCTGTTGTGAAGCCAGTGAAGCACAAGAGACATGCAGCAGCGGATCCAATTAAGGACCAAGAGGGGCAGGTGCCCCCTCAAGTTTTGTTATATTATAGCTCTGCCAATAATTACGATATGCGTCTTGAATTGTTCAATCTAAATTCTTCCGTATATCCCTTTTCTAACTTTTTAAATAAATCCCCACAATTAGCCTTTTGAAATTATGTAGATAAAAAAGATCCCAACTTCTCTTTGATCAATCTTTACCACCATTGCCGCTCCACTTGCAGCTCCACCATCATTTCTAGTCATGCACACTAAACCACCATATGATACTTGGCTCATGTTAAATTAAGGTCTTTTGTTTCTAGCTATATTTCGCCCCTCCTGAATTTAATATTTATGGTTCCACCGCTGAACATTTCAAAAGAACACCACTAATCCTTTTCTATTATTTTTGTTCCTCACTGGCTAATCCTAAAGCAAGATACACCTTACCTACACATCCACTGACTTCTATTACCACTCCCCTGTATTGGGTATAATACGAGTCACACAACGCATTTACCCTTTTCACGTTTCATTCTTCTATTTCTTGTGAATGTCCAGAGTCAAACTCCATGATTCTGATGCATTATACAAACCCCCCAAATACTGAAATATATAAGAACTATCAAAAAGTCTCCTACCTGCAATAGTTTGCGAGAAGCTTCCTGCCGCCAGAAGCCTTGCCATGACGGCCATTCTCCCACCTCCAAGTGAACATACCATTAGGACTACGATAACCTGTACATCTTTTGGTTAAGAGCAAATATCAGCTCACAGAAAACAAATCCAATGCCTTTTCGTAGCACACATACAGAAATATACTGCAGTACAACAAAAACGGCATTAAAACAATGGAATGAAGAAGGATGGTATGTGTTCAAGCCCCTGGAACCCACCTCTCCACAAAATGTGGGAAGGCTGCCTACCTTCTATACCAAGATGTGAGGAACTATTGCACATAAATGGACTTAAGCAATGCGGTAGTTAGAGCTGAATACATGCGGTACTCTTATGCAAAAACATTGCGGTTTCTATTGCTTCTATTGTATGTAAAGACAAACTTAATGCAAATGTTTCTAATGTACAAGAATACAAAGTGCTAACTTTGATGCATCAGAATGAAAACAGAAGAAATGAGATTCAACTTCAGAAAATGGCATAGGTTTACTGCTCACCTATATACTCTGCTGTAAATATGAGGTCACATTAATGTATACATCTGTGATTCTTTCGAGAGTGTCATTTTCCAACAAACAATCATGTTACGTCCAATACTTCAGCACCCACAAAAAGTGTTAGTTACCGGAGATCTCATAAATTGTCTCTGTGGGTTCGAATACTGTGTATATTCCTTTCCAAGATTACACTTGGTACAGCTAAGTTGAGTAAACTCCACCTGCATTCGGATATAATTTTTAGTTAAATGGTTCAAATTCCTTCCAATGCAAATTTTTAGTGCAGTTACCCAAATAAAGATGAACATTCCAAAGCCAACACATAATGATGGAAGGGTTCATCAAACTAGTCCTGACTTCATATATACCAGGTTTAACAATTATTTCTCAAGGCAGAATACCATGGTCAATATAGAGATCAAGTCCTAAAACTAACATGTTTCCTTGGCCTAATTGTCGATTCGAAGATTTAGCCCCAACTTTACTGCAATCATAAAAATTAAATAGAATCTTGTTGGGTTTTTTCCTTTTTCTTATCACTCACCACGGAAAATTTTGTTGCATTTTCTCAATAATGTGGGTATAAAGCAACTCAGAGTCTCAGCTAATAAATAAATGATCATGACGGTGATATCATCCGCCCATTACCAGTGCACCTAATCTAACCCTCACCCATGGTAGTCTTAGATTCAGAGCTCAACCCCTAAAGAAAGAAAACAAACAGCCAAATGATTGACAGAAAATTTCCCACAACAAAAGAAAAAGAAAACAGGTCTCATGGATAAGATTCCCTAATTGATCCAAACATTCAAAATTCTGAATGAGATTAGCATTAGATTATTGAGCATTCGATTCCTACTAATAACATCGACACTACGGGCATCAAAACTGGGGCTCATAAACGAACCAAACGAGCTGAACATTTGACAGTTCAAGCTTGGTTTGAAAACTTGTCGAATTTAAAATACATTTTTCAGGCTTGGCTCATTTATGAGACGGAGCAATTTTAAACGAGCTTTAATGGAGCCAATCACCAACTTGAAGTTTTTAAACATTATAAGCCGAACGAGCCAAGCAGTAGCAGTGTATGTTCAATCTTGGTTCGAAAGCTTAACCAGATTGAAAAAAATGTTCAACCTTGGTTTGTTTATATACAACAAACTGCTCACAAACGGACTTTTGCCAAGCAAGCACGGCAATTTGGTTCGTCTATAAGCTCTAATCAAAACATAGCCCAAGGTGTAATTGCTTCATAGTTGATCAAATAAATAAATACATTCAAAATTACAATCGAATTCCGTGTTTTTATCGAAAAATAACTTTCATGCATACATCACCTCGATCTCCACCACGTGGAAACCAGCCAACGCGAACGCAATTGAGCAAAAACGCATCAAAATTCGATAAATTTCGGAGCCAATCTAGCGTCGACGATCTCGGCTGGACGTGCGATTAGCTTGGTATGGCAATGGGGAAATTGAGAACCCTAGAGAGAGAGAGGGGAGAGGTGTGATATCTCTCTCTAAAATTTAAATGCTCTCTCCTCTTTTCTCCTCTTTATGAGAGAGAGAGAGAGAGGTGGCAGGCAGGCGAAGGGAGCAACGAATGAGAGGGGGCTTTGGGTGTGAATTTATACGTCTGTGCGACTGCTCGAGCTGTCACACATGTTGTGCTAATAAGTGGTATTCTGATCAATTTACGCGTAACTATTTTAGTCTTAGGGTCCGAATTCACCGCTCACTCGCAGAGGCTTAACTAAAGCCGGAGCAAAATTTTGTATGGACTAATTCCAAATGAGTTGATCGCGCTTGAGACGTTTCGAACTTGATACGTTAAAAGGCTTAGGATAGAACAAATTCCTGAATTTTACGTTTATGAAATGTTTAAATATATTTTTAAAGTTACAAGTGTTGCGAACAAAGATGATCGAACACGGGTGTACTCGAAATCATATATCATTGGCCCCGG
Source organism: Rhododendron henanense subsp. lingbaoense (assembly GCA_020567845.1). Lineage (NCBI taxonomy): Eukaryota > Viridiplantae > Streptophyta > Magnoliopsida > Ericales > Ericaceae > Rhododendron > Rhododendron henanense. The sequence goes on from CM036313.1 coordinate 3,516,619, forward strand.
CTTGCACGATGCTGGTTCATGCTATTTTTTTCTTAAAAAAAAATGGGTTAGAAACAAGTTGCAGAATGAGGTAGTTGGACTTGTGGAACGAACGAACGTTATCGAATGAGGTGAACGAGAGTTAAAACCACCATTTTAGCGTGTTGCTTAAAACGAGTGTGTAACCTCCCACATTGCTAATATGTTGAAAGTGATTTCGATATATAAGGAAACGCAAGCAGCTACTGTATAATCTGATATTAACCTTTTGAGTCACATGGTTAGGCTAAAAATAAACAGATCAACTGACACGGGTCGTTATAGAGTGTTTCTCAAGCATTTAGGAAATTAGGCTATTAGGCTATGTGCTTTTTATGTGTTGCTTTTGTTTTTTGGTTTGTATCACGAACAACTCTTTGTATTTCCTTGGGAAAATGACGGCCCAGGACGTGTTTTGATAATTAATATCCGCAGCTCCGCTAAGGACATTTTCAGTATTAACAAATGTTCTCAGCATGTCCTTTGCGGGTATTAATTATCAAAACACGTCCTTAACCATCATTTTTCCTATTTCCTTTCTTAATCCATGAAAGAAATTTGGCCTGTATAAATAAATGGGCCAAAGAAGCCCATTTTTTTGGCCTGTATAAACAAATGGGCCGAAGAAGCCTAATTTACTGGTTAAATCTTATTTGGGCTGATACTGCAGGCCCCGACCAACTTCTCGGAGAAGCCTAATTCTGAATCAGAACCATCCCCCATCCCATGGGCCTAAAAGGGTGGCTGACAATTTAGGGTGTGTTTTTCCTGTTTTTTGGAGCATAAGGGTAGAAACGGAAAAAATTAATTGGAAAGATAACCTTTCATTTACTTCGTAATAATGAAAATTCCAATCGTTCTCAAATTTACGATCATTCAAGATGTATTTATGAGAAATAAAAAACGACAACTCTCGCGGGCAAAAACGATGGAGTCATCCTAAAACTCTTGCGACTGTCAATCACGGAAGTATCATCAATTTAAAAAGAAGTCATCGCTGGACGCGCGTCATTAGGACGGTGCATGGCACGATCATTGTGATGATTTGAGTCACTCGATCATCGACCATAGGATGTGCAACAACTACATAATGTTCTCAGTAACCATATTAGAAGAAAAATACATCGAAAATGTATGTAACATATAAAATATCCGTGGGATGATTTGTAAGAAATGAGTCGGGTCAAATATGTCATCATAATTTACTCGAGGAGCGTATAACCTGACCCAAACACCATGAGATATCAAAGAAATGTACTATATACATAGTTTTAACGTAGAGGAAATTCATAGAAGTTGACGCGTTCATTTAGTATTAATCCATTAGAACTCAAAATTTTATTTAATTCCTAATTGTAAAAATATCGTACAGTTCCACTTTCTTTATTTATCTGCTTATTCCTAATTGTATGGCCCCGTTCTAGTTTATCTTCCTTTTGTAAAAGTTTTTTTTTTCAATTTTCAAACTCAAATATAATGAAAATTAATTTTTTAATTTTTTTTGCACTGTATAAAAGATCCCAATGAGATTTATCAAACAAGATCTATATTGGTAGAAAAATTATTTGCGTAAACACATGATTTTTGAGCTTGAAATTACATTTTTTTTCAAAAAATATTTTTTTCACAATCCGGAACACCCTTCCAGTCTCGAATGTTTGAGGAGAAGAGGGGTATAGCTTATCCCCGTACTTTGTTTTTCGCAATCTATTTCTATTTTCTATTTAACCAAAAAAAAATTAATCTTCTTATTTATTACGTTCATGTTTTTCTAACACATGACAAAACGGCGACGGATGATCCGTCTGCTATCTCTACCTCCGCGGTAGAATCTTGGCTACGTCTCAAAATACAAGTACCATATTTTCTACACCGAAAAGAAAAACCAAAGCGGCTTGTAGAACAGTGCAAAGCGGCTAACCTGGCCACTCATCTCAGCAATCTACAGCTCAAATTTCAACCAAGTAAGCTCCGTTCCGCAACGGAGAATAAGTACTTATTTTTTAAGAAGGCAATTTCAAGCTCAAAAATCATGTGCTTACGCAAATAATTTTTCTATCACTATGGATCTTGTTTAATAGATCTCATTGAGATCTTTAATACGGTGCAAAAAAAAAAAAATTATTTTTTATTTACATTATATTTGAGTTTGAAAATGTGAAATAAGCTGCTTATTTTTTAAGAAGGTTTCTGGAATGGGGCCTTAGATGGTTCAGATTTGAAAGCGATTTGTATGCGCGTCACGCCAAGATGAACAGTCGGATCAGCCGTTTTGCATCCGCTCGACAGGGAGATGCCCGTACCTTATCTTGAGATTGAGTCAACCTTTCGCTTTTCTCTCTCACAGCTGATTCTCTCAGCAGGAAACTGCTCGGCAGCATCCTAGCTTACATCATAATTGCATAAAATTCTGTTTTCGCGCACGAATTTTGCAAGCATAGTATTCTCTTTAGTCGTTAAGAGGGAAGAAGAAGAAAAAAAGGCAGTCGTGCATGTCGGCCGGGTGGGGTTAAAGAGTGCTCCCCAGATCCTAAAAGAAATGGAAACATCCGTACACCATGCTTGAGTTGTTTCGATCAGTTGTTAGACACACTCATTAATGGAAGTTTTCAAATGGGACCGGCCGGGAGAGAGAATACCGGACGAGTTCCTTTCCGCACTCCATCCCTTCATACTCCTATTTTCACGCACACTTCAGGCTTAAAGATAATAATCCGAACCGTTCACCTTCGTAAAGCATGCTATAAACCCGAGCGTCTGGAGAAAAAGAAGAAGAAGTTTGATCAGATATCGATAGACATGTAAACACGCTGCATGCGTTTGCAAAATGAATGGTAAATGTATTCTGAAGTTGAACCGTACAATTTACATAACAAAATGCACAGCCTATTAGCAGTACTAATTTTTTTTGTAGACGCGTGATTTTTTGCACGTTCTGCAAGATGAGCGGTTCGGATAGGAGTGTTAGGCACGAGATGTGCGGAATAATTGACCGTATGGAGGGATGAAGTATGAAGAGGAACTCGTCCCGACAGAATTCGTAGGAGTATACTGTAATAGTTGTCCCTACTGACAATGAAGTAGTGGCAAACCACGGTGGTGCAGTGCAGCACTGCTGGTGCGGTAGGTCCCTGGTGTTGAGTCTTTTTCTCCTTTTCAAAAGGAAGATTCCACCATAATATTGTCCTCCTTTTTTTTCTTTTCTTTTTGGGTAGTTGAGTTTTCGACTGTTCCAGCGGCTCCAGGATTTGGAATAATCGACCTTTATGGATTTCGATTTTGTAACTACTTGTAAATTTACTTTGTCAATGCTCGAGGCGTGTTTTTACCGAGCCGAGTTCGAATAGAAGCAAACATCCATGTCAAGAATCATGTGAGAGATCATTAAAGTGTTACTCCTACTTAGTAGGTAGTTTTTTTTTTCCACCAAAAAGAACTTGGCCGACGTCCATTTATATGAAGTCAAACATGGTTCCTTCATACGGATGTCGATAGTTGATCAATTTAGGGGGGGTGTTCCAGTTTTGTAAAAAAGGAAGTTTTAGAAAAGGAAGATAATTTCAAGTTCAAAAATCATATGTTTACGCAAATAATTTTCCTACCAATATGGATCTTGTTTGATAAACCTCATTGAGATCTTTTAAACGGTGCAAAAAAATATTTTTCATTTTCATTATATTTGAGCTTGAACATTCTTTTTGAAAAAAAAGGTTTAAAAAGAAAGTGAAACTGCACCTTATTCCCTTAGAGCATCTCCAATGGACCCTGTAAATTAAAACACTTAATAGTGTGAATGGCTAAAATTTTAGCTAGTGAATGTGCAAAAACTAGCTCCAACGGACTAGATAAGTTAGCTCATTAATCTCTCACTCAATAACTCACGATTTGGCTACCTATTTATGCACTCACTAAATTTTGTGGGCCCCATTTTAAAACTTAATGATATTAGTGGTTAACCTTTTCAATCTCCCATTTTACCGTTGCTCTTTTTTTTTTTTGTGTGGTTTTATACAACAAAATTAACTAGTCTATTGGAGGCACCATCCACTCAATAAAATAATGACCACTAATCACTACATAAGTGGGTCCCATCTTTATAAAAAAAAACCCTTCTATTTAGCCATCTAATTTTACCTATTCCATTGGAGATGCTCTTACATTAATATTTATACATCGAGACCTATAAAATGGATAACATAAATCTTCAAATAAATTGGTAGTGGGTACGTTGCACACATGAGAAGATCCTGATTCCCAATTATATATGGACGCAACTTTAATTTAAACATAATTATGGACACAACAACTTTAAAAGTAACTCAAAGGAGAAAAACTTATTTACGAAGTGTTCCGTGAATAAGTTTTACTGACGTGAATCCGGACCGTCCAAAATACTCTTGCACGGTCCAAATTCATCCCTCTGCAAACAGCTTATATATCTCGTCTGAAAACATATTTTTACGATTGTGTTAGAATTTTTTATTTTTTTTTGGTCCTAGAAAAGTGCGTCAGGTTAACACCACTATTTTATAATTGGGTCCAAAAATTCTACTCCATCAATTCGCTGTAGCAAAAGAAAAGATTATCACACCCAGATATCTGGAGTAGTAAGCATTAGCGTACATGGTGCTATTTACTATGTTTTCTTCTTCTTTTTATATGGGAGGGGGATGTAAGCGATTACGCACTAGTACACGACAGTGACCCTTAAACCCATTATTACTATTATTTTTCGATAATTCTGGCGGATCAGTTTACGCGCACCTCGATCCTTGAACGCAGTTTGACAGTACATTCAACAGTTCCTATCGAATGCTACTGATCAATATTTGGCCAAAAAGTTTGGTAACATAATGTTGGGACACATGTCCAGAAAGCAGCTCGATGCATGTGGCCTACATGGATCGAACGGCTATAAAAATAGTTGTGTTTAACATTAGTATGTTTTAAAACCTATAAAACAGCCCACAGAGAGTTGTTGATTATGACGACAACCACTGCTTAGTGCAGTTGGTAAGTCATTGCCTCCCATTTGTGGAAGGTCTTGGGTTCGAGCCCCACAGGGGACAGGCCCTTTAGGGGGTCAGGGATATGGATAGCTTCTGGTCTCCTCGTGCTAACTCTAACACCCCTATTAACCCCCGCTGACGTATATCGCTGTGACCAAAAAAAAAAGAGTTGTTGATTATGACAAGGAAAATTCAATTTGATAACCATCTCTTTCCATGTGACCTTCAGTTTTAGTTTAGTCTATATCTAAATAATTAAAGACCGAAGTTCCAACTTCCGGTGGTTTTTTATTTTCTTCCTTATTGAGATGAGCAAGGGATAATTTAGTAACAGGAATCAAAGAGTACTGGATCGATCCCACCTTAATTTGCTAAAGTTCATGTTTTTATTTAATATATATATTTCAGTGTGTTCGAGCCAACTTACGAGAAAACCAATCAATTCTTGGTGAACCAATCTTGCAGTTGAGAGAGGAGACCCATGTAAAGTTGGAGTAAAACGCCACTTTGACGGGCCCCATTGTAATTGATGACACTTGAGAAGTTTTAACGGATTTCGGGTTGGTGCTGTGCAGTGTATGGGTGTTCAAGAAAACCGTCGGAACCGTAAAACCAGTTCGATTGGGACCGAACCATCCTATTTGATCCGGTTCTGCGGTTCTACAGTCGGGTTATGGTTCCAAAAAAATAAGAACCGTTAGTTTCTCAATTAATGAATCGTGGTTAGAACCGAATCGGACCATTTAAAACTAAGATAAATATAGAAATACATATGTGTGTAATTAAATATGTAACTAAGATAAATATAAAAATACATATGTGTGTAATTAAATATGTATTTGAATTTGGTAGGTTAATCTTTTCCTCGCTAAACTTAATTTATTTAGAGATGAAATTTCATTTGTTAGGAAAGCTTTTATTTTCTTCCTTCCTTTCCTATTCCAACAGATTATCTTCCTATTTCTTTAATTTTTTGAGTTCATATTTTTTGAATAAGTGTTTGGATGCTTATTGGATAGAACCGGAACCGAACCAAAATCGGACCGGTCTTGCTGTTTGGTTCTGGTTAGGTTCCATGCATATATTGGTTAGGTTCTGGTTCCCAATTTTCTAGAACCGTTTGAAATGGTTCAGTTATTGGTTTTCTAGAGAACCAGACCAATCCGGACCATGTACACCCCTAGTGCAGTGAGGTGTCCGAGCTGTCGGATCGTGCATCCGACGACTCGAATCTCATCTCGGCAACTAACGATCGAGAGCCATTCATTGCCGAGATAAGATCCGAATCGTCGGATGCACGATCCAACGACTCGAAAGTGCGCAACACGGTACTGCGCACACCACTGCACAGCATCATCTCCCATTTCAGTTTTAACCATGAGACCTCAATAATGATCAAAACTCTTAAATCTTGAGTACAAGGCCAACCTCCCTTTCGGGGTTTCTAAAGCCCATAATGATAAGTACTACTAGTAAGTTACAAGAATTACATTCAGAAGAATAGAGATGCATACTCCACGTATGGATTGAATTTTTCGTATTTTTTAGACTTCTCTCGTCGGTACAAGTTTAAAGTTTTACAATCTCATAGGCTAGGTTCGTTTAGATACTTTGGAAATTTTTGATTTGGTAGTGGGTGGAGAGAGAAATAGGGTAATGATTGGAGAGAGGGGTAATGAGTGGAGAGAGATAGAGAGAGAAATGAAATTAATGATTGAAAAAATAGGATAATGATTGGAGAAAGATGTAAGATAATGATTGAAAAACAAAATTAAAAATTTCCAAATACACTAAACGAACATAGCCATAGTTTTTAGTATCTACCCTTAAAGAACAGTAGCAAAAGTTACATTTGGAAGCCCAAAATGGAATCATTGTAAAGTTAGACCATGTAGGGCCATTAGGTACCACAGGTAACATCATAGGTGAATTTTCTATAATCTATCGCTCTCTTTAAAATGTTCGGTACTTTTTTTCGGATTTAAATAAGATGATAGGTTTTTCTGTTATTGCCATTTCATTTTTGCATAACTTTGTTAGAAAAAAATGCGAAGGCAAAGCCCCCTAACAAATAGGAGTAGAAAGAAGTAGTGGGCTCCTAACAGGGGTGAGCAAAAAATCTGTAAAATCGTGAATCCAGTCCAAACCAATTCAAACCGAAATGTTTGGTTCGGTTTTTTAGTAGTCTGGTTTGGTCATGGTTTAAAAAAATTAGAAACCGCATTATATGGTTCGGTTTGTGGATTCACATTTATGGTTATGGTTCCAAACCGATTCAAACCGCATAATACATACATATATATATTTATAGTGTTATATATATATATATATAGTTTAATTATGGGAGCTTTACTCAACTACTTTTCTAATTTATTGATCCTATTAATCTACCGCAATATTTAGTTTTTCTTCCTTGCCAAGATGTTTAGTAGTTGGTATTCTTAGTTGGTTCACTTAAATGAATTACCACTATTTCATTTTCTGAGTTTAAGACTTGAAACAATTGTTGGTATTCTACTCTTAATAAGTTGATTGATATTAGTGTGTTTTGGTAATTTGAATGGAATTGGTTTTAATATATGCAAGTTTTCTTTTTATTTATCTTCGTAATTTTATGTATTTTAATTTTTTTTAAGATAATAACTTAGTCAAAGCAAATCGTGGTTTAAAACTGAAACCAAACTGTATTTTAATGGTTTGGATTGGTTTGGTTCTATGGAATTGGTGGGTTGGTTTGGTTCTCTAAATTCATAATCCGTATGTATTGGTTTGGTTCTTGGTTTACTATAAAACCGAACCAAACAAACCAAGAACCAAACCGAACCATGCTCACCCCTATCTCTTAATATAGGGAAAATGACGGCCCAGGACGTGTTTTGATAATTAATAACCGCCAAAGACATGCTGAGAACATTTGTTAATGCTAAAAATATCATTGACGGGTATTAATTATCAAAATACGTCCTTACCCGTTATTTTCCCCCTAATTATACGTTAAACGGACTCGTCACTTGCGAGAATTGGCATTCTGGATTATATTAGAATCCCGTATAATGTGTATGGGATGAGCATGCGGACTCCTTATTTATTCCCGTTTAAATTCGGTGGATTTGCACATATGCCAACGCTGCTACCCACGCATATAAATAGGTACAGATTTTACAAAGATTTTTTGTGGGGCTCACCTCGGGTTCCACACAAACGATCCGAGCCGTTCATTGAATGTAAAATATTTTCTCAAAGGCCCCCGCAAAAAATCAGCTCAATCCGATACTTATAGATGCTCGATCCAATCATCCAATTTTTCATTTTGATTTCCGAAAGATTCTATTTTTGTGGTGAGTATAGATCAGTTTAACTTACCCCAAAAAAAAAAAACGTACCAACAAAGGAGATTATTTGAAGCATCATCCTGCTAGCGAGAAGACTAAATAGAATCTTTCGGGATCAAGCATCTATACATATTGGATTGAGCTGATTTTTAGCGGGGGCTCTTGAAAAAATATTTTACATTTAATAAACGCCTCGGATCATTTGTGTGGGACCCGAGGTGGACCCTACAAAAAATCTGTGTAAAATATGTACCCTATTTATATGTGTGCTTAGACTTTTCGATTCAAGATTGATGGTACAATATTAAAACCATCGCCGAGCCAAAAAAAATATCGACGCCATCGATGTAATCAAATCTATTAAAAACTCACCAATATCTTACTTTTCACGAATTTAAAAAAAAAAAAAAAAAAGCTCAGTTGCCACATTAGGGCTCCGTTTGTTTCGATGTAAAATGTTTTACAATGTAAAATATTTTTCATGTAAAATGTTTTTTCAGAAAACAAACTTCAAACTTTTTATTTTTCGGTGTTTGGTTGACACTTGAATTTTTTTTCAGAAATCAACAAAATAGTGTAGAGAGAGATGGGAAGCTTAAACGGTGGAGAGATATGAGATTATTGGAATTGAACGTGAGTCGGGACTGACGATCGAGTAAATTGAGCAGTGAGAATTGCAGTAGAAGACAGTGGGTTCATTTCGGAAAATAACTTACAGAAGATTTTAAGGGTAAGTCATTTTCATCCAATTGATGGAAAATGTTTTACATGTAAAATATCTTCCTCATTTTTTACACAACCAAACACCGGAAAATAGGTAAAACATTTTACCGGAAAATATTTTACGTCCAAACAAACGGAGCCTAAAACAAACCACCAAAAAAGGGAAAGAAGTGCAATGCCTTTTTTTTTTTTTCCTTGAGAGAGAGAGAGAGAGTGGTTGGTATAATTAAGAGATTTTGTCACATAAAGCACAACACTCATGCTAAAAGTGGAAGAAACTTTTTATAATCAAAACAACACCAAAAGTAACTGCATATTTATTGTTTCTCCAATTTTAATGTACACCAAACTTATCTAAGACGGTGACACTCCATGGCCAAGGGGTCGGGGACATCTGGCCTAATTTTTTTTTTTTTGGCCAATCGATAATGGGACAACTGGCATTTGGTTTGTGGTCATCGCTAAAAAGACCGTTGATTTTATCACTCCATTTTTTGTTAACGTCACTCCCCTGTAAGTGTATTTTTTGTGGAAAAATACACTTGCAGGAGAGTGGTTTTAATAAAAAATGAAGTGACAAAATCATTTCCCTTGCTAAAAACATGTGCAAACTTTTTCTATAACAAATTTGCTATCACCACAAACAAGTACACAAACGCAACACACAATTTATGCACTCGGCCCCATGACAAGTGTGTATATTGTTCAATGAGATGAGCTACTTAAGATAATCGTTGTCATTTTCATTATTTTTCTCTCTCTCTCTTGGTCATAGCTTTTTTCTTTTAAACTCATTTCATCGAGACGAATCATCAATCTACAATATATAACATGTAGGCAAAAAAAATAAAATCTAAACATAACATACCAAAATAAAAATTTAGGAAGAATGGAGCCACTCATCAAATGACTACAAACACATATGTCAAGACCTTAGTCACGTAATCATTCACTAGGGTTCGCTACTAACGCTACTAACGCTCTCAATTATCGCCTTGCGATTGTACTCTTAATTCTCACTCTAAATTTTTTTAGTTCTTTGGAACACTTTTCGAAAATGCTTCCACACTCATGCACGATCGGGATCGCGGCCCCCGCTCGCGCATTATGTGACTTATGGTCTTAGACTCTTAGAGTATTGCCACGTAATTATTCGGTAGTCTTGGGCATTGCCACGTGATACCTCAGCACCCTTATCAACCAGACATTTTTGTGGGTCATACATTTAGTTTCGGGCCCCAAAAAAATATTTGGAGTGTTGGGGCACCACCTGACGGTCCCTGAGACCACCAAATAATTTATTCTCAACACTACACATTTTTTAGGTGATGGTGAGCTCTACATACATATGTGGTGTTAAGGGGTGCTGGCCTGTTGGGGCACTACATGACGGCACTCCAAGACCAATCAATAAATTTTCATGACTTAGGTCTGGACACATGTCCTAAGCACTTTCCTTTGCGGCCACACACACGCACAAAATACACACAATAATTCTTCTACAACCACACGCACACTCACACACACAATCCTCTCACGTGAGGAGTGGAGCTCATTCCTCATGTGAGAAGAGTTTGTGTGCAACACATGCAGCGTATGTGGGCCTCACTCCTCATATGAGAGGAGCTAGTGTGTTTGTGGTTGAAAATTAATTGAACACACAAACACATTCACAAGTGCGCTAGGTCCTGTACACGCTGCACTCACAAAAGAACTATTCTACTATCACACACAAACACTTACACGCCCACAGTCACAATAGGAGTGGAGTCCGCACATATTATACACCATGTTTACGTGGGACCCACTATTGTGAATGTGGGTTTGTAAAGTCTGTATTTATTAGATGTGGTTTTTGAATTTTTGCCGACAAAAACACACAAGTGTGAATCCTCTCCTTCCTCGGAGCTCACCAGTCACAAACTATTTAATCCACTTTCGCGGCCCCTTCCCTCCCCCGTGTCCCTTCCGTTTTCTCTCTCTCTCTCTCTCCTACAACGAATCTCTCCGTCTATCTCTCTCCCTCTAGAAATATCGTTGCAACAAGTACCAGTACTAGCGGATCAAAAAAAAAAAGTACCAGTACTACCCTGCCTCACTCCCACACCTCTAAAATCTCGCGTATTGAATTCGTCAATCCATTCAACCTTTTCCGCACCAAATCTTTCCTAAATCCCGTTTTGGTCCAAATCAAATCCACTTTCCATTTTTTTTCATCCAAACAAAAAAAACCACTTTCCCATTTCGTTAGCTGTTTTAATTTGGCAATCGAACTCGAGATCTACTGAGATCACGACAACTGATTCCTACTTGAGGTTTCGTTTCATTCATTTCGAAATTCGCAGGTAACTCAGCTTCTTTCTATATGTCGTGTATATGTATGTGTAGTCCTGTATTTTGAGGTAGTAAATTCAGCTCTGTTAATCTGGTGGTAGATGGTAGCTTAATCACTCGTTTTTGTGTTTGCTACGGACACAACTTTAAAACCCAGTTCCGCCATTGGATACATGTGGGATCACATACATGGAACTGTGTTGGGGAACACAACTTTAAAACAGTGCTGTAGGTACATAAAAAAAAATGTACATACAGCCCCGTACATACGGATTTTGGACCGTCTCGGATCCCAATAAAATGATTCGAGCCGCTCATTTTGTTCAAAATGGTTTGTTTAGGGTCCCTGTAAAGATATTTACGAACATCCAACTTTGCTTCAGAATCCAGAATGAGTGGGTCAGATCTGTATGTATGTACATTTATGTATGTACTCATATTCTTTTCGACTTTAAAACCCATTTCTGTTGGATACATATGGGCCCACATACATGGAACTGTGTACATAGTTGTGTTTTAAAATTGTGTTTCTAGACTTTTTGGTAATTAAAATAGCCGACCCCAATTGATTGCAACACAAGATTTGGTTTGGTTATATTTGTGAATTGCATGTGAGTACGTTTTAGTTTCTATAACTGATCGGTCCTATTATGTACTTGAATTTGTTTATTGCTTGTATTTGTATGCATGTATGTGTATAATTGGAGTTTGAGAAAGAACAAAGATCCATGGTTGGTTGTGTTTTCAGAATCAATTTTCCAGAACACACAAAAAGTTGGATGATTAGAAAAATTGGAAAATAACTCATTTTTAAGAAAACACGAAAATGTATTTTTGATTGTTGCTTCTGTAAACAGCAGCCAAATTAACTTACTGATCACTAATAAAGTTCAAGGTTGCCATGTTGTTAATCTGAATGTTTTTCTGTGCCTTTAGTTTTGCAGAGTTTGTAATTACCAACATGGTTACCGGGTTTAAATTTTGGAAGTTAAAAAACATCTGAAGTTTGGGCAGAAATTGAGCTTCGTCGGGGTGATTTGGGAGTTGGTGTAGGTTCCTTATTTGCAAAGATGGATATGATATCTACATCGGATCACAGTTCAATTGTCGCGATAAACTTATTTGTAGCGCTTCTTTGCGCTTGTATTGTGATTGGGCATTTATTGGAGGAGAACCGGTGGATGAATGAGTCTATCACAGCCCTCGTAATTGTGAGTATATGCATAAACTATAAAGTGATTTATAGTTTCATACGTTGGTATATGTGTAGCTAATATGGGACAAAAATGGATTAAATTTGACTTGGGTTTAATCTATTTTTTCAGGGCCTATGCACTGGAATTGTCATCCTACTCAACAGTGGAGGAAAAAATTCACACCTTTTAGTTTTCAGTGAAGATCTTTTCTTCATATATCTTCTTCCGCCAATAATATTCAATGCAGGGTAAGTGGTGTGCATTTTGATCAACGTCATATTTCTCTGAAACAGAAGTTGGGTCTTGGAAAATCGCATTCTCATCAACCACAGATTACTTGTTGTTTTTTAAGTATGTCTCAGAATGCACATAATTGCCAATTGTCCACATGTATGGTAGTTTGATAATGCATTGCTGTTTACAAATCTGATATGGCAGTAGTTTTCTTGTTGGCTTTAAGTTTGTAATTTGTTTGTTGCATCTTCACGTGTAGTAGTTGATTTTAGTAATTGCTTGCCTCTATGTGATTGGCATGACGCTAGAACATTGGTCCTCAGTTGGAGTTTAATTTTTCTTCCTATTTTTACCTTTTATAGTCATCTTAAAGATTGTGAAATTTTACACAAATACCCTATATGCCAGGAAGTGTTCAAGGTGAAATTTTCCTTGACAATGTTTTGGTAGGCCGCTACCTCTTACTACTTTTTACTTTTAATAATTACGATTTCTTTATCCAGCACACGAATGACTCGAATTGGAGGAAGTGAAAGCAGTACTTTTTGGAAACAAACCCCCCCCTCTCTCTCTCCATATATATACATATATAACTTGGTGATTCTTAGACCCTGTTCGTTTTGGGTTTTGAGGGAGATTTTTGAGAGTATTGAGTGGAGAGACATAGATAGAGAAAATTTATTGAAAACCGTGCTCGAGGGTTTTGAGTCCCCCAAACGAACAAGGCATTAATAGCTTGAACCCTTTCTTCTCTCATTGAATGTTCTTCATCAGGTTTCAGGTAAAGAAGAAGCAGTTCTTTCGCAACTTCATGACTATCACGCTGTTTGGTGTTATTGGTACTCTGATATCCTTTGCAATAATCTCCTTCGGTATGCTCTTGTACCTGCAGCCATTTCTTCTTGTTTCCGTGCTCGGTAGAGAATGAGAAAAGCTAAAAAGTTAGAAGTGCGTAATTATTTCCAAATGAATATTGCAATATCTAGTATCTACTGCACGATAAAACTACTCACTTAAGAATTTTACATCATCTCTGTCATGGTCGTCCAATTTATTTACCATGCTGTAGGCAAGACCTGGTAGTAGCTACCAAGCACGGTGATTTGCTCATAGTTGTGTTCCTTCTTTCTAACAGTGCTTGAGAATGAAATTGGGTGCCACAGAAATATCCTGGTGCAGATGCAATTGCACCAACTGTTAATTTGCTGATGATGAGTAGTGTATATGTTAACGTAGCTGTTACATCTGCCAATAATTCTTCTCTGTGCCCTGTTTACGCGTACATTTCTTGCATGTTACTGTTGGGGAATGACTCAATATCCCACATTTCTCGTTATAATAAGCCATAAATGGGAGACCAGAGGACTAGGAGTTTCAAGGAAGCGAAACTTTTTGTGCTGATTTGATAGCTAGGAGTGTTTGCTTGCTTTTCCTTGTCAGGAGGATGCTGATGTTACTTTGTTTAGATCTGTTGTGCTGCTTGTGCACACAAATGAGTCCATGAGACCTCTTTCACCAGTGGTTGTACCAACTCTTCTTTTCTATTTTTTCTGTCATTTATTAGAACAGAGAAAACGAGATGGGGAAGACAATCTACATTTTGTGATATTCTTTGTTTCCCTACATGAATTACTGACTCCTAAATGTTCTTGGTTTCATTAGTGCTGAATGCAGCACATGATTGTATAACACTTATATTTTCTTTATGATTTTTGACCCAGGTGCTATGAACTTCTTCAAGAAAATGAATATTGGTTCTCTTGAGATAGCTGATTATCTGGGTACCTCTCTATTTATGTTTCGCTAATACTTTTTATCCTGTCTGTTTCTCGCTTAAGAGTTTAGCTTCTGCATATCTCATATCAGTTGTTTGCAGCAATTGGAGCTATCTTTTCGGCGACAGATTCAGTTTGCACCTTACAGGTACAGATACCTTTTGATGTGGTCTTGTGGTAATCAAAAAAACACTTTTCATGAAGGACCCGGCTTCTCAGCAGTTGGGCAGTTGGACTGCAGAGAAGCCGGTGCAGTTTGATCTCGGTCGTTCATCTCGACAACTAATGGTCCAGATTTGTAGAAGAATCCTACACTTAAGATACTTATCTAACGGTAAGATTCTTTCAGCAAATCTGATCCTTTGAAAACACTTTTGGACAGCTGCTATTACACGAACTGCACTTTGCAGTTCACTTTCGGACTGCAGATAAGCCGGATTCTTTCGGCCTTGTTCGTTTTGGGTTTTGAGGGAGGTTTTTGAGAGTAATGAGTGGAGAGACATAGATAGAGAAAGTTTATAGGAGACTGCGCCCGGAGGATTTGAGTTCCCCAAACGAACAAGGTCTTCATGACTTAAAACGTATCCAATCTGTTTTTGCAGGTGCTTAATCAGGATGAGACGCCTCTGCTGTACAGTCTAGTTTTTGGTGAAGGGGTTGTGAATGATGCCACGTCAGTGGTGCTTTTCAATGCTATTCAGAGCTTTGATATTTCTCATATCAACCCAAGCATATTTTTCCAGTTTATTGGTAGTTTCTTGTACTTGTTTTTTGCGAGCACCGTGCTGGGAGTTGTAGTGAGTCCCCCCCCCCCCCTCTCTCTCTCTCTCTCTCTCTCTCTCATGTATGTATGTGTTTACATCTTGCCATATAAGATATTTCCTTTTTCACTTGTGCAGGCTGGATTGCTTAGTGCATATCTTATTAAAAAGCTTTATTTTGGGAGGTATGTAAACTCTTCACTTACTCATCACTTAGACCACCACAAAATGATGTGCCTGATAGTTTTTATGGGGAGTAGTAGTTTAAAACTGATATGCTTTGCCGATGTGGGCCATAGGAATAGTGGAGTTGCCGCTACGTTGGCATGTCATTGGTAGCACATGAGTATTGCCCTGATGGGTAGCATTTTTTTGCTGCATTTGGTGAGAGATAATGAGATCTATATGATCTGAGTCATTTACCTATAAGTTACTCATTGGAAGACAAATGATATGCTAGGCTCATTTATAAGAAGTTCCAACTGTATCTCTTGTGGACAACAACTTATACTTTCTGTTGCGATGTACAGGCATTCTACTGATCGTGAGGTTGCTGTTATGATGCTCATGGCTTATTTGTCATATATGCTGTCTGAAGTAAGATTTCCACAACTTGTAGGCACCTAAAAATTGATATTTTTCTTTTGTGTGTTTTTTTTGTGTGGGTGTGTGTGGTAGAATCTGCTTACTGGATAGGAATTGTGGGAGTTATGCAATTTCAGCATCTTAAGTGTTTTAAATTTAATAGCCTTTTTTTTTTTTTTTGTTTGGTAAGTGTTAATAATAACCGAATTTGCCTTGCAGTTATTCTATTTGAGTGCCATTCTCACTGTTTTCTTTTGCGGAATTGTAATGTCCCACTACACCTGGCATAATGTCACTGAGAGTTCAAGAATCACTACCAAGTATGTTTGATGTCCAAATATGTTATGGTCAGCCACTAAATAAATTATTTTTTCCTTTTCTGTTTTGACAGAAATCTGTTTGATTTATGACTACTGATATCTTAGTTACATCTGAACATGTTTACAGGCATGCTTTTGCGACGTTGTCCTTCGGTTGTGAGATATTCATCTTTCTCTATGTGGGTATGGATGCCTTGGACATTGAAAAGTGGAGATTTGTAAGTGACAGGTAGGGTTGTAATCAGTTTAGTCAATTTTTTACTAGCAGATTGTCTTGTATTGTAAATACATGGAATGTTGAAACCATATCCATGATTCCCTGATTGTTTACTCTCTCTCTCAGCCCTGGAACATCAGTTCGAGTGAGTTCAATACTTTTGGGACTGATTATGGTTGGAAGAGCCGCATTTGTGTTCCCTTTATCATTTATATCCAATTTCACAAGGAAGTCTCCGTACGAGAAAATCGGCATAAAGCAGCAAGTACACATACTTATCTTTCTGGTTCCATGCTTCTGATGTCCTTGGATTAATTGGCCACTACATTTACGCCTTTACTTTTGCCCCTATATATTTTCAGGTTACAGTTTGGTGGGCTGGTCTTATGAGAGGTGCTGTTTCTATGGCCCTTGCTTATAATCAGGTAACTGATGGATCTGTGTCCTTCACCTATATTTGCTTTATCCTCTCCTCCGTTCAGGTTCTAACTAGAGAGAGGCTCGAGGTGCTATTCGGGGTGAGAAACCTTTTGTGTCATGGTCATAGTTGTTAAAAACTTACGATACACGATACGTATCCTTACAATTTGTATCGTCTCCTTCGGAGAACGATACGTATCCCATCATGTATCCTTTTTGTATAAAAATCCTACGATACGACCGCGTATCCTATGATTTATACGCATATCCTAATTCTGTACATATCCTACGATTACTCATTCGAAAAAAGTCGGACCTTATTTCAAGAAGCGGAACCCCAAATGCATTAATCTAAGCTGTTTGATTTAATTATGGCATCTTTCAAATCCTTTGATAGAAATTCAACCTCAATGTAGGTCTTATATTAAAAGAAAGAACCATACTTCAATTGTATTTTGTCTTACTTTTCTTTTCCTAACAAAGGTAACATAAAGCCTTAATGTAATAGGCCCCAGTTGAGAGACTTGAAATTTTGTATCTTAAATTTTTTTTTAAATGTAAGCATAGTTTGTTGGTGTTATTAGGTGTATCTACTTCTTAATTATATTTTAATTATGATTAACGTTGTTGAAACATAAAATAAATTTAGTATTTTGACAAAGCTCCAATTGACAAAACCCAAATGTGATAGATATTATCGAAAAAGATATAAATATCTAGTTCTTAGAAACTCTAAAATATCTAGCTCTAGAAGCTCTAGAATATCCTTGTGAAATATCTCGAGGTTTTTTTTTTGTGAGAATTTGTCTTATGTAATTTTAGAATTACTTCAAAATTTATCTTGTATGAAAATATCTTTGTACTAGAGTCTTCCAAGAGTCTTACATGGAGTAATACAAATAGGGATGGGTTCTAACCATTTTGTACTAAGCCAAAAAAAAGTTTGAGTTCAAGTGCAATACAAATAATCTCCTTCCCCACTTTTGTCTTTAGTATTCTCCCTCTTCCAAAAATATTGTCCAACTACACAATAGAAACTCCTACTTTTCCAGCAAACA
Source organism: Rhododendron henanense subsp. lingbaoense (assembly GCA_020567845.1). Classification (NCBI taxonomy): domain Eukaryota; kingdom Viridiplantae; phylum Streptophyta; class Magnoliopsida; order Ericales; family Ericaceae; genus Rhododendron; species Rhododendron henanense. The sequence continues at coordinate 3,534,601 of CM036313.1, forward strand.
TATCTCAAGATACACACACGATACGTATCTCGATACGAACTATACAAGTGAAAAAACGATACACGATACACGATACGTATTCCGATTTGAAAACATTGGTCATGGTTAAATAATGAGGTGATACCCACGAGGGGTTTGGCAAAGGATGGCTGTCTGGTGTGTTTGTTCCCCAAGATCCGCTTATTCTCTCTCTTTCTCTTGCCTGGAATGTTGCGCGTTGTGTCCTTCCAGTTAACCATGCTCCTCTGCATTGCGTCCTTGTTAACTAAGAGATTGGAGTATTTTTTTTTTTTTTTCCCAATGAGGACACATACGTGAATGTGTTTAAATATATTGGATTAGCTTATATAGGTGGTTGTGAGTGACCTGTTACCCTTTGAAAACAGGGGTTTCAAATCCTTTTTCGAATGTGGAACTGTATTTTATACTTTTGTAATTTTCATGCATACAGTTCACAAGGGCTGGTCACACTCAGTTACGTGGGAATGCGTTCATGATCACAAGTACCATCACAGTTGTCCTTTTCAGCACAGTGGTAAGATATCTTGTCCTTGTAGGGACTGGTAGGCTTTGTTCTGCGGCGTTTTTGAATAATTATTCACTGCTTGGTCAACAGTTTAAATGAATGTTCATGGATTTAGTGCATTGGTATTCTGTTTTGTTGGGTTTAGAGATAGAATGAAATGTAGATTAGCGACATAATCATCATTTGTGTTGTTTAACCTTGGCTGAGCGTATGTTGAATACAAACAAACCTTTTTGGCTAGAAGATAAGCTGAGATGACTTCTAATTGGACAAATTTGTATCCAAGTCTAACAACGAAAAGGCAAAAACATTATCCCTGTATTTGGTTTGTCTGTGGGAAGTTTTTCCCCACCTAAGCACCTTTGCTCTTGGAGCAAGGCTCCGTGCTTAAGTATTAGTCCCCCAAGAAAAGACTAATCAATCGTATTAAAGTTGGGGCGGGATGTGTAACCCCCATGAACACCGAGTACCCTCTTCCTTTATGGAGAGATGAAACAATATCAATTATACCATGAAAGCATGCCTAATGTCAGTTGTGCTAATTTATTTCCAGGTGTTTGGGTTGATGACTAAACCCTTGATTAGACTCCTGCTTCCTTCACCAAAGCCCTTATTAAGCAGATCCCTGTCCTCTGAACCGTCGTCTCCCAAATCCCTCACTCTGCCACTTCTTTCCAACGGCAATGGTTCAGAAGTTGATCTTGGCAACCACAGCGTTCCCCGCCCGACCAGCTTGCGGATGCTTCTGGCTACCCCGACTCACAACGTGCACTATTATTGGCGGAAGTTTGATAACGCCTTCATGCGGCCCGTTTTTGGTGGGCGGGGTTTTGTACCCTTTGTTGCTGGGTCGCCGACTGAACAAAGTGGGCATCAATTGCAATGAGAAAGGGAAGTGAGAAAGTATATAGAACTAATTCATCAGCGTAGATGTTTGTGGGACGCGCTATCGGCTGTCGATTTGAGATCTGTGTTTTTGGTTAATATGTATGAGAGTATCTTTGGTGTGGGGGTATTGTGGCATAAAATAGGGTTGCTTGTAAGTTATTCATTGTGGGTGGTTTGTGATTTTGATTCAATTTTCTCAAGGGTCAGTTACTGACCCAAGAGTGGAACCATGGATCATCCATGAAGGCTATCTCCCTGGCTCTTTCTTTTTCTTTCTTTTTTTCTTTTTTTTCTTTTTTTGGGGTTTCCTAAACCAGAACTATGGTTCTCTTTCCTGTAGATGGAGAAACTTCTTGTATATTTGCAATTTCACTGAAGATACATGGTGTAATGGAGTGATTTTGTCATGTTACTTGGGCTAATAGATTGCTAGTTCCTCACTAATCACTATTTAGTACTACTACTTGTTACTCTTGTGTTTTGAAGAGCACAATAACCCAGCTATAAAGTTGTCATATTAATCCTCTGTTTACCTCCACATGGGTAGCTACGATAACAACCATTCGATTTGAATAATCCCAAGGGGTTCGGCCAAGTGGATTTAAAAAAAGTAATAAGTGCAAAATCTCGAAACAGTTAATTTGTCTAGACATGCATCTAACGTTGATTTGTCATCCTATGGAAACCATGTATTTGTCGTTGATTTTTCATCGTACGTTGAACTATCACGTTTTACGTAGGATCCTTAAAACCTCAAGTAAGAAATCTCTCATGTGCTATCAAATCTTTAGGGTTAGTTCATACAGAGTTTTACTCTGATTTTAATTGAGACCCCGCAAAGTGGACGGTGGGATTGGTTTTCCAAGCACCCAAAAGTTCAAGCAATTAAATAGGAGTACAAGAAATAAAACCAAATGCCAAAAGGAAAGTCGCAAAAAATCAGTCCCAATATCGGAACCCATCGCTTGTGGAAGTGGGTACAAATAATTAATGATGCCTTTAAAACGTGCCTAAAATAAATTCTCGTATTTGAATTATTTGATTCAATTTCCACTTCTGGAAGTATCCCTAGTGTTCAGTATACAAAAAATGTACGTATATGATGAGAATTTGGAAAGTATAATAAATTCTTCTGAAATATTGAGCAGCAAGCCTCGACAACTTTCAAGGTTAGGCCAACCAACTAGGTAGCCGTTGGAGAAATGGGAAAAGGGTTTGGTTTGTCATAAATTTGGGCAAAGAAATGGGTAAAACCCAAAATGGAGAAGGGTTTGGGTAAAGGATTAGAGAGAAATTTTTGCAATTTTTGCCCAGATTTTGAATTTGGGGAAGGGTTTGGGTCAAGGCTAGAGATGCTCTAATTAGCACACAGATAAAGTAGGAACAAATTCTACACAGATTTTTTGTGGGGCTAACCTCGGGGCTCGCAGAGATGATTCGAACTGTTCATTATTTTAAAAACATTTCTTCGTGTATTGCTTTTACAAATCATCTCTATCAGATATCGGTAAGGATTTTTTTCCAAAATTTGTAGGATGAAACTGTCCCGATCCCTCGCAAAAAATTTGTGTAGAACCTATTCCTAGTTTCCTACTCTATCTGTGTGTATAGCACAGTTGTTAAATATATCAATGCTCCTTGTTGTTTCAATGTTTCGGAGAGCAACTTTGTTCACCCTCACTTTTAATGAAGGTAATATACCCATATTTGGTGGGATATATTACGGGTTCCGTATCAGTAATCAAAACAGCTCATTTTTTGTATGAATTAACTTTTTTGGATAGCATGCAAAAATTAAATTCGGATATGATAAGTATTTGATCAAAAAATTCAATTTTGCTCTAACTCTAAATCCAAGAATCAAAATTCGTGCTCAAGTACTTACCCAACATTCGCTCTAACTAATTTGTTGCATGACCTTCTAACAAATGAATTTATAGTACAAAATAAACAATTTCGATCATCAAATCGAGACCTGCAACATAGCTCACCGAATGTCATTATTACCATCACTCTAAGTGAGGGTGAACAAATTTGCTCTCGTTGTCTCGACATTTCAATAGTTTGAAGTAGGAATACAACTTAGATGAATTTGTTTTCAATAATTAATATACTAAATTATATATGTTGAATACAAACGAATAACGAAAGAAATAAACACACTCGCACTGGCGGACTCCGGTAATTATTCAATACTTCCGAAGTACTATACAAAATTATTTACGTGCATGATGGCGATAAGTTTACAAGTCAGGCTTGGTCCAGTTTTCAACCCACCAACCCCCACCCCCCCCCCCCCCCCCGCTCTAGACCGTTCATCTCATAGTCCTCGCAAAGAAGATCCTCCGGATAAAAATCATCTTAATCGAAAATCATACATTTTTCATTCCACAAGTGTGATTTGTTCATGTGGTATCGATAAGTGATAAAAAAAAAAATGAATTTCGGCAGAAGGATTTTTTTTTTTCAAGGTATAAGAGATGGACGGTCCAGGTCATCATTACGAGCCCAAGATGGGGCGACAAATGCTAAAAACTGGACATAGGGTCAAAATTCAATGGGAGCTAGAGAGTGAAGAGAGGGAGCACAGAGCTCTCCCCCTTAGGGTTTCTTCCTCCTGCCAAGTTCCCACTACCCATAATGCGGTAGAATGAGGGAAAGACCATGGTATTATTAGTTTGTTTATACTTTATAGAGCTCCCTCCTCTTGAGGTTTTTCTAATCTCTCGACTCTCATCATGGGATGTTCCAGCCACCCGATGGTGGTGAGATTAACTTTTAAAAATAATGTGACTGAAATTAGAGTTGTTCGTTGATGAAGCCAAAATTCAACTTTTTCAATTCGAGGTTTCTCCTAAGGGAGTTTTTTTTTTTTTTTTTTTGCTTGTGTTGTTTGTTTTTAATTGTTTGGTTGCGATTTTTATGGGAATCGGAGGAGAACTTTCCATTGGTGAAAAATGGCGAACCCATTTCTCACTTTGGGATTTTACAAAAATGAATGTGAACTTAAAAACATACTCCTTGTGCAATTAAAATGACTTAAAAGTATATACTCTTATTCCTATAAAAAAAAAAATTTGAATTGGCGTCAGCCAAAAAAGAGAGAGATTTGAATTCTTACTGTTCAAACCTGTGAGCGGGCAACTGCATTACACTTAGCAAGCGTCACCTCACCTCCATACCACTATCTACCAAACCCCTTCAAAAACAATTTTCAGGTCCCATCATAGGCCACCATTATAGACAGAAATAAAAAACAAAATCCGAACCGTTGATTGTACTTCTCGGACATAACGACCTATGTTTAAAAAATCATCTTCATCTATAGATTTACATTCTAACCAATTGTATAAAATGGACGGTTCACACCTACCAGTGCGCCTCCCATCAAGTCCAGTCTAATTTCGATTCTTGTGGGCCCATCCCGAGCTCATACCAATTCTCGAAGCCATTCATTTTTTAAAACTCTTCAAGTTATTTTAGTATGAGAAAAATCATGTTCAGTGGATATCAGTCAATGATTTATCATATCACATTTATCTAGAATTTATCTTGAATCAAATGCACTATCCACACTGAATCAAACACATCTATTTCAATGTAAATGTGATCCGATAAATCATTTATCGGCATCAACCGAACTTGATTTTTCTCATACCAGAAGAATTTGACGAGTTCTAAAAAAAATGTTTTGATCCTTGTTGTAAGCCGGGAATGGGCCCACAAAAACCAAAACTAGACCGGACAGGTGTCACGGCCTGATCTCCCGAACCGAGCCTTAGGGCAATATAGTCATTCCGCATCCCCGAAACCAACCGCGACAATTTCGATGAAATCAAAGTCAAAACCCATACAGAAAACCACGCGGTCCACGCCTATATATATACAGTACTCTCACCCCTTTCTCTTTCTCTCTCTATATCTCTAGCTACATCACACTCTTTGTGCTCTCCGCCTCCTTCTCTCTCTCTCTCCTCCCTGCCATTTCTTCCCCACAGAATCTCAGATCTCTCTCTCTCTCTCTAGAATCTCCGTTGCTCATTCCAATGGCTTTCGTAGCTCGATCGTCGATGTCCATGACCTCTATCTCATGCTCGTTGAAACAAAACCAGGTAATTAATCTCCTCTTAGCTTATCCATCGTATCAATTCTCGTTTATTTCCTAATTTTTTATGATTATATGTTATGCACGCGTTTTGTTGCACGTCTATGTTCTTTTATATATACTCTCGGACAGGAGGCGGACCCAGGATTTAGTTGCGGTGGGATCAAACATCTACGACACATAATTTGTTTTTGGTACATAAAAATTGAATATGGAATTGAATTATACGAAAATGAAAAACAAAGAGTAGAAACTATTCATGTTAGTATATTAATTCATAACTCATCTATCGTTGCTAAGGAAAATTGTTACCCGTAGAAATTGATGATTCTTATGGCACTTTTTTTCAAATCTCTCTTCACAATTGTAGAAAAGAAAAAGTTGAAACATAACACATTTCAATAAGATCTAAGTTTATGCTAGTTACTCCATCCGGCCTCTTTTGTTTGTCCTTTTCGATATTTGTGCCTGTTTTCATTCGCTTATATATTTTAATATGAATCTCCAAAATTTTTGCAAAGCATTACAAATTGAAAGATATAAATAATTTTAAAAAGGCACAACATTCAGAAATGGACAAACAAAATGGGACGTAGGGAGTAACAAATTGGGCATAAAAGATTACTTACCACAGTGCAAATTGGGCATAAAAGATTACTTACCAGCAGATCAACCTCTCCCCCGCTACTCCAACAAAAAATTTCTAATAACCACATCTCCATACTCCCATTTTCTTATCTGTATTACAAATCATTCATCAAGCGGTACATGTAGAAATTGAATTGAAATATCAGTTCGAGCAAAGTATAGACCAATAAAGTTATTACTTTATAATTAGTAGCTGACCAGAGAGAGAGAGAAAGGTGGGTTGGTAGGGTGGGAAAAACAGAGATAGAAATCGGTGAAGCACAAGGGCATAATTGTCAGAAGACTATAAATGTCATGGCATTAAAGAAAAGAATTGTGGAATTATTAGCCACCTTTATTTATGTTGGACCTGTTTATTGATAAGCTTGACCTCGTGTTGTAGTTGGAATTGCTGGTTGATTATGCTTATTAGTGCTTGATTTTTGTTCTCAATTTCCTCAATCTTTGGCTTTTGTTCTTTTATCGCGATTGGAAATAATTCTACGACAAAGTTGAAATGTTATTTGCAAGGAGGTCTGATATATTTGCTCTTTGTAGCTGCTTTTATGGACATTCATTATTTAGAGATCTGGATTTCACAAGTCTAGTGGTGTTAAATTTTTTGAAGATACCATTATTGACCAATACATAATGTTGAGGATGGTTGGCAGCTGAAGTGGTAAGGTGCCTAAAGGCCTCCTCACCATGTTGGGTTGAGACCTGTACATAATGTTATCTCAATAACTGAGATCCATTAATCAAGCATTCATTATTCCATAATTTTTGTTTTGCGGTTTTGTGCCAGAGCAGGAAACAATTTTGAAATGCAATTTCATCGGATTTTCGTTGCTTCTTTGTTTCTTGGGTTTACTCATATGTTGTTATTGGACTGAACAGGGACCCACCAGGATCTCTGGGCTGAATTCGGTGTCGCTGTCTGGCAATGGTAAATGCTTTCCATCACTAAGGTCTCGCTCTGTACCACATCGCTTTCAGATTTCTTGTCCGGTATGTTTCTCCAATTGTGATGCAACTTACTGTAGGTGTAAAAGCCTCTCTTGTATGTTAAGTTAATACTAGTTCGTATCTGCCTTTGCATTCCACCCACTCAATGATTGAATTTGAATTTGCAATACACAATTTATGACCACAACTTCGGTGGTTGGATAGCTTGTGAACTACCTATTTCTAAAAATTGGGCAATGAATAGTGGTGATTCACCACTTTTTAGTAATGGTGCTCCAATGGTTCAAATGTTTTTCTTCTATTTTATTCACTAAACTAAAGTCCATTCATAACAGAAGTCACTATTTATAACAAGATTGCCAATCGCGTGCCATTTAGCCAGCTACTGGAGAAGCTGTCACGGATGACAGTTTCATCATCTCCAGCTGTTGCAATTATGCTTTCATTCCTTTTCTTTGCGTGGGGTATTGATAAGAAATGATAATTTCATCAACATATAGCTCTGTTGATTGGAAGTCGCTAGTTCTCAATTGTGGTCATCACTTTGTTATAAATGGATTGCCAACTGTTTCAGTGGTGTGGGAATGACAAATTTGCTACACCATGAAATGTTAGACCAAAAAATGCTAATCAGACAATGCACAAAGTTCAATATCAAACAATTGGAAGTCGCTAGTTCTCAATTGTTGTCATCACTTTGTTATAAATGGATTGCCAACTATTTGAGTGGTATGGGAATGACAAATTTGTTACGCCATGAAATGTTAGACCAAAAAATGCTAATCAGACAATGCACAAAGTTCAATATCAAACATTTTTCAACCATGGCACATATCTATAATGTACTGAAGCGATGTTGATTTGCTTGAACAGACTTATCAAAAAAAAAAATATTGATTTGCTTGAACAGGCCAAGCCGGAGACAGTAGACCAAGTGTGTGACATAGTGAGGAAACAATTGGCACTTCCAGCTGAAACTGCAGTCACCGGAGACTCAAAGTTCACAGCACTTGGGGCTGACTCTCTTGATACGGTATTGTATTTGTAACCATGAATCATAACTATGCTGAGCTGAGTGTCGCTAAAGTTTATGCTATAATAAAACCCTACTTATTCTGCTCTACTTGATGGGTAGATAGTAAGATATGCATCTCTTCGCTGCATCTTTTTATGATGCATTTTGGTGGTGCTTTTTTTCTAATGAGCAATGACAGACATTGCATGCCTCTTATCCATAAAATTAGTCGAAAACCTCCTCTGCAAATTGTATCTTTTCAAAAGAAAATTTGTTAAATCACGCACCGGTTCAGAAATTCTTGTTTGTTTGCATTATTAGTTGTTTCCAGACCCCCATTCGCAGTAATAGATCGCAGTAGTTTTCAATGGATTGTAAAGGTTCCCACCTAAAATCAATGAAACTTCTAAGTAGGAATGTAATGAAAACTCCAATCTAGCCTTTTGATCAGCCTCAAGAATTTGTGTTTCATGCTCTTATTCGGAATTGCCGCTGATGGTTGACTCTCAATTTGCATCTTCAGTTGGAAAAGGAAAGTGATTGTGTGTGATATCTTTGAAACTGAGCTACTCGATTGTTCTAACCGATAATCATTCAACCTCCCTGGGGTTCACACATTGGTAGTCACCTGGGCTTGTGGTCTGAGGTTGGACTGCCGCCCACGTGCTATCAATTCCTATGTTGGGCCAATTCATATGGGCTTCGCCTCAGCTTTAATGATTCCCATTTCTTGCACAGGTGGAGATTGTGATGGGACTGGAGGAGGCATTTGGGATAAGCGTGGAAGAAGAGAGTGCCCAGAGCATTCTTACCGTTCAAGATGCAGCTGACATGATTGACAGGCTCATCGAAGCGAAGTAAACACTTGGTGGGGGACAAGCCATATAGGTTTCTATTGGTTCTTCTTTACCTGTTTATTTCATCACGACATTGGCATCCTTCCACTCCAATGCATTAGACTTTCAAGTGTGCTTGTGTTAAGAGTTAATTTACAAGGGTTTTTTCCCTGTGCCAATTTTTATGTTTTGTCTAAAGGCACTCCTTATGCCTCGTACTCTTATGTATTAGAACTATAATAAATCTCGTTTTTTCCTGTGTACGTGGCTCCAACAATGCGTATTGTTTCGTTTTGTTTAACAGTTGATCAAGAGAACCTGACTGATCTTATGCAGTCTGAGGGCATTGATGGTAGACCATGTTTTTCTTCGTCATGGTTGAATTTAGTTTACCCCTATTTTACTGCTAATAAGATGAGTCATGTTATATGCACACGGGGTATCGGGCTACTAAGAAGCAACATTCGAGTAAGGTGAGTGTAGTTGAAATGAGAACGTTGGTATGATGTATGGTAAGACTTTGCGACATAAATTAGAGACGAAAATGTTCGCGGGATGGTAGGACTAGCGCTGATAGAAGATACAATGAGAGAGAATAGGTTAAAGTGATTTGGACATGAATATTCTAGGTCCGTAGATGCCCGTAGATGCGGTAGTTGAGATATGTAATAGTAATTGTATTTCTCGTATCGGGAAACACTCTCCGATCCTCCCGTGGATGTACTGAATTGAGGAACCACATAAAGATCTCGTACTGAATTGAGGAACCACATAAAGATCTCGCGACTTTGTTTTGTGTGTGGTTGATCTTACCTCTTGGGCAACACAGTCTGAACAAACAATTACAAGGTTCCCAAATCGGATTCACACTGGCCTCGGTTATGTAATTTGAATAGTTCGTTTTCTTCATCCCATATGGTTTTGTTGATCAGTTCTTGAGTTCAAGTGTGGCGAGATAAGGTTTATTCACACATTAGGAATGTAAGCATCGAAGGAAGCCTAATAAACGAGTCAAACTCTTTAGTTCAAACTCATGTTTTGCTAGTTAAAATCTCGTTCAAGATTAGTAGTTCGATAGATAAGAAATCAAGCTTAAACATTATTTTGGAGTTCGTTAAGCTTTCAAATCAAGCTTAATACAAAGTATCACCTAGCCCATTTAGATTCAGCTCGATTAAAGCTCGTTTGTGATTGCCTCGTCTTAAAAACAACTCAAAGTTTGAACATAAAAACAGTTTTGTGGGTCTGGTTTCTTAATAATTTATCCTAATTCGAAGAAACATAGACATGTGAATCCCCACTATATGTTCACATGCTTGCACGTACTTGAAATTATAGAACTACACAGATGTAGGCCACCAACACGAATAAAAACAAAACCCATATAAATCTTAAAGCCGAAGGTACGCGAAGAGGCCCTGAACAACAGAATTTTAGCTTAGAATCTGACTTCTCTGTAGTCCGGGTTTGAAATGCAGGAACCGTTTGTATAACCTCAGTCGTCCAAATATGTTACTATTAATAATTTAGATCTATTGAAAGGTTGTTCCGCCTTTTCTATATAGCCGCATAACCCTAACAAGTTTCGAGAAGAATAATAGACTCTTAACTTGGAGGAGACTTTTTTAAATATGTGGACGATTAATTCGCGAGATGGATGTACGAGATGCAACTGCATAGAAGTCTAGTTTTTAGCTTCAAGGGATCCCAAAATCGAGAAACTTTTAGGTATCCCGGGGATACCAAGCCCCATGGTATCCCCTCCGGTCCGTTTCTCATTTTTCGGCCATTTTTGGATCACATTTGGATTTCGTTCATTTTGTAGAGTTCAGCGAGAACCTTAATCATGTCAAAAATTGCGTTCATCGGACTTTATTTGATACATAACCAGCACACGTGAAAATTGAAGAAAACCAAAACCGAGTCCAAAAACACACTAAATCAAAACCCAATTTTGGCTTTTTTGCGATTTTCACGTGCGCCGATCATGTATCAATTAAATTCCAATGAACATAATTTTTGGCATGATTAAGATTCCCGCCGAACTCTACAAAATGAACGAAATCGATCATTCAAATGTGATCGAAAAATGGTGAAAAAATGAGAAACGGACCGAAGGGGATACCATGGAGTTTGGTATCCCCGGTATACCTAAAAGTTTCTCAACAAAATCAAATCCATGGCAAAAGCCAAAAGCAGTCCCGGTCACTTTCCAGCAAGGTCTTCCATCTGTTATCTAAAAGGGAAATAATATGCAAACAAACTTTTCACCCACCCCAAAGGTTTTCTTTTTTGCAAACTGATGTATTTTTATTTTTATTTTTATTTTTATTTTTGGAAAAAGGACTTGTCCGATTAGTCGAACAATATACTCCGATACAAACAACTCAAGTGTCATCAACTCATTATTGTAAATGGGTAAATGTAAATGAGAACTTACTGTTTTCGCATCGAAGATGTTTAATTTCTGCTTTTTTTTGGCTGTTCAAAAACAAGTTGACAGAAACTTTCTATTTATGTTTTTGACACAAAAAATCGAAACCAAGATACCGAAAGTAGAAAATTGAGAGTGTTACCAAAGTAACCTAACTAAGCATTGTGAGGTGAGCGTTATATATTCTATCTAAAAAACCTGAAAAGCTCATTAAGTTGTTGCCAAACAGGATACAACTAAGAGTCTAAGAATCATATCAATAGAATAAACAATAACCACCTCTCTAATTTCCAAGTAAACTATTATTAATAAACTCTCAACTAGAACAGCACTTGGCTCTATGAATTGCCATATACACTATTCCCATTACACCTTCAACAAGAACTAGAAGAGGAACTTACACCAAGCAACAGATACCAATCACCGCCAATTCGACATCAAGCCCAATAAAAGTGCTAAATTCAGAAAACCAAAGACACTTAGAGAGGATGCAGTCGAAACCAATGTAGACCCGGATGGCGAAATGGCAGAATCAGGGCCAACAATGGCCACCTCATCCGGGTTCGGCGGGCTCTGGTTCGATGGAATGGTGGGGATGAGAGACCCAGTTGGAGAAGGCAATTCACCACCTGGTGAAGGCAAAAGAGGAGTAATGTCAGGTGACAACTCTGTGTATGGAGGAGAGAGTGGAGGGCCTGGCAATACTGCTGGTGCTGCTGAAATAGAGGAGGCCCTGGAGGGGGTTTCTAAATTCAGCTCAGAAGTTGAAGAGAGAGAAGATGTGGCCATGAAAGCCACTGTGAGTGGTAAAAGAAACCAAAATGAAGCCATACAAATCATGAGGAGAATCAAAGCGCACTATACTTCTTGGGGGCAGCAATTAATGTGTAATGATATGGTATGATTAAGGCAATTAAAAGGTATGAGCTGAGGTTCTTGGTGGGGGCCGGTGCCATGTGGACGGAGATCATTGGACACCAATGGGAAAATACAGGTTGGCATGTGTGGGGGAAACAGTAGGCATGATTAGGTTAGGTAGTTGTTTTGTTTCTATGTGTGGTGCAATTTGTCAAGCTGAGGATTCCTTTCTGGCTCGTGATGTTTTTCGGGACAAATCTGCCCATGGTTGCATGACCATGCAAGGAGGGCAGTTGAGGGCAGAATTGTCTTTGTGATTCATGGGACCAAAATGATTTGCCCCCGCAATCATGGGATCTACAGGCAAAGGTCAAAATCAACCAGCCTAGCAAATGAGAGGGAAAAGGTAATAACACCTAAATCATCAAAAAAAAGGTCACAAACTCAAACAATTCTCCCCATATCCCGCCAAATACCTGCATACTGTATGGCCCATCGAAAAGACTAAAATACTATGGAGAGGAGAATTGGAAGGCAATAATTGATCTATGTATGTGTACAGTTGTATGAACATATAAGTGTTAGTATAATATGTATATCTTTTAACTTTCACCTGCAGATGGAAGCGGAGTTGAGTAGGTGGAATGACGGATTTAAGTGACTGAAACCCCAGACCCAAGTGGTCAACACTAACCCCAACCAAATCAGTTTGAAATGCTTCAGCTGCTACAATTCTGCTACATCTTATTACTACAAGTATACCGGATTATGTCTAAGCAACATTAAGCCTGCGGTTGAATCATGGATTTGTGAAGAGATTTGGAGAGAGGAATAGAGAAAGACCATATTTTAGTGAAGAAGCTAAATTCACGTCTTTGGTTCCCCCTTTCATTTTCCTTAACAACGTAAGAGTTGAGTTTTAGCAATCTAAGTTATCTAACAAACCTTTTTTTGATAATCAAGAAGTTCCTAACTTATGCCTGGCATTGTAGATTCTTCGTTCTTACCTCGTCAGGCTTGCGATTTTGCTATATCTCTGTAACAGATTGGCATACTTGGGATAGCAACTGTTTAACGTACTCTAGAGGAAAGTGGTAGGGGAGTCTTAGGGAAATGGTACAAGCAGGACAGCATGTGGGTGGTGATTCTGATCCTGATTCATTGATCACAAGAATACAAGCAGGACAGCAACTGTTTAACTTACTCTAGAGGAAAGTGGTAGGGGAATCTTAGGGAAATGGTACAAGCAGGACAGCATGTAGGTGGTGATTCTGATCCTGATTCATTGATCACAAGAATACTCTTTCTAACCTATTGGGCAGTCCTAATTTTGATTCATATGAAGATAGTCGCCCAATTCATAGAGTCCCAGTGGCCTTTTTGGTGATCAAGTTCCATGTCATTGTCTAGATTGAATTAAGCTCAAATCAATTAAAATTGAGAGTGATAATGTTTTCGACATGGGATATCTTATGAATTCAACAGCAGTCTATAACCCCAGCTTTCATGTGATAATAGACCTCAGACATAAAACCTGGGCCAAATCATCATAAACAAGAAACATGCCCAGGCACTAGAGTTTAGGGGCATAAAATCTGATAAGCAAATATCAGAGAACCAATATTATTCAATTGAACAAATTAATGATGGTACAAGTATGCTCAGATTATACAAATATTGTCCAAATAAAGTTGGTAACCTGGTCCTGGTAGTATTCAAGAGGAGAGCAAAAAAGTAACCCACCTCAAGATAAGGCTGGCAGGCTCACCTCATGTTTGAGAAATAGCAAATAACCAATAGAAAAGGCCAATGTACATCCTTGACCCCTGCAAAGAATTTATCCAAATTTAATTTATTAAATTAATCTCATGGGGGCTAAAGGGAGAAAAGCTGATAAGCGGATTACCTTCAAGCATCAAATGCAACGAGGCAGCCTCTGCAACTCCATTGCCGCTCTAAAAGCAGCATCAGCTACACAAGGTATGGCTGAGCTTTTGAGCTGAGAAACAACCACTTCAATTCTAGAAATCTCTGGGATGGGTATCGATAGTATCATTGCCTGCGACAGACACTGTCGGCAGGAATAGCCAAGAGCATGCAGCATCCGCTGTACCACTATATGAGTGACATCTTGACGCCAAGATTCAAGAATCACAGTAACCTTGGGAAGATTAGTTAAGAAACCCGTGGTAGCTTCCCTTGGAGCCTCCCTGAGTAACAGAGTTATGCATTCGGACGCTATATCTGCGATATTTGCCTCTCGGGACTTACTCATCTCTAAAAAGACACCAACATTGCTACCAAAATCCATTATATGTGTTATACACTGCTGCATATCAACTACACCAAATCCTTCAGAGAAACCATCAGTTAATAGAGCTGGTTCTTTTGAATAGATAAAACCTTTCCTATTTCCTGCTGAACGTAGAAGGAAAGCCCTACACAAACCAAGTGTTGGTTCGATAAAATCTTCCATTTCCTTGGCATAAACAAATTCCAAAAGGTTTCCAATCCTCTTGACTACTCCTTTTAATTGAGAGAGTATTTTGTTTTCCAACTCTGGAGCACATGCCAACGCCAAACAAAGCATGACGTTGTTCACATTTGCAGTGGAGAGATCCAGAAATTCGAAGCACTGTGAAACTATCTTCAAATGTAGAATGTCCGGAATTTGGATGTAATCAAACTCAATGAGCATCACAAGAAGCTTCTGAGCATACATGGGAATGGGATCTTCGTCCTCAATCAAGGTGGGGTACAGAGGGAGGAAATGAGTATTGGATATGGACTTCAAAGCTTCCGATCTTTCCCTATTTTCTGATGGTTCATTTAGAAAAATAACCATCACGTCAAACATATTTTTCAAGCACAAGAATCTGGCATCTCCATCTTTGTTTCCCTTGTAAACAACAGCCAGACTGGGAAGAATTTCACAGATAAAAGTTTCGGGGCTCTCAAGAATAACTGAAGGCTCCTCTGTTATGGACTCGAGGACTCGTAAAAGGGTTATTTGGAAGTCATCCCTGCCCTGAAATGAAATGAAAACTGATGTGAATCAAGTACTCCCCAAAATCAACTGGGAAAATGTACTCTTATATTTTCATCGCCTGCCACTGAGAAGTTGATATAGATTTCGTTCATAACAGCATAAAAATAACTTTAACAGTTAAACCAAACCCTCCTGGCCAATTGTATGCCAAAAGTTTGTCAAAGGGTGGACATCCTCAACTGTCACCTATATACCACACCGGTACTAATTACACCCTCTGTGGTTCTGTCCCATTGTGTTTTGTCCATTTTCAGCTATTTGCATTTTCTGTGGACAATCTTTCAGAAAAAATTCTACCAGTCAAAGGACCTAGTTTTGAGATATTCACATAATGTTCTCAAAAGTATATTATATTGAGCCGATCAAAAGGCACGAAACAAAATGGACAACAAAATAGGACGAAGGCCTAATTGCATATCAAAGTAGCATATCAGAAGTTACAGACTGAATGCAACATATAAGACCTGAGTTGCAGTTATCTACCTGGAAAGGTGACTCTGCGAGTTTGATTAGATTTGCCAACTGCTGCAGGACCTGATTAGTCACCACCCTGCGCTTAAAAACCAAGCTTCCAAGAATGTTGTATATAACAGGAAACAAATGAAAGTTGGTCTTCAAACTGGAACGACTAGTTAGAGCACCAATCTGTCCCTGCCGTCGCCCGCCCATAATCTGCTGAATTTCTCCAGTTATAACTTCAAGCAAACCCGGGATGATGGATGCCACAGCATGAACAAATCCAGATAAACATTTTTGCACATAGGGGTCCTTCTCCTTCACCAATCTGTCCACTGCTGAGAGTAACCGTGCATTGCAAAAGAAATGTTGTAGCCATCTCTTGCTATTCTTACAAAGTAGAGCCACAAAAACAAGTGCCTTTCCCCTCAACACTTCACTTCCCTGCTCAATAAGAGACATGAGGCATGGAACAAGAACTTCCACCAGGGAAAGAAGAAGCCGTCCAATGTTCGTAGTCATATGGTTCCCAACCATGGCCATATTAAGAAGGTTTAACCAAATTTGTTGCTCACGCGGACTGCCCTTGCCAAGGGCTGATGCAGTGTCCCTCAATGGAAGTCTTTCCATGACATGTTGAATGCTAGGAGGGTTAAAACGAACAAGACGTACCAAACAAGACCCAGCTGTGAGCCTCATGCTCTCCTGTTTCCCTGCAGACCTAATGGTAAATATATTGCGAAGGTTACTGATAACATCCTGGCTGGCAAAACGAGATGCCCAATTTGATCCTTGACTGCAGATGTTTTCAATTGTCTTCAAAGCATAGAGTTGAGTGGCATCATCCTCTCCTTTCCGTAAAAGTGACGAAACCAATGAAATCAGTGCACTGGAAACCTGCCCAAATGAACCAAATCTAATTATGAAGGGAAAATGAACCTAGGAAAAGGCATACGAAAAAACGATAAAAGGAATTGTCTTTATTTGTGGGAGGAAAATGCCCTGTTTCTATGCTATGTTATTTCTCATTAAAAAAAATACAATTGAGCTTATGACAAAAGGTAGGCCTGTAGGGAACCAACCTGCCACCCAGATGAAAACTTGATGTCCTTGGACGGAGATTCAGGAGGATTGCCGTCCTTGTTGTGCTCATTTAGAGTGGATATGTAAAACAGTAACTCGCCCAAAGCAGCCATGGAGAACCTCCTCACTTTTTCTTGTTTGTCTCTAAGACCATCAGTTAGTGAACCTAAAATTCCAGAATTTTCCACATCGTCTTCAATTTTAGGAGAATGACGAATCAATAATCCAATCAGTGAAGCAAGCTGAACACGCAAAGCTGAAACCTTGGACTGTCGGAACATTTTGACAAGCACCCTCATTATCGGCCCGTTGGTCAACAGATCGGCAGCAGCAGCATTACTACTTAATATTTCGAGGTATCTGAGCACATTCTGCTTCTCACCAATAGTAGCTTTCCCATCTAAGAATGACACAATTTTGGTAGAAACTACGTCCAACTGATCTTTAGGCATCTTCATGAAATCTGAAACTGGGACTGCATCGAAGGGGAGGCAAGGAATTGGTGCTTTATCAGCCTTTCTGCTGGGCATGACAGGTTTTACTGAGATATCAGATGAATGCCAAAGCACTTGCGAGAGATCGTCAGATGATTTCAAAGTATCACAGTCAACAGCACATCCTGAACCTTCTTTAGCCCTCCGAACTTTGAGTTGAGGGCTATCACTGGGTGGAGTAGCACCCATTTTATCTTGATCTGACGATAGTTCCAGATCAGGTGCTCTTGTGTCATCTGAGACAGGAGTGTTAACAAGTGATGTATCAACTTCGTTAATGTCACTGTCAGTCTGGTCTAACATTCTGTGATGCTGATTTGGAGTTGCCATTTTTTCTTCAGGACAAGCCGGATTATCAGACCCGTCAGGATCATCATGTGACTCATCCTCCGTGTTCTCATTAAAATCGAGTTCCATATCAGTGTTTTCAATTTTCACTTCGGCCTCATTTTCAGAGTCATTTGGCAATGGCCTCCTGTAGTTCTCCTTCTCATTCTCTCTTTGTAAGTTTGACTTTGCTATTCTTGAGAGCCTTAAAAGATTCACACCGCCAGTATTGTTTAGTGGATCTTTCTTCTTCTCCTCAACTACTTTGCTTGAAGCCTTTGTTCGAGTGGTATGGCCACTAGGTGTACCCTTAATTGGCGTGTTATAACCTCTTGATCCCAAAATACGATTCTCATCCTGTTTGGGAGCTCCTTTTGGATCTTTTTCACGATATTTAGGTGGAGTTTTGTTTTGGGGAGGGTTGTCGCTATTACGTTCTGAGAGACACGGTTTAGACAAAAGCTCTATCATATTGGTGTAAGCAGGCTGAGGAGGTAAAGGCAATGGAGTAAATTTTGAACTCCAAAACGCATGTCCACAGAGCTCGGTCCACTGTATTCTTTCAGCTGGATCTTTTACCAGGAGAGAATTTATCAGATTGACAAAGGGGCGGCTGGGAGTACCTGGAAGTGATGGAGTTGGGTCTGAAAGGATTGACTTTACTAGCCGAGTAAGCTCTTTTCCCACAAAGGGTGGGTTCCCAGCATAGCACTCATAAAGCACACAACCAAGGGCCCACAAATCAGAAGCATAAGAATGGACGCCTCCATCCTGAAACAACTCAGGAGCCATGTAGAAGGGAGTACCTCGTTTCGCTTGTGGCAACTGAATAAATGCAATGAAGAGGGAAAATGAATGAGTCGACAAAATTGTGACACAAATTTGAGAAAGGAAAAGACTACTGCCTAGTCCAAATAATAGTGAGTCATACTAGCTGAACAAGTAGCATGCATGAAAAGGACAATTTGTTGGGAAAACATACCGACGAAGAAGGAGTCTTAGTTATATCCTTCAACTTTCTTGCCAATCCAAAATCACATAGCTGTAATACATATGATACACAAGAGGTTACAAACATATATAACAGACTAAGAGAGTTACTCACAGAATAGAAATATGTGGATCACAAATACCTTTGTATGTCCATTTTCGTCTAACAAAATATTTGAGGGTTTCAAGTCACAATAAATGATTCCTTTGGAGTGCAAAAACCTGCCAAAAATGCCATCACGAACCATGCGTTAAATAAATTATCTATCACCATATCCATATAGAACAAAGAAAAAGGGCAATCATGAAATTTCTTACTGCAAAGCTCTGACAAGGTCATGAGCAATATCATGTATTGAATCTTCTGGAAGCTTCTTATCCTGCAACCCAGGTAATTTAGTTAATTTTCCACTTGTTAAACATCCATCAGATGTATTTGTGTACCAAATGAAGTGTGAGTCGTGTGACCATTATCTTGATACTTAGCTTGGTTATTTCACGACATAGTTACCGTAAAATTCTTTGAATGACATTCCACCACGAAAAAATGAGAGGGGATTAACCCATGGCATGACGTAATATAGTATGGCGTTGTACCACCAACGACAGCTTCGATATAAAAAAAGGATCAATTACAAAAGAATGCATTCAAATTATATGCTGAATTTGGCCCTCGGGTTCTTGTTATCTAGTGCGAAAGGTTATATTCAGATATATAAGTGATAGCTTCATCAATTATCACCATTGATGGATTAGAACAGTTAATGATACCTGCTGTAACAATGACAAGAGATCTCCTCCAACGCAATATTCCAAAACCAACCACAAGTGAGCAGAAGTTTCGTACCTGAGAGAGAGAGAGTTAATCAACTGAAATCCCATAAAGGGCCATTGTACATTCAGTCTGTGATCAATGATCAAATAAAATGCCAACTTCTTGACAACAGAATAATGAAGGATCGAATCTTTCATAACAGTTGTAGGTTTACCAGGAGTAAAACTTCAGTACGTTTGGGTCATCTAAAGAGTGAAGAATTCTAACCTGCAGTGAAAACAAGAAACGAAAAACAATCAAAACACGCATGAGAAAAAGGAAAGCACTGTCACTGCATTAGTTCGTCATATTATCCTGATATCTAGGGAAAATTGCCCACTTTAATGGCAGAAAAACTGCCACTGTCCCTGCTTTAGCTGTAATCAAAAGGAAAGTGCTGCATGACTTCCATAACCACAACATAGTTACAATACGATGACAACCACCCTAATTCTCAATACCAGAAAAGTACATTCCTGATTTAGACAAATCAAGATGCAAACCACTTCGAGAAACAAAACTAAGTACTCTAATCAAGTTTGAGAAGGAGAAGAAAGAGAGTATCCAGGCTTACTTCTTGAAGAACCTTGCTCTTCTGGGATTTATCGACGCTTTTAATTGCAAAATACTCTATTGTCTTCTTCTTCCTGCCCTTATATACAGTCTGTACTTCCCCAGGGATATATCAGCAAATATCGTATTCATACACACATGTAACAAGAAAATTGAGTAAAAATGATGACATATCTAACCTAATTAATTTGAGACTAATTAGGGAGTGTGGATAGGCATTAGTGAAACAAGCTCAAAAATGAAAATGAAGACGTATATAAACGTATATGTAACAAGCAAATTGAGTAAGAACGACACAATATCTAACCTAAACAATTCGAATCCAATTAGTGAGTATCTATGGATATGTGTTACTAGACGTGTATAAACATACAGATACATATATATGTAACAAGCAAAATGAGTCAAAATGACGATAAAAGGCCGCATAATCTCCAGGGACATCATATATCGTTCTTATGTGTCTGCTATGTTGTGAGGGGTCTAGCCAACAAAATCGAGTCCAATGAGGGAGCTTATATGAAGATGTGTTGCTGAAAAAACACAAATGAAAATGAAGGCGTATATAAAGACACATACATATACTACATAACAATCAAATTAAGCAAAAACAATGATATACCTAACCTAACAAATCTGAGTCCAATTAGTGAGTAAATGCAGAGATGTGTTACTGAAACAAGCACAAATGAAATTTAAGACGTATATAAAAATACATATACAATATGCATAGCAAACAAACCAAGTATAACTGACAATATATCTAACCAAACAAAATAGAGTCCAATTAGTGAGTACTGACTACTGAGTACATATGGAGATGCATTGCGTATACAAGCAGAAATGAAATTGAAGATGTATATGAAGTTATAACCATAGAGATACATTTATGTAACTAGAGCTGCAAACGAGCCTAGCTGAGCCGAGCGTTAAAATACCCTGGTTTGTTTGTTAAGTTTTTAGCAAATTCGAACTCAAGCTCGATAACAACAAAAATTTGACGAGCCAACCTCGAGCCGAACTGGCCTAGGCTAAAATCGAGGCTCAAGTTCCGTTCGTTTAACAGAAGAATCAAGCTCGAACGAGCCTTTATTGAATCAAGCCTCGAACAGTTTGCGAAAAGGCTCGGTTCATTTGCAACCGGCAGCCCTACGTGTAACAAGCAAGTATAAATGACAATAAATCCAACCTAATAATGAATATGAGTCGATTTGATGAGTTTAATATGGGGATGTGTCACTGAAACAGGCAAACGGAGTTTAAATGACGATAAATCTAATCTAACGATGGCGATTTTTACATGGAGATGCGTTGGTGAAAAAGCTTTCAAATGAAAATTGAAGAAGAGAGTTACCGAGTATTTGCCGTGGCCGATGGCTTCGTAGATGTGGTAGTGGTTCATGGTTGGGTTCGGTGGTTGAGGATTTTTAGGGTTTGGAGTCTGAAACAGAGGCTTTGAGGTGCGAGATGAGAGATAAAGGAGGCGAGAGAGTGGCAGATCGGAGGCAATGTGAGGTTCGATTTGCGTTTGCCTGCTTCGGATTTGGATGTTTGTTTTCTAGTGAGAGAATGCTTCACTGGTTCGGAAAATGTAGAGAGAGAGAGAGAGAGAGAGGAGGGGGTGTGGGCGGGAGAAGAGCTCTGCAATCGAAAAATCAAAACGTTGAAAATTAGAACAGACAAACAACGGTAACAAGGTTGGCAAAAATAAAGTCTGTTTTAAATTTCAAAATTAGGAAAAATTATTCAATGCTCTACGCTACTGTCACGTGGTGCCCCAAACTCTTCTTTAACCACGCATTTGTGCGGGTTCCTAGGGCACCGCCACGTAGTGTCCCAAACTCTTCTCTGTCCAAATATTTGTGCGGACCATGCAAATGTTTGGTGGAGAAAAAGTTTGGAACATCGTCACGTGGTGCCCCATTGACACTAAATAATTAATCGAGGATTCGATTCTCATAATGCATCATAAATTGTAGAGTACTAGTATAACAAAAAAAATGACTACTACAAATATGCTAGAATCACAAACACATTTGGATGAAAAAAATGTGTGTAGGGGCCACATCCATTGTGAGAGTTTACGCATTTGTTCGTGCAAATGTGTTTGTGGTTGAAGAGTTTTCAAATAAGGTAAGGGTATGTACATTAAAGTGTACACCAAATTGAGTCGTGGGTCTCAAACAAATAATTAAAACCATTTAATTTTGTTTAAAACATGATTTACTCGATGAACTTAGATTCGGAAGGAAAAAAAGAAATTTCTTTTCTAGTAATCGTTTTCTTACTCTTCCTTTAAGCCTTGAAGGATTGGGATCCTCTTAAGCTCCTTTTCAGGACTAGACAATTTTGTCCAAGCCTATTATCGATTTTATTTTGATGATCGGAACTGTTCACTTTTAATTAGAAATCCTCGAGACGATCAACCACATCAAAATTCATGTTTATTGGAGATCAAACGGCATACAGTATTTTTTATACACATTTTATGTTGCATAAGAAAGAGAAGATTTTTTTTGTAAAATTGAATCGGCTCTATAAGGTACGGAGTAAGTGATTTTCACACTCCTTTTTTATGTTTGCACTCCTTTTTGCTCTTAAAACTATGTAAAAATACAATATTGCCCTTACCTATGCCGAAAAATGAGATTTATAAAGGGACTTCTCATGAATAAAAACAGAAGAGGAAGTGCGGTTATAAATGTTGTGTTTGGTTTGTATTTTGATTTTTTTTTTGAAAAATAGTATGGATAATAAGTAAAGAGAGAAAGAGAAAAAAATACTAGAAGGAGGGAGAATCTAGGAGAAATCTTTTAAAAAATGATTTTTGAAAACCAAAGAAAACAATGCAAAAAAAGTTGTGCGAAAATCATTATCCGCTATATAATTGTCAACTTTATACAGCGAACAGATTAGGCACTCCAAACCGAAGAAAGAGTCAATTTCCACCTACCCACGTCACGCGATTCACACGCACAATTTAAAACAATCCAAAGCCGTCGCAGAAACAGACAGTCGTCAAGTTCACGCACCAGCACAATAAGGCTGTGTTCCAGAAATGGAATAAGAACTTATTTTTTGTTCAATAATAAGGTGTGTTCCACAAAATAAGAAGGGTGCTTCTTATTTTGGAAGAAGCACCCTTAGGTACCAATGGGCGGCGGAATATATATACACGGAAAATGGGTGCTCAGATCAAGCACCCTAAACACCTCGGATGCCGTTGATTCCCGCGTAGGCCCCCTTGGTTTTTTTTTATAGATTTTTTGGACGGTTCGGATCGGCCGTCCGGTGGCCGGAGACGGCCCGGCGCTGCCGCCGGTACGATTTGCCTCCGCCGGCGCCCAACACAATAGCAACAGTCTTATTTTTTGTATATGGCAACTTCAAGCTCAAAAATCATGTGTTTACGCAAATAATTTTCCTATCACTATGGATCTTATTTGATAGATCTCATTGAGATCTATAATACGGTGCAGAATTTTTTTTTTTTTCATTTACATTATTTTTGAGTTTGAAAATGTGAAGTGAAGTTTGTATTTGAATTTTGTGGAGGCCCTTATTATTTTCGAATATTGAGTATGTGAAATAAGTACTTACGGAGTATTTTTTAAGAAGATTTCCGGAACGGAGCCTAACTCCACGTGCACCTCACACAAAACAAATCAACTCCGTTCTCTTAAGATTTTTATTTTTTAAGTACTTATTTTCCGCTTTATGAGGCATGTTATTCTCTAACAGTACGTCACATTTAATTCAAAAAATAAGTATACTTATTTGGAATTATTTTTGTTAATGGCCGGAACTAGGCGTATCCTCTCGGTGTTCCACGCACCTCAACTAATTACAGGGTTGAAGTTAACATACTGACAAACTCTCCACTGGCCCAATATATGCAATGTATTTAATTCAAAAAATAAGTATACTTATTTGGAATTATTTTTGTTAACGGCCGGAACTAGGCGTATCCTCTCGGTGTTCCACGCACCTCAACTAATTACAGAGTTGAAGTTAACATACTGACAAACTCTCCACTGGCCCAATATATGCAATGTTTGGCCTCCGTGAGATTGAACATATGGAAGACAAACAATTAGCTTTCTCATGAAGTACTTATTTGGCCAAACCGTTTAGGTTAATGCGTTGGATTGTTCTCTAAACAAAATGGAAAATTCTAAAATCAGCCCAATGGGCTGACAATACAAAATGTGTGAATGTGTATTAAATGGTGTAAAAAGTACACAGAAATATGTGTTTTTCTTGTCTTTTAGTGTATTTATCGTCAGCCCAGTGGACTGATAATAGCAAGACCGAAACAAAATTAATACAATCATATTTTGGAGCTATATAAAGATTGAACGAAATACTACCTGGCTAGTTCACTTGATGATGTATGAAAAAATAAGTAAATTAAAATTACTAATATGTTAATTGAAACTCGTTTACGAACAACTCATTTTTATAAAAGCAAACCATGCAACTCAAGTTCGAACTCTCCAATTTATAGTGTATGAAAATTTAAAGCTACTAAAGATTAGATCACGATTAGCACGATTAAAAGCTCAATTAAACTTTAAACATCTGAACAATTTTTGTTCATTCCTAAGTCATCAAGTTTAAAACCTCTTTGATGCTATCAACCCCCTTGGAACTTGTTCATACGTACAAAATTTTGCTCTAACTTTAAACGGGCCCTTGCTAGTGACGGTAAAGTTATTTTTCCTAAATTAATCGAGGAGGAGTGAAAAAGTTAATCCAGATATCTGATTATTAAAAAAAAATCTTGTATTTTTTTTTATAATCCTACTAATCACAACGTCACAAAGCGCGTGGAGAAGCCGATAGGCGAAAAAGACTGAAGAGAGGAGTGACACTGATCAGTGAAGCCACTGGTTTTCCAACAACAAATTTCACGCCTTCCACATCTCCTCTCTCTCGGATCAAAAAAAAAAAAAAAACATCTCCTCTCTCTCTCTCTCTCTCTCGCGGGGTGTTCTGAGGTGAGTATAGATCCGATTTCTCCTTCTATATCTACCCTTTTACCCGTCAGATTTTACATGATTTCATTCGCCCTTGGTTTGATTAATCCGAGTTTCCAACGATGTATCGGTTAATTTTCGTTGCTTCAGCGATTAGGTCTGGTTTTATTCTCACGCTGTTGAAATAGATTCATGCAGTAGTAATCTGTTTGGAATAACATAATTTCTTTTGTTGTCGTTATAACCATCCAAATGATTATGATACTTATTTAATCAGAAAATAACTATGATAGTTCTAATTGAATTAGTTCAGAGCAATTTTAGCAACACAATAGAATAAAAATCTGGACACAACTGCAGCCAGAGCCGTTTGATGTATGTGGGCTCACATACATGGGACGGCTCCAAACACACTTGTGTCCGGAAGTTGTGTTTATCGGGTGAATGACAGATCTCAAGTTCGCACTTTTGCCGAGGCATGATTTTAGTCACTGAATTGCTGTTGATTATCCTGTTCTGTCTGGTTGTTGAGAAAAAAGTGGTTATTAAGCGCCCGTTTGGTTACCTTGTTTATTTTCTTGAAGTAGGCAACAAGCAACAAGCGAATAGGAAAGTTTGGACACATTTGGAAGCTTAATTGCTTATTTTATGGAAACCGACAATTTAGAATAGGAAATAAGCAAATAAGCAGTCGTTTAACCAAACAAATTTGCTTAAGCAATGCAAACCAAATGAGGCCTTAACTCGGTATCAATTATGTTCACCCACCTACATAGAGCGAGGTAGATCTTGGGCGGAGCTAAGATTTTGATTTGAGTTGGGCCAATTACAAGATCGAGAAAGATATCCATTTATTGTATTGACATGCTTATGTTTTAGGGGTAGGCTCGTAAGTTTGATAATTTTAGTGGTTTACGACATTCACAAAGTTCGGGCTTCTAACACAGCCAATTGTAAGAAAATTGTATGTTAAGATGATTTAACAAAGTTTAAAAACAGCATTCGTACTGCATTGTGAAGAATATAGAAGAGCATAGCTGCGGTTTAGGTGGATTTACTTGTAAATGTCCACTCTTTTGGATTAATCGCTGTACATTTATTCTGTGGATGGAGTTTGAATTTATCTCTGTAGCTTCGATTTTTCGGCCATTTGGTCTTTGGTTTTGGAGCTTTATGTATCTGGGATTGTTTTAGCTTTGCGTCTTACACATTTGCATTCCACAGTCCACACAGTAAAAGTTCCAACTTTTTCGGCTCTTACAACCAATATGTTGATTTTAATACTGAGGGCTTGTTTCTTTTGCTTGTTTAGATCACATAACAATGGTGAAGGCTGTGGCCGTTCTTAGCAGCACTGCAGGAGTCAGTGGCGCTGTGTACTTTACACAAGAGGGAGATGGTAATATCGAACTACAATATAGTTTGTAGTTTGTTTGTGCACAAAACGTATACGCAGCAGTCGTGTCCAGTGCTATCGAGAATTTGAATTGTTCTGTTATATGCCTCAGGTCCAACCACAGTGACTGGATGCCTTTCTGGCCTTAAACCCGGACTCCATGGTTTTCATGTCCATGCTCTTGGTGATACCACAAATGGTTGCATGTCAACTGGTAATTTCACCCCAATAAATTCTTCTACAACTTTTTGTACATGCATAGCCAGGAAACAAGAAAAATGGAAATTTAGTAGCAAGTTTAAACCTGAAAGAAATTAACTCTTGATGATGTGAATATGCAGGCCCTCATTTCAATCCTGGTGGCAAAGAGCATGGTGCTCCTGAGGATGAGAACCGTCATGCAGGTGACCTGGGCAATGTCACAGTTGGTGAAGATGGTAGGCTATCCTTTGGACCATGCACTTTATTTGCAGATCATTATAACTACCTGTTATTAGTGACATCATTTTGCCTGTCATCACAATTCTTCCAATCTATGCCTTACTTTGCTTAGCTGGAATCTAGTTTCACATAACAATCCTTATATTGTTATATGCATGTTTGAAACCCCATCCAAGCTTATGGTACGAGATTAATATTTTTAACTCATATGTATGGTGTTATGGTTGTTGTTCAGCTTTCAAATGAAACGTACCTTTCCATTTTTAGAACTTCTGCGAATTCTTTTGCCCGTGTTATAGCCATCACCATAATAAATATAATTTGCTGCAAAATACCATGATTAGCATGGAATTGATTTTTCTTCATGACTTTATGTTTCAGGCACTGCAAATTTCACCATTGTCGACAAACAGGTGAATTGGTTAATTATAATATATCAGTTAATTTAAGACGTGCTATATGGGATTTCAATTAGATTTTTCTGAAACGTTTATTATGTGCAGATCCCTCTCACTGGGCCACATTCTATCATTGGAAGGGCTGTTGTTGTCCATGGTGACCCCGATGATCTCGGAAAGGGTAATGTTATTTTGAGTTAATTGATTACGTTTTCTGTTACAAATCCATATTTCACTTCTGCATAACACACCTGCTTTCACAACTAAGCTATATGGCCTTTAAATGGAATGCAAGAGAAGGAGATGGGTGTGAATCAAAAAGTCTACAACCACAAACTCATTACACACACTCACATTATGTGTGGGTCCCATGTGAATGTGAGTTTGTTTGTTTAAGTGTTTGTGGTTGTAGAAGAATTGGGATGTGAATACCCTTTTGTGTTCTCTTATATCATAGTTATACCACCAAGCAAAGATGTAGATGTAATTGAGCGGTTAGTACGTGATTACCTATTTGTTAACTTATTTGACCAAACATAAGAAGTCAAGTATGGAGGGGAGGGGGAGTATAGGTACCCCTGAGTGAGAACATATGAAAACTGTCGAGATAAAAACCAGAGACTGAAGGGTTGAGGGAGTACAAATTCACAAGGTCGTACATGTGAGAACATTGGTTGCTCTTTTGTTGCACATGTAAGTGTCTATGTCAAGTAGTTAGAAGTTGGAAAGAAGAAATTGAAGTGTGGAGAGAAACAAGTTGAAGCTGATATCATTGAAGTCCTGCTTGTCTGTATTAAACATGAAGACCTGAAAGTGGTTCAAGGTTCTTGGTAGATTTGCTAATTATTTTGACCGGTGGCACAAACACTGTTCTTAACTGGTTGGGCATGTAATTCTGGTGGGATTCTTATGTGATTACTAAGGTGAGGCATGCCTGGACGTTTCATCATGTGGGTTGAATCTCTCTTTCTTGAACGGAGTCACCATTATAAAGAACGATTCGTTATGAAGGTCTTGGTTTTTGGTAGAAAGGGTTTCGGAGCAAGGAGATTTTGCTAAAGAATTCCATCCTCCAATAAAATCTTAAACCTAATTTGTAGACCAATAGTGATAGTCATGAGTCAAACTCTCTTGGTTTAATCCAACATTGGACTTCTATTATCGATTGTATATGCTCTAAGACAAGAAACCATTCAATGTCAATTGGGTGCTCCATACCATGTCTTTGCTTAGTGCTGAAATTATGCGAGATCCTAAACATAGGTTAGCCTTTTAAAGAATTGAAGTTATGGTCTGGAAAGAATCGTGTTTCCGCATGATTCCTTTTTCCAAAACCCAATACATAAAAGCGTCAACTGCAGATTGGGATCTTAGATTGGAGATTTTGACTTATTTATAGCCCTTAGATTTGAATCTCTCATTGCCAAAAATTGGAGAGGAATGAATTTGCAAAAGCAACTGGGAGACTATATGATTAGCAAACTGCATTGAGATCATTCAGAGGAGAATTTGCACATGTCTTGCTAAGTGAAAGAGAACTATGGTTAATTGCTGTTAGATTTGAAGTTCTAATCGTTTGTAGCTCATTCTGGTGGGTTGTGATGAGTCGAGTGCAAAACAGTAAAACACCCCTCCTTCCAATTTTCCTGGAACAGTTACAAGGTTTTTTTTGGGAGCTAAAAAATACAGAAACAAACACAGTTTTTGGTTCACTAGTGAAATAAAGGAACCCCATCACCTAACCTGTATTGTGGGTAGTAGTTTACTGTGACTGTTCTTTCTATAAACTTGCTTGTTCTTGAGACGACATCATCTGTTTTAATCTTTTCTTTTGCATTTCAGGTGGGCACGAACTCAGCAAAAGTACTGGAAATGCTGGCGGAAGGGTTGCCTGTGGTTAGAATTCTTGTTATCTTTCTGAATTTCCATTCTGTCTTATATATAAAATGGTTTAGCAGAAACCTCATAACTCATAAGTCATACCTAATATTAGCACTTGCAGTCGATGGTCCTGGGCGGAGCTGGGGGGCATTTGCCCACACTTAGAGCTGCAAACGAGCTGAGCTTGGAAATGTTTGAGCTGGGCCTGGTCAAAATTAGTTGAGCTCATGGTTATGAAACTCAAGCCAAGCTCTAACTCAAACTCGAGCTCTCAACAAGAAATTTAACCAAATAGTGGAAGTTACAAATATTGCCACAGAATAAAATTTGTCGAATGTATTTTTGTGTTCGCGAGGCTAACTTGAGCTCGTTTCATCTATGAAACAAGCCTAAAATTATGGCTTAAGCTCGTCATTAACTCAATGAGCACTTATTGAGCTAAGCCTCAAGCTGGCAAATGGCTCGGGTCATTGGCAGCCCTACCTACACTCACTTGTAAAAAAAATGCAGTTTTACCCATATTTTTGAAGGTTTTTCATAATTGCCCCTTGGAGATTTTTACAAGTATGAAACTTTATCCGTAATTTTTCTCTCCAGAAATCAAATTAATCAATATTATTGCCTTTGCCAATGAGCCTTTTATCAGTTTATGCTTTTGATTTGCCCCTTCCTTGATATTTGCCCCCACTGTGCTAAAATCCTAGCTTCGCCAATGCTAATGGTTGATTGCGCGAATTGTTGATCCACTTTATGAGTTGATTCCGGTTGTCGATAAAAACCTGCTTAATCTTTTTCAACCAAACACCAGTTTAATTTAGTCTTCCTTTTTCGCAGGTGTCATTGGACTGCAGGGTTGATTAGCCACTCATGAATTGCTGTACACTGAAAGTCGAGTATAATCCTCAAACTGTTGGGAAAAATCAAGTTACAACCCAAGGCTTGGTTAATCTAAATAAATAACTGCTTGGTACCTTTGATGATGTGGTTTGGTTTGGTATCTTCGAGCAACTGAGTTTTCGCACTCTCCATAAATTCCTAGCCTTCTTGTCCACCTCTGTGTTTGATGGATCAATTTTCAGGAACAAGAAATTAGAATAACATTAGTGGGCGTTTTATCGATGCATCTGAACTGGTTTTTACTACTACTATATGTTTAGCTACTATTATTCAACCTCATTACTGGTAAGTTTCTCCATTGCAAGCCTCTTGTCTCTCTGAGTCGCTGAGCAGAGAAGAATGTCTCGAGTGATTGCGAGCTTGATAATGGTACTGGTCATAGGGAAGTAACATTTAAATTTTAAATTCCCATCGATCGTCGACTCCCAGGTTGACATTTTGCAACATATTCAGGTCTACAAAATAAACGTACGGTTCGTCAAGTGGGACCATGGTGGGTCCATTTTGCTGGACAGTTCACATTTGAACGCGCCGTTTTGAACTACTTTCTCCGTCCCAATTTAATTGTTCTTTTTGAGAGTTTGTGTCACTTTTCAATTGATTATATCTTATAATTTATAATATTTTATGTGATGTGTGATTTTGAAAACATTGTATTATAGAACTAATCGAGATCTATCAAATAGGATTTATATTTGCTATGAAATTTATTACGGATTTAAAGATATAACTCGTTTTTTAGCCGGTTAGAATAGAACGAGAAACAATTAAATTGGGACGGAGGTAGTATTAAACTAGAACAACTGCACTTGCATCCACCACTTGGGGGGACTTGGGGGGGTTTTGCAAGAAACTCATTGCCGGGACTGGGGAGCATATTGACATATTTTTTGGTAAATAAATTATCAAGTCAGATTCTATAATGTATATCGTTATGGAGTCCCACTCTTGACTTTGTTTTATTTATAGAAGTCAACTCCCACGTGATCTCGGAATATTTAAATATTCATCCTCTTTATTAATGCCATGTAAGAATTCATTTCGCTCTTTTTTCATGCTTTTGTTTTCATCCTCTTAGTGTGTGAAATACCTTTCTTACCCTTTTCACTATGATATAAATATATTATGTTTATTGCTTTCCTAATTTAGTGGGATTGGATTGGATTGTTTTCCTAATTCATTGGGATTTGGTAAATTTAAATATGATTGATTAGTTTTATTTTAATATTCTATTACTTTTATATTTCAAATTAAATTGCATCGAAACAATCATAATTCATGATTTTTTGGTAATTTTAATATGATTGATTATGTCATGTTTATTAAATCGGTTTCAAGCTAGATTACGAATGGTCATGAAACGTTGAAATCGACATGGTAATTTAACCATGAAACATTGATCACGATAACACCTATTTTGATGGTAATTTAACCATATTTCATGGAATAAGATCAATTAAAAATATAACCTTTTTGGTTAATATGTGAGCATTTTAACATGATCAATACATGCAAAAAATGTGGTCAATTTATCATGTTAATTTCATAAAACATAGCCACTTTATCATGTCTGATTGGCCAATACCTATAATCCACAAAGCTAAAATGTGGTCAATTTATCATGTTAATTTCATAAAACATGGCCACTTTATCACCAACACAGAAGCACGTAATAATGTGGGTTTGGTGTGAATAGAGGCAAACAATTAATTAACCATGAAATGATCGGAATATAGACAAACATTTTTCATTTGGTCTTCCACCACCAACTGAAAAATTTAAAATCATAGATATCAAATTACGGGTAAATTTGTCGATGCAAAAGAAGACGTTAAGAAAAAGACGGAGGTAAACATAGGACAAGCTACATAATTTTTTTTTGGGCATCCTCATTATCTCCCCATCAAAATCGACCTGTTAAGCGGTGAGCGGCGAGAGGCAAGAGGCGGTGGCGAGCAGCATGGCGAGAAGCGGCGGTTTGGTGACTGGGTAAGGTGTTTGGAGGGGTGTTAGAGGTCAAAACAACCGCTAGGTACTAGATCTGAGGATTTCGAGGTCTATCGAGGGTCGTCGATAGCCGGAAAATGTCCGCCAGTGGTCTGCGAGGGCTGGGCTCGAGTTGCCGGTGGTTGGCCATGCTTGGTCGGCGATGACTGGGCTTGGGTCGCTGAAATAGCAGAAGGAGGATGGATTGGGATGAAATGGTTTGGCTGCTTTTGCATGATTTTGGATGCAAAATGGAAACGGCCGGGGGCTGGTTTTAGGATGAAGATTTTGGCCCTTAATTTTGGAATTAATTGCAGAATTCATGGCTGAATTTATGGGGGGGGGGGGGGGGGGGGGGACTAGTAATGTTATGTTTTGATCCCAAAATTCAATGCTATATATATACGTATGTATTGTACCCAATTTTTTATATAAGGGCACTATTGGGATTAAAAAAAAGTGAGGATGAAAACATAACTGTTCAAAATGACCGGGATGGAAACATAAGTCAGATATGATTTGAGGATGAATATTTAAGTCTCCCCGTGATATCTGCTTGAGTAAAATTTAAAACGAAAAACTTAAAATCAATCTTATTCTCTATTTTTTATTAGTAAAATGTAACTACACTGACAGGCATATACGTTGTACCGCCATGAGAAACTTAGAATTCATAAATTCTAGTTTAAAGTTTAAAAATATATATACAACAGAATAAATAAGCCAAAAAAAAAAAAAAACTCCTTTATTTGCTTTTTATTTGTCTTTTCTAATCTTATTTAAACATTGATTCATGTTTTGACTTTTTGTTCTTCTCGTCGAGACGAATAAAAATAAATAAAAAAATTATGGACTTATGTCAAAGATAAAAGGATAACTTTTTGGCGATCCGAATTCCCCATTAATTTGCGAGTGAATGTTGTTCACCATTAGTTTGTGGAGTTAGTTGAGAAGACCATTCAGGAAAAAAAAAAAAATTGTTTGGATGCCATTAGCCCATTGGTAGGTTAACATTCATTAATACAAAAACGCAGTATAATTCAAAAAGAAAAAAATGTAAGACCAATCTATAAATCACGTATGTAGCTATCAATATCCAATTAACTTGATTTCTCGTACAATGTAGTGTTCAACGAACTCTACAAACAACCCTATCTCTCTCTTCCTCTCTCTCAACTTAGCCACCACAACTCCTCGATCTTCTTCCTTCCCCTCCCCCCCGTGGGTTTCATACCCGTGTGCGGCGGCGGGAGGGGGAGGCCACGGTACTACCGACTCCCTTTCTTTGTTTTTTGGTTTTTTTTCTTCTGTCTCTCTAGATCTACGATTTATCGTCTGATCTGTGAGAGTTTTCTCTCTTGTTCTACTAGAGTTTTATCTCTCGTTCAACGAGAGTTATTAGTTTCGTTTTTGGATCAATTTTGTCTACAGATCAAATTCTCTCAATCGAGGTTGCTTCACAACGATATCTGTGCTTCAACGTTCTATCCCTACACGATGTCTTGGGCGATGCAACCCGTGGCGGCTTGGCAGATCTGTAGTTCTTGGGAGTTCATTAGTGTATTCATACTTGGGTGGAGTGCATCTGATCATCTGGGTATTTGGTGTCTTTTGTCCTTAACTGTGCACTTTTTCTCGTTTGAGACTCCTAATTAGATATTAGGCAGTTTAAAAGTGTCGCTATTGCGTCAGGCCATGTCTGGATTAGAATGAAAGACATCGATTGCCTTGTGATTTACTTGTTTTGTATTTGTTAGACGATTAGTTTGACTTTGTCAAAGTTCTTTGTAATGATATCCGTTTTGTAAGTGCCGTTGGACGTTTATCAATACAATCTTCTCACTTTTAACACACAAAAAAGAAAAAGAACTCTACAAACTGAATCAATGAAATTACGATAATGAGATTTTGATAGAGCGTACTGAGGCGCACTACGCTCTCCTAGGCGTAATAATGATCCTCTCATGTAAAGATTCATCAAGTGAATAATGTTTGCCCACTTTTTAGGTGGGTGAATAAAACAACCCTCTTAACTACTAAAGTACTAATGAAGATCCTCTCGTGTAAAGATTCATCATGTGCTCTTGTGACCAACCACAGTCTCATTTTGACGATCCAAGTCGTTCATCTTGTATTTCTCAATGTGTTCATCATGCTCCCTGAAAAATCGAACTGATTAGATATTGCCAAATACTCCGATGAATCACCGTTCATTCTTCTTGTGACAAATATGCGTTGTTCAAATTAATATCGGTATCAAATCAACTTAAATTTCTGCATGGATAATAAACGCATCAAGACTTACAAAATAGACAACCCAAAATGTCAAATGAGACCGCAACGAGTCTAATTCTGCATCATAGAAAACATCGCATGATGGATCATCATATGATAGGTTCCTTACCCCTAAAAGAGTTGTAATTTTCAGTTTAAGCAAGGGTAGTGGAAAACAAGTAATTGGAAAAGGCCCCTCAAGTTCAATTTAATAACCGTAGGCTTAATGAGACCACCTGTGTAATTAACCTAAGCTTGAACTTTCCTTCTCTCTCCCTCCCTTTCCGCCCCTCTCTCTCTCTAGCCGTAGTTTCTTTCAATTTGTGGAGTTCGCAGAGTAGATCGTTAAGGGAAAAAAAATAGATTGGTTGGATATCGTTTACCCCTTGGTAGGTCAACATTCGTTAATTCAAAGAATGGATGGTCAATATATAATCCTAAAAAATGAATTGCAAGACAAATCTATCTTAATCACGTGGCTACCAATATCCATTACCTTAATTTTTAGTACAATAGTGATGTTCATTGAACTCTACAAACTGAATGATTGAGATTACGATGATAAGATTTTGGTAGAGCGTACTGAGGCGCACTACACCCTCATAGTACACTAGGGCACTACGGGGATCCTTTAGCCCTAGACCAAGTGAGTGGAGGCGTTAAACGGGCCGAACTGGCATGAGCACGAGTTTGCACGACACAAGCACGGTTTTCAGACAAACTGGGCACGAGCACGACATGGAAGTGGGCTGGACACAACACGACTCTTGATGGATACGAAAGGGCACGCGCACAAGACACGATACAACAAATACTAAGGTGTTAGTTGTTATGTTTTTTTCCTTGATGAAACTCGGTTGGAGATGAGTCGGCACGGTATGACAAGACGAAACACGATTAAAAAACAACACGACATGATTAAGTAAACGGGCTGGCACGACACAATACGATTGAACAATGACACGACATGATTAAGTAAACGGGTTGGTATGACACGACACGATTAAGAAACCGACATGAAACACGGTTGGCACGAAGCAAAATAGGCCAGGCTGGCATGACACGACCTGTTTGACACCTCTACAAGTGAATAATGTTTGCCCACTTTTTAGGTGGGTGAACAAAATAACACTCTGCCAACGGGCTTGTAGCCCAATGACATTTCCTCATCTCTTTCACATGAAAAGTGAGAGTTCGAGTCTCGCCAGGAGCGTGAGTGTTTGCTGTGGTGGTTGATGCCTTTTGGGCTTGCCCCACCCGTATGTCATTTTGTGGTACCCTTTTCCCATTCCTTTAGAAGTAGGCTAGACATATATCGTATGACAAAAAAAGAAGAGGAACAAAACAACTCTCAAGTACAAATCAAGATATCTCATGCATTGATTCATCATGTGCTTCTCATGTGATGCAAAATGTAACCTACCAAGGTGTCATTTGACGATCCAAGTTGTTCATCTCGTACTTTTGGATGTGATCATCATGCTTCCAAAAAAATAAAACTAATCAACTAATGCCAAATACTTGGGTGACACAGATTAAGGCCTTGTTCCGTTTTTGAATTAAAAGTGAGGTATTGTGAGAGAATGACTTGTTTCGTTGAAACGAGAAATAAGTACTTAAAAATAAGAACCTTGAAGGAACGGAGCCGATTATAAGATAAATAAACAGTCAGATTCTGGCCGTTAATTCTTCTTGTGACACATAGGATTCGTTCAAATTGATACCGATATCAGATCAACTTAAACTTATGCATAAATGATAAATGCACCGAGATCTACAAAAATAGACGATTCGGATCATCAAATGGGACTGCAGAGTCCAATCCCGCATCATAGAGACCATCGCACGAGAGATCATCACACGAGAGATTCCTCACTCCTTCCTTAACCCTAAAAGAAGTTGTAATTTCCCATTTGAGCAAAGGGCAAAAGTGGAAAACAAGTCACTACAAAATACCCCTCAAGTTCAGTTTAATTACGACTGGCCTAATAGACCACCTGTGTAATTAACCCAAGCTTGAAGACTTCCTTCCCTCCCTGTCTCTCTCTACCCCTCCCTCCCACCGCATTTCCCCTATATTCCTCTCCCTGCCCGCACCCCGCCTGGAACCGTAACCATCTTCTCTCTCTACCCTCAGTTCCTGTCAAGGAAGTCAACTTCGGGGGTAGAACAAACCACCAAAGCTCTCTTTACCTGATCTATCCAGCCTCATTCAATAGTCTGCTCTCATGGTAGGAGAAGTAATCGATCTTTTTCCTCTCCTCTGGTTTTTACCTTATTTGGAATCGAACAGTTTTAGGGTTTTGTTTTTTTATATATTATATTTTAAGTTTTTTTTTTTGTTTCCTTTCTAATTTCAAGGTGGAAGGTGTTAGCTCTGTGGGTAATGCTTATTTCGATTGTATTTAGTTGTTTTGTTCGGGTTTTACATACGGTGCACGTTCCCGTTAGTTTGAATGAGTTGTTTATCTTGGGTTGTTATGGCCTATGGGTGTTGGCTTTATGGGTACTGCTTATTTTGATTATGTGTTCCACTAACTAAAATAAGTACTTTTTCTTTGAATTTGAATTATAGGTGATGTATTGTGAGAGAATGACGGGTCTTGTAAAGTGGGAAATAAGTACTTAAATAATAAGAACCTTAGCGGAACGGGTAGTTTTTTTTCGTTTTGGGTTTCCATTAGTTTGAATGAGTTGTTTATCTTGTGTTTTTGAAGTGAAAAATGCACAAGCATGAGCTTGTTTTTGCCCTAATTTTGTGATTTAGGGTTTATTGCTCACTTCTTTGTTACTTGCACTTTTGTGGGTTAGGTTTAGCATCTTTGTATGGTTGGTTTATTGCTTTATGCTAATTGTAATTCTAATTTTTGTGCTTTTGCGGGTAGTTGTGAACTTAGAGTTTATACTTTGTTTCCCCGTCTTTAGATAGTTATCACATGCTATGTTATTGAAATTGGGAAACCAAAAACTTTATTGGTTTCATTGCAGTAGGAAAGGGTAGAGGGGAAAACAGCCACTTGTCATTGGGTAGTTGTGAATTTAGAGTATAGACTTTGTTTTCCTGTCTTTAGATAGTTATCTTGTGCTATGGTATTGAAGTAGCGGCTTCAAAACAAGAAACTTTATTGGTCACATTGCAGTAAGAAAGGGGAGGTGAAAGCAGCCACTTGTAAGAGAGGTGCTTTAGTTTTTTTTTTTTTCCCGCTTGTTTAGCTTTTGTGGTTTTGCCCTAATAGTTATTTCCTGTGAAGAAAATCATTTTGTGGTTCGTGAATTTGAATTTGGGAGAGAAAAAGTCGTATTGCAGTGTTGGTAGGGATAGTGAATTTGGTGCAACATCAATGGCCCACAATTTGGTGATAGTGTTTTTCTGGTTCTACTGCTTAAGAAGGGTAAAAAAACACAGAGTGTTCCTCCCTTTCCTCAAGTTGTTTTTATGAGTCTGTATATTCAACTTGTGTTTGATGGATTTTGTTCATCAGAAGAGTGAATGGCATTTTACATGTGGGACACTCATTGATGTTCCGGAGATTTTTGCATCTCTATCGCAGCGGTCTTGTTATTCTTCATCATTACATATTGTGTGGCTTATGTTTGATGGAACTAGCTGATTAGCGAAACTGGAGTATGGATATTCTTGGGGTTGTTTTTAAGCGGTAATTTCTATCTAAGTGGTATCAAAGTATCTTGGTTTCTCCTTTTGGTTTAATAATCTGTGTTGATCCTTGTAAACACGTCAGTAGAGACTAAGATGGGTCCTCCTACATGTACAAAATACCATGGGACACTTGGCACTCAGATAAGGGTGTGGGAATTGGGAATTGGGATCGTGTCACTCTCGACACATTTAGTTGGATATACGCCTAGCAATCGTAGTTTGTAATTCTAATTTGCCACGAACTATGCGTGGAACTCCTACTTTATTCATGATTGTGTACGAACAAAATACAAGTCCAAAGGCATCCTTCTACCATCTATCCCATTGCATTCCATCAGGCATTAGCAGTTACTTCCAAAAGCAAGCTCATCATGGGCCCTGTCACAGTCTCCGGAACCGGAGGATAAACTTTTTTTGGATTAAAAGGTGGCATAGGATCTACTGTTACCAGACACAACTGTGACAAATTCGAATGTTGTAATCATATAAAGGCAAACCAGTAACCGAACAAAATTGCCCTAAGACACTTTGTAAACACTATTTACCAAGAAAATAAGGAATATGCTAACAAAAATTTGAAGTTGTGGCGTATAATCCCAGTCCTTGACCTTGAGATTGAAAACGGATAAAGTGGACACTTAGGCACATATCCGCACCCGAGTCCATGCAGTGTTCTAAAACAAGGAATTAATTGTTGGCGGGGTCTATCCGATTAGGTCTGTCTAACAATTAATCGCCGATTACTAATTAATATGCACCAATTATTCGCCGATTAATCCGATTAATCACTTGAAGGTGGCCGACTGCCCGACTAGTGCATAGCGACTTTTAGAATATTGAGTCCATGTAATATAGCTGAAGTCTGTGGATGGAAGTGTTCATCAGTTTGGATTGGTAACTCACAGCCCAAAGGTTGTACCCCAAACTTAGAGGATTAAGCTTCTCGTGAACTTTGTTTGTTTATGGAAATTATCTTTTGTTGGACTGCCTGACATATCTACGCATATTTATCCATGATCTTGACAAATGACTTCCACCTACCTTTCCCCTAAGAAAAGTTCATGATGCATCTCTTCTACAAAACAATTCTTTCCTTTTTCAAAGCTTTTCTCATCTTGATTACTTGAACTATTGTTTGTTCTCTTCAATTGCTTTGCGTTAATTCTCATGGTTTTTAGCTTGTTGACAATATTTATTGTGGTATATTGTTTGGTGCATTATGGAGTTTTCCTTGTATTCTTGTTAGTTTGCAACTTTGAATTTTTCTAGAGCCTTTTTCACCAATGCCTTGCCTCTTCCAGCGTGTTTTTGTTTCCCCTTTTTCTTTACGCTTGTCTACTGTAAGGAAATCGATGCCCTTTTGCAGGCTGTTTGAGGAAATATGAAGGTCTGATTCAAGTTAGCATGTTCACTTGCCTGTGTTGCTGTACCCCTCAAGCATGACCTTCATCGTCTAATTCACTGTATGGAGGCCACTTGAGTTTGGTTTTTAACAATTCTATAATGGAGTGCAATAAAGAAGAGGCTGTCAGAGCCAAAGTAATTGCGGAGCAGAAGATGCAAAATAAAGACTTTTTGGGGGCACGGAAGATTGCACTTAAGGCTCAACAACTCTATCCGGATTTGGAAAACATCTCACAAATGATAACTGTTTGTGATGTACACTGCTCTGCTGAGAAAAAGGTTTATGGGAACGAAATGGACTGGTATGGTATCCTCAAAATTGATTCTACTGCAGATGAGGCGTCAATTAAGAAACAATACAGGAAGTTTGCCCTCTTGCTTCATCCTGATAAGAATCAGTTTGCCGGCGCGACAGATGCCTTTAAATTGATTGGGGAAGCTCAGAGGGTACTTTTGGACAGTGAGAAACGCAGGTTACATGACAGCAAATGTAGAGCTTCAAGACCGGGGGCAGTACCAAATTGGGCCTCACAACAGGCAAGCACTCACTCACACGGCCGGAAACAGCCTTGGGTGCATAACCATCCTATGAACAAGCCTACTCCACCTTTCACAAGCTTCAACCCACAAACGCAGCAGCCACAAGGGCAGACGTTTTGGACAATGTGTCCTTACTGTTATGTAAAGTACCAGTATTATAGGAACGTGGTCAACAAACTTCTTGATTGTCAAAAATGCAAAAAGCACTTTACTGGCTATGAGATTAAGGACCAATCTACACCTATGCCACCAGGAACCAACTCCACTCGCCCTGTTGTATTGCCCCAACAGAGAGAGGGTCCCCATCCGGCTGCTGCTTTTAAGCCCAATGTACAAAGTACCTGTGGAAATGTGGGTGTGCAAAGTAATAAGAGAGGAGTTGAGGAATCTAAAGCCTCAAGAAAAGCTAATGGTAAGAAAAGGAAGCAGGTAGATGAATCGAGTGAAAGTAGCAGTGACTCTGAGGCAGATTTCAATATTGAAGAGAATGATGATGGCTTGGCGAAACAGGATTTTGGGGTTTATAGAGAGTACCCCAGGAGATCTACTCGTTCTAGAGGGCAAGTATCATATGATGACAATCTGAGTGACGATGAAAACGACTTTGGTAGACCTTCAAAGAGTGTAAAGGGAAATGGACCAGTTCGAGCTACTGAAGCGGTGTTGAAACAAGAGGCTCTCAAACCGAACAAGCCAGATGTTGAGACAGAAAATGGAGAAATAGGGGCTAATGTGGAGTCTTCATTAAACTCAAGCCCTTCCGCGGCAGTAGATCCAGAAATTTACGAATACCCTGATCCTGATTTTAGTGATTTTGATAGAAATAGAGGACAAGAGTGTTTTGCAGTTGGCCAAACCTGGGCTGTTTATGATACGGTGGATGGAATGCCTAGGTTTTATGCTCGAATCAGGAAAGTATCCTCACCTGGGTTCAAAGTGAACATAACTTGGCTTGAGCCAGAGCCAGGCGAAGAGGATGGAATTAAATGGGTTGAGGCAGGTTTGCCTGTTTCATGTGGTAAGTTCAAGCATGGAGCCTCTGAAACCATTGAAGATCGTCCCATGTTCTCACATTTGGTCCACTGGGAAAAGGGCAGCAGAAGGGATACTTACAATATATATCCGAGGAAGGGAGAAACGTGGGCCCTCTTCAAAAACTGGGATATGAAATGGCACTCTGACCCAGTCAGTGGGAGGAAGTATGAATTCGAATTTGTGGAAATATTGTTGGACTGGGGTGAGGGTATTGGTGTTTCTGTTGCATACTTGGGTAAGGTGAAAGGGTTTTCATGTCTTTTCTGTCGAACAACGAAGGGGGAAGAAGGTATCGACTCATTTCAAATACCACCAAATCAACTATTTAGATTCTCTCACAGGGTTCCCTCATTTCAATTGACGGGTGAGGAAAGAAAAGATGTTCCCAAGGGATCCTTTGAACTGGATCCCGCTTCTCTTCCTCTTAATCTCCCAGAGATTGCTGTTCCTGAAGACATGAAAGCCGTGTCTCCAAACAAGAAGACCCAGTTGGATTCTGAGCACATTAGTGCTGTTAATTGCACTGGACAACAGGATTCTGAACTTTATGAAATTCCTGATCCAGAATTTTACGATTTTGATACTGATAAATCCCCCGAAAAATTTGAGGTTGGTCAGACTTGGGCATTATACAGTGATGAGGATGGCTTGCCGAAGTACTATGGGCGAATAACAAAAATTGATGCTAACCCAGAGTTTAAAGTGCATGTAACTTGGCTTTCTAGCTTGCCACTGCCAAAGGACACTGTTAGGTGGTTTGATAAAAACATGCTCACTTGTTGCGGGATGTTTAGGCTTCAAAAGGATGGACACGGGGAGTATACTGAAACTGGTCCCTTCTCGCATAAGGTAATAGCACAACGTATGGATAAGAAGGGTGTATGTGCCATTTTCCCTAGGAAAGGTGAGGTTTGGGCGCTATACAGGAACTGGAATGCTGCAATTACACGTTCTGACTTAAAGAAGTGTGAATATGACATGGTGGAAATCCTAGAGGAAAATGACTCAGAGTTCAAGCTTTTGGTACTTGAACCGGTAAGTGGTTACAAGTCCGTTTTCAAGGCTCAAATGAAAGAAGGATCAACTATCATTAGGGAGATTCCTCGTTATGGGCTGCTTAGATTTTCCCATCAAATTCCTGCTTTCCGGCTGACGACAGAGAAAGGTGGTAGATTGAGAGGGTACTGGGAGCTTGATCCTGCAGCATTGCCAATCGCTTTGTTTCGTTCGAGTTGATGCGGGAGAATGATGAATCTGATGCCTTTCCTATGCTGGTTGTTTTGTAAATAGGGACTGGATCCATCAACTGCTGCTTTACGATTTGGGTGATCCGGATCGATCATTATGGATATTAATCCCCTCTGATGATTTTTGGTCCCTGGCTAGCTGCATCAGACATTGGAAAAAGTGTCCTTGCTGGTTTCATCTCTCTCTCTCTCTCTCTCTGAATTTTGAAATCTGTCTTGGTTAATTAGGTTGTGTACCGATTTGCGGTACGATGTGAAACAAGTATTGCTGTCTGAACTGTAGTTATAACCTTTTGTGGTCTAGTCTGTCCATATAGATACTATTGGTTTGTCTTTGTTAATCTTGATGTTGTGTCCATTGTTAGCTTTAAGCAACTTAGTTACTTATTGTTGTTTTACTTTGGACAGATTATTTATGGCCTCAAAAGTCATTCTTACAATTCCTATGTCCTTTTGCTACTCAATTATCAATTCTGACTACTGCCGCACTGCATTCCCACAGAGGTC
The DNA here is from genome assembly GCA_020567845.1 of Rhododendron henanense subsp. lingbaoense. Taxonomy (NCBI): domain Eukaryota; kingdom Viridiplantae; phylum Streptophyta; class Magnoliopsida; order Ericales; family Ericaceae; genus Rhododendron; species Rhododendron henanense. The sequence continues at coordinate 3,577,285 of CM036313.1, forward strand.
TTACTTGCGTTTGCTTAATACCTCTTGGCATGGCCATGGTTGGTATCAAAAGGACCCGTCGGACAGACAGAACCTTGATAGTTTTTGTTTTCTGACTGCTTCGTGGAAAGAAAATGTGGGCCAATTATGAGCGGTTTTACGTACTACTTACATGGATGCTCTCCTTCAATCTTGGAAATAGTCGAATATTACTACCTTATGAAATGTTGCCGTACCGAGTTTTTTTTTTTTGAAGGATTTACTGCTTTCTCCAGGTATTCCGATGCGAATTCCTTGTTGCTCCTTGAAACTTTTGTAGACGGGGAAACGACAGATCTATATTGCAAATCACGATAGCGTGGACTGTGTGAACAGACGTTTGTTGGCGTGTCTGAGATTTTTTTGATCTCCCGGTTGGTATTGATGCTTAGGTAGGAGTACCTATCTCTTGGCGCGAGTTACCAGAAGTTGAAGTGTACGAAGTCTGTTAACAAGATTTTCACCCATGGTTGAATCAAATGCAGTTTGCAAGCAATATCTTTGTTTGGTGTGAGTGATTTGGTGAAAAATACCAAGAGATGAAGGGAAATAAATCTCTCTTCCATGTTCAAACTTCATCTTACTCCGTATTTAACAAGATTAAGGTTAACACACCCATGGAGGGTGGCTATTCAACAAGATTGAACGAATTGGTGCATGACGGTATAATTACACTTTGTTTTCCTTTTATTGTTTCACGTACGTACTAGACAATAGTGGAAGCAAAAAACGCTATGGGTACCGATCGTGTACCGACCCTTTGATGGGTCCCGCTCAAATGCTATGAGATGTTAGTTTGTTGCTCAAATTGAATGAATTGGTTAAGTACTTATCGGTATCCAAACGAACTGATTTTTTACTGGGTATATTGAAGAGATTTTTGTTTTTGAATAAAATGAACGTTTTGAATCGTTTGTGTTGGATCTGAGATGGTTTCGCACGGGGGGTTGGTACACAATCGATACCCTCTGTCGGATTCTGGTCGAGGTGTTTGTTTTGGCAAAGGCAACATATTGAATATTTTGTGTTTCTATAGGAGTGATTTTTGCACTCTCCAAATTGTTAAAGCTGCATTTCCAAGGAGAGTGCGAAAATCAATTCAGAGTTGATTTTCGCCTTCTTTGGGGTATAATGGTTCAAAGTGGTTTGTCATGGTTAAATAAATTTTACCACGCCGTTAGAAACAAAATGAGGGCATTTGGTCTAGTGGTATGATTCTCGCTTAGGGTGCGAGAGGTCCCGAGTTCAATTCTCGGAATGCCCCACCTGCTTTTCTTGTTTCGAGAATAGCCCCCCTTTTCTTTTTTCTTTTTTTCCTTTTATTATTTGTTTCTTGGATATTTTAGAGAGATGAGAGAACCATTAATCCTTACCTCGACAGACAGATTTTCTGTGTGTCAGTGTTTAATAAAAAAACTAAGGCTCTGTTTGGAACCTATGGAAAGAAAAATAAAAGGAGAGAAAAATGATAGGGAAAATTTACTATTCACTACATTTAAAATCTTTATTTTCTTCTTTCTTTCTCTTCCAACCAAACAATAGGAGAGAAAATTCTTTAATTTTGCTTTCTTTTCTTTGAGTTCCAAACAGAGCCTAACATTCTTTAATCAAAAGAATTCATTTTCGAATGGATTGCAACAGAGTAACAAGTTTTCTTTCCTTTTAAATTATGATGTTAGGAGTTTTTAATCATACAATTATTTGACAATCACAAACACTTATACAAATATCAACACCTCATCCAGCTCCTACTATCAAAATATTAACACTAACAAGTTTACAGACATTGATGGGGAGAGGAGAATGGATAGAGGTGCAGAAGAGAGAGAGAGAGAGAGGAGAATGAAGATCGACAGTAGTTTTTTAGGGCGGGAGTTTCATCATGGGAAAGTAGTTTCGTTGGAGCTCTGTGCATTTTGGTGTGGGAAGAAGGAATACGGAAAGCGTGAACCGTTTGCCGCAAACTTTTGTATGGTTTTGGCCGCAAACGTTTGCTATTCAGAAACGCTCCTGCGCATCACGCTTTCCTTGTTTTTTCCCTAATTAATTGCTTCTTGTTTAGCCATTTGATTTTCTATCTATTAATTATAATCTGAAACGACAAATACAAATTTCGTGGCCACTGAGAAATGGCGGCGATAGCTCGCCTGCACCTCTTCCAGCCACCGCCGGCCGCCGTGAACACTTCCGTGCTCTTCTCAAAACTCCCTCGCCCCCTCCCCCCTTCTCCAACCCTAATTACAGCCTCTACAACACTCGTACACGCAAAATCCGACACATGTAAAGACTCTTTCATTTGACTCATCTTGTACTAATATTTATATATATTTTTCACAATTTTCGGATGAAGTAGAAATGGGTTCAATTGATGATGAGATACAAGCGGCGAAGCTGAATTCGAGTAGGGATTGTTGCGAAAATGGAACCCAACCATTTGACAGTCAGTCTCCTCCGCCTTCACTGCTTGGTAATTACCATTAGACCATATCTTCATTCCTTACTCGTACTTTCACTTAAATTCGAGGACAAGCTTCATAAATTAGAGTAGAAGTTTAAATTACTGTCTTAGTTGTAAGTTTGAGAGAGAGGAATAGACTGAGTAAAACTTTGTGGATAACTAAATTCGATACTCAAGTCGTCCCAAAAAGGTTGTCCAAAACTAGAACTTAAAAAATGAACTTCTATCAAGAAAAATTCGATTTTTTTTTGATAATTTGGAAACGCTCATTGATATTTATTAACTAGCTGCAAAAAGTTTTCAACTAAATGCATTATTGTTAAGTTATGGTTTTGCGGACCCGACAATCTTTTTGGGAGGGTGATAGTATAGTTCCAGTCGATGCGAGCATCTCTAGACCTTACTCTTTTAATTGATTCAGTACCTAATTTTGAGTAAAAGACCTTTTAAACTCACTCCGGTTCTTCCCTCAAACTCGTAGTAGATTGTGTTTTACTCAAATTTTAACCAAATCAAGGGAGGCTTGAAATTTTTAATCAAAATTTTGAAGGCTTGTTTTGCTCTTCAAAATTCACGACTATTCAATTAATGAAGCATTTTCCTCAAATTTGTGTTCAGATTTGGGTTCATCCATTGTAGTGGTTCATACCAGATGAAGTTTTTAAATATTTTGAGTAAGGACCGGAGATGCTATGAGTAGAGGGAGTTTAAGGGTTTTTAGTCAGAATTTTGGCTTTGAGTTGAAAAAAGGGTAAGTTCTGGAGATGCTGGCAGTCTTTACGTCTCCTGCCATTACTCTAACTTTTGCTTCGTGGGAGTAAAACTTTGATTAAATCTTCATTTTGATGTGAAGCACTCCAATAGACCAACTCAAAACTGGGCATAAATCTGAGTAAAGGCTTCATTAACGGTTATAAACTTGGAAGACACGAAAGGACCGTGAAATTTGAGAAGGATTTGAGTAAAACTCTGTCTAAATGTAGGTTTGGAATCTAGGATTGGAGGAAGTTTCGAAGGATTTGGAACTTGACTTTGAGTGGATATTTGAGTTCAGGGCAGGAGATGCTCTTAGGTCCTGCCCTTTACTCAAACTGTTGATTTGAGGAAAATTTTGAGTAGAACTTCCTTTGGTATGAAGCACTTCAATGGGGTACAATCAGATTTAAGCATAAAGTATTTTGAGCAAAACAAAGAGTCTCACTTGATTGGAGTTAAAAATTGAGTAGTTTGGTCATGAGTTTGAATTAAAGAGTCTCACTTAATTTGAGTTGAGATTTTAGGAAAGGCTAGAGATAGCTTTAGGCTATTTTCCTTCAATAAGGGGTGAAAATGAAAACTCAGTTGAACGAATGTTGGAAGAGAGACAACTTTCTATTTCGCATTGGAGAAAGAACTATCATGAGTGGGCTTACTCGATGCATGTTGTTTTGCTGTTTGCGGTGATATCTTGCTTTCTGGCTATTATCACGCTATGGAAAGATGGTTAGTGCAAACACTAAATATTTTATATGGTAATGGTTAACATTGGGCTTTATGATGGCCCACAAACCCATGCACTTGTTTAACTAATTTGAATAAAGAGAAAAATTGGTTGGGGCAGAGAAATTCCGTGTTTCTAACGAACGATCAGTTGGCTAATCTCTTATGATATCCCAGTACATCATCTACATAGATTTGGCACCTGTGGTAACCTAGGAGTGAACACCGATCAGTCTAAAATTTCAAGTAACTCAAATGTACAAATTTGACAAATACGAGGTTAAAATTTTAAACACATATTTGTCCATTTATTGCAATAGGTGAAAAACTCAAAGACAAGGACTTCTATGAGTTACAGTTTCAGCAGTGTACATTGCCAATGGTTGATACCGTTCCACTCGAAGACGCATTTGAGACCCAGGCTATAAATCTTGCCGGTGAAACTCAAGTATTGGATGATCCTGATGGTGCAGCATTTGAGACCCAGGCTATAGATATTGCTGGTGAAACTCAAGTATTGGATGATCCTGATGGTGCTGCTAACATGGGTGCCCAGTTGTTGGGCAATTGCGATTATGAAGTTGTTGTTACTGATGGTGAAGGATCAGATGCGACAGAAGTTTTAGATGATTCTGTGGAGTTCTCTGATGATGATTCAGCAAAAAGAGTGGGTATTTGTGCAGTGCATCAAGAGAATAAGCTCTATTCCTCTGCTTTCAAAGAGGATGAGAGGGGATTTAAAGCAAAGTTAGATGGTTTGGACATTGAACTGCAGAGTTCAGGTCAGTAATTTGTAGATAGGAGGCTCATTTTGGTCACTGATTCTGAAAAAAATGGAGTGCTATATTTCACTTGCTTATTCTGGTGATGCAAGTTATGCACTGTTTATCAGGGAAAAATGGAGTGCAGATTGGGATAATATTCGCGTCATGTATTCATTTTCACTGGCTTAACTACTAGGTTTTTTTTGTTCAAAATGCCCTCATTGTGATGTCGTCTTTCTCTTGCCCTTTTAATTTCCCTTTTTTAATCTTTGTATACTTTGTCCAAAGATAAATAAAATTTCTTTTTTCTGTTCAAAAACGAAAAAGGTTTTTTTGTTGTTGTTCGAAATGAATTTAATCCTGTACCTTCTGTGTGCATTCCACTTCCCTTATTAATTGGTTGAGATGTTAGCACTCAGACTTGGGGCATGCTTAGAAATGTTGTGTTATGAGTTTGATTCACTGAACTGTGTATGCAATTTTTATGACTAGTAGACTTATGAGTAGATGCTGTGGAGCAGTTGCAGAAAATAGGTGAAAATGGGGCAATCCACGAAGCCCTTTATCTGATCCTAGTTTATCGATTGTAGCGATAAATATGAATCCATTTTAGAGCCCATTTGACAAAGAAACCTAAGAATTAGAGCGTGGTACCATATTTTTCGTTTTCATCAGTTTAATCTGCATCTCATTTGTCCAATTGATTCACAAAACCTACTCTACCCAACTTGAGTAAATGGGCATCTCATGCCAAGTGGATGATGATCACTGTTTGGACAAAATAGTTATGTTTATCAGTTTTCATACCTTGTTAGTGTAATTGACATAACTGTCTCATAGCTTTCACATAAAGATCTCATTTCAAACGTCAATTCACGTGTCAGATGAAGCCACCTGCTTTTATACTTCCTAGAATGAAATAGTTTTACCATGTTGGCATTCCTCCAATTCGTTCGAGGAAGATGGCGGGGATTAATATTGTATCAAAATGCACACTGCCTTCTTTTTGTCTTCGCAAACCTAAATTTAATGTAACGCTTTGAAGCAGCAAAAGCCATCCGCTCGTGGACCTTATTGGAAATTCGGGTTCATGTTATTGCAGTCTCAGTTACGATCATGATATTTAGTATTTTGTCTTATTAACAGAGAATCCACATATTGTTATACCTTCTGGTCATGTTCTGTTTAAGTATTTGCATAAATATCTAACGATTTTGATTGAGGATATAACTCTTAAAAGATTTGTCATGAATCATGGTATTGTAATGTAATTCCCAGTGCTATCACCAGAGTGTTATTAGCATGTAGAATGCCATCTTTTTTTTGCACCCTTTCAGAAGCTGAGTTGTCAAGGTCAAGAAAATTGAAAATATAGCGCACATTTGGGTGAACTGTCATATTAAGTACGGAATTGAAATTACTGCTTGTTGAATCAGGATTCAAGCAGAAGACTTCCACTTCAGTTCATGCAGCATCTTGGAGGGCCTGTTCTTCAGCAGCTCATATCATGGCTCTTAAGGGAACCAGCGATGAGTCCTCTCTAATAAAGAGTGATACACAGTCTTTGAAACAACATACTTCTGCCGTTAAGGAGATAGCTGTTATTAAAAATTCATCGGCACTTGGAGTGGAAGTTGATCTGGAGGATTTTTCGGGCAAGTGCAATGAGCAGATTAAGGGATCAGGGAATGAAAACAAGTGCAGGGTTGGTAGTTCAATAGTGAAGAGGCTTTTTATGAATGATACACTTGGTGAGATTGAAGGACCTGATAACTGCACAAATAATGCTGACTTGCCTCATTTACCTGCTTGTGGCGATGAAGTGGCGGGGTTAAGCTATGTTGACTCTCAAGAACCTGGAGAGTTGTCGCAAGACAATGCACTCAACTTTGTGGACAGGTTTCTGAAATTTAACGTCATGGATGTTGATCAAGAAGGTGACATTGGAAGGTCTACTGGGGAGAAATCAAAGCCCGTCTCAAGTACGAAAGGGATTCAAAGTTTGGCGAAAAGAACTAGTTTCATCAGTACAGCTGGAGAAAGAGGGACTTTTGATTGGGATGACAGCCTTGAAGATGAGGGAGGGGGTGAGTTTTTCACCAAAAAGAAGGAAGCGTTCTTTGATGATGGAGGTGGTCGGAGGAAGAGATCTTGTACCAAACATCAGAAGGTCAAGAATTACTCCAAAGGATGTGGGGCTGTTGATGAAACCAGGGACAAAGGGATAGTGTCACAAAACTCAAAAAGGAAAGACAAGACAGTAAATATAATTGATACAAAACCTAAAAAGAACGTGACTGAGGAGTTGGATGAACAGTTAAAGACTGGTGCCCCAGATGGAACAGAAGCTACTATTACTGACAAGGATATGCCGGAGATGCTTAATGTAGGTTTTGATACTCAAATGGCTGCTGAAGCCATGGAAGCGTTGTGCTTTGGTTTGGACGTGGCTAACTGTGACAACGAAGACTCTCATGATGGTACCAACAATCTTAATAAAGGTTCTTCCAGAGGAGAAAAAGGGGATAGAGCATGGTCTGCGACACATGTGCGACGGACAAGATCAAGTTTGGTCAAGAAATGCCATTTGCAAACTGGTTTTTTTACACCCATAGCTTGTCGAACTAGGCAGCGAAGTGTGACAAACCCATTAAGGGCTGGAATTGCACCATATAATTCTGGAAAAGCCAGCATCCTCAATCCCAAGCAATCTGGAGAAAATGAAAATGTGAATGAGCAGGAGAAACCATATCAGAAGGTGAGAGATACAATTGCTGCTGTCAGAATTGGTGAATTTAGAAGAACTCGTAGAAAGTTTTCAGGCCAGTTAAATGGAAATACCAACCCACATGGATCAGTCAATCAAATTGTTGGGCAGAAAACTAATGGACAATCTCCTGGAAAATCAAACAGATCGAAAACCAATGGTTTAAAAAGAAAAAACCGGGAATCTACGAATGATGGTCCAGTTTCGCCTGCTGTGGATAAAGGTGTTTCAGGGTTTGCGGCTCTTGAATGTAACTCTACAGACGGAAATGTGGCCCCTAAAGACATGGTTGGGGCTTTGACATCCAAGCCTTCTGACAGGCAGAGGGATGCAGATACCATTTCAGGTGGAGGAAACACCAAATTACAAGTGTCACCAGGGGATAAATGCAAGCCCTCTGGTTCAGTATCTGCTAATTGTACCACTCCTGTAAGTGCTGCGTCGCCTATTTGTGTGGGTGATGAGTATCTTAAACAGTCATGCAGAAAGAATTTGTCAAGATCATTCCTTATGAGGGAAATCAAGAGCTTAATTTCCAACAGTCCAGAGGCTACTTCTACAACCAGAGATTCTAGGATGAGGCGAGAGATGGCTAATGTTCGAGTCTTGTTCAGTCACCACTTGAATGGGGATATGATCAAGCAGCAGAAGAAGGTACTCATTTGTGGTATCTTCTGCTCTTTCCTTAGCAGGTTCAAACTTATGCGTGCCCATTGGCGGCTCTGCACATATGCGAGGTTGGTCGCTTGACCACCCCTTAACATTAAGTGAGAAAAAGAGATTGAAAAGGAGTTTATAGTGACACCCTAAACAAAAATAAAGACCTTATTAACCTTTTTGAGTCGGGAAACATTGGTACCCCAGCCAACTTCATAATGTGCCTTATTATTGTTCTCGTCACAGATTTTGGCTCGGCTAGGAGCTTCAATAGCATCCTCTATTTCAGAAGCCTCACACTTCGTAACAGATGAGTTTGTGAGAACGAGGAATATGTTAGAAGCTATTGCCTTAGGCAAACCAGTGGTGACGCATTTATGGCTTGAGAGCTGTGGACAAGCTGGTTGTTTCATTGACGAGAGAACTTACATATTGAGAGATGCCAAAAAGGAAAAGGAGTTTGGCTTTAGCTTGCCAGTTTCATTGGCACGTGCGTGCCAATGTCCACTTTTACAGGTGATTTCGCGATTCTTGATTAATCAAATGCAGCTGCTGTTCCGTTCCTTTACACATATTTTCTTTTATCCAGGGGCAAAAAGTTCTTATCACTCCAAATACAAAACCTTGTAAAGAATTACTGGCGAGCTTGGTCAAGGCAGTTCATGGCGAGGTTGGTAGGGCTTCTGTTTTTTTCTTGAGAGCTATGTGCATTAATGTCAAGAATATGGTTAATTTTGAATTCCCTCTGTTTATGCTGAAGTGTAAAACTGCGCAGGTGGTGGAAAGAATTGGCAGATCAGCATTCAAGGATGGTGAAATTCCGGAGGAGCTCTTGGTTTTATCGTGTGAGGAAGATTATGCTATCTGTGCGCCTTTTCTTGAGAAAGGTTAATTATAATATACACTTTTCCAGCCTTAGTCGATTAATAATGATCATCTGACTTGGAATTTTGAACCTTCTTTTATTTTCAGGGGCTGCAGTTTACAGTTCCGAGCTGCTACTTAAGGGAATAGTAACCCAGAAGCTAGAGTACGAAAGGTTAGTTTGTACTTTCGAAAAATTAATCTATCTCGGAAAATTTGAATTTCTTCAATCAGAATGGGGAAATGCATGTGATTCTTACAAATAAATTGCAACCTTTTGCATGCTAATGCATGTATCCGAACAAATCGTATTTGGATTTATACATGGTTTGTAACAAATTTTTATGTCTTGGATGGCAGACACCGTCTCTTCCCAGACTGCATCGAGAAAACCCGTTCAATGATATGGTTGAAACAAAACAGTGATCGTTATCTGTCTGTGACTAAACGCAAATAAGATTGCTTTTTTCCCTTTCTGTCTTTCTTTCTCGGTGTATATTCTTTAGTGCTCAAATTTTGTTTGCTTATACTCCTTGTTCACCGGCGTGTAGCTAGGCAAGTCTTGTCATTGTTGAGTGTGCTTCAGTTGTGTTTTTAACTGGGGTTGTATTACGGAGTTCTTAGTGTTTCTTTCGGGTGCTTTTTCCCCGTGTCTTATTGGTCCTGTACCTATGTAATTTGATCCTCTTCGATCTTCTTTTATAATGACAATTGCAAAAAAAGAAAATTTCTTCTTCCTTTGATTTATTCCGTTTGTTTTCCTTTTCTCTTCTTCTGGTTGCTTGGAGTTTGCTTAATTCAGCCAAAATGAGCTGTTTTATGTGTTTTTTTTGGTGTGTGGGACATTACCCAGGAAGAAACTGATACCATTGGTCACAGATTCACATCCTATTGTGAGTGAGTGTGTGTAAGTGTTTGTGTATTTGTGTGTAGTTATATACTTATTGGAGACCTCCGCGCTCTTTCTTGCCCCTAGTACCAATCAGACCGTTAGGCCAACGCTATTGTCAGGGTACAGTTCGGAGGGATTGGTTCAGCGGTGGAAACTTGGACTTGATTGGACAAGACTAAAGTTTGAATCCTCGTAGCGGGGCTAAATGTACTTTTAACACCACTCACACATTGTAGAACTTCAAAATTCGGTCCTGAAGTAGGTGTATTGGGATCCCTTATAGATAGTTGTGTGGGGTGACATGGCAAATACTCCTTGGCCGAGTGTGACGTGGCAATACTAAATGACGGGTATCATACTTTGCAATTCCACCCAAAAGTGGAAAAAAAGTGACTATTGCCGGAGCATAATCCCATTACTGAAGCAAATAGCCTTCATTAATTAGTGTAGGTCCATCTGTACATTCACTGAGAGGCATTCTTTTTGTGTTCAATAAGTATACCTCTTTCCTAGGCGTTATTTTTTAGTTACCATTTGAATTTTGAAAATTAGTACGCAAGTATATATTTTTGGTCAAACTCCCGTGCATAGCACAAGTTTATTGCTAATTGATATTAATGCATGATCAAATGATTCAAATTGATACCTTCCGTGAGACGGATACTGAAATAAAACCCACGAAACAAACACCACAAAAACAAAGCCAAAGTGTTACGCCCTCGATTTTCAACATGATAATATTAAAATTCTCACACAGATACATACGATAATCCCCAGAAAAAAAGATTTTCATTTTCCCGTTCGCTTTCAGAGGTTCCAAGCATTTCAAAATATTACATCATTGACACATCGGCCCAAAATAGCATCAATATTCACTAATAGAAAGTTTGGAATTTACAACTATTCTTCAGAAGCGAAAAGTACTCAAGGTTACAATCACATCTCCCAAAAATAAAATTTATAAGAGACGAGAAAGTGGCTCTTCAAGGTTTTCTTTCAAAAGTTCGTCCATACATGAGCGCCAAGCACTCCATGCTATCATCCTTGTTTAGTACCTGAAAATTGAAGGGTTGAGCTACACTAGCCCAGTAGAAAAGTCTACGCAAATTCTATATGCAAATGAAACGAGAGATGCCGATGAGACACAAACTTTCGGATAACAATGGAGCATAGATAAGACACAAGCACTATATCAGAAATGATGAACTCAATGAATACTTTACTCTTGTCAATCGACTTATTATTATCTTTCGAATCCCTTCTTACACAAGTCTCAATCTGCCCATATCCAGTAAACGTGATTTACATTCCAACAACTTAGTATCCCATATATTCCCCGTAGGTCTTAGATAAGCACACAAGAAATTCTTCACCCAATATCACACTACAAGATAGATCTAGAGACATTCCGGGCTTTAGGACCCCGTATACCCGGTCTACATTCCGGGTAATCATGACCCCGTACGCCCAATTCTCATTCCGGGTTCTCGAGACCCCGTATATCCGATTCTCATTTCGGGTTCTCGGGATCCTGTATATCCACTTCACGTTCCGGGTGCTCGGGACCCTGTATATCCAAATCACACATTTGGTTCCCAACTTCAAGTTCAAAAGATATCCACTTTTACACTACATGTTTCTCGTTTCATCGAATAGCTATCCTTTATATCATCTTATTCTTCACCTGTTCATAGACCGTCATTAATTCCCCTTTAGGCAACCAACTAACCTCTCACTTCAAATTAAACTCATACCCCATGCATCAACTGTTCACTGCGGTTTTCAATTCATTTTAGGCGGTAAGGTATCACATTGTATCCGTAGTCCGTTCACGTCATTCCGTTGATTCAAGTATTCCTAACAATTAACTCAACAAGCTCATTTAAGTCCATCGGATACCACTTTAAGGTGAGATAAGTAATACTCTCCAAAACACTTGAAAGAATGTGCTATCAAACCCATTAGAGTCGATGAGAGGCTTCAGAATGTAATTTGGAAGATGTAGGAAAAACAGCTCACAGATACTGCAGCAGCTCAATGATACTGTAGCAGCTCAATTACCTACCGGTAGGTGAATGAGTCCTACCGGTAGAAAAGGAGAACTCTGCACTTGACCTACCGATAGGTGAAAGTTTTTACCGGTAGAAACTGGAAACAGAACAGAGTCTACCGGTAGGTGAAAGTTCTTACCTGTAGAAACTGGAAACAGAAAGGACCGGTAGAAACTGGAAACAGAACAGAGTCTACCGGTAGGTGAAAGTTCTTACCAGTAGAAACTGGAAATAGAAAGGCCAACATTTGAACGAAACAATTTTGTACTTGACCTACCGGTAGGTGGAAGTTCCTACCTAGACTCCGGTAGGTGAAAGTTCTTACCGGTAGAAACTGGAAACAGAAAGGACAGGTAGAAACTGGAAACATAACAGAGTCTACCAGTAGGTGGAAGTTCTTACCGGTAGAAACTGGAAACAAAAAGGCCAACATTTGAACGAAACAATTTTGTACTTGACCTACCGGTAGGTGGAAGTTCCTACCGGTAGGAGGATGAATACATTGAGCAGCTGCTGAACGTTTAAGCTGGTTATGAAGGAATTTCTCAATTGTCCTACTGGTAGAAGAAAAGTTCCTACCGGTAGGGAGAGTAACTTACAAACGATTTTCAACAGAAAATTTCAGGTTTCGATCCAATCTCAATAAAAACCAATACAAACTTGAATAAGACATAAAAACACTCAAATAACATATAAAGAGGGGTAGAATTCCCTACCTCGAGTATCCAAGCCGAAATCGAAGAGACTGAGTAAGCCCTAGCTTCCGGAGTCCAAACCGAGCCAAATACACCAAACCGAGCTCTATCAAACGCGATACGAGCCCGAATACGCAAGTAGAAGATGGAATGGAGGTTGATTGGTATGGGTTTTGAATTTGGAGGTGAGTTTTTGGGAGATGGTGAGAGATGGAGAGAGAGCCGAGAGAGATCGAGAGATCGAGAGTGAGAGATAGAGAATGAGAATTATTTTTTCCTGGACACACACACATATGCACACATGCACTATATCACACAAACACCCATATTTTCTAAACTTTTGCACATTTAACCTCCACATTTACATTCACATCATTTCCACCCTTTTTCCTCAACTACAAACATTAAAATTAAATAAAGAAATTTACGGGTCTCTACATTCTACCATCCTTAAAGAAATTTCGTCCCGAAATTTACCAAGACAGGGCCAACCAAACCAAGTATTATATAAATACACAAAACTACAACAACTATCATTACGCCACAGTTCAATAATCATGAAAGTGCTGCGTCAAAACTCACATCAATCAACTAAAACAAATGCGAATATTACTCTAAAACTGCGTCCCTCTTTTCCCACATGAATTCGCACTAACGGCATCGTCTTACCCCTCCAAAACTAAATTACGTGAATCGAGGTTACGTATTGATTTCTTACTATAGGATACGTCGGCTTCTAATTCAACTTCGGACCTCTCTAACACATGCAATGTATTCATTTCGTACCTCCTCAATCTTCGTATACATAACGCATCATATATATATTGAAAAGTTTAGGCGGCAACGTCAAACGGTACACAGCTTCCAAGCTTTCTTCTGTTACGAAATTCCTATATACAATTATCTATCTCACCATAGAGATCTTACCTCCTAAGTGTAACCCAATAATCCATTTGACTTCCCGAGACAAGACAAGCTAGCTCCAAACTCAAACAAAACTAATCATGTATACGAGGACGGTAGTAAGATACCCGATTCTAAAGGACGCATGAGATCTTTAGAGTGGTTAGACAACAAACTCATTGTACAACCCATGATAATCCGATGAATCTTAAATCAACTGGTCATAATTTTATTGAGAACGAACATAAAATAATGAGACAGATCCATAGTAATCCAACTCATACAAGGTTGAAAATTGGTCTAATACCAAATTTGAGCAATACTTCTAACAAATTGAGACTGAGCGTTACAGATTGAACCATCATATGCCTTCCGAGTTGAGGAACCACAATAGAGTTAAATGAAACCGAGGACAACTATCACAAGTGATTTTGAATTGAACGGAACCAACAAATAGCTATTGAGAAATATGCCACCGCAAGATTTGGTTCAAATTCCGACATGAGAGTTTGTGTAGGATGATACATTCCAACAAATTAACTGGTAGCTGCAACAAGGAAACTCAAACCAACTAAATAAATCTAGGCTAACAAACAGATACAAGGCGGATACAGGCAACAATAGCGACAAGTCCGAATTTAACGACACCAAAGAATTTGTATATCATAAAGTATGTGACCGCAAATTGGGTTTAATAGATTAAAATGGCAACACAAGGACTTACGCAGAATAACAGTGGCAGACGGACAAACTAATAGTCGCAACAGAGGGATCTCAACCGACCAATGAAAACTTATCCCAATCACAGCATGGTTCTTTCTTCTATACAAGCCCTACATTGAAGATGAATTTCTATCAAATGGTTTGAAAGATGCCATAATTAGATCAAACGGTTTAGATTAATGCATTTGGAGTTCCGCTTCTTGAAATAGGTTTGATTTTTTCCAATCAGTAATCGTACGATATGTACCGAATTAGAATACGCGTATAAATCGTAGGATACGCTATTGTATCATAGGATCTCTATACAAAAAGGATACATGGGGGGATACGTATCGTTCTTCGAAGGAGACAATACAAATCGTAGGATACGTATCATGTATCGTAGATTTTTAACAACTATGGTGAGGTTGAGCTGGGCGATCAGATGAGGGCGAGGTCGAGCTGGACGGGCCGGAGGAGGGTGGTAGTGTCGGAGGGGATCCCATGCTCGGTGGAGGGGTCCATCACAGAGGAAGTTAATACCCATGTTGATGGGTTCTATCCTGTCACTATGATGTTTTTCGGCTATGATTTTGAGGTATGGTTCCACAACACAATATCTTTTGGGTTCTGAAAATTAATTTCAGAGTTATAGGGGGATCGCTATATCAATTGTAATATTTTTTGAGACTAGGTACTTTGTACATATATTTTCAAAAGTTAGGTCTCTATTCATTCTTTCCCGCCCATACCCCTATTGAATGAGGATTAAGTGGATATCGTTATTGTTATTGTAGCGAGTCTTCATCTGAGTATCAGAGACTCTACGAAATTTCTACTTCATTAGTTCCAATTTGTTAGTCCCTTTTTGGGTGTTTGCGTCATTTTAAATTAATTATACTCAATCCCAATTTGTATGTCTATTGTGGGGAGTCCAACTTAACAAGAGAGAACAATCATTACACTTTAAAAATTCAAACTTTCCAAAAAAGGACATTACCTCCAAATTAGACTTGTCATTTCAACTATTGAAAGAAAGGTAAGAAATTTGTACTTTCAATTTTTTAAAAATGAACAAACAATCTGGGATGAGAATAAATTCTATCCATCGCTGGTGTAAAATCTCACTTTTCCACCATCGTTTATTATGGGTCCCATCGAGCGTCTATTATTGTAATCTGAACCGTTCATATTATAAGACCTGCAGTATAGTATTGTCATGCAAAAAATCAGCTTCATTGAAAGTCGATAGATATGTCAAAATTTGAATTTTGGTTTATAAAATGGACGATCTGATTTCTGTCAATAATAATAAAGATAAACTGTCCATTTTACAAAGCAAAATTCAATTTTTGATACTCCTATCGATGTCCGATCAAGTTTATTTTTTGCATGGATATACTAGTATGTGGGGTTTACAAGATAAACAGTTTAGATCAACAATAAACACGCGGTAGAACCGAAAAATGTGGTGGAAAAGTAGAGTTTTCCACCGCCGGTGGAAAAAATTTAATCTCATCTGGAATATGGAAAAGTTAGAAAAGGAACAAAGAGTATGAGACAAACGAAGTATCTTTAAATATATGATATTATAGGTGATTTTTAAAACTTTGCCTAATGGAACTAATCGATATCCATTAAACAAGTTTCAAATTGCTTATGAAAAGTAATATCAATTAGATTATATAAATAGTTTTTATCCAGTTAGATCGAGCAGAACAAAGAATAAAAAAATTGAGACGGAGGGAGTATTTTTTTTAGCTTGGTTGGAACAAGCTGGCCCTAAATTTGGAGAAAGTGGATGGTTAGAGGTGATCATCTCAAGGAAAAGAAGAGGAAGAAGCAATTTTTTTTTTTGCTTAGCAAAAAGATTTTATTAATCTTTGAAGAAGATAATAAAGATTAAACGGATCTCGGGCACACTGGCGCAAAAAGACACCCGAGAATCAATACCAAAGGATGGCAAGAAACCAACCGAACCAAAAAAAATTAGGAGGGCATGTGGAGAGGGAATCTTGGTGGGTAACTAAAACACGGTTAAGGAATTTTATTAGAATTAAATTTTGAACTAATACCGTTGACTTTGACATTTGTGTTTTCAAACTTCCATTAATAGTATATGTTTTAATGTAATTAACTAACTGGATATTAATTCTTAATTGCATGTTTTTAACTTTTTATGTTCACTGTCTCTTCCAATGGTATTATCCTAGTTTTAATTGCCCGGTCTTCTGCGTCGATTTTTCTTTTCTTTGGCTTTTTGCGAATGATCCAGCGCAGACAATGCTAAATAAATATACAAAATCTTGGTGTATTTCTTGCCAGCAAACCTCCACATTAGACGCTACAGCTGCCCATGTAGTTATACAAAAAAGAAAGAAAAAGAGTATAGTGTTCTAAAGTTAATCGTTAATAATACCAAAAAATACGCATTCTCAAAATTCAATCATCCATCAACGACATAGAACGAAAATAGCTTAGAGATCTATTAAAATGGAACTCGACGTTTTTCAGACCCGAACATCATTCAGGAGTTATTCTAATAATATTTTTTTTTCTTTCATTCTTGGACCTGAGACATGCCACTCCCTGAGAATTATACATTCTGTTCATGTATCTATCAATCTCATCAAGCTGTTTTTTTTTTTTGGGGGGGGGGGGGGGGGGGGGGGGGGGGGGGCAAAAATGTTTTTCCGAGGTGTAAGGAATGAACAATTCATATTATCGTCGTGAGCTCGGAATAAGACAGGAAAGGTTGAGTTTTATATAGTACTACTAATTTTGGAGAATAACTCTAAAATTGCTGAAAGAAAAATCTTTAGGCATTTCATTGTTTTTGTTTTTGGGTACGTCGGAAATTCATATAACTAATCAACCAAAGTCCACAGCAGAGTTATAACGAAATTAAAGGATATAACAGGCCGAGATAAGGCCATAAAAATACTAATCTAAAACCTACCTGAGAAGAAGGCTACCTCTAATAAGAACTCCCGTAGGGAGATGGGAATAATAGTCACTGCAACAACCAGCTCGTCGTTTTGTTCGGCTCCCAAGCGAATAAGATGGTCAGCACATTGATTGGCATTGCGGTAAGTGTAGGGGTCAGCCGGTCAGCACATCGATGGCATTTCGCGTTTTCGAGTGGTCTTTCAACCCTTTTTCCTTTTTGTTTGCCTCGTTTACAGAGGTACGTATGAAGGTGCGCTGAAATTGACTTTGAGGAAAGCATTTTATTTTTTTAAAACTGTGGGGTCCACTGGATTAAGTGGAAACCACTTGATTATTTAAACTAATCACAGCTCAGACCGAGTGAATAAAGAGTGTAAACATCAACTTTGACTGTTTCCTATAAATTCGCTTTGACCTCATGAACCCTTGTTAATCCAACTAATTGACGTGTACCTTAATCCTAATTAATAAACTTTTTAGTTATTAAATTATCCAATTTGTGTTCCGGTTCACCCCTGAAAAAATAAGTATTTATTTGCAATTTTCAAACTTAAAAATAACAGACTTACTGGAATAAAAAAAATATGCAGTATGAATATCAAATCCTGCAAAAAAAATTTGAAAAATTATTTTTGTAAGTCTATTATTTTTAAATTTGAAAATAGGTCATTATTTTTTAAGTACTTATTTGAAAAGGTGGAACGGGGACATGCACATCTTTCTAGAAATATAACTAAAGTTTTGGTGGGAATTATTAGGGTTGGGTTAAACGACCAACGCCAACCAGATTTCTTCACCCTTTCCTATGTAAGACTAAGACCATTCTATGGCATGTTTGTTCTGCACCTAGTAATTTTTAATACTCCGTTTTAAAAATAATTTAGGGTGTCCGAACTAACTTAATTTTCGGGGACCTAGTCTCACTTTTCATGTCTAATGGGGTGCCCCATTACGGCGTCGGAACAAAATCTCGTACAGATCGCAATTAATCCTGCTAGTTTGGACAAAAAGAATTTATTATTTTTAAATTAAAAGGATAATAAAGATTAAACCAACCAATAGCACAACGGCAATAGCCACCCAAGAATCATTCATTGTCAAGCGATCATTGTCAAGCGATAGAGGAACGATCGATATTCACATGTGTCATGAAAACAAAAAGAACTGAACATATGGATATTCTACCCCACATTTTAAACAGAATTCAATCAACACTCCACAAAGAGACTACGCGTGACAGATCTCAAACGCGGCTGCACTTGAGGGGTGATATTGTTAAGGAAAATATAGTCCCGCTTGAGAGTGAAATGTGTGATCACTTAATATAATACCTCTTGATTCATTGCTAATTGATCTTTATGAGATGGATATAAAATTTTCAAACACATTAGTATCATCAATGAGATGCTGAAGGATAAAATTAGGAGGAGAATTAAAGACAGCTAAAGTACTATTACAATTAAAATCAAATCTTGCTAGCATATCCATGCAATGATTGGCCTCCCGGAAGACATGCTTAACTTCTGTAGTAGCGACCTGCAATCACAAATGATATTCGTGAGCACACGATCGATTACAAAGATTTAAAGACTTGAAGAGGTCTATCACTTCCTCAGCATCGGTCTCCAGTACTTCAAGCCTATTAGATTGTTAACCAACAACTCATTTAACTTCGTTATTTATACATTCAACACGCCCTCTCATGTGTAGCCAGACTCTCCTAAACACGTGTAAATATATATTTTAATATTAGGTAGGCGGTAAGGTTCGAATACAGGATCTATTGACTGCTCTAATACCCTATTAGATTATTAACCACCAACTCACCTAAAATCTTAAGTTATTCGAGAGAGGGGCAACTTTATAATTACTTGTACCTTCAACAAAGCCCCAAAAAGTTCATTTCAAGAGCAATTTACAGCCCATCTCTCAAGAGCAATTCGCACATGATTATGATAATCCTGAGCAATTTGATATATTCCAGTGTATATAATTGTTAATTGGTTTGGTGTTGTTCTTTTCAAAGATGCAAAGGAAATATGAAAACACTGGCAAAAGTCAACTAGAAAAGTGTCTCCCTCTCTAAACGCGTACAGTAATCAACTCGGTGGTTTTGATTTGCCTTTTTTCCTTCTTTTTTTTTTTTAAAACATGTTGCGTACCTGCTCCCATGCAGTCTTCTTCTTCGTTTAGAGGGCAAGAAAACCATTTTTTAACGTTAACGCGGAAGACAACTCCCATTGGGTGTGCATATAAATAGGATGCACAGGCTCTTACAATGGAAGTGCAAAGAAAAAGAGATCACTACAACAACGAAAATAGATAGAGATCACGGTTTTTTTGGTGTGATCTTTCGCTTTTAATCTCGGTTTCACGAGAGAGAGAGAGAGAGAGAGAGAGAGAGAGAGAGAGAGAGAGAGAGAGAGAGAGAGAGAGAGAGAGAGAGAGAGAGAGAGAGAGAGAGAGAGAGATGAAGTACTCAAGATACATGAACTTGTTGGTTGTTGTTACAGTGGTGGTGTTAGGAATTGTGGGAGATTGTCATGGAGATGAGTTGAAAAGGTGCTTTTACGAGAAGAGTTGTCCCTTAGCCGAGGAGTGAAGAATCGGAAAAGAAGAAGTAATTTACGTGGTTCAGCCACGGATTGTGACTTACATCCACGGGAGAAGGTAGGAGAATTCTTATTCATGGGTTGCTAAAAGAGAGCACCCTCAATATAAATACAATTACATGAGAGCAATCAAGGGAATTAATCCCACGACTTAAGCAGCAAGATAAGCATCCAATCTTCACATAATAGGCAACATAATCACCAAATAATCTGTTACCAAATATGAACATATTTTCCCTCCTTCTCCGCCAACACTCCCCCTCAAGTTGGTACGAAGATATCAATCGAGCCCAACTTGGACAAGAACTCATGAAATTTCACTGATGGCAACCCTTTAGTAAATATGTCGGCTAACTGATCGGCACTACGAACATATGGCATGCTAATTATATTAGCTTGTACCTTCTCCCTCACAAAATGGCAATCAACTTCTATGTGTTTTGTTCTTTCGTGAAATACTGGATTAGACGCAATGTGAATCGCTGCTTGATTGTCACAGAACAACTCGATTGGTTGAGGAGATTCAAAACCCAAATCATGTAAGAGAGCTCGAAGCCAGATTATTTCACTAGTTGTAGATGCCATGGCTCTATATTCGGCTTCTGCACTTGAACGAGCTATGACATTTTGTTTTTTGCTTCTCCATGTAACTAGGTTTCCTCCAACAAAAGTACAATATCCAGTAGTAGAGCGTCGATCAATTGGACTACCTGCCCAATCCGCATCAGTATATCCGACAATCTTTGTGTGCCCATTTCTTCGCATCCATATGCCACGACCAGGACAAAATTTCAAGTACTGAAGAATTCTATGCACTGCATTCAAATGATTAGTTCGCGGAGCATGCATGAATTGACTTACGAGACTTACAGCATAAGTGATATCGGGGCGAGTAATAGTTAAATAAATTAGCTTACCAACAAGCCTCTGATATTGACCAATATCAGTCAAGAGTTCGCCCTCATTCCCAAGTTTCCCATAACTATCAGTAGGGGTTTCAACAGGTTTGACACCTAATTTTCCAGTCTCCTTCAACAAATCCAAAACATACTTCCTTTGGTTCAAGAATAAGCCCTTCTTCGAGTGAGCAATCTCTATCCCCAAAAAATACTTCAAGATGCCCAAGTCTTTAATAGAGAACTTGCTATGCAAAAAAGATTTCAATTTGGCTATTTCTCTCATATCATCTCCTGTGATGATTATGTCATCTACATATACCAAAACAATTGTAGTTCCAGTGGCAGCACGTTTCACAAACAAAGATGAATCGGCTGAGCTTCTTTGAAGACCATTTTCCATAAGAACCACACTAAGCTTTGCATACCACATTCGCGGCGACTGTTTGAGTCCATAAAGAGCTTTATTCAATTTGCACACCAAATGTTTTTGATCTTCTTGAGGATGCCCTGGAGGAATTGACATGTACACCTCCTCTTCTAAGTCTCCATGCAAAAACGCATTTTTCACGTCCATTTGGAACAATAGCCAATTGCAATTAACAGCAACAGACAAAAGAACACGAACTGTGTTCATTTTGGCAACCGGAGCAAAAGTCTCTTTGTAGTCCACCCCATAAGTTTGAGTAAACCCCTTCGCAACTAGTCTTGCTTTATGTCTCTCAATGGTCCCATCGCTCTGATATTTGATTTTATACACCCATTTACATCCGACAGGTTTCTTTCCTTCCGGCAATTGAACAATTTTCCAGGTTTTATTTTGATCAAGTGCAAGAAGTTCCTCCTTCATAGCCTTGCTCCAAACTGATTGCTTATTGGCTTCTTGAAAGCTAGTGGGCTCATCGGAAATAGAGCTCAAAAAAGCAGTGTGGGAATGAGACACATTAGCATATGACAAATAATTTTGAATGGGAAATGTTGAAGCATGATAGGTATAAAAATCTTGCATTTTAGCTGGAGGTTGACTTACTCTAGAAGATCGACGTTGTGGTGGCACATAGATAGAAGGGGCAACTTCATCAGAGGAAGGAACTTCAACAGGAGGGGCCACGGTGGAAGTTTCAGGTGATGCATCTCCTTGTGGACTATCAATAGGATTTGTGTCAACAATAGGAATAGGAATGAAATCATCTAAACACTCCCCCTCAAGCGGATTACCGGTTGGATTCTGAAAAAAAGATGTATCTTCGACAAAACGAACATCACGAGAGATGAACATCTTTTGACTGTGAGGATCAAGACACTTGTATCCCTTTTGAGTCGAGGAGTAACCTAGAAAAACACACTTAGTTGCACGAGCATCAAGTTTGTCTCTGTGAGAGGCATGGACATGAACATAGCATAAACACCCAAAGACACGAATGTGCGAAAGATCAATTTTGCGTTGCTTAAGAGTTTCCAAAGGTGACTTATGCCCAAGAACACGACTTGGAAGTCTATTGATGAGATAGGCAGCGGTAAGCACGCCATAAGACCAATATTTTTTTGGAACATGCATTTGAAACATGAGAGATCGAGTAGTTTCCAAGAGATGACGATTTTTGCGTTCGGCAATTCCATTTTGTTGTGGAGTGTCAACGCAACTAGTTTGATGGATAATTCCTTGGTTACTCGTAAAATCAGCCAAAAGATTTTTTATAAATTCGGTGCCGTTATCAGACCGAAGAACCTTGACATGAGCATTGAATTGAGTGACAATCATGGCATGAAAGGTTTGAAAAACAGTCGCAACTTCACTTTTTTTCTTCAACAAATATATCCATGTGGCACGAGAATGATCATCAATAAACGTGACAAAATATTTAAAACCATCACGAGATTCAACAGGGGCAGGACCCCACAAGTCTGAATGAATTAACTCAAAAGGTTTAGCCGTGACAGATAAAGACGAGCCAAAAGGCAAACGAGTCAATTTAGAAAATTGACAAACTTCACATGGGCTAGAAGAAGGTGCAGTAGGAAAAAGCAAAGACAAATTCCGATCACAGGGATGTCCTAAGCGCTTGTGCCAAAGGTTTGGATGTTGGACACTCAATGCTTGAAAACTAGGCTGGAGGAGGTATAAACCATGAGAATAGATGCCTTCACCAATCTTCTTCCCCGTGACCCGATCCTGAAAAATCACAGAAGTAGGAGAAAAAATAATGTCACAATTCAAGGTGTTAGTAAGTCTGCCAACAGAAAGAAGTTTGGAAGGGAATGATGGAATATAAAGTGCTTCAGAATATGGATGGTCAGAAAAAATTTTCAGTTTACCACATCCATGAATAGGAATGGATGATCCATTGGCAACCGACACAGAATTATTAGTTTCAGGAGTAAACTCACATAAGCTACCACAATCATTAGTAATGTGGTCAGTAGCACCAGAATCCACAATCCAAGTGCAATTTTTAGAGCTTGAGGAAAGAAAAGCTTTAAGGTTACCTGAGACATGAGTAGAGGATGAGGTTTCAATAGAGGAACCTGTTTTATTGTATTGCTGCAAGAGTTTACTCAATTGTCCAACCAAGTCGGAAGCC
The DNA here is from genome assembly GCA_020567845.1 of Rhododendron henanense subsp. lingbaoense. Lineage (NCBI taxonomy): Eukaryota > Viridiplantae > Streptophyta > Magnoliopsida > Ericales > Ericaceae > Rhododendron > Rhododendron henanense. The sequence continues at coordinate 3,600,574 of CM036313.1, forward strand.
TCAGAAGTTACACTATTGGCAGCCCTATCCATCTTTTCTCCTCGTTTGAATTTTGGCTTCAAGTGTGGAAAAAGAATCCAACAACGATCCTTACTATGACCATCTTTGTCACAATGGTCACAGTGACGACCTTTATTAAGAGAAAGATTACCACTTAGCTTCCTTGTGTCAACTTTCCTCTTATCCACCATTAGAGCACTAACTTCAGAATGGATGATAGCAGATTTGGGCTCAATGTTCATTGCTTTCCTCCTAGTTTCTTCCTGTTGGATGCTAGCACAAACACTTGAAAGAGAAGGAATGTCACTGTTAGATCCCATCAAAATTTGGCTTCGAAGATTCTCAAAATCTGGTTTGATGTGGGCCAAAAGCTGAAAGACTTTATCTTGCTCCGCCCTTCGCTGCAATGTTACAAGATCAGTCACAGGAGGGCGATACAAACCAAGTTCATCCCACATGCTCTTCAATTCACCGAAGTATTCGACAAAAGAACGATCTCCTTGTTCGCAATTATTGATAGCTTGCTGCAATTGATAAATACGAGCAGCATTGTGTTGATGCCCATACAAATCCTTCACAGATGTCCAAAGATCTTGAGCACTATCAGCAAAAGTAAAGATTTCAGCAACTTTGGGTTCCATAGAATTGAGAAGCAAAGACATGGTGTACTGATTTTCAGATTTCCATTCACCATACTTCTCAACTTCATCAGTTTTAGGAGGTTTGGACACTATTGGAGGGATTTTAGTTCCATCAATATGCCCATACAATGATTTTCCACCGAGTGCTAGTGCCACGACACGAGACCACGGAACATAATTCAGTCCATTAAGAAGAACTGATGAAAGCCTTGGGGCCGAATTATTTTCTGATTGTCCACCCATCGGTCCCGAAAGAAATAGTACGGAAAAAAAAACTGTCAAGTTTCGATGAGATTTGCAGGAACGTAAAGAAAGGGGTACAATACCTTACCTTCAACCTGCTCTGATACCATGAAGAATCGGAAAAGAAGAAGTAATTTACGTGGTTCAGCCACGGATTGTGACTTACATCCACGGGAGAAGGTAGGAGAATTCTTATTCATGGGTTGCTAAAAGAGAGCACCCTCAATATAAATACAATTACATGAGAGCAATCAAGGGAATTAATCCCACGACTTAAGCAGCAAGATAAGCATCCAATCTTCACATAATAGGCAACATAATCACCAAATAATCTGTTACCAAATATGAACATATTTTCCCTCCTTCTCCGCCAACAAGGAGATTGTTCAGAACATAACATGGAAGCATGTGGCTGCCAATCCTGCATTGCCGGCCAAGTTCCTGAGGATGCATTTCCACGATTGTTTTGTCAGGGTACGTAATTATCTTACCTACATCCCTTCCTCTCATCATCTTCCGTGCATGCATGTCTTTTATCCTTTTTTTACTATAACTCAAGTGTTCGGGCCAGCTTACTCGTCTCGACTAATTTTGAGAGACCAATTCCACCGCTCCTGCGCTTGTGGGGTCTCATACGGCGTACATACGTTCATTTTGTTGTACTTATACATGTACTATATATATTCAGGAAAAACTAATACTTTGTTTGGTTGGTGTGTTTAGGGTTGTGATGGCTCTGTATTGGTGGACTCAACACCAGATAATCAAGCTGAGAAGGCTGCAATCCCAAACCTTTCACTTGCAGGATTTGATGTTATTGACGAAATCAAAACCCAACTTGAGAACGCCTGTCCTGGCAAAGTTTCTTGTGCAGATATAGTTGCTTTGGCTACTAGAGACTCAGTTTCCTTCCAAGTAAGTCTTGGAATGCCAAAAAAAGAAAGAAAGAGCCCGGAACAAACAAAATACACCCTTTATTAGCTTTTTAATCGAACGATTTTTTTTGTTAGTGATTTTTCTGTAAAGTTTTTGGTACAAATATTTACCTTATCAGATTCTTCTCGACGAGAAGAGTCAAGACTATTTTAAGATATGTATTGTAAAAATCATGAAATAGCTCTGATGGTGATTGATGTTGCAGTTCAAGAAATCATTGTGGGAGGTGTACACTGGAAGAAGGGATGGGAACATTTCGCACGCTTCGGAGGCATTGGCCAGCATCCCTTCACCATTTTCCAACTTCACCACCCTTCAACAAGATTTTGCAAACAAAAACCTCTCACTTCATGATCTTGTTGTGCTATCAGGTAAATATACAACACACCTCGTCTGTACTGCACTATTTGCGATAGCTGTGGAGACAGATTTTTAGCTTTTAACTTTAGATTTTGCTTTAAATAAGCAACATGAAAGTAACAAATACCTCACGTGCTTGGTCAGGTGCACATACAATTGGGGTTGGACACTGCAATTTATTCAGCAACAGACTATACAACTTCACCGGAAAAGGCGACTCTGATCCCTCTCTGAACTCAACCTACGCCGCTTTCCTCAGAACAAAATGCAAGAGCCTTTCGGACACCACAACCACGGTGGAAATGGATCCGGGGAGCAGCCTAACTTTCGACAGCCATTACTACACCAATTTGAAGCTAAAGGACGGTCTTTTCCAGTCTGATGCTGCACTCCTCACTAACCATGATGCTAGCAATCTCGTTGACAAGTTGCTCGTAAACGAGGAATTTTTTGCCAAGTTTGGTGAGTCGATGAAGCGAATGGGTGCAGTTGGAGTGCTCACGGGTGATTCAGGAAATATAAGGAAGATATGTACTGTTGTTTTTTTTTGCTCGGCAAACGAAACATTTTATATAACTCGAAATGGGTACATCGAGATAAAAGCATCTAAGCACAAAGCGCTAGGATGCGAAAGAAAGAAAATGCATCCAACAAACAATTGGATAACACACCTCATACTACATTACATTACAATCTTACTTTTCGAATACCATCTAGAAAAAGCTTAAAATCCTCCACTGAGTAGACTTTGATGTCGAACTTCGCCTTCATCCACATCGCGACCCTAGTTTTGACCAATTCCCCCACCTCCCATGGCTGTGTTGTTGAGTTGTTGAAAATGTAGGCATTTCTTACTAGCCAAATAGACCATAAAGTAGCATAGAAACAAGATTCCCAAATATGCTTTTCCAGATTCTTATACCCACTAGCAAGCCACCAACTAGCCAAGTTCGGCACAGAAGATGGGCAGGCCCATTTGATATTCCACCAGTCCATAATTACAGACCAAACAGTCCAGGAAAAGTGACATTGAATGAACAAATGCTGATGGGTTTCAAGATGCAAGGAACACAGAGGGCATAAGGCTAATTGGATCTCACTTATCAAGTTTCTACTCAATAGTACTGACCTTGTAGCCGCTTTCTCCTTGACAGCCATCCACGCGAACACTTCCACCTTTGGAGGGCTCAAATTCTTCCACAGTGATCCCAGGAGAGCGTTGCTTGAATGAAAAGACTGTTCCCACTGGCCATACGCCGATTTAACGCTAAAGTTCCCATCTTCCGTCCATCTCCATTGTAAACAGTCAGACTTGGTTGGAATTAAGGTCACTCCTCGAATTCTCTGTATCAGATTATCCAGCTCTTGGCGCTCTCGCCCAAATGCCCTTCTTCTGAACAACAACTCCCATGAGCCCCCATAAGCATCTCCCCTCATATTGCTGATCAGTTCCCTCTGTTGAGAAGATAGTTGGAACAATCTTGGATAAGCTTCTTTTAATGGTAACTCACCCAACCAGATATGTTCCCAAAACAAGGTAGCATTCCCTGAGTTTACTTTAATTCTAAAGCCCTCTCGAATGGAATACCCCAAATGGGATGAGGGGTTATCCAAAGAGCATATGTCTGCCCAGATTTTTGAAGTGGAACCTGAACCATAGCTGTAGGGAAGCCAGCAATTTACATCCAACCCATATTTTCCTCTAATAACTTTCGCCCAGAGAGAATGTTTATTGTTGCCAAAACGCCACCACCACTTGGCTAGGAGTGCTAGGTTCTGCTGCAACATTCTCTTCACTCCTAACCCACCATCATCTTTCTTCCTTGCTATCTCCTCCCAATTGACCAGATGCATCTTCTTCTTATCGATCGAGTCACCCCAAAAGAACTGTCTTTGTAATTTCTCCAATTTCCTAGCTACTGCAACTGGCATTTTAAATAGAGACATGAAATAAATAGGGACATTACCAGTATTAGAGTTGATCAGAGTCAGCCTTCCCCCTGTCGAGATGCACCTAGTCCTCCAGACACTCAAAACCTTTTCAGTCCTTTCAATAACAGGATCCCAAGTCTTAATCCTGCCTGGGTTCGCACCCAACGGCAGACCTAGATATTTAATGGGAAGTTGTTCCACTTTGCACCCCATTATTTGAGCCAACGCAACCACAGCATCCTGGGAAACATTCACCCCACATAGGGAACTTTTTGAGAAGTTTATTCTCAGACCTGACATCAATTGGAAGCATCTCAGGATCCTTTTGATGTTTGCCATCTCTTCCGGATCATTGTTGCAAAAGAGGATGGTGTCATCCGCAAACTGTAAATGTGATATCGAGACCCCATTACACCCCAGTTTAGTTCCTATAATGATGTTTCTCTCCTTAGCTCGTTCCAGCATTATGTTGAGTGCCTCCGCTACTATGTTAAAGAGAAAAGGTGATAGGGGATCGCCTTGCCTGAGTCCCTTCTGCGTGTGGAATTCTTTAGAAGCTGAACCATTAATCAGTATGGACATAGAGACTGATGAACAACACTCCAAAATCCAACCACACCACCTGTCCCCAAAACCAAACTTTGATAGCATATCACTCAAAAAATTCCAGTTAACACAGTCATACGCCCTTTCAAAGTCTAGTTTTAAAATAAGTCCCCCATGCATGCTATGTTTCCAACTATGGATAGCCTCATTAGCTATGAGGACGCCATCCAAAATTTGCTTCCCACCCACGAAGGCTGCTTGGGCTTCCCCAATTATAGTTGGCATATGCTCTTTAATTCTATTGGCCAACACTTTGGAGAGGACTTTGTAGACCCATCCAACCATACTAATAGGTCTATACTCTTTGAAGGACATTGGACAAGCTACCTTAGGAATCAATGAAACAAAAGTGGAGTTGATACCTTTAGTTAGCTTCGCATTGGCATGGAACTCAGCAAAGAACTGGACGACCGTTCCCTTCATAAAGTCCCAACTTTTCTTTACAAAGGAGAAATTGAAGCCGTCAGGTCCAGGAGCTTTACTACTACTACATCCTTGCATGGCTGCAAAAATTTCCTTCTCCTCAAACTGTTTCTCAAGATGTATTGCTGTCTCCGAACTTAGTTTCCTGGAAAACATCCCTCCCAACCCTGGTCTGATCCTCCTTTCCTCTGAAAAATTGTTTCGAAAGAATTCCGTAGCGGCTTCTCTTATTTGTTCTGGCTCGACCAACACACACCCATTCACCTTTACTGAGCCCACCAAGTTCCTCTTGAATCTATTGTTGGCTGTTATTTGAAAGAATCTAGTGTTTCTATCCCCCAACTTCAACCACTTTACTCTAGACTTCTGTTTCCAAAGGGATTCCGTAAGATTAGAGAGTCTCCAAAATTCTGACTTAACTGCACACCTCTGCGCTTTTTCCTCATCATTCAGAGGTCTATCTTCAGCTAGGATGTCAAACTGATGTAATTTGGCTTCGGTGTCTTGAAGAGCACAATTAATATCCCCAAATTCCTCTTTATTCCACACCTTCAATCTGTCTTTAATAGCTCTCATCTTCTGAACAATGATAAAACCAGCCCATCCGTTCACTTGGACCTCCTCCCATGTTTGTTTAGCTAGTATCAAGCACTTAGGGTCAGAGAGCCAAATGTCCTGAAACCTAAATGGTTTAGGACCCCAATCCCTATTATCATCAAGAAGCATAATAGGACAATGGTCTGAAATTGGTCTAGGTAGACCCCATTGAAGAACCTTGAATCTGTCAAGAAAATTTTGAGACAACAGAAATCTATCCAAGCGGCTGTGGATAGCATGGTCTTGATAGTTTGTCCAGGTAAACTTCCTACCCATCATAGGTATATCCAAAACTTCCATGTTGTTACAAAACTCCATAAAGTCCCTCATGCCTCTCTCCACCCTCAAGCATCCCACCCTTTCAGTCACATCTTTAATTTCATTGAAATCCCCCCCCATGCACCACGGGTCCAGGGAATTAGATTTAAGGATCAACAATTCCTCCCAAAGAATTCTACGGGAGACAACTAAGTTAGGAGCATAGACATTCACTAAGGTGCAGGAGAAACCATTGATTGTCCCTTGCACAAGAATGAAGTATCTATGAACAACCACTGAAGATGCTTTGAAGAAATCACCATTCCAAACAGTAATTAAGCCCCCAGAGGCACCCTCAGAATTAGAGCAGGCAAATTCAAAATTGCTTGCCCCCCATATACGTTGTAACATAAGGCGCTCTATTGACTCCAATTTAGTCTCCTGAACAAACAACATATCCGGTCTCCTTTTCTTAATTAATTTCGACAAAAACCTCTTTTTTCCACTACTCCCTAATCCTCTAATATTCCAAGACACAATCTGCATCAAAACTGACTGGCCAAAATGTGTTCACCGCAATTAGTTATTCAGAAAAAACTAATTACCAGCCACCCTCTCACACACGAGGGATGCCTCCTTAATCTCAACCTCAATCATCTTTTTCAAAATTCGATCATCATTGGGACGAAAATTAACATTCAATTGAGACCCAATAGCCATGGTTGCACGTACCTCATCGACGATGTGTTGTGAACTTTGGGCTGAAACTGCAGGAGAATTTGACTCAGATCCGTCCTCACCCACTTCCTTCGAAAACTCCTCGTAAATCTGGATGAGATTCGACATCTGTCTTCGTCTTCTCCTTCGACATCCTGCATCGTTTAGGTCCACCATGAGATTGATACTTGGAGCGGTAGAAGTTTGAGGCGAACACACCACCATCTGGTTTGAGGGATCGGAAATAGACTCCTCTGACAGCATAGAGTTCTCCGCCCTTGGTTTCAATCCAGGGAAAATAGATAAGGGCTCCCGACCCTCCTTTAGGGCCTGATTCTGAAAAGAGCCAAACTCACACCCTTCTTTTAATATTTCAGGCCCACCCATCTCGGCCTCATTGCAACTTTGGCCCAGTAAATGGGCTTGATTCAGGACCCGGACCCGATTCTTGGTAGAACCCAAATCACACCCTTGTTTTATTATTTCAGGCCCACATAATTCATCCTCATTATACCTTTGGCCCAGCAAGTGGGCTTGAGGTAAAGGTTCTGACTCCTCCACAACGGATTCAACGACCCCCACATCATTCTTGTTTGTAGCACTGATACGCAATAAATGCTCGTCATCTCCCTGCTGCATTGAGTCCCGAACCTCGTCCTGACCTGTCCCTTTCCACTGCGAAACCCTCTCATTTGCTGGACTGAGTATTCTGACCTTCTCAACTACCACCCTTCTCTCATTGGATGGCTTTTGAAACCTGCTTTCCACGTCATCGTCTTCTACCTCCTTCTCCAACATCTTTGTATTCCTATCACCTTCCGCCTGTAAGTCCACCATAGCCACCGTGTTCTGCAATGGCCGGGCCCAGCTTCCTATCTCATCTGGATGAGCAAAAGAAGCTTCTTCTCTAACCAACACCTCATAACTCACTCCGAACACCTCCATGTGGATCCATCTTTCTATCCTTGATGTCTCTTCCGTAGCTATGAGGAGTTTTCCTTCTGCGAAAGATCGATCCTTTAGGGTTTCCTCATCCACCATAATAAAATTCCCCCACATCTCCCCAATACGTTTGAATGTCTCTACATTCCAGGTGTTAAGAGGAACACCCACACAGCTTAGCCACACAAACCTTTCAAGGCTGGCAGGCTCACCTTGCCAAGGTTTCACCTTGTCAAACCATCTTTCCATCCACGGCCCCTTGATAAGAGTATCTCTAATCTTGCTGTCATGAAATGTGATGAGCACCGATCTCCCTCCCACTGATCGAAACTGGACTGTCTCAAGGTGCACCTTGCTGAAGCTTTCGGACAGCACTCTCAATGGAACCACCCTTCTCAAAACCGCCACCGCACTTCGCAGTAGCCAACCATTTCCAACACCGTCCGACTTGATGGTGATTTCTCGATCCTTGTCAGTAGCTAAGTTGGAAGTTTCACCTCTCAGCGCCTGTACAAAAGTTCTCCTAGGATTTTTCTTGTTCCAGAAAATACTCCCATGTTCATTAATGGTAACCACCCCTTCACCATTAATGTTGCTTGGACTAACCTTCTGACAAGATCCATGTGCCTTTCCTTCGTGGAAACTAGGCAAGGTGGGCTTCCTTTTTTCATTCATCAGATCAAAGCAAGCCTCTTTCACAAACAACTTCTTGTCATCCACCCACACACCATTCAATTTAGAGACTGCCAAGCCAGCCGACACATGACACCCATATCTAACAAAACCAAATTTATTACCCGTGCATTTACTTCTCTTCCTCGGAATAAAAGCATCCCTAACCACCCCAAACTTGTTGAAAGTTCGAGATAGCCAGTGATGATCCCTGTCCTCAGGAATGTTGTCAACGAACAGAGTAAAAATCTCCTTCTCCACAGTCTGTCCACTGATACGTGAACTGTGATGCCTAATCACTGGAATCCATCCACCATGATCTCTGCTCGCCGTAGCTGTGATATGGGTCTTCCCCTTCACTCCAATACGCTCTCTCTCTCTCTCTCTCTCTCTAGCTCTCACTCTTTCCATTTTCTTTATGATGGATATGTACTGTTGTTAATTGATTCTTTTGCGATTGTATTTTTTTTTGGAATGTTGTTCAATTCGATGATTCTTTGGGGATTGTATTTGGATTTTAGATTCGTGGGGGGATTGATGTGAAGGAAAAATAAAAGACGAGCGATTTCAAGAGGAAGAAATTCGAATTCATCGATCGTCTTTTCTTTTCGCTTCAAAAATCATTACACAAATCTAGGAACCAAACACGAGTTTATTTTGAGAGGCTTTGTGTGTTAGTTGAAGTAAGCTAAAAAGTCTTCTTCAATTTTCTTTCATTTTTGCAATGAAGTGATTGTTTTGTAATTTCGTTTTTCAGTTATGATAATTATTTCATGGGGTTTCTTTGCAGCTTATATACATGAGATATTGTAATTTGGAAAATCCAACTGTATATTTCCTATTTCATAGAAAAAGTTAGAGAAGATATAAGAAAGTTAGAAAAAAACACACGATTGCACTTTGATCCCATTCGCTGAGAAACTGGCCAAAACACAACACGAGAAGAACAATCAAGTAAGAAACAAAGAACAAGACAAAGATCTTACATGGTTCTCAAAACGTGTAATTGAATACATTCACAGCTCCCGTTTGTGGGGGAAATGTCCAAGAGTACTACATGCATATGGGATCCGGGGGCTCTATTGCGCGCATGAGGCAGCAGCCCCTACCCAGTACAAAAAACGGCAACGTTTTGAGGGGAAAAAAAATATTCTTATCTTAAATTTGCAATCATATGGAACAGAAACGTGATTATGAGAGCCTTAGAGATAAAATTTGATTATGTCTCTTTAGAATGATATGATCAGAATAATAAAATCTTCACACCCGTTCAAACGGGTTAAAAATTGAAGCACTTAATTTTTTAACCATATTTTTTAATATATAAATGGTCTCAACAAATTAAGTGCTCAAATTTTCATTCCGTTTGAATCAGTGCAAAGATCTTGTTATTCTTATCATATTATTCTAAAGAGTCATAATTAATTTTTGTTTATAGGACTATAATAATCACATTTCTGCTCCACAAGGTCCTAAATAAAAAGCATATACTTAATATGAGAACCCTAGAGATAAAAATGAATTACGACCCTTTAGAATTATATGATCAGAATAACAAGATCTTTGCACTGATTCAAACGGAGTGAAAATTTGAGCACTTAATTTTTTGAGACCATTTATATATTAAAAAATATGGTTAAAAAATTAAGTGCTCCAATTTTTAACCCGTTTGAACGGGTGTGAAGATTTTATTATTCTGATCATATCATTCTAAAGAGACATAATCAAATTTTATTTATAAGGCTCTCATAATCACGTTTCTGCTCCATAGGATTGCAAATTGAAGATAAGAATTTTTTTTCCTCTCAAAACGTTGCCGTTTTTTGTACTGGGTAGGGGCTGCTGCCTCATGCGCGCAGTAGAGCCCCCGGATCCATGCATACGGTAGTGCTTTTAGAGCACCATTAAATCATTTTATCGAGGGCATTCTTCGTAATTAAGGAGAGTACGACTAAGTTACGCTAGCATTAATGAGGTAGAATGATGTGTATTTGGTCAAAGTTATTCAAGTCCCATTTCTTGAATATCTTAATTAGAGTTTTCAGGTCAACTTGAGTGCACTTCAACTAATTGTTAGAAAATCAATTTTCTTGTTGGGGATCCATTTAAAACCAGGAAAAAGCCCAAAGCCCTAAAAGGAACTCGACGTTTTTCAGATCCCGAACATCATTCAGGAGTTATTCTTTACTGAAATTTAAAGAAGGGGAAATTACAGTAACCCCCCTTTAACTACCATCCGGTCACACATTGCCCCCTTTAACTATAAAATTCAACACTTAACCCCCTTTAACTACCATTTCGCTGAAATCGTGAGGATGCCGTTAACAGAAGTGTGGGATTTACCTTATTACCCCTTTTCTTTTGCATTACATATACATACGCATATGGGAGACTGAAATCTGCATTGTACACATTCAAAAAAAAAAACTGCATCGTACAAGTCGGGGGAACACCCAGGGGTTCAACCTCACCACTCTCCGAAAACACACGTCAAAAGCACAGACGGTAAAACCAGTCTCCTCCACTTCGTATTCGAACAAGTAGCTTGACCAAAAGGCTAGCGCAATAAATTGAATCAAAACCTTGGTTTTGGAACAAGCGATTATAATCCAAAAACAAACGATTTTGATGGTGGAGACACAAGAGAAGAGTACTTACAGCTAGGGTTACCAGCGTTGGAAACCCTAAACGCAAATTTCACAAACGTGAAGAAATCAGCTGGGATAGAAATCAGCGGTGAGAAGGAGAGGGGAGAATCCGTTGCCGTTGTTTGGGATTGTGAAGACCGGAACACGAGCCGACTCAGTCAAGTGACAGAGGGAGCACGAAATCAAAATCAACCAGGGGAGAAATCAAAATCAAAATCAACCACGAAATCAAAATCAAGTGACAGAGGGAGCACCGACGTCGCACTCGACGGGTCATTCACTGAACTAACCAGGGGAGAATTTGGAGAGGTACACGTTGAGATTATCGGCGGAATTGAGGAGGGAAATGATGAGTCGTCAATCCGGTGGAAGATTGAAACGGATGATTAGCTGCGTCGTCGTTTTGTTGATGTCGAAAGGGAGTTCGAGGAGAGGAGGGGAAGGGAGTAGTAGCAGGGGCTGGTCGGATAGGTGGGTTTTCTCGATGGCGCCGCCGTTTTTATCGAGGGCGCGTCTTGTTGAGCCGCCGGAGGTGGGGTTTGAAGGGGATTTAATGGTGGCGGTGGTGAGTTGGAGAGAGAGAGAGAGAGAGAGAGAGAGAGAGAGAGAGAGAGAGAGGGGGGGGGGGGGAGAACTGCTGCAACTGCAGCTATAATTTTAGAGAGAGAGAGAAAGAGAGATGGGTTTTACATATGAAAGTGGAGATGAGGGCAAAGTGGTCCACTAATTGAGTTCCGTCCAAATAATTAACAGATTGCAAACGGTATCTTCACGATTTCGGCAAAATGGTAGTTAAAGGGGGTTAAGTGTTGAATTTTATAGTTAAAGGGGGCAATGTGTGACCGGATGGTAGTTAAAAGGGGGTTACTGTAATTTCCCCTTTAAAGAAATATCTTGGAAAGGACGATTTTTATGTGAATTAGGACTGAAAAGAAGAACAAGTTTTCTCTTCTGAGAGAGTGTTTCTTGTAGACCTAACCTTTTTTCTCTTTTTCATTCTTGGACCTGAGACATGCCACTCCCAGAGAATTATACATTCTGTTCATGTATCTATCAATCTCATCAAGCTGTTTTTTTTTTTTTTTTTTTTTGGGGGGGGGGGGGGGGGGGGGGGGAGGAATGAACAATTCATATTATCGTTGTGAGTTCGGAATAAGACAGGAAAGGTTGAGTTTTATATAGTACTACTAATTTTGGAGAATAACTCTCAAATTGCAGAAAGAAAAATCTTTAGGCATTTCATTGTTTTTGTTTTTGGGTACGTCGAAAATTCATATAACTAATCAACCATAGTCCACATCAGAGTCATAGCGAAGTTAAAGGATAGAACAAGCCGAGATAAGGCCATAAAAACACTAATCTAAAACCTGTCTGAGAAGAAGGCTATCTCTAATCAAGAACTGTTGCGTCCTAAAACCGCTCCCTTCTCTCTCTTACTTTTGGCGATTTGGGCGATTCCCATTCTAGGTCTTTCTTCTGCCGCCGCTGCCTGGGGGGGGGGGGGGGGGGGGGGGGGGGGTGGAGGTGCTCCTCCCTCCCTCCTCCCCCCGGGCTCCTCTCTTCCTCCTCCATCTCCCCCTTTTCCCTCTCTCTCTTTCCCTCTACCTTTCTGATCGAAGCTATCTCTCTTCCCTCTGCTTGCTGCTGCTTTTGCGTTTTTCACCGCCCTCCCCTGCGTGGGAGGGTGTGGTGGTGCTGGTCTCCGCCGCCGGTCGGAGGTTCCTTGGTCCCTCCGGGAGCCTAGCGGTGTTGGGTGGGGCGGGGAGTTTCAGAGCAGCAGGGGTTTGGTTGTTTGGCGGAGATCTGGCGGGTGGTGCGGTTTGTGGCAGTGGGTGGAGGTGCGGTGGTGTTTGGGTGGTGTATTGTAGGTTGTTTTTCGGTTTAACTTTTGTTTTGCAGGTTTCAATTTATTCAAAAACGATCGGTAAAATTGCGATTTCGATCGGTTATGCTTCCTTCCGGTGGTGGTGAGATGGATGTGATTCACATGGCTGGGTTGCTCAGGTCGTTTTGTGTGCCGAAGTCCGGTCAGCGGCCAATCCGAGTTTTTCAGTCAGGCGATGGGTCAACATTTTCGTCGCTCCGGGCTTTTACTATTGCAGATCAGGATCGGTTGCTGTGGGGTTTCGCTGGGAACTGATGTTGGTGGTGGTGTGTCCCTCTTTGCCTTGTCCGTCCTCGGCCTTCATTTCCGTAGGCCGTTTCTCCCGCCGCTGGTCTCTACATCTGGGAGAGGCCGGCTCAGCTTAACGGCGAGGCTGGGCTACGGTGTTTTGTGCGGCTGTGGAGGTTGATGGTGGCTAGGGTTTGAGGGTTGGTTTGGGTGGGCCGGTCCAAGGCGTGGGCCGGATTTGGGTGTTTTTGGGACTTTCTTTGTTTTTTCTGGGTTTAGGGTTGGGCTCTATTGCTTATTTTTTTGGACCCTTATTGACCTTTGGGTGTTCCAGGCTTTTGCCATTGAGATGTATTGTCCAAGTCTCTGTTGGATCCTCTTTCCCTTTCCCCCGTTTTTTAATAAAATTTAATTTTGCCGATCAAAAAAAAAATCAAGAACTCCCGTAGGGAGATGGGAATAATAGTCACCGCAACAACCAGCTCGTCGTTTTGTTCGGCTCCCAAGCGAGCAAGATGATCAGCACATTGATTGGCGTTGCGGTAAGTGTGGGTCAGCACATTAATGGCATTTTGCGTTTTCGAGTGGTCTTTAAACCCTTTTCCCTTTTTGGTTTGCCTCGTTTACAGAGGTATGAAGGTGAGCTGAACTTGACTTTGAGGAAACCATTATATTTTTAAAACTGTGGGGTCCACTGGATTAAGTGGAAACAACTGATTATTTAAACTAATCACAGCTCAGACCGAGTGAATAAAGAGTGTAAACATCAACTTTGACTGTTTCCTATAAATTCGCTTTGACCTCATGAACCCTTGTTAATCCAACTAATTAATTGACGTGTACCTTAATCCTAATTAATAAACTTTTTAGTTATTAAATTATCCAATTTGTGTTCCGGTTTACCCCTGAAAAAATATAAGTACTTATTTGTAATTTTCAAATTTAAAAATAACAGGCTTACTGAAATAAAAAAAATGCAATATGAATCTCAAACCCTGCAAAAAAAAAAAAATTTGAAAAATTATTTTTGTAAGTCCATTATTTTTAAATTTGAAAATAAATCATTATTTTTTAAGTATTTATTTGAGAAAGTGGAACGGGAACATGCACATCTTTCTAGAAATATAACTAAAGTTTTGGTGCGAATTATTAGGGTTGGGTTAAACTTTAACCAACGCCAACCAGATTTCTTCATCCTTTCCTATGTAAGACTAAGACCATTCTATGGCATGTTTGTTCTGCACCTAGTAATTTTTAATACTCCATTTTTAAAATAATTTAGGGTATCCGAACTAGCTTAATTTTTGGAAACCTAATCCCATTTTTCATGACTAATGGGGTGCCCCATTACGCCGGAACAAAATCTCGTACAGAGCAGCCTTGCTCATTAGAATTGATAGCACATATATGCATAGGTTTGGATAATTCAATTTTACATTGCATCAATCGGTTTTCGCTTAAAATTCTACGGCATTTGTATTTAACGCACTCAATGTACACATAGAGGTCAGACACGATCATATATAATGTATCATGTAGTATATGTTATTAAATCTCGAGCAATTTTTTGATCAAGAATATGTACAACAATGATTTAATAGGAAAAAAATGAAATCCATGCTACTTAATTGATTTTCCTCACATTTTCTCTGCCCACCGCATATTCTTCACAAGTCCTTGATAAAATTATATAAACCTTACCAATTTAGAGAAGTTTCATTCAATCTTTTCATAGGCCGGCAAAAAGAATTTATTAATTTTTAGAAAGGATAACAAATATAAACTGGCCAAGGACACAAAGACAATCGCCACCCAAGAATATCCTACGATTTCTTGTTGAGAAGAAATCATACCTTATTTTAAGAATTGGAACACAAACGCATTCTGAATCATTTGATCTAATTATGACGGTATCCAAACCATTTAGAGAAAACCAAAATTCGAAGTTCGAATAGAAGAAAGAACATATTTCGATCATGTATTGCACGACTCAGGCACGAGAAAGCCTCATTATGATAGACCCTATTTGGGAGACTTGAAATTTTCCATCCTAAAAGGCTATTTCTCATACATTAAACACTTATTTTCATATATCCAATAGATTTTTAGATTATAATTAAGTATATATAAATATTACATCATATTATATTTGTTTTTATTAACGTATCTTACGATACGTGATACGTATCCCGATTTAAAAACATTGCTCAAGAGCGATTTGCACATGATTTTGATATTCCTGCCATGTGTATCATTGTTAATTAATTGGTTTGGTGTTGTTCTTTTCAAACGTGCAAAGGAAGAAATATGAACACAGGCAAAAGTCAACGAGAAAAATGTCTCCCTCCCTCTCTATCCGCGTACAGTAATCAACTCGGGTTTTGATTTGGCGCCTTTTTTTTTTCTTCCTTTTTTTAGAACATGTTGCTTACCTGCTCCCATGCAAGAGGATCCCTGACCTTCTTCTTCTTCATTTAGTTTAGACTTTAGAGGGGCAAGAAAACCATTTTTTTAACGTTAACGCGGAAGACAACACCCCTCGGCTGTGCATATAAATAGGATGCACAGGCTCTTACAATGGAAGTGCAAAGAAAAAGAGATCACTATAACAACGAAAATAGATAGAGATCACGGTTTTTTTGGTGTGATCTTTCGCTTTTAATCT
The DNA here is from genome assembly GCA_020567845.1 of Rhododendron henanense subsp. lingbaoense. Classification (NCBI taxonomy): domain Eukaryota; kingdom Viridiplantae; phylum Streptophyta; class Magnoliopsida; order Ericales; family Ericaceae; genus Rhododendron; species Rhododendron henanense. The sequence continues at coordinate 3,616,327 of CM036313.1, forward strand.
CGGTTTCACGAGAGAGAGAGAGATGAAGTACTCAAGATACATGAACTTGTTGGTTGTTGCTACAGTGGTGGTGTTAGGAATTGTGGGAGATTGTCATGGAGATGAGTTGAAAAGGTGCTTTTACGAAAAGAGTTGTCCCTTAGCCGAGGAGATTGTTCAGAACATAACATGGAAGCATGTGGCTGCCAATCCTGCATTGCCAGCCAAGTTCCTGAGGATGCATTTCCACGATTGTTTTGTCAGGGTACGTAATTATCTTACCTACATCCCTTCCTCTCATCTTCCGTGCATGCATGTCTTTTATCCTTTTTTTACTATAACTCAAGTGTCCGGGCCAGCTTACTCGTCTCGACTAATTTTGAGAGACCAATTCCACCGCTCCTGCGCTTGTGGGGTCTCATACGGCGTACATACGTTCATTTTGTTGTACTTATACATGTACTATATATATTCAGGAAAAACTAATACTTTGTTTGGTTGGTGTGTTTAGGGTTGTGATGGCTCTGTATTGGTGGACTCAACACCAGATAATCAAGCTGAGAAGGCTGCAATCCCAAACCTTTCACTTGCAGGATTTGATGTTATTGATGAAATCAAAACCCAACTTGAGAACGCCTGTCCTGGCAAAGTTTCTTGTGCAGATATTGTTGCTTTGGCTGCTAGAGACTCAGTTTCCTTCCAAGTAAGTCTTCAAATGCCAAAAAAAAAAAAAACCGGAACAAACAATTACTCTTTATAATTAGGCTCTGTTTGGATTTTTTTTTAATTTTTCAGTTTCTTGTTTTTGTTTTCTATATTTTTTGAAACAGGCACTATAAACATGTTTGTGTTACTGTTTTTGTTTACAAAATACATAATCAATTCCACTAGTTTACAGATTTTAGAAACACAAAAATTGCGTTTTCATTTGTTTTAAAAATACTTTCAGCAGCCCAAAAAATAAATAAACAAAAACTATCATGGTCACCAAACATGTATTTTGTTTTTATTTTTTGATAAATAAACAAAAACTCATTTCTCTTGTTTTTCATAAACGAAAAACAGTCAACTTTACCAAACAGAGCCTTAGCTTTTTAATCAAATGGTTCTTTTTTTGTTAGTGATTTTTCTGTAAAATTTTTGGTTCAAACATTTGCCTTATCGGATTCTTCTCGACGAGAAGAGTCGGACTATTTTAGTATATGTATTGCTGAGTAAAAATCATGAAATAGCTCTGATGGTGATTAATGCTGCAGTTCAAGAAATCATTGTGGGAGGTGTACACTGGAAGGAGGGATGGGAACATTTCGCGCGCTTCGGAGGCATTGGCCAACATCCCTTCACCATTTTCCAACTTCACCACCCTTCAACAAGATTTTGCAAACAAAAATCTCTCACTTCATGATCTTGTTGTGCTATCGGGTAAATATACAACACACCTCGGTAGTACTGTTTGCGATAGCTGTGGAAACAGATTTTTCGCTTTTAACTTTAGATTTTGCTTTAAATAAGCAACATGGAAGTAACAAATACCTCGCGTGCTTGGTCAGGTGCACATACAATTGGGGTTGGACACTGCAATTTATTCAGCAACAGACTATACAACTTCACCGGAAAAGGCGATTCCGATCCCTCTCTGAACTCAACCTACGCCGCTTTCCTCAGAACAAAATGCGAGAGCCTTTCGGACGCCACAACCACGGTGGAAATGGATCCGGGGAGCAGCCTAAGTTTCGACAGCCATTACTACAGCAACTTGAAGCTAAATGACGGTCTTTTCCAGTCTGATGCTGCACTCCTCACCAACTGTGATGCTAGCGATCTCGTTGACAAGTTGCTCATAAACGAGGAATTTTTTGCCAAGTTTGGTGAGTCGATGAAGCGAATGGGTGCAGTTGGAGTGCTCACGGGTGATTCAGGAAATATAAGGAAGATATGTACTGTTGTTAATTGATTCTTTTGCGATTGTATTTTTTATTGTAATGTTGTTCGTTGATTTTTTGGGGATTGTATTTGGATTTTAGATTCGTGGGGGATTGATGCGAAGGAAAAATAAAAGACGAGCGATTTCAAGAGGAAGAAATTCGAATTCATCGATCGTCTTTTTCTTTTCGCTTCATATAAATCATTACACAAATCTAGGAACCAAACACGAGTTTATTTTGTGAGGCATTGTGTGTTAGTTGAAGTAAGCTAAAAAGTCTTCTTCAATTTTCTCTCATTTTTCCATTGAAGTGATTGTTAAGGTTGTGTTTGTTTGCAAGTTTTGTTTTGTTTTTCAATCATTATCCTATTTCTTTCTCCAATCATTACCTTATTTCTCAAATTATTACTTTGTCATCCCTCTCTATCTCTTTCCAATCATTACCCATATTTTCAATCATTACCCTATTTCTCTCTCCACCCACTATCAAAACTAAACTAAACTAAAATGTCAACCAAACAAAGCCTTTATAATTTCGTTTTTCAGTTATGATAATTATTTCAAGGGGTTTCAGAAAACACATGATTGCACTTTGATCCCATTCACTGAGAAATCGGCCAAAACACAACACGAGAAGAACAATCAAGCAAGAAACAAAGAACAAGACAAAGACCTTACATTGTTCTCATCTTTTGGAAACGCCCCGACATCTCTTTTTACACTGTCGATTCTAATGGGAGGTTTGGTCTTTGATTTTGGATTGGTGGCATGTGAAATGGGTGTGTCCTGAATCTTTGGTAGATCTCTTTACCTGGTGGTTTGATAATAGATTCAGGAATTTGGAGAATCATTTATGGGAAGCGACTTTCTTTGCTACAATTTGGTCCTTGTGGTTGGTGAGGAATGACTTTGTGTTCAATAATGTTTTGACAGAAGTAGGGCAAGTAGATGAGCTGATAAAAACCAGAGTTGTGATGTGGATTAAGGTAAAGTTCGATATTAAGGTATACACGGTGGAGGATTTTAAGGGCCTCCTTGATGGAATTAGAAAGGTGAAAGTGTAGTGTATGTCTGAGGAGTGGTTCCATCCAACTCTCTGTTGGATGTTTGTTTTGTTCTTCTTTGTTTAACCTCGTAAGCATTGTATGCTTTCGATGTTCCCCTCGTTGTACCCCTTTCGAGTTTTATAAAAAGTTTCATTTGCCGAGAAAAAAAAAAAAGACCTTACATTGTTCTCGAAACGTGTAATTGAATACATCCACAACTCCCGTTTGTGGGGGAAATGTCCAAGAGTACTACATGCATATGGTGGTGCTTTTAGAGTACCATTAAATCATTTTATCGAGGGCGTTCTTCGTAATTAAGGAGAGTACGACTAAGTTACGCCAGCATTAATGAGGTGGAATGATGTGTATTCGGTCAAAGTTATTCAAGACCCATTTTTTGAATATCTTAATTAGAGTTTTCAGGTCAACTTAAGTGCACTTCAACTAATTGTTAGAAAATCAATTTTCTTGTTGGGGATCCATTTAAAACCAGGAAAAAGCCCAAAGCCCTAAAAGGAACTCGTCCTGTAATTGGTGGGCCTAATCTGATCCAACAAGGTTAATTTCCAATTTTCTCTAATGTTGCATGGGCCCATTAAAAGTCCACTTTTACAATACAAGTATGAGAGGCTTACAATCATAAGGATAGGGCCTTTGTGGGCTACCAAGGCATGGGCTTGTAGGAGAACCTATCTACATGGCCTTGAACAAAAGCCCAAACCCAATCATGGGGCCCAATAAATGCAGTACTCTATTACTCATTTACCAGCCCACTTTCACTTTTGACTTTTTCATCCCATAATCGCAATCAGGCGGAGCCAGAATTTCGATACGAGGAGTGCTAGCTAAGAGACATGTTTGGACCAAGGCATGCTCAAGAAACGTGGATCTAGTGCTGGTTTTCTTTGGAATTTCTAGGCATCACGATTGGTCTATCTGTGGCTCATTCAATTTTTTGTTAGATGTAATTTTCTTTTCTTATCTTATCCTTTCTCTCTCTTGGCTTTTATCTGCGTCAAGACTTCTTGTGGCTGATTTAGCCTTCTCGATATATCCTTCGTCGAGTTATAATAAAATTTTGTTGCCGATAAAATAAAAAAAAGAGACATGTTTTCTGTTGAAAATGCACTCCTTGAATGCTATAGATTTGGGATTCTAATATATACCGAAGTCCGAAATTAAGTACGATGCCCCAATGCAGCGACAAGCTGTATATAGTTAGGTATTTTCTTTTTTCTTAAGATAATTAAAATACCCATGTACGCACTTATTCTTTGTTTATGAAAGAACTTAAGAAAATTTTGAATGACAATATAAAATAACTTGAATTTGTCAACCCAAAACTAATTAGATACAGTAATATATGGCAATTATGTACTCTATTTTCTGTATCCCACTCTTCCTATATATCCTGATAGCCCCAACTAAAATGCCTTTAGCGTCGTCTTACGTTACATATACTTTTTTCGACTTTGAGATATATTTTTATACTTTTTTATTTCTCTTGTCGAGACGAATAATGTGATGTAAAATTTTTGAAAGATTATTGGTTTAGAGGGCAAACTTGGGCTTTAATTTGCTAGGTACTGTAGTAATTTTTTTTTTTGGGTCTCGAAACATAAATGGATTGGCATTTTAATTATCGATTCAAAACATAAATGATGATGAGTTGGCATTTTATTTTACAATAAAATAAATGGAGAGATTATTCAGTGTCTTGGGGCACCGCCCCAAGGGGCATTGAATAATTTTTCAAATAAATGAGGGGTCACCCCCAAACAATTAAATGAGTTGGCATTTTATTTTTTTTAAAAATAAGTGAGTGGTCCAGAATCAAATTACATTTGAGGTGGATTCATTTGCCAACCAGCTAGCTAGAGTTGAGGAAATTTTCCAATTTTGTAGTATTACCTAAGAAAATTGAGGAATTTTTTTTTTGGCAAAAGGTGGTTTCAAATAAGCATTCGACACGTACGTATGATTCATTGAATCAATTTTGCGAAGAATTAATTTAAATTGGTTGACTAATTTCCAGGCTCAAAGAAGTCTACGTGCATGCATGCTTGTTTTTTAGTAATTAATCTAACAATATGCTACCAACTTATACAAGTAAGAGGAATATTAATTGCTTCCAAAATACTAATACTATATGTACTCATGAATGAAAATCCTGTTTAGAAAATTAATTAAAATAGCTAAGAAGGAGAGGAATATTAATTGCTTCCAAAATAATACTATATATACGTACTGAATGAAATCCTGTTTAGAAAATTAAAATAGCTGAGAAGGTTGGTAGACCTTATAATATTTCATTTCATTCAACTAATTAGTACAAAGGAAATTGTAGCAAACTTTGTTTCTGGGTTCATATATTACTCAAATCAAAACTATAAAAAAAAAAAAAAAAAGGCTGATAAGAAATGCTAACGTAACTCAAATCCCACTTTCTATCCTCTAAAACGAAAAAAAGAACGAAACCTTGAGAAATAATACGTAAAAGATAAAATACAATAATTTGATGTACTGTGTATCGGGAATGACGAATCCTTGTTATTAAAGAGAAAATTCTTGTTATTAACGACCCCGACATTTTGGCGGCCCAAGGTGACCTTTGGAGAGAGAGAGAGAGAGCGCACTCTCTAATTTGGGGAGAAGGGGAGAGGAACAAGAACCTAGCTACGCTAGGAAATATAGGTTATAATAACAAGAACGAAATTAATACTAACAAGGATTCTTGTTCCTCTCCCCTATACACAGTTATGTACGTTAGTATTCTGTTATGACAGCTTAGGCTGTTTTTCTGGTAAAAGAGAATTTCTGAAAGTGGTTGTGGTTGTGGTTGGTAGGTTAGGCTTCGGGTTATAATAACAAAACAAAAAGAATTGGTAGAAGAGTAAAGTAGTCAGGAGCATCGCCACGTGGTGCTTCGGACCACTCTAGAATCACACATTTATGTGCGGTCCGTACATTTAGTCGTAGATTCCATGAGATTGTGTGGTTGTGGAGTGGTTCGGAACACCACGTGGCGGTGCTTCCGGACTACTGCATGATATGTCACTTGGTCGGAGGATTTACCAAGGGAAAAAAAAAATGATGAAAAAGCACTAGATTACACACCCTTGTATATGTGGCTGATTCACCTTAAATTCATTGTACGTTATGGGGTTTTATCTTGATGTGATGAATTGTTATATAAATGTTCTCAATTTCAAGGAAATTGTCACGAGTTCAAGACAATTTAAAACGGTGCATATATATAGGCCGTGCCCAACTAATTAATCAGGTATGTGTATCGTAGCATTTTCGAAGAATGAAAGGTCAAGACATAGTCTAATGGAATAAACATTACCAGTTAATTCTAATGCACTGTTAATTAGTTTGGTCTCTTTGGAGTTATAGCTTCCTTTGTTTGGTGTCCAAGGCTTTTTAGTGCGTTTTTGCCAGGCTTTGGTGTCGGTCTTTCGGTTTTGCTTCGGAATCTCATTTCGGTTTGTTGTCGCTTTACATGGAGCTATGGGTTTTGAGGTACGGTTTGGAGTTTTCGTTTAAGTATTTGGGTGTGTTTTAGTTAGGTTTTCCTCAGAATTCTGCTATTTTGGTAGGACTAGTACATGTCTTGCGGCCGTCCTTTTTCTCGGTGGTCTCGGGTGGCTTATGCCGGTATGTCCTTGTTCCGTTTAATCGTTGTAATCGTTTATAAAGATAATAAAATCTCTTTGCTTCGGAAAAAAAAAAAAAAAAGGTTTGGTGTCTTTATTCTCGAACGTGCAAGGAAATGGGAACAACACAAGTAAAAGTCAACCGAGAATGTCTCTCTATCTCACAATTGGAGTTTTGCTATTCCTTCTTTTTTTTTAACATCTTGCTTACCTACTTCCCTCGTATATAAAGGATGCACAAGGTCTGAGCTTAGAGGCATAAAGATAGAACTTGTCCAAGGAAGTAAGGTTGAGAGAGAGAGAGAGAGAGAGAGAGAGAGAGAGAGAGAGATGAAGTGCTCCACATTCATGAACTTGTTCAATATTGTTGTTATAGTGGTGGTGTTAGGAATTGTGGGAGTTTGTCATGGGGATGGGTTGAGCAAGAACTTTTACAAAAAGAGTTGTCCCTCAGCCGAGCAAATTGTTCAGAACATAACATGGACAAATGTGGCTTCCAGCCCATTTTTGCCTGCCCAGTTGCTAAGGCTTGCATTCCATGACTGTATTGTTAGGGTAATTTTACATACAATCTCCTTTTTCTCATCATACTCTTTTGTTTCGTTTATATGTATATGCACATATTGATGCTTGCCTCGAGGCCCGGCCGCATCAAGTCTGTGTTATCGAAAAACGCCTCGAGGTCTTTCATTTCATGCCTTTCCGTCTAAAATTCTATGCATTGTCGTTTGCGACGTGTTTGCTGTTAAGGAAATATTGTCCCACATTGCATGAGAGTCGAATGAGTGATCACTTGATATAATATTGAGATATCTCCACTCAATGTAAATTAGTTTTGAGTTGGATATAAAATTTTCAATGCACAAGGTTCGGGATTGAAAAAGACCAGATTGTCATATGCGCATGAGAATTTGGACGTAAATTCTCAGAAAGGTTACATGCATGCCTCTCCTAAGTTTTCAAAGATACATTGGCAAGTGGGATCACTGAATCCCACCTGCGATAAATCCCGACTCCGCTCCTGCATATAAATTTGTGAAATATGTGTTCAGTTTTTGTGATCTTGCTCATTGTTCCATACGAGTTTGGCTATAACTTATTTATTTTGACTTATTTTTATCTTTTCTGATTTGTCGTTAGTTTGCGTTAAATTTTACTTGAATTATTTATTCGTCTAGATGAGTGACATTAAAAGGTAAAAAATTCTGATCAAAAGTTCACTACAAATAAAATAAAAAATAAAAAAACGGAGTATAAGGTTTTTCCCCGATGTTTTTGCATTTTTTTGATTTTTTTCCAAGTTTGATTAATATTCTTTTTACTTTTTTATTCCTCCCGTATAAACAAAAAATAATTCAAACAAGTCAAAATAAATAAGTTAGGCCAAACCCCCCAAATCACTGTTTAAACACCCTGTTCACGGAGTGGGCGTGAAAAAGTCAATCTCTAAAAGAAATGAGAAAAACTTCTTTACGGAAGTTTCCGTAAAGAAAGTTTACGGAAGAGAATCGCTGCCGTCCAAAAGTGTTTTGGACAGTCCAGATTTTAATGAAATTTTTCCGGGGAAAAATTAATTGTGACCGGTCATAATTGAAAATGAATCTCAGCCATTGATTGCGCAAGTGGACAGCTGAGATTACGCCGCTCCGTAAACACCCTGTTCACGGAGCGGCCGTGAAAAAGTCTCTCTCTTTTTGATATAACTATTTCCAGGCTAATCTAATAATTTTGTTGGTTGGTGTATCTGCAGGGTTGTGAGGCCTCAATATTGTTGGACTCTACAGCAAATAACACAGCTGAGAAGGCTGCACCTCCAAACCTTTCACTGGGAGGATTTAACGTCATTGATGCAATAAAGACCCAACTAGAGATTAACTGTCCTGGCATTGTTTCTTGTGCCGATATAGTCGCTTTGGCTGTCAGAGACGCGGTTTCCTTCCAAGTAAGTCTTCAAAAAAAATCGACAAAAAATTAGCCTTGCCAACAAATATAAAGATTTGCCTTTGCAATGTTTTGTTATCTTCTCTGTATCGTTCCAATTTTATAGGATGTCCCCGACGGGACAAATGTTTTGTTATCTTTAACTTAGTGATTTACCCGGCCTGGTGGCTGTTGCAGTACAATGAAAGCTTGTGGGAGGTGGAGACGGGAAGAAGAGATGGGACCGTTTCGCTTGAGTCGGAGGCCCTGGCCGAACTCCCTTCGCCATTCGCCAATTTCGCCAACCTCAAACAAGCTTTCGCCGACAAAGGTCTCTCATCTAAAGATCTCGTTGTGCTCTCAGGTAATCAAATATTGTTAGGATGCTACTCTCTCGTTAATTTTTACCCTCTCGTTGAGTGACATGATTGTCGAGGGTAGGGGGCCAAAAAATGTGCCATGGCAATAACACTCTACTTAATTCTGGTCAGGTGCACATAGCATTGGAATTGGAAACTGCCAATTTTTCAGCAACAGGCTATACAATTTCGACGGAACCAACAGTTCCGATCCCTCTCTGAACTCAACCTATGCAGCTTTCCTCAGAACAAAATGCAAGGGCCCCGCGGACACCACGACCAACGTACCCATGGATCCGGGGAACGGTCCTGGTTTCGACAACCATTACTACACCATCTTGAAGCAAAACGAAGGTCTCTTCCAGTCCGATGCTGCGCTCCTCACTGACAAGGCTGCTAGCAATGATGTTGATGAGATGAGCACAGTTTCAAACCAGGAGTTTTTCAAATATTTCGGTCATTCGATGAAGCGACTGGGCACGGTTGGAGTGCTGACGGGGAATTCGGGAGAGATAAGGAAGATATGCAGCGCGATTAATAGTTGAATTTTTCTCTAATCGAATTCGAATTTTGGAAAAGAGATCGTCCGAGAAGATGAACTGGAGCCCCTCTTCTATCATTTTTTTCAGCGCCATTGTATTGATTTTTCGTTCATATTTCGAATAAAGTGGTTTTTTTTTGGAAATTCGATTTTTTTCAGCTGTGATAATTATTTCAAGGGGTGTATTTGATATTTGGTATTGTGATGAGGAAAGTCCAACTAATAATTGTTTAAGTTCTTGTGGAAAAATACTAATACAATCTTTGTAAGGTTTAATAGAGAGTTTGATTCCATCTAGGATTAAGAGTCAAGTATCACAGCTCTTATTGTTTCAAGTATGATCCAGACAAGTTCGTCCCATGTGTACATAGGTCTAATCTGTTGAAAAGTAAGCTTGATTTGAATAAGAAAAACGCACTAAAATGAGTTGAAAAGTAAGCTTCCGTAATCCCAACGGATCGGGCCCTGAGAAGGCTAGCATTCAAGCCATGGCCCAATTTCATCTTGGATGTTGTGGCTCACAGGCTCAGGGGAAGTGTTGCTTGTCAAGCAAAGGCTCGCTGCTGTTTTTTACTCCCTCTGTCCCAATTTCAGTATCCTCTACGGGAAATCGTGCTATTGAAGAATTCAAATTTTTTTTCTATAAACTTCCAAAATTTACCTTAAAAACTGTGAAGTTGTGTATTGAAATCGCTTATGTCTTTTAAGAGGTTGGAGAACATGGTACGATTTGGAGTTGATTTGGAGAAGGGAAGATTGGGTTGTCTGATCCTGCACCGCCGGTGGTTTTCTTTTTTCTTTCTAGTTTTCTACTGTGATGTCCCGCTTGTGGGTGTTTCTCTCCCGAAGGGGTCTTCCTAACCCTTTTGGGTGTAGTGTGTTTTTCTTTCTATGACGTTGGTAGTGTGAGTTTTGTGTGAGGTATTGAACCTCGGTGGCCTTTGTAAGGAGTTTGGGGTGTAGGTCTTTCCTCATCGGAGCTTATATATCCGCATGGTTGGTTTTTTTCTCCTTGTTCAACGAAGAATATTCTCTCTTGATTATTAATGAAATTTTCGAACTTCTGGGGAAAAAAAAAAAGATTACAAACGTAAACTACTTCTCTAGCCATATGACAATTTTCCCGGTTAAGGTGGTTGTTGAATTCGGCTCGATTTTGGACTTCTCAGCATCCATAGTCGATCCAAACCAAGTCCTTGGTGGTCCAAACCAACACTCAACATGCGTTTGGAGTGCTTGCATGAGCCACCGTAGTTCGAAGCTGGTCTGGTTTGGTCTGGACCAACGAGCTTCTCTAGTCCAGTTTGATCTTAGCTTCTGTCATTCGAAGCTGGTTCGGTAAGTGCGCGTTTCAGCTGATTTTGGTTATATTTTGGACTTCATAAAGATGGATTTTGGACTCTATATGCAAAGGAAATATAATCTGGCAAGGATTTTGGCATTAAGAAGCAATCTGTGGCTATAAATATAGTTTTGCTCTCTCATTAGGGTTTGGACTTCTTGAGAGAATCCCTCTGAGAGGCCCCTAGTGGGTCTCATCTATAGAACCTTAGGGTTCGTCTGTTCAATCTTCATCTGTATCTGGTTGCCCCTTCTATGGTGGGTTCTATAGGCCTCCGGCCATCTGGAAGATCATATGTTTTTGCGATTTTTTCCGGTTGAAACCGTAGGATTTCATGAGAATCATCTATTTCTGTGTGACATCTGACCACGTCTGTGAAACTTCGTTCCATCTGTGTCTCTTGGTTAAAAACCTTGGGGGTTTTGTGAGGCAAGATGAGAGAGAGTCTGTATTTGATGAGAGGTTCCAATCAGGTTTTTTATTTGGTTAGAGAACTTGTATTTTGAGATTGGTGAGAGTCTCTTTCTGAGGGCTTTGTTTGTTCGTCACCATTGTAGCGCTTCGGAGCATCGTTCTCTTCACATGGTGGAATCGTCTCTCGTTTGTTTGCTCGTGGGGTAGGTTTATAGCCATAAGCCAAACCACGTATATCTTGGTCTCTCTTATTTCTTTTGGTTTATTGTTTTGTTTCTCCTTTGATTTTTTGCATATGCTTCGTTTGGTTATTTTTCCAATATCATGAACATCAATTATCGTCGGGGTGCAGTTGGGTCCTCCGGAGTCCCGCCGCACAACCGTTGTAACCCTTTGATAAAAAGAGAGCTTTGGCCATAAGGACAAAATAAAGGGTTAAGTTTGATAACAGTAATAGATGGATGAGATTCGTAAGGTGATGGGATTATGATTGTGATTGGTAATAAGAAGAGATTGTTAATGAAAAGGAATTGATAATGAGTGTGTTTGTTTTGGGATAGGATTAGATAATGAGATTATTCAGAAAAATATCCCCATCAAGTAATGAGAAGGGGTTGAGATTGGATTACGAATATCAAGTCCCAAGGGGTATTGCTAATGCCTCCTATGGACCGGATTGTTCATCTCATGAGACTATCAATCCGGACCCATTTTGAAAATCAAACAAAATATTATTAATACTATCACCTCAGCAATTCAATTTCAACTTCTAATCCGTTTATCAAACGGGACCTAAAAACCATAATAAGGACATCCACTGGAGTATTTCAACTGCATGCGCAGGACTTTTCGTCACCCGCGTTCCAATAACAAATAATACCAACCCTCCATGTTCATCACCGTTCGGGTCCCAATGCACCTCTGAAATGGATCTGTTCTACTGTGCAGCTGCTCCTTGGTCCCACCAGTAATGGTGCTCGTAGCCCGGCTCGAGGGACTATTACTTTAGAAAGTCTACTTGCACATCAAAGACTGTACAACAGCCGCGCACAGACTACTTTTGTGCCCGTCTCGGGTCTCGCAAAAATGATCGGAGTCGTTCATTTTGTTCAAAATATTTCGCTAATGGTCCCTGTAAAAAACTACCTGAATCCGATATCGGGAAGGGTGTTTACGAATCATCTAATTTTGCTTCAAAATTTGCCATATTTTGAACAAAATGAGCGGCTCCGATCATCTTTACGAGACCTGAGACGGGCGCAAAAGTGGTCTGTGCCCGGCTGCTGTACAGCAAATGCTGTACCTGTAGCAGCGTTCACAGGTGTTAATTTTGGGACATGGCCGCATGGGGTTGCTTTGCACGGGGTGGGTTTTGAGTAGGGGATTAGTGAGGGCTAAGCATTTAGGATGAATGGAAAAATTATTTAGTACTTCGGGACCATCGCCATGAGTTGTTCCAAACTTTTTCTCCATCGCACATCACGGGGTGGAGCCCAAACAATGCATGGTACAGAAAAGATTGAGGTACCGGCCGTCACATAGTGTTATAATGTTATAAGGACATTGAATAATTATTTGGATGAATGTTCTTGAATTTTTAGTTTTGGTTGTTGTTAATGGTCCGTTGGCCGCACCTTGTCAATTTTTGTCCTTTTCAAAAAAACACAAACAAATCTCTCAATACTTATATTCTGTATATTTCAAAAAAATATAATCAATAAATGTTTTTCTCAAGATCTAATCTACGTGCGCTTTTAAAAAAGACACAGACAAAGTGAGATGTGAAAAAAGTAAATGAAACAAAATGTAAACTTATTTGTGCTAATCTACTCTTTGTATTTTTACAAATAAAATAATATATAACATTATCTTTCACATATATTTTTTGTAAATAATAGATAACATAATGTGCAAATATATTTTTTTATCTTTTAAAAAAACCTATAGAAAAATTAAATGTACAAACGTATTCTCTTTATTTTTCAAACACATATATACAGATCAAGTTATCTGTGTTTATTTATTATCTATAACTTCCAAAAAAGTAAAAGATGTCATTATCTTTGTTAATAAAATCTTTTTCTCTATCCAAATTAAGCAACATATATAGTTATCTGTGTTACACCAAACTAAAACACAACTCAATTTGTATCATTTTTCTCCGGTTGATATGGTTATTTGTTCATATTTCTACTAGATATTGTCCCCAAAAATTAATAGATAAAAATATCATTGCAAAATTTGTACTCTTTATAATTACAATAAAATCAATCGATGTGGTAATCTGTACAAATTTATACTTTGTATTATTTAAAAATACCGACAAATAGGGTTATCTTTGTGAAATATGTGTTTTTTATAATTAAAACCAATAGATGGGTTATTTGTGGTGCATTCATTTGGCAACTAGAGTTGAATGAAGTTAAGAAAGCGAGAAGCCAATTTTTAGGCTCCCGTGTTAGATCTTATGAGCTGGGTTTCGGCCCTTGTGATGTATTATACAATTTTTTGTTGGATTTTTCCTTTCCCTCTTCTCGTTTTTAATAAAATTTTGCCTATCAAAAAAAAAAAAAATTTGTGTTAGATCTTACGTGGCTTTGTTTGGTTGGTAATTTAGTTTAGTTTAGTTTTGGTAGTGGATAGAGAGAGAAATAGGGTAATGATTGGAGAGATGAGTAATGATTGGAAAGAGATAGAGAGAGAAATGAAATTAATAATTAGAAATATAGGGTAATGATCGGAGAAAGATATAGAGTAATGATTGAAAAATAAAACTAAAACTAAAGATAAATAACAACCGAACATAGCGACGTCACTGTCACTATAATTGAGGTTTGGTTCATCATGAAACTTTCATCCAATAGATCCCCAAAATGTGCAAAATTCTAAACAAAGGAATTCCGTACAGAGTGTACGTAGAACGTGCACAGTGGTGGAGTACTTCAAGAGGTACAGACCGTGCAACTGAGTACTGTCCTCGTTGACAATTTTAAAGTGTCTGGTGGAAACAACCCCCCCTGTCCTCGTTGACAATTTCAGGTCCAATTATTTGGGTACTACCGGAATACTATTTGGTATTGTCATTTAAAGATCATACTTTCTGCAAATATATAGAATATCGCATGTCTCCTTATCACCCAACAAAAGTAATTGATAATGTTCCTACCGCATAATTTATCGTTACGTAAATGGTTGGGAGTATCACGTAGGCAATGTCAAGCGGTACTTTGAAAACGCTAAATTCTTTCTCGAATTTAGACCAAGAATTAAATGTCTAAACCAAGCACCTACCACAAAAGGTACGGTGACGTTCATCTACTTGTTGGATGGGTGAACGGAATTGCTCCTTTCCCACAATCGCCGAGTCAGGTATACGTTTATGTAATGATTAATTTTTCCTCCATTAATAGAAAACTTAGATTGTTCATTGCTGATCAAACAAAGTGATTTGCCTAAAAAGAAATATTTGACGCGTATGATTTGTTGAAATATCAACTTCCTCCTAAGTTAAGAATTAAATAAGATATGTTTTTTTTGTAATTATTTAATCATCTAATACATCGTGCTACCCAATCATGACAACTAAGTTCCACAACTAATTTAGAGGAATGTCAAATAGCACCTCTACATCCAAAGCCTTAGACCCAATAAATAAAATAGGAATTGTATTCTCTCCCCTCCACGTTTTGGACGGGAGGAGACAACTTCAATCTAATTTTTAAATCTAGACCGTCTATTGCTACAATCAATGGTTTGGGTAAGAGTCAACTCTTTCCCGGTAAAAATCTCTAAACAAATCCGTACCATTGATTATCCCAATATGTGATCCATGTTTGGATTGTTTCTTCCAGTCTGTACTGGAGAGAATCCAATTAATAACCAAAGTTTGAAGGTATGAGATGCCTATAAAATGAGTATGAAAACCCTTATACTACATTCAACTAATAAACTCTTAAGGGATTATTTAGGGTTTTTTGAGGCATATAGCCAAAGACAAGAAGATGATGCCAAAAAGTCTTGCTTTCTTGCTCTTTTTCCTCATAGTACTAACTAGAGCTATTATAATTCTTTGTGGTGGAGATGAATATGGTCAGCAGTTCTTCAATGCCTATGATCAGCATGATCATGGGTTGAGTATCTATGGAGATGGTGGTCAGCTGAAGATGGGGTACTATAACCAGAGTTGCCCTTCAGTTGAAACTGTGGTGAGAAATATCACATGGAGCAATGTTGCAGCTAAACCCTTTTTGGCAGCTAAGCTCTTAAGGCTTCATTTCCATGACGCCTTTGTGAGGGTATGATTTACATGCATTTCTTCCATCCTATTATATACGCTATTTCCAAATGAGGAATGCTGGGTTTCATTGCGTTTTTAGTTTTCGATTTTTTTTGTTTTTAAAAAACTTATCGAACAAGTTATCCATTGATCGTTCTCTCTCTTTGAGAAACGAAATTGGAATCGTATTTATGGGTTTGCTTGGTGCATGCTTTTGCGTGGTCGAAAACTTGTGCAAACAAGTATATGGTGACCAAAAGAGTCACCAAACGGTGAGGGCGATGAAATCACATATGCTTGTAACTTTTTCGCATATTTGGAGCTAAAAAAAGTACGTTTTAACGGACAAACATTTAATTTAAAAGTGCAAATTCTACTGAATCATTAAGGGCAATCTAGACATGTACACGATAATAACTATTTTATAACTTATTTAATATGTAGAGTTTGAACTTTTATTCAATTTTATAAAACCTAAGTTATATACTCTGAGGGATACATATGTAATCTCATTTTTGATTTGATGCTTATGGGATGTATTAATTTATGCATTGCAGGGGAATGATGCGTCCGTATTGCTGGATTCAACACCAACAAACAAAGCTGAGAAAGATGCATTCCCCAACCTGTCCTTATCAGGATATGATGTAATTGATGAGATAAAGGCAGCACTTGAAGAAAAATGCAATGGAACTGTTTCTTGTGCTGATATTCTTGCCATGGCAGCTAGGGATGCAGTTTCTTTCCAAGTAAGATCAATGCTATATATATGTAGGGGAAATACGTACAATAACACATATGGATATATCTGCGTGTGTACAGTACTATACGCTAGCTTAAATTTATCATATTTGCATACCGATAAATCATACATGTATATGTGAAAAACTCATAGCATTTGCGTAAAAACTAATGACATTGACATAAAATCTCACAATAGTTGCATAAAAATTCATCACATCTACACAGATTGATTTTAGGAATTTATGCCAGAATGTTATCGATTCCAATATACATCCAGGGGTGCATTCGTACACACCAACTAAGAAGTGTGTATTGTAGCATTTTTTTTTTATTGTAAGTATTTAGTGCAATTATTCATATGAACAATGTTGGCCTTACTAGGGGTGTTCAAGATAACCGTCTGAACCGTAAAACCGGTTCGATCCGGACCGAACCGTCCTATTTGGTCCGGTTCTGCGGTCAGGTTATGGTTCCAAAAAAATAAGAATCGTTAATTTTGGTTCGATTACTGATTCTCAATTAATGAACCATGGTTAGAACCGGACTGAACCGTTTAAAACTAAAATAAATATAGAAATACATATGTGTGTGTATTTGAATTTGGTAGGTTAATCTTTTCCTTGCTAAACTTAATTTATTTAGAGATGAAATCTCATTTGTTAGGAAAGCTTTTATTTTCTTCCTTCTTTTCCTATGCCAGCAGATTATCTTCCTATTTCTTTAATTTTATGAGTTCATATTTTGTGAATAAGTATTTGGATACTTATTGGATAGAACCAGAACCGAACCAAAACCGGACCGGTCTTGCAGTTTGGTTCTGGTTAGGTTCCATGCATATATTGGTTAGGTTCTGGTTCCCAATTTTTTAGAACCGTTTGAAATGGTCCGGCTACTGATTTTCTAAAGAACCGGACCAATCCGAACCGTGTACACCCCTAAGCCTTACATGCATTAGGAAGGTGCATGAATGTCTATAATATTAGTTGCAAGCCCCAAGGATTGCCCTGGGTTTAAGGCATGAGATAATCAGAAGTTTGCTCCCTCCTAGATCTCAAGTTCAAAACCCTATAGGTGCTATCAATTTTGTGGCACCAGGTTTTACGGGGATTTGTCCCGATTTTACCGGAGATCCCACGAGTGGACACTGGAATTGATCTCCCATAAATTACTCGAAATGCGTCTAAGATGGCCTGAACACACCTAGCGGGGGTTACGTAACAAAATGCCTATGTATCAGTGTACGTACGTAGTATGTTATTCAGAGCATGATTAATGCTATTAACGTGATGTATGATCAATATTGGAAATTGCAGTTCCAAGGGCCAATGTGGGAGGTTTTAACAGGGAGAAAAGACGGGAAAATATCACTTGCAACAGATATCGGACCCAATATACCATCACCAAGAGCAAACTTCAGCTCCCTCTTGGCTCAATTTTCAAGCAAAGGTCTAAATATTGTAGATCTTGTAGTCTTATCAGGTACCAATAATTAAGTTACCTAGCTAATTTTACAACATATTTCAAGCTTTTATATTTCACAAAATTCTAATAACTTTCGAAAAGCAGGATTTGAGGTGCTTTTAGAACCGTTCTTCGATTTCAAGTACTTTGAAAGATGATTTTGAGCTCTCTTTTTTGCTGCAAACACTACTACCTACCTTATATTTTCGCCTTTACAGTTGTATTAAACAAGTTTATCCGCTTGTACTACAATTTAGTATTTATTATGTAAAGCAAAATCTGAAATTATAATCTAAAATCTGTTTTAATAGCAATCGCAAACCTCATTAACTAATTTCTTCCCCAATCACTACTCCCTCCGTCCCAATTTGTTTGTCAAATTTGGAGAATACAACTTTTTTAGGGAACACAATCATTGCACCTATAAATGCTCAACTTTCCAAAAATTTCCCTCCTAATTTTTTGAAAAATAGTACTTTAGTTCAAATGGTAAGGGACAAAAAAGGTAATTTCGTAGCTTTCGGTCCCTTAGTATTTCAAAGTGGATAAACATTTTGGGACAAGTAAAAGTCAAAAAGTGGACAAACAAATTGGGACGGAGGGAGTATATCTTAATTTCATGATATAATCCATTCATTCTTGAAAAATATAATTTTAATTTTCAAATTTTAATTTTCTCTTTATTTCAACTTTACTATACTTTTTCTCTAAATTAAACTTCCACTCATTAATTTAAGATAATCCTACTTGTCAATGCAGGGGGGCATACCATTGGAATAGGGCATTGCTCTTTGATATTCAACAGACTCTACAATTTCACTGGAAAAGGGGATACAGACCCTTCTCTAAATCAAGACTACGCAAAAACCCTAATGGATCTCTGCCCAAAGAATTCTCCTGCTTCTTCTGTGGATATGGACCCCCATAGCTCACTCTCATTCGACAGCGATTACTTTACGATTCTCAACCAGAAAAAGGGCCTGTTTCAATCTGATGCTGCGTTGCTCACCGATCGAAGATCAGCCCTGATATCGCAGTTCATGCGGATTCCCGGGGTTTTCTTCGATCGATTTGCCCGTTCGATGATGAAGATGGGTGCCATTGGGGTGCTTGGAGATGGTAATGGTAATGGAGAGGTTAGGAGGAATTGCAGAGTTGTTAATTGACGTACGTTGATGATCAGAGGGGTTTCCTAGTTTTACATCAGTTTCCAACGCCATCAATAAAATAATTGTACTTTGGCGGTCTTCATTCAATGGTTTTTTTATTTTTTTTGGTTTTGGTGAGTGATTTGTATGTATGTATATGTAAGATGATTAATTCATTTAATTGATGTTTGTAATTTGTTTGCAATCTCATAAAATGTTATCCTTTTTGCTGTTTCAAAGAAACATGTACTTAATGTCCTGCCAAAAAAGGAAACCCGAGCTCTTGGTCGAAAAATGTATTGTCTCCAGAGGCGGACACAGGGGTGCAAACGGGGGCTCGGGTCCCCGCAAACCCCCCAATTATCGCAATATTTCTACTATATTTTAGATTTTATGTGTAAAAATTACAAGAATGATATTTTGTTGATTTACAAATACATGTGATTCGGTCCCCCTACATCAAAAATACTGCGTCCGCCATATTGTCTCCAGAACCGACCCCATATATATGACGAATAGTGATCGTATCTTAATATGCCACATGCCATAGTATTGTTTAAATTACATATATAGCCCCCTTGGATGTGTAATCCAATGCTCAGATCAGCCGAAGTAATGAGCTAGACACTTGTGCAATAAGGCCCCGTTTGGTAATCCACTTTGTTTACTTGCTTGTTTAATAAGCTAAGTTTATTTAGTTATTCCTAGCTTATTAATTTGCCTAGTGTTATGAGTAATGAGAAAGATAAGTAAACAAGCAAGATGAGTTAATGAAACAATGTTGTTGATTTTCCGCTTGACCGAAAGAAAAAAAAAACAATGTTGTTTGCTTAATTAGAAGCAAATAAACAACTAAGATTGATTATTAGACAGGGACTAAATATCATATTGAGTTCGAATCTTACCTAATCTTGTTTTTATATAACTAGGTGTCTTGGCTAACTTACGGAGACCTCGATTAACCCTGAGAGACCAATCTCGTCGTCCACTAGCGGGGGCCTCAATAAAAACGAGAGCAAAAAGCTCTGTATAGACTGAACTCAAAGGAGCTAATAGTACTTGAGAAATTTCAAACATGAGGGAGCAAACCTAAGTCTCTGGTCTTGAGTCCTTGACCATCAGGCCAACCTCTCGGGTTGAGTTCGAATCTTATAGCTTTGAGCTTCTCAATCCTTCTCTAAAAAAAAACCAAAAACAAAGTACCATAAAATCGTACGATGCAAATTTTTAATTTTTTTTTTTTGCCTTTTTCGCACGTTAGGATGGTTGTTGGAGATAATTTTTTCTAAATGAAAATGAACATGCATGTGACAATTTTTTCTTCCTTTTCATCAGGGACTGATAGGTATGGGGAGTAAATCAATTTGTCAAAAGTCAACGTAAGCCACGGTTAGATTCAGCCAGCAATTTTTATTTTTATATTTTTTGCAGCAATTTGAACACCGACAAACGTGACGGTGGGTGCATATGCCACCGTTGGATTAAACAAAGCTTTTTACATTGTAACGATGTGTTTAGCCCATCTTTGTACACTTTGGCTCCCATAGGAGAGGTCTGTGAGTCTATGGAGAAACGTCAAATCCTTTCGTTTTTACCGCTTGATGAATCACGAGGCGTATTCTGATCAGCCTTTAAAATCCCCATCTGCATGTAATCTACAACACCACAGTGACAATTTTTGTGTACTGCTGCTCTAAATTTGTTTTTAATCGAAATCAGTCCAGTTTTAACATTTCTGGGTCAAACTGGAATCTTTTATTTTTTAGGGGAATTGTCGAGAAGCTCAACAATTGCGAAAAAAATTGTGTCGATCAGAAATCGACCATCATGTGACTGCAACTTGTTTATGTTGAAATAAACGAGGTCCGATCTAGCTAGCTAGTATGTTTCGCTAAAGATGACTGCGTTCTAATGTCATATTCGACGAAAATTCTAGAAATGGTTATGATCATTAACTAAACAGAAATGAATAGTTCTTATCATCAAAGTGGATCAGAGATAATCCAAAATTGCAAAATTGTCAAAACTGGACCGGCCTATTTTTCCTTCTTAGAGGATCCTGACAATTTAGATAAACACTTATGGCATTCATCCAACTATAATTGCTATGTGGAGTATCAGGTGGTACTACGGTTGGTGTTATTTAGAATAACTGGATATCTGAGCCAGCTTGCACGTATCTCGACTAATTCCGGAGTCCTAAAGTTAACAACCGGACAAGACCCGCAAGCTAAGATCAAGGAGAAATTAAGAGGGTAGATCTTAGATAGTAGTATATTTCTCCCCACAATGGTCATGAACTCATGATTTTATGGGGGTTGTGTGTGTTACCGTGTTAATGTATGGTGGTGGATACATTGGTCTAGTTTTAGAGACTTGGAAATTCCTAATTAATTTGCTATTGCCACCCCTATGTTTTTTGTGTTTGTTTTGCTTAATTTGAACCAAAAATGAGTGCTAGAGAAATGTTTTTCGTTGTGTTGGTTTGCCTTGTTGTGTTTGGAGCACTCATAAGGGAGTGTGAAGCAAATGGGTTGAGGAAGAATTTCTATGAGAAGAGCTGCCCACAAGCTGAGCAGCTGGTTAGGAACCTCACATGGAGCAAAGCCCAAAAGAACCCTAGTTTGGGTGCTAAACTGCTTAGGATGCATTTTCATGACTGTTTTGTTAGGGTATGTCCATTTTCTAGCTATTAGATGCAACAGTTAAATATTGTGGATTCGACCCAAAATCACGCACAGAATTGCAAAAAAAAAAAATTAACACACTGGTCGAAAGCACGATACAACAATAATAGACGTAAGTTTTTAATCAGGTACATTTCGTGAATCATAAAGTATTCACTAATATATCAAATGAGAAGAGAGTGCAAAATACATGACAAATTTTAATTATTGAACATAAGATTTTGCTGTTCCAATGTGTGCATGGCAGGGCTGCGATGCATCGATACTGCTGGACACGGTTGGAACTACCAAGTCTGAGAAGGATACAATACCTAACCTTACAATATCTGGATTCGATGTGATAGATGATGTCAAGGCTAAAGTCGAGCAAGTTTGCCCCGGCGTTGTTTCCTGTGCTGATATTCTAGCGTTGGCTGCTAGGGATTCGGTTTCCTTCCCTGTAAGTCCTTAAAAAAAACTTGTGTTTTTATGTGCAGAAAAATTGAACTCGAGGAACGTGCACAAAACACCTGAGTGGATGTGGACCCCATAGATGAGTGATGGAGTTAGGATTTGATCCTAAGTTAAATGAACGAAAATTTTTGACCGCTAATATTTTCTATTTTTTATATAATCACACAAAAATGAAATTCAACTACTAATATCTTCGTGTGCCTTACACAAGTTTTTTTTTTCTTGGCATGCAGTTTAAGCAGCCTAAATGGGACGTTCTCACCGGAAGAAGAGATGGAAGGATTTCTTTGGCATCGGACGTCGCCGGAAACATTCCGTCGCCGTTTTCGGACTTCATCACTCTCAAGAAAGTATTTGCAAAGAAAGGCCTTAGCGCCGCTGATCTTGTAGTATTATCAGGTAAAGGCATATGATCAATCATGGGATATTTTTCATGATTTGCTTTGCATGTTCAATTGTTATTAACCAAGCCCCAAAAACAAAACTAAGAACACAAAAACCTCGACAAATTGCGGGACCCTGAAATTGACGACCGAAAAAATCTCCAGCTCCAAAGTTTAAAATATTTTTAACCTACTTTCTATCATGTCCCTCCGATATAACGAATCTTCTTTTTTTTTTTAACCAGGTGGACATACCATTGGAGTAGCCCATTGTGCAACATTTTCAAACAGGCTATACAATTTCACTGGAAAAGGCGATTCTGACCCTTCTCTAAACCCAACCTATGCCCAATCCCTGAAAAAACAGTGCCCAAATCCAGCAAAATCCTCAACAACTGTGGAAATGGACCCTCGTAGCTCCCTCACATTTGACACTCACTACTTCACTATCCTTAACCGACACAAGGGTTTGTTCCAATCCGACGCCGCGCTCCTCACCGATAAAAAATCGGCGGAGATGGTGAAACAGCTGCAGTCGGCAGACGATTTCTTTTTCAAGTTTAATAAGTCGATGGAGAAGATGGGAGCCGTCGAATTGCTTACTGGAAAGGATGGGGAGATTAGGAAGAAATGCAGTGTCGTAAATTAGCAGTTATTAACAAATAAATCCAGATATGCTATGAATTAGTAGTATCGATTGACCGATGATTTGTTGCTTTGCTTTTGCTGGTTTCTTCTATTTTCAAGTTGGTATCTTGCGAACTGCTTTCTTGTTGATTCAGTTGTGAGTTATCCGGGGTACGTCAACTTAGTTGGGATGTTTTTCTTTTTCCACTTGAATTTGATGTTCGATCTTTACGTGTTTTTTTTTTTTTGATAGGCGATGTTCTTTACGCGTTGTGCTCCGGTAATTCCCTTTTGTTCTTTTGAGTAAGCACATAAATTCAAAATAGAATCACAATCCCTGCATGAATACCCTCTTCTTCATGTCATGAATGTGCCAAGTATCAATAACATGAGAAATTTTTTGGTGCAAAATTGGGTATAGTCCATGTGGTGCCCAGATCCGAGCAAAGAGAAAGAAGAGAGAGTGTTCAGCTGAATAGGAGAGAGAATGCTCGGATTTGGGCCGCCCAAAATACGTTTGAACGGCTCTGATGGGCGTTGAATACAGCCACGTGGTACCCAATTCGCAACCAAAAACTTGTCCAATAACATAATTGGACACCCCTTTGCCAACTTGTTTTGGGTCGACACCCCAATACCAACTTCAAAGGGTGTTACAGAGAAAGAATATAGTAGGACCATACACCGAAGGGTTGGTCAAGTGATCTTGGACCGGAACTTAGGAGTTTTTTTTTCAATCGGTAGAAAAGATCATTTTACATCAAATATAAAATACATAGTACCAATCCGGAATACTACATCAATTGTAAGAGTTCACGAGATAACTAAACCTAACAACTCAACCAACACAAGAAATAAGTCCATTATAAGATAAAAACAAATAAAGAAAGAAAGCCCTCTAAAGGGAAGAACACCCACACGCAGTTGGGAGAGACTCGAACTCCTGACCTCCTAGTGAGAAGCAAGAATCCTGGCCAACTAAGCTAGCCCTCCTGGCCAACTAAGCTAGCCCCAGTTAATTGATGTAATAATATGTTCACCCCGGGTTAATTGTATGAACTCTTTTTTACTATTACACAATCTATGTATGGGCATTTCCGCTGAACAAAATGGACTACCCATTGCTATTCAAAAAATAAATGGACTACCCATGTTTGTACAAATTTCTAGACAAGACATTCTCCTCACATACATGAACTAAAATACCCCACAATTTAACGGAAACAACTTGACTATAATTATTAGCCTGTAATCCAATAATAAACGGGAAAAACGCATTACGTATATAGCGCGTAAAACTGCATAGATCTATTTGGACTTTCATTTTCAAAATCAGTCCATCTACATTTCTTACTAGAATTGATTCTAGATACATCGCTATGAAGGTGTGTGTGCAGATTAGATATATAGTTACTTGAGATTTTTTAGAATAATAATACTAATGGATAAGGAATAGAGAGGGATTTTGTAATTTGAATACAAAAAGATTTGTGCAATATATTTGTTCAATACGATTTTGAATTAGTGGCAAATCTGTGCAATGCACGAAAAAAGAAAATCAAAATTCCATTACAAGGCGTTCTTTACTTCTTTTTGTCATTTGACTATGTTTAACAAATCAAACACTGCCAATACTGATTTTGGTATTTACTTTGGTATTTGATCGGTGCTTTTCTCAAATTGGTGATTTTGCGAAAATATTTGTTCGAGGTCACACATAGATACTCAAAGTAAAAGTCTTTATTTTTTTTCTTCGAAAAGACTCTTTAAAACAGCTTTGTGTTATTCGAGCTCAGCTCGTTTGTAAGAGCCGAGTCTTGCTAATTTACTTATTGAGCCTCATTAAATAGTTAAGTATTCGAGCCTAATGCCAAATGCACTTTTTGTTTTTGTTTTGTAGTGATATAAAATTGCATGATTATTCTTTTATGTGTGAAGAAAAAAATATACGAAAAATAATTTTATAATTGTACATGAATGAAAATAAAAAATAAAGTACACTTACGCAAAAAAAAAGGTATGAAAATTGATTTCTCATTCATCAAAATATTTCAGTACAGAGAATTTGGGCCCACTACGAATCAACAAACCATGTCAATGGGCCGGACTCGAATCCAATAGTGGTAATTCGAATCTGAATCCGAAAAAATCCGATCCGAAAATCCAAATCCAATCCGATTTGAATTTTTTTTTTTTTTAAATTTCAGAATTTTTTAAAAAAAAGAAAGCAACAATCAACAATCATCCAGAGGCAAGCAACAATCATCGTCCGACAAACTCACAGCCTCCGCTGCCAACTTAGCCAGTCTCCAGCCCCCACCGCTTCTCAACCACTCTGTTTCTTCTTCCTTGTGACTGAACCATAGAACGGAGGTCGGCGACGAGAGGTCGCCGTAGTTGTACCCGCCGGTGACAGACACAACCTTGATCTTGGCCGCATGCCGCGGTACTTCGTCCCGTTCTCCGACTGCTTCTTCGCCGTATTCTCCTCCCCCTTCTTTAGCCTCCTCTTCTTGCTAACGGCACGATTCTTCTTGTTCTCACAACAAGCTTCGAATCTGATTTCAGTCACGCGTTTCTTCACTCTGTTACGACGCCTAAACGGCTCGTCCTCGTCACTCGACTACTCCGTTGCGTCCCCGTCGGCCATGTAAATCCGAACGAGGCATTTTGGCGCTCATTTCCACCGGTAACCGCAACTCCGGCGGTGACAACAGCAAGGAAGGTAAGTAACGTTCTGCCTCTTCTCTCTCTGTTTTCGATTGATTACGAAACGTGATGGTGGTGAACCTGGTGGTGGTTCTGGAACCAGAGAATTGAGAGAAGTGAAAGGAATAGGGTTATCGATCAAAGGAATAGGGTTTTTTTTAAAACAATTCGGATCGGATTGTGTCAGATTTATCCGAATCCGATCCGTATTTATCGGATCCGGTCCATTGACAAGCCTACCACAGATTGATCACATAAAACAAAAAAAAAAAGATGGGGACACTACCGAAAATCAATGAAGTCATCAATGTCACCACTGGAATCTATCGGATGAGCGGACGGCGCCGGAGGAGGAAGGGTTTCGGACGGCGCCAAAGGAGGTAGGGTGTCGGACGGCGGTTGAGAGGAGCGCGATGACACCAGTCAATCAATCTTGAGATCGACTAGGTGAGGTCGAGTTGGGCGGGTTAGAGGAAGGTGGATCGGAGGAGGGCGGAGCCGAGGAGGGCAGGGTCGAGCTGGACGGGCCGGAGGAGGGTGGTACGTATCGCGTATTTAAGATATGTTTGTTGGAAGAGTAGGAATTTTTATTGTTTGGTCGGACAAGATTTTTGAAAAAAATGGAGTATACTAAAGATAAAAGTGGGGAAAGAGAGATGTATTACACTTAAACTCAAACTTTTTTGGATTGGTACAAAATGGCTAAAACTTATCCCTATTTATACTACTCCATGGAAAGCTTTAGTACAAAGATATTTTCATATAAGATAAATTTTGAAATAATTCTAGAATTACACATGTGACTAATTCTTACAAAAAAAAAATAGAGATATTGTAGAGTTTCTAAAAACTAGATATTTGTATCTTTTTCAATAATATCTTTCTTCTTTGGATTTTGTCAAATGAAGTTTTGTCAATTAGACTTATTTGAATTTAACTTTCTTGTGGCAAAGTACTAAATTTAGTTTATGCTTCAACAATGTTAATCATAAATAATATACAATTAAATTATTAAAAAATAGAATTATTATTAACCATGCCCTAAAAACCAAACTAAGAACACAAAAACTTGTCTTGTCATTGGGATTTTTTGACCCACCCTTTTTTTTTTAATAATGGATGCCCGAACCAACTTGGGTGCGTTTCGACTAATTCCGGGACCATAAAATTAACGATCGGACAAATCTCGAGTGTTCCAAAAATTTGAAATTTTTTGACCCACTTTCTACCATGTCCCTCCGATATGACGAATCATTTTTATTTAAACAGGTGGACATACCATTGGAGTGGCCCATTGTGCAATATTTTCAAACAGACTGTACAATTTCACTGGAAAAGGCGATTCTGACCCTTCTCTAAACCCAACTTATGCCCAATCCCTGAAAAAACAGTGCCCAGCAAAATCCTCAACAACTGTGGAAATGGACCCCCATAGCTCCCTCGCATTTGACACTCACTACTTCACTATCCTTAACCAACACAAGGGTTTGTTCCAATCCGATGTTGCGCTCCTCACCAATAAAAGATCGGCGGAGATGGTGAAACAGCTGCAGTCAACCGATGATTTCTTTTTCAAGTTTAACAAGTCGATGAAGAAGATGGAAGCCGTCGAATTGCTTACTGGAAAGGATGGGGAGACTAGGAAGAAATGTCGCGTCGTAAATTAGCAGTTATTACAAATAAATCAGATATGCTATATCGATGATTTCTTGTTTTGCTTTTGCTGGTTTCTTCTAGGAGTATTTTCAAGTTGGTATCTGGCAAACTGCTTTATTTTCTTGTACTTCTCGTTTTTAATTTCCCACACGTTACTGTTTGGTTGATTCAGTTGTGAATTATCTAGGGTGTCAGCTTAGTCGGGATGTTGTTCTTTTTCCACTTGAATTCGATGTTCTTTACGCGTTGTATCCCGGTATTTCCCTTTTGTTTTCTTCATCAACAAGTTCATCTTTTATTTTGAGTAAGCATATAAATTCAAAATAGAATCACAATCCCTGCATGAATCCCCTGAGGCCCTAGTGCTCTGTCTTTCTGCCAATAATCATATAAATTTAATATGCACGTCAACCC
Organism: Rhododendron henanense subsp. lingbaoense; assembly: GCA_020567845.1. Taxonomy (NCBI): domain Eukaryota; kingdom Viridiplantae; phylum Streptophyta; class Magnoliopsida; order Ericales; family Ericaceae; genus Rhododendron; species Rhododendron henanense. The sequence goes on from CM036313.1 coordinate 3,644,069, forward strand.
AATTGGGTTGTCCATTAGGGTTCTAATTAAACAAGTTAAAAATATGTTCGAGCTTAATTTATTTAGCAATAGTCGTCTTCTCAAATGAGCATTAATCAAGTCTCACGAGCGGACTTATGTAGCTTGGCTTTTTTTCTTTTTCTTTTTTAATGAGGTATGAACATGTTGATCCAAGTTTTGAGCTGTTTTAAGCTTTGTTTTAAGATTCTACGAATTTTTTTAAAAATGTGTTTTGACTTAGTACTTTATTACGTACAATTAGTCAACTTAGAATAAGATTTTAACGAATCGAACATCAATATATCTTATTTAAATCAACTACTGTAATCAATACCACTATCTTTTTTTAATGGGAAATCAATTATCTTGAAGAACTGCTTATTAACGATTGATTCCACTACCCAGTATTGAGAATTTAGAGAGAGAGAGAGAGAGAGAGAGAGGGGAGAGAGAGAGAGAGTTTTTCATTATCCCCACCCCCACCCCACCGACAAACTTTAGTTATTGCATTTTCCACTAAAACTAGGCATCTTATTATTGGCACCTGGACATCCCAACACAACACGTATTCATCTGAGGAATCTCACAAATTAATTAATTCCCCCATTTTCTCCCTCTTTATGTCATGGATGTGCCGAGTGTCAATAACATGAGAAATTCCCATTCGAGCCATCCAAACGTGTTTTGGACCGTCCAGATCCGAGCAGAGGGAAAGAGGAAGAGAGAGTGCTCGGATTTGGGCCGTCCAAAACATGTTTGGACGGCTCGAATGGGCGCTGAATACTGTTACGTGGTATCCAATTTGCAACAAAAACTTCTCCAATAACATAATTGGACACCCTGATGGAGAAAGGAAAAAAAAAAAAGAGGGAACATAATGGACACCCCTTTGCCTACTTGTTTTTGGCCGACACCCCAATACCAACTTCAAAGGGTGTTACAGAGAAAGAATATTGAACCATACAGTACGAGGGGTTGGCCGAGTGGTCTTGCGGTGGGATTTAGGGGTTTTTCTTTCCTAAGATTTCAGGTTCGATTCTCATTGCCAATAATTCTTGGAACCACCTTACCCTCACGCGTTAGCGTGTGAAACAGCTGTGGGAGGGACTGTAGGGATTAGTCCGAGGTACGCACAAACTAGCCCGGGACACCCTGCATTACTATAAATAAATAAATAAATAAAAAAAGAAGAAGATAGGACCATACTACGAAATGGCACCCCACCAAAATTGCAATCATGGAACGTAACGTAACATGCAAGCAACACCCTCTAACAAGTAACAACAATGTCAAATGCAAAAAAATGTCAGCTTGGGAATGGGGGATGCTGGAGCTTCTCCCCAGGTCCGTCTGCTTGATGTTCTTTTCTGTCCTCAACTTGGTATCCTTCTGTTCCTTTATCTGAAAAAATGGAATTTTTTAGAGCGTAACTCTCTGTACCCCTTTCGGAAAGTCTCTCTCTTAATCAATCTATCCTTTGATTCGGTTGTATCGCAACCCTTCCTGATAATGCAACACTATTGGCTACTGACTCTGCCCAAGTTGTGGTAAAACATATTATTAGCAGTATCTGATAGTATCATATTAACACTGAAGTTCCTCATTCGGGTATCTAAAGTTTCTCAGTAATTTTCCTAAATCGATAGAAAGGTAACAAGAACGCCGTCTTTTAATCAGAACAAGAACCGCTTCACTTTTGATCCAGCTACTTCTTTTTGACGTCCATCTCTTCAGGGTTGGCCCTGAGATTTTTGGGACTCGAGGCGAAACTACAAGATGGGGGCCCTTTATCCTTATAACACATGCCTCAGTCGCCAATGCTAACTTGACGCGAGTCATACAAAAAATTGTGAGGCACTCTTGAGGCATTATTCGATCGTGAGAGTACAATTGTGGCTTTTCATCTGTTGCTCCTACCACTTGACCTTGTTCAACTTTGAGCTGCATACATTATTCATTGTACATATTTTGGTATGGGGCACTAATTTTGGGCCGAAAAGTGGGGGCCTAGGCGGCGGTCTGCTGGCCTTGTGCCCAAGGGCCGCCCCTGCATCTATTCGGTGAGGCTACAATATGCTACCAAAGAAAGGAAATGGGGAAAAAAAAAAAATTAGAATTCTTAGTCACTGTATTTGTACATAGTTGAGAGAGCTGAAATCCCCACGTTTCTTTCTACGACATGAGTTCCAGAGCCTCTCTCGTTTGTCCGAGCATATTGAATACAGTTGCTGCAATATGAGATGGTGTAAGACCAGCTTCTGCCAGTTGGTCAGCCGGTGAACCGTGCTCAATGTACCGGTCGGGAAGAACCAGTGGCCTCCACTGCAAAATGAATATCAAAAAGACGCAAAATAAGCTACCTGGAGCTGAGGTTTCAAACTTTCGATCTATCTTGTTCACGGTTATTAACAGAAAGCATATAAATTAGCAAATAATGTGTAGAAAGCCTAAGCTCCTGTTTGGCTGCAGAAATAAGAAAAAGCTATCTGGATCCATTTCTCGAAAAAGGCAGGAAAATATTTGGTTGCAATTTTGAAATACAGTTTGCATAACATCCAGAAAGTGCGGTTGAAAGCAAACACCTACGGTGTGCACATCATAGTCATTACGAGCGAAAAGAGTTTTTGAGAATTCAAAAACATCTCTGGTTCTTTTCTATAACAATCGTTGCTTTCAACACAAAAAAATCCCGAAAACAGGTTCTAGTAATCCTAAAAATATATCAAGCAGGTCCTTGTTTCGTTGAGGGTTTTCAGAATTTGTTCTCTGGAAACTTTTCGGAGAAGAACCAACTTTGAGAGAGTATGAAAAAGATGGTTCCACATTGATGGTACTAGAGTTTGGAACTGGAAGTGCTATGTCCAATTGATTTTGACCACTGCAACCAAACAGATTCCGGTGGAAACAACAGTAGTCTAAAACTTTTGTATTCACCAACAAGTTGAACCATGACACAAGACTATAATCAGAAGTTAAAAACCATAATTTGGATTCAAGATCTCGTAACTTCGTACCTTTACCGTGCCATCAAGAAGTCCATCTAGGGCAAGGAACTGAACAACGTGAGACCCAAACCCCCCAATTGCTCCTTCTTCTACTGTAATCAAGACCTCATGTGACTTTGCTAGGGCACGAATAAGAGCATGGTCCAATGGCTTACAGAAGCGGGCATCTGCGACTGTTAACTGTAAACCACGGGCTTCTGCCAAGGCAGCTGCAGCCAAACAGCTTTGAACAGCTGATCCATACCCCAACAGTGCTACTCTCTCCCCTTCTATCAATATACGGCCTTTCCCAACCTGTAGCAAAAGTCCCAATTCATACATAAAACTTTGCCTTTTCAAATGCTCATGATTTTTTTTTCCTTTCACTAAGGCCCCATTTGGTTGTCCGAACTAGAAATCCAAGGGACCACATATCACACATTTGGTTGGACCTATTGCATCTTTGTAGATATGTCTGATATGATATCCACGAAACACAGGTTATCTCATATCTTGAGGCCAGTTTGTTTGCTCAGATTAGAGCATCGGATTGGATTACATATTGAAGGGAACCACATATGTGATTGAAAATTTTACGACCAAGATTAAGTATCCGATTAAAATCGCACAAAACATGGGACACACAATACCTTGGGGATGTAGCATTACTTATCCTACCATATTTTATATCCGCTTCACTAACAGCCCTATTAAACAAACAGGGTCTACGGAGAAAGCAACTGGAATATAGGTTCAGCCATACCTCAAGAGGAATGCCTTTGTTTCCTGGTGGCAGCTCGACACCCACCCCGTTTCCTCTTGGGTAGCGGAAACAACTTGGTCTGTCGTCAATGGCAGCAGCAGTTGCAACCATGTGGAAAAGCTCAGCCTCATCGGAAGGAGCCATTACTATCATGTTTGGTAGGCATGCCATGTAAGTGACATCAAAAGAACCACAATGTGTAGGACCATCTGCTCCAACTAGCCCAGCTCTGTCCATCGCAAATCTCACAGGCAACTTCTGCAAATCAACATCATGCACAACCTGTGGTATAAACCAAGAAAATTTCAAAGGAAAAATTAGAGCTCAATGTTGGGCACAACTTTGTAATGATCTCGATCTATGTTAAATGCCTAAATGTATGCAAGTACCCATGTGTACCTAACATTCATCCAACAAAGTATGTCTACGAGATTGAGTTTGCCATGTCCATATGCAAAAAACTTTAGCTTCATTTGGAAAGATGTGGATTTCACATCAAGCAATAAATTGTGCAACACCCAAACAGTATAGAAGCTTTAGCTACATTTAGCTCATGAAATAAAGTGCAAAACCGATTAGAGGTTAGTACAAATGTATTTTGGGATCCTTATGTAGATTAATCCATCACGATAAAACTCCCAAACTCAATGTCGTAATTCATAGGTAAACTATCAAATCTAGATTTGAGCCATTCACAGCTGCATAATCACAACAATCCTTTCATTTGAAAGTCACATCTATCCCAACAGAGCCGTATCTTATATGCGCCATTATCAGAAATTAAAGACTTTGATGTCTCCATGTCCTTGGAAACATAAAAATAAACAAATCTGAGGCCTAGACACATGACCACAACCAACACATGTACGAAGCTCATATAACGTAACTGTTAGGATCGTCACACACACGCACACGATTTACGAGTATGAAACAGTAAAGAATTAACACAGAGATATACGTGGTTCCCCAAAACCGGGTACGTCCACGGGAGCGAGAGCGGCTGTTCTTTTTATTATCACAGTTAACAACTAGGGTTTACAACATAGAGTATTTATAGCGACTCTATTCTAACCCTAACCTGGTATTTGGTCTTATCCCAAAAATACCCTTGTACGGCCGTACCATACCGCGGGGGCGGGCATCTGGCCTTCTTTCTAGAACCCTTTAGTATCTCTCCATACTTACATATGAGCCATAGTTCTAACAGTAACCCTCAATGGTGTTCATCTAAAAGAATAAGAGGGGAAGTTGGCTTGCCTGGTCATAAGCCCTCTGCAAGAAAGACGAGTAGATTGCACAAAAAGGTTTAATGCCTTCACAGGCCAATCCGGCTGCAAAAGTAACAGCGTGCTGTTCTGCTATCCCAACATCAAAGCATCGTGTTGGAAAGCGGCGAAGGAAAAGATTCAGGCCTGTTCCACCACCCATTGCAGCATGGATTGCAACAATATCTTTGTCTGCTTCCGCTTCTGCAATCAAAGCCTCTGCAAAGTACGTCGTATAAGCCAGAGTTTTAGCACTGGCTTTGAATTGTTTCCCAGTTGCTGGATCAAACTTGACCACTCCTGCAATAACAAGGTCCACTTACTATTCAAAATTGGAAAATGCTAAAAACAGTCCACAAGAGTGCCAAATAAGCTTGAAAAGGGTGTCAGTATTTGGTGGAAAGTGTGTTGATATACGTCAAAACTACAACATGAGAAATGGGCATTGTCCTAATTCTCACACAAATGCATTGACATAGACATGGAAATTAGATGTCAGTGACATGGATTTTATATGGTTTACAAGACAACTCCAATGAGAAGATTTGCCAAAAGAAATGAAAGCTCGATTCTACATTGTGATCTCCTCGGCTGAAATCAACTGAACACCAATGGGAAATGGGAATACATAACCTTTCAGCCATCATAACCAGCCTAAATTTGGCAATAGATTTTCTAAAGTTGAAACTTTTTGCACATACCGTGGTACTTGTCAGCTGCTTTTTCTGCATATGGGTATCCTCGGCCTTTCTCAGTGACAACATGAATGAGGACTGGACCGGTTGTTTTAGTGCTCTTAACCTCTTTAAGAATCGAAATAAGGTCATTTAAGTTGTGGCCATCCACAGGACCAATATAATAGAGCCCAAGTTCTTCAAATAGGGTTGACCCTGAACCACTGATCATTCCACGGGCATATTCGTCAACTTTTGCAGCCAGTTCATGCATAGGCGCACCAAGCTGCTTGGTTACTCCCTGAAAAATCCCAATCACAATAGAATCAGGTTCACTGAAAGCATCCCTATATGGTTGCTGTTTCAAAACTTGGTTTCCAGAACGCTTATCCAAAAAGTCGTTTGGCAGACTGATTTTTTAAACTTGTTTTTAAGAAACTTTTGGCACAAGAACCGATTTTTGAAAACACTAAAATGATGGCTTTAGATTCTCACAAAACCGTTTTCTATCAAGATAATACTATATGGAAAAGGATAGTTGTTTAATGTTTCCAAAACGAGCTGTCTCAGAAGTATTTTGAAAAACCAATTCCAACTAGCAACCAAATAGGGAGGTGTTTCCCATTGTTACTCTAGTGAAGTAAAACAACAGTAACCTTTGCGACTTCTCTTAATTCTCTGAGCGGCCCGTTTGATTGTAACCTACTTAGAGCACTGCTCAAAGCCCCTACTGGTGGTATAGGCCCATCTAGATTTGCAGTGGGCAAAGAGACTTGTTTGTTGTCATTAAGAATAACAATCATGTCCGAGTCAAGGTAACCCGCGTTGTTCATGGCTTCGTATGCTTGACCTGCTGTCATGGCACCGTCGCCTATAACAGCAACTACATGATTCTTTTTTCCCTTCAAGTCTCTTCCCACAGCCATCCCTGTCCACCCAAAACACGTCAATTATCAAACTAATGAGCAAAATTTGAGTAAAGCCTCCTTGTTTAGCTTATAAACAATACAAAACATTATCATGACATGACAGTGATATCTCATTTAGAAAGACATACGAAAATCCAACCTATTTTGCAGCAGCAATATAAAACAAGTAATTGGACAAACAAGCAAACATACAAAAAGCCTCCATCATTTTCTGGACTTTTAAAAAAATCCAATATCAAAAAAGGAACCATAGTCTTCTCCAATAAAATACAGCTGTAAGGAGAAACGAGGCACCCAAGAAACATGAAACACGGGATGAATAGCCACCACTGTAACAGAATTGAAGTCTAAACAAGTCTATCTTGTTGAGATTCTAGTTCTAACTTAAGTTTATAGACTCAATGAGAGCAGCACAGAGAATTACCTAAGCCTGCTGAGATAGTGGTTGAACTATGACCCGTGCCAAAGGAATCATACTCACTCTCCGATCGCTTAGTAAAGCCTGACAGCCCATTTGTCTGTCTCATTGTGTGCATCTTATCTCTTCTACCAGTCAAAATCTTGTGTGGGTAAGACTGCACAAAATTTCCCCATTAAGCACTATTCTCTCCACAAAGTTTCCTGTTTTGACTATTTAAGTACATAAGGTAAGTAGCAATCACCTGATGACCAACATCCCACAATAGCTTGTCCTGAGGAGCATTGAACACATAATGAAGAGCCACGGTGAGCTCAACCACACCAAGGCTCGAACCCAGATGACCCCCCGTCTTTGAAACACTAAAGATTACATCAGACCTCAGTTCATCTGCCAGTTGTTTCAGTTCCTGCAACAAATGTTTGATAACAGACAAAAAAACCGTTACAAACAAAATTCCGCTACAGAAGTCCACCAGATTGCCGTGGCAATGACATTTTTGCGGTTATAAACTGGGATTATGATTATTTTGATTTGAAATGAAATGAAATGACCCTCTTTGTGTCCTTAAGTTTTTCAATAACTTGGTACCTTAATTGACAGATTTTTCATGTGGATTGGATAATTGATAGTGTCCAAAAGAGGCGTTGGCGGCCTCTGTGCATGATAATCCCCTCTCTCAGACAGTGATGCACAAACCCCACCTGCCCTTTTCTTGACCTGTGGGGGGAAAAAAACCCAGTACAAACACAAACATATCTTTCAATTACGTATGTCCTAATTGGCATTCAAAAAAAGGCAAATACCAAATCAGCATCTACAACACAGAAAAAGGACAACATCACCAAAATTAATTTCCTTTGGTAAGTGAAAAGCACAGGAAATCCATGATATGTATTAATCAATGTATAAAAATCGTAGGCGCTAGTCGGGCAAAAAAGGGGCGCCGACTAGTTGGCTGCCTAATCAAGGCGTTGGACCACTGCCTAGTCCCAAGGCGGGGACTGGTCGCCAACTTTTAGAACATTAGTGTTAATAAGAGAATTCTGCTACTTTCTACTATAAAAGGCAGAAAAACACAAGAAATCTTTCAATTATGTATGTCCTAATTCGCTTACGAATAAAGATAAATTCCAAATCAACACACAGAGTCGAACAGAAAAATACAACATCAAGAAAATTAATTTCTTTTCCTAAGAGTCTCTCCATTCCTTACTCAAATTTGGGTAAAATTTTGAGTAAAAGCTTCATTTGGTATGTTAGATTTCTTAGAGGGTTCCAACCTAAAACCAATTGGCTATAGGAGGAGTAACCTCTAGAATTTATTAACCAAGCTCGGGTTGCTTAGATGAGCGAGGTGGGACAAGTCTAACACTCCCCCTCACATGCAGTCCGGATGCACGTGAAGGTGACTGACCAGGAGCTGACTGACTGACTCGGGCGACTCGGGCGACAGAGATGACAGAGACTTTCCCACGAGAGGTGAAGCCACCCAAGACCTAGCTCTGATACCATGTTAAATATGAGAGAATAAATATTGAAATCAATTATTGAAACCATATAATGAGGCCTCTATTTATACAAGAGAAGAGAGTTTAACTATGGAAAGAAAATCATATTGATTAACTATGAAATAAAATCATCCTAATTACAATCAAATCACAATCTCAAGATCACGATTTGATCACGATATTATTTTGTATATGCATTTATTCTAACATGGTATGACTCTCCAATGGGCAAACCCAAATCTCTAAGTGAAAAGCATAGGAATTTAGCTTCATTAGGAAAAAGAAATCTAAAATGAAAAGCGTAGGAAATCTATGATTGGGGTAAATTAGAAAATTCTGCCACTTTCTACTAAAAGAGAGAAAATCCCAAACCTGGTGGTGTTTGTGCTGAAATTGAGTAGAGAGGAGACCATTTTTGGCGAAATCTGAAGTCAATGGCCGATTAAAGTGCCCGGGTAAAGAGAATGTACACAGAGCCATGTATATATCTGTAGATACGGTAAATGGGTGGAACTGTACGGACAAAGCTGTAGAATACCAGGAAGGTAGTAAAAGGGTTCAAGATGAAAAACCCAGATTAGCAAACCAAGTTTAGCCTGCTATAGAGAGAGAGAGAGAGAGAGAGAGGGAGGGAGAGAGAGATTTGATGCCCTTTCTTGCTACTGCTGAAGCTTGCTTGGTGCCAGTGACAATGAAAACCCACCACTGCTAAGCTGACTTTGTAATTGAGAGAGAGAGTGACTGAAAGTCTGAAAACCCAGTAACCCACGGCTGCTGTGCTGACTCTGAGAGAGAGATTGAGAGAGAGAGAGAGAGAGTGAGTGATGAGGGGGAAATGAGGAAAAGAGGAGTGGTGTTCAAGAGGGAGCCTTTCAAAAAGGACCAAACTTGGGCGGCCTATCCACGCCTTTATTTTTTGGTAATACAGTAAAAGTCTTGGGACAGTGTCCCAAGAATTAAAACTCGCTGGCTTATTCCTATTGGGCCACGTCAGCAGAAATCACAAAATGGGATAGGGAGATATGATAATGGATGCTCGAAATTCCCTTTCGTAATCCAAGTGACAACACGGATGAGCTGTAATACAGAATGATGGGTATGAAACTTAGCAACCTCTTGAAGTCGGGCCACAAGATATAAATTTTTTTGTGAATCCCATAGTTTTATTGTGAATGGCCTGTTATTGACTGGACCGAAGAGAAAAATAATTGAGATGAACGTAAGTTGACCCGAATATCAGTAGAAAAAAAAAGAAAGATAATGGATGCATGATTAATCTCACCATTGGGGGAAAAGTGGAGAGTGTCAATTCCTTCCCATTGTGGGTTTTGACTCCTCTCTGATTGGTAAGTCAATGTGTTAAATACAGTAGTAGGGTAATGTTGTGAGCACTTAAACAATCACAATAATACACGAATCTTAGATTAGGCGAAATGTTACATCGGAGCTACCCGATTAGAGCAATGTCACATATGGGGAGAACCTTCTTTTTATTTTTCTTATTTTTTTTAATAACCGGATGTCTAGGCCAGCTTGCACGGTGCTTGACTAATTCTGGGGCCATGAAGGTAACGACCGGGCATAACCCCTAATGGCCCCAATATTTGAAATATTTAGCCTCCGTGGGAATGGAATCTGTGACCTCATAGAATAGCACTTATTGCTTTCTCATAACCACTTGGCCAAACCCCTTGGGGTAATGGGGAGAACCTTATCCATTTTAATTCCTCACGATTAAGACTAAATGGATTTGGATATATTATCCATACGGTTAACTCCGCCTATAAATTCTTTGTATCAACATTTGAAAGATTCATCGGATTGGTTCAAAATTAGGAAAGATGCTTCTTCTTTTTTTTCCATCAGTGCAGCATGTCTCAAAATATTTATAGCGATCTTTTCCTATAAACATGTTTATCCATCCTTGTAAAATTTGAATTTAGTAGTTAATTCATTTGGTTTTCTGAAGCACATGAGAGTATGTTGTTTGCGACTTTGAGCTACCCTATTGCCTTCAAAAAACACTTTGTTCGTTTCTCTGTAGTTCAAACTCTTTTTCTTTAGTAATTTGTATTCTTCTTTTGGAAATGATTGAAGGCCAAATTTATTCATGGTAAGTTGTTTGAATCCTGAGCTTATTCAGAGCTCGTGAAAACAATACTCCTTGGGTTCTTTTCACCACACATCGGTGCGATCCGCATGAATGTGTGATGGAAAAGACTCTACAACAATACTCTAGAAACACCAATGTGTTTGGATCATTGATGGCATTTCACAAAAGTACAGTTTGATTTGTGTACATTCTCATATTTGTTGTTGTTGGACTGTGTTTGCATAGATCCTAATCAAGGGCGTCATGGGTCATTCAAAAACCGTTCATTCAAGAGTCGTCACATGGATCTATAGTTGCGTGAATATGCATTTAGATACGTTAAATACATTTAAGTCCCGTTCCAGAACACCTTCTTAAAAAATAAGTACTTATTTCAGATTTTTCAAACTCAAAAATAATGTAAATGAAAAAAATAATTTTTCAATTTTTTTGCACCTTATAAAAGATCTTAATGAGATCTATCAAACAAGATCCATATTGATAGAAAAATTATTTGCGTAAGCACATATTTTTTGAGCTTGAAATTACCTTCTTAAAAAATAAGTATTTATTTTCCCTTTCCGGAACGGACCTTATGTTAGTTTCCATGTATGCATTGATATTTAGGTTCATTTACATAATTGTATATTCAATGTATGCTAGGTTCGTTCACAAAGTCATATTCAATGTTTCATTAACTCATAGGTTCATTGAAACATATTAATGGCTTTTAGGTTTGTTCCATCTCTAGAAAGTAGCATAACCTTCCGGGGCTTATAAATATCGGAAATAAATATTCATGACTTGATTTTTGAATTTGAATATTGAGGCGTGCGACAATCACCTAACCCTTGAAGGGTAAATCTCTCTCTCTCACACATATTCTTTTCTTTCGTCGTCTTTTCCCACTTACAATAAAAATCGTGGTGGTTTTGAGTGAGGAAAATAAGAATACCACTTTGAGTAAGTGGGAAAAGAAGACGAATGGAAAGAATGTGTGTGTGAGAAAGAGAGCGCACGCTTTACCCTCGAAGGGTTAGGTGGTGGTCGTGACTTTTAGAATATGACAGAACATATAACAAAACTGATTACTATTAACCTAAAATAAGAAGCTTGTCTTAGGTGATGAATTGGAAATCATGCGATCCAATAAAGAATGCCCTTCATAGGAAAAACCGAAAAAGATTCAAATAACCTGTTAATAACATTAGACTTTATTATACTCCCTCCGTCCCTTTTTAAGTGTTCTACTTCGTAATTCCAACTTATTAAGGAGACATCATCATTACATATTTCACATCAACTTTTATATCTACTTTCCCTACCCTCTATGGAGACATCATCATTACACTTTTACTCATTAACTTTTCAAAATGGAATATACTTTTAGGGGCAAAATAAAAAATACACAACTTTTATCCAATAACTTTACAAACAGTCCTGCTATTTGTCCTGACGGGTACCATATCGAAAATGGACCGATGGCCGCGCCGGGCCAACTCCGGCCACTGGACAGCCGATCCGAGCCGTCCAAAAATTCTATAAAAAAAATGAGGGGGCCTACGCGAGAATTAACGGCATCCGATGTGTGTAGGTGCTCGATCTGAACACCCCATTTTTTCGTATATACATATATATATACGAAAAAATGGGTTTATATACGAAAAAATGGTGGGGTCCTAGTTGATCGAAATACTTGGCGTGGCTGGGAGATTATGGCACCATTTGTAAGAATATATACAGAAGACAAGTCTGAATAATCGGCTGCCTTCAACGTTCAAATATTCCATAGCCCCAAATTCTAAGTTGCCTTTTCAGCCGTTATTGAAGGCATGTCCACACTCTGCAGACATTTCACCCCACTTTTCATAGAGAAGAGGAGACTGATGCTCGTGACTCGAATCCGTATCCAGCAATAAGAGCATTAGTCGTAAAACAAAAAAAGATTAGAAAGAACAAGATGAGGTATCGAACTAACTGAGCTGATTTTTTACGGGCCCACTCTTTTATTTTTTTTAAATTATTGAACGACTCGGATCATCTGTGCAGGACCCGGAGTGACCCTGCACGGCAGTTGGTTTCCGGTCAGTGGCTTTAGCATTTTTGGAAATTTTTAGGGTCTGCCCCAAAACACAGCAAATACAATGACAGGAAAAGGTAGGAAGAATATATACGGAACGTTGGTAGCTAGAGGAAAGAAGGGAAAATAAACAGAAAAATTCAGCTTGTAGTACTTCATCCGTTCCTTTTTTACGGTCCAATATTTCATATTGAGTTGTCCCATAATAAGTGCCTATTTTGAAAAGTTAGCAGATAAAAGTTGAAATATTTCTCATTTTTGACCTGGTTGGATTCAAAAAACCGACAACCTTTTTGCCTAATCAAAACCAAAAACAAATTCTAAAAAAAAAAAAAACGAGGGAGCCCACGCAAGAATCAAATAACCTGTTAAGAACATTAGACTTATTATAGTATGATTTTTTTATTTATTTTTGTCTCTATCTCCCTCTACTACATTATTTATTTTGTCTTAGGAGACGAATTCATAGGAACCTATGATATGATATATCATAAAAGATGACAGCAAATATATTTTTTTCTAACGGAATAACAAGTACTACTATTATTTTGCTAAACCAAATTGAGAGAAATCTGATTACAATAAGAATTTATATACGACATTATACCCATTACAAGATTCTACACTTCATCAAATGGGTGGATGATTAAAATTTTGGAGTTCATGTAATCTTACTACTCTCCTCAAAAGGCTCTCAATACCCATATCGCCATATGTTCCAAACATCTCACTTGATGGCGTTCAGTACCCAAGCCAATTGCTTGGCGTGTCGAATCAAACCGAATGATACTAATCGTGAATCGTGTATTCCTGATAACAAAGTTTGGCACTTCCAAGAAATATAACAGAAGTCGTCACACTGCAAACGCTACACTGAGAATTTAGAAACTATCCCTTGGTTGAAAATACTACGTTTTCTGCATCTAGGGGCAGGTTAATTGAAAAATGGACTACAAGTAATAGGAGCAACACCATACTGATCCAGGATATAGGACACGCACGGATGGATCTTATCATGGGCCTTTTTCCTGCGTCACTTCATCTTTGCCTCGGTAAACAGAACATGGCGATTCACCCGCGGGTCGTACTTCCGGAACTCGAGCTTTGTCTGGATCCGCTTGGGGTTCTTCCTCTTCACATAAAAGAATCCAGTCCCAGCAGCAGAAACAAGCCTGATGAAAAGCGAAGCAGACTTCTTCTTCTGGCCCATTGTCTTGATAAATAAGGGAAAAAGGATGCAAGTCAGCAGACACAGATACATATAGCAAGGACATGAAATGTGGGAACAACTATATACTTTACCACAGAGATTGCAGGTTTAAAAGTAAAATTAAAGAACAACCAAATATAGTTGACCCCAAAATTCTTCCAAGGGTTGTTTTTGCAAGATCAGATAACACCAACTAAAACTAATGCATAAAAAAATTAATTCTGAAGCTTCTCTTCCAAGCTGAGGCTCCAAGAGCTTCCTTTTTTACTGGAGACTTCATGGTTGAGACTTGAGCATATGAAGGGATACTCCATATTTTAACTGGCTTTTCTTTTATTCACGAGAGTGTGTGGGAGTGCGATGCATGTTCTACGACATTGTAATAGTCTCATATCAAGTAATTAGCATCAGACACTAGTAAACAATTTATCGCACAGAAAATATTTCCTTACATGACCACAAATCCATAAACTATAAGGATGCAAACTTAGGTGTAAAGGACAACAAGCCAAGTACATGAGTGACAATACATCACCGCGTCACAAGATCATATTTTGTCAAATGTCTGATGATTGTCATTAAACTATTAAAGTAGATGCAGAGTTCAATCCAAAGCTGCAAGTCATCATACAAAACCAATGGAGGGAAAAGGGATACAAGAGCTACCTATTGAAAAGTAACTAAGTGAAGGGCAATCAGCGAGATCTTTATGGGCGTCATTCATTTGACTAAACAAAGAGAAAGGCTATAAATCTGAAGCAGCAATAACACTAGTGGAAATCTGAAGCAGCAATAACACTAGTGGAAATCTGAAGCAGCAATAACACTAGTGGAAATCCGAAATCATAAGCCTGGGCATTAGGTTTGGTTAATAGTGAAGTCAGTCCGTACCCTTTCTGTGGTCATGTCCGACATAGTGTACCCCAAAAAAGACCAATTCCTATGGTGCAGACCTTATAAACTCAACCAAGTTCGTAGAGCAAAGGCCGGTAAAACCTTTGTCACACAAATACAGAAACAGGACATGGATTTAAGTAACCAAACAAGCTGCTAGCTTGAGTGGTACTTACAGTAACCCATAGTGCTGCAGGAGTAAACCCAAAAATACAGAGATCAGATGACTAATGAGGGCATGTTACAGATCATAGTTTCAACTCTGACGGGCCATTCTTAAACTCTATTTACCTTCGAAAACCACACCTTTCTCAACTCAGAAAAAAGAAGAATGAACTGATGAAGCTATTACCTTAAATCAGGCATTCTTACAAACAGTTTCAGTGCATTGTGAGACCTCGACTCAATTACTCAAATAGATAAACTGAGCCCTTTGTATTAATAGCGCAACCTACCTTCCACCAGTTATTATTGGTGCTCTCCAAAACTAAAATCGCCTAACTATTTCGGCGCGATTCACTAACCAAAAACTATTAAAACTTACAATGTAGCCTTTTTGGCAAAGGGCAACAAAACATCGGCCGCCTGAATTTTTCCTAAAAATGGCACGAGGCAAACTGCATTACCTTAAATCGTGAACTTACTCAGAGAGACATTCTAAAGGACAATACTTTTTGAAAAGAAGGATTGTTTTCGACTTACCTTCCGATCTTCAGAGTCGCCAATCAAAAACCCTAGCGCGAGTTTTGTGGGTGAAATGAATCGAGGGAGGTTTATGAACAGAGAAGGTTAAATATCGTAAAAGACGTAAATGCAAACATATACATGATACAGTCACAAATTGCACCAAATCGCAAAAAATAAAAAACTTGAGAGAGAGAGAGAGAGAGAGAGACGCACCACTGTAGAGTATCAGAGTCGATCTTCGCTGGAGTCACGACACCGTCGACACCCACGGGACTGATTCGAGGTCACAGAGAGAGAGAGGGGTGATCGATTTTAGATTAGGGTTATTGGGGGAGGAGTAAGTTTTATGAATACGGAAAGAATATCAGTTCAGATAAACATTTGCTGCAGCCGCGCACAGCAGGATTTTGCGCCCGTCTCGAGTTCAATAAAGATAATCGGAGTTGTTCATTTTGTTAAAAATGTTTAGTTTAGAGTCCCTATAAAAAATTAGCTCAACCGGATGTCGGTAAAGGCACGTAAATTTTGAAGCAACTAAACATCTAATTTTACTTCATAATTCAGGCCTAAATTTTGAAGCAAAATTACTGGTAGATGTTTCGTAAGCACCTTTACTCACATCCGATTGAGCTGATTTTTTGTAGGGACCCTAAACTAAACATTTTGAATAAAATGAGCAGCTCAAATCATCTTTGTTGAACTCGAGATGGGCGCAAAACCCTGCTGTGCATGTTTGTCTGTACCTGTAGCAGCTCTTGAATGAATAATGGAGCATCATAAATTTTTCCTCTCATTTTTCGTCCATTTTGTTTTTTTCTTTTCCCCAATTTCCAAACAGAGCATTAAACATTTTCAAAATAACCTACTACGCCAATTTCGAATGCGTATTAATCGAGCCAAACACTAGCAAAATACATTATAAGTTGAAGCAACCGCGTAGTAGGTTATTTGAGCTTGATTTAAGAGTTTAACAAATTTTAAAAATTGTTCAAATCTAATTTGACTGATATTAAATGAGTTTTTAACTAACAAACACGCTTTAAAACTTGTGACGAAACTAGGAAGGGACTTATGAGGGCCAAGGCCCCCACATAGTTTCAGTTTTTTTAAATTTAATGTTAGTATTAATTTTTTTTATTACTCCGTATGTTAAGAGCATCCAGGTATCCTTTTTTGTATTAGAGATGTTATTTCACTTAAGTTCGTTTTGTGTCCCAAAACTCAACTCCTCTCTCCACATACGGTCTCTAATTAGTTTTTTCTTCAATTATTACTCTAATTTCTCTTATTGGTCTCTCCACTCATTACTCAAAAAACCTCCCTCAAAATTCAAGGAAATTGATATTCGCGCTATACTTTTTACTGATAAAACTCTACTTTTAACGTGAAGTTACTTCATAAACAAAATGAAGCACCATCACTAAAAAAATGGAGCGAAAATATCAAAATCTTAATCGAAACCAAACAAACTATTAACTTCCCAAACCTTGAAATTTCACAATCTATTATTGTTTATAATTTGGCCCCTTACATTTACAAAATGACCAAATCCTAATTCGGTCGCTGGTCAGAACTCGGAGGAGATTTTCAGTGCCGAGCGGGTATTGCCGACGTGGTATCCGCTCGACGCATCTGAGCCGTCCGATATACTTTTGGACGGTTCGGATTGAAACCCTCTCTCGCTTCTCATCCCAACACTTTCTCTCTCCTTTTTCTCTCTCCAAATCTGAGCCGTTCAAATACGCAATGGACGGCTCGAATGCACGAACAGGCACCACGTGGTACCCGCTCGGCACTGAAATTTTTTCCCAGAACTCGAGTAGCCTTGGTTAGTTTTTTATGGAATGAACACGAGCTCAAACTTGTGCGCTCACTACTCACGTTGACGCTGGCATCGAGCAATTGGGAAGAGCCCTAAACACTTCGTCACGTTGGAGCAAAACTCGAGCAGCTGAGAGAGAGAGAGAGAGAGAGAGATCAAGGTACAGAGCTGTCAATTGATGATTTTTTTTCCTGTTTGGTAGCTGAGAACTCGTAGGAAACCAGAAAAACGAAAACTTTAATAAGCCCTACGCTATTTCACAAAGAGTTCTGCATCTACATTTCTTCCTAACCGAACGGCACGAGTTCTTGAAATCTTGCTGAAAGTTGGGGTTTTTGTTGTTATTGACCAGGGCGGAGATCGATTTGATCGGGGCCGGAGATGTCGTCGTCGAGCGCTGTGGATCCGGAGGGAGAACCGATCCCGACGTCGGCGGTTCTGATGGCGTCGGCGAAGCACATATCGACTAGATGCAGGGCTGAGAACGTTGCTTTTCTCAAGTGCAAGAAAGACGACCCTAACCCCGAGAAATGCCTCGAAAAAGGCCAGCAAGTCACTCGCTGCGTCCTTAGCCTGTAAGCATTATACGTATACATATTTATGTTTACGGATAATTAGAATATGCATGTGATTGTGCACCTAATGCGTGCGAGCGCCTTTCAAAAACATCCTGAATTAGTAAGATTCATTACAGCGAGGATTGAGGGTGCATTTCCGCTAAACTAAATGGAGTACAGCGTAATGGCAATAGTCAAGTTGTTTTCGCTAAATGGTATTTTATTGATGTTTGTGAGGAGGATGACCTGTCTAAAAATCCGTGAATACTTGAGCTTTAGTCCATTTAATCCATTTAGTTTAGCGGAACGACACCTTGAGAGCGGGAGTGGAGTCTACCGGAGGATTCTGCAATCTAGGTGTGCACGCCTGTGTTTTTGAGCTATGTGCTAGATGGAGTTCTAGTGAAAATTCATATAAGAATCATTTGGTTTCAGGGATTTTTATTTCTGAATTTCATTTTGGTAGAAGAGGGACT
The DNA here is from genome assembly GCA_020567845.1 of Rhododendron henanense subsp. lingbaoense. Taxonomy (NCBI): domain Eukaryota; kingdom Viridiplantae; phylum Streptophyta; class Magnoliopsida; order Ericales; family Ericaceae; genus Rhododendron; species Rhododendron henanense. Next base: position 3,662,431 of record CM036313.1, read on the forward strand.
AGATATAGTGGTAATAGAGAAGAATGTGGGTACAGCGGTACTGGGTTGAAAGTGACCATGCTTTGTAGGGATTTATCGTTATCGAAAAATGAAGTGTGAATTTGATTGAGATTTTGAGGTTGGACATTGTCCATGAGTTGCGTTGTAATGACGAATCTCTTAGTATGACAACCGATTCATAATGGATATGGTGGTTAAAATTCGGTGATCATTCACTTACTGTAACATGAAGAAAGATGATATTGGAATGTTGAAGAAGTGTCCATTTTAAGGGATTTGTGGAGGATTAATTATGCATTTGTGGTGGCATTTTATGATTTTTCATGGAGCTAAATATTTCGTAGTTGGACAAGTTTTTGTTCACTTCTACATGTACAACCAAAAAGTCTCAGGCCCCGTTCCAGAAACCATCTTAAAAAATAAACAGCTTATTTTACATTTTCAAACTCAAAAATAATGTAAATAAAAAATAATTTTTCAATTTTTTTTTTGCATCGTATAAAAGATCTCATCGATATCTTTCAAAAAAGATCTATATTGCATATTTTTAGATTTCACTAAGCCCATAATTTTTGAGCTTGAAATTGCTTTCTTAAAAAATAAGGACTTTTTTTGGTTTCTGGAACGGGCTCTCAGAATAACATATCCTCTATATAGAGGCCATCTTTTAGGTTCCTGAATAGATTGAGATGTTTCCAACTGAGTGCCGGAATTTCTTATACATTAAAGACATGATTGAATGGACCCACTTTTTCAACTGTTGGAGTACCACGTTTTTTCAATTGCTCAAGTCAATAATGGTTGAGCTTTGACTTGTTAAGGATCCGATCATTTATTTTGTATATATCATAAGGAAAGCTTTTCTCGTCCCTGCTAGTTCTTTGCCTTCTCTACGGGTAATTTTTAGCTATAGCACACATTTCACTTGGTAAGATCTTTGTTTAATTTGATGGTTGGAATTCAAATCGAAAACAAATTGAAGGTATCCCATGAAAGCATTGAACAAATACACTCATTGCAAGTAGACAGTAGTGGGTGACTTTTCTTGAAGCTGAGTTGGAAGAAAGGGTGAGATGGAGCAGCATTGTGGCTTGAAGGGTGTGGCCTTGTTGGTGAGGGGGGCCAGGAAGAATATGGACATTTAGGTCAGGGGAAGTTATGGTGGTCATTCAAAAGGATGAGGAGAATCAACCAGGTCTAGGTGTTGGAGGAGAAGGGTTTGAGATGCCTCATGGTACCCCTTTGTCCATGTTACCTACAAGTGGAGATAGTAAGTTGAATGTTAGTGCAGAGTGTTGCTGAAGCAAAACATCGGATCGATTTGCATTTTCTTGGGGGGTGTCATTTGGAGTTGGGAGAAAGATGGAATGTAAAGGTTGGAAGATGTAGATATGATAGATAGAGGCAAGAGGTGAGCGTTGTGAAGAAAAGTATAACATGGGGGGCTTTTTAGCAGCGAGTTGAAGATGTTGCAGTGCTCAATTATTTGTGATGGCAAATAACCTGTGGAGGAGTTGGGTCTTGTCAAGATTTTAGCGTTTATGTTTTCTTCTTGTCAACGGTTTTTTTTTTTTTTTTCTCGGTTTCCCTTTTAGTTATTCCTTTCTCTTGTTCATGGGTAGTTCTCCCTGGCACAATCTCTAATACAAGCTTTTAGACTTAAAAAAAAATGAAAGCTTTCAGTGGTTATTTAGGAACTGGCTAATTATATTCAATGATGAAGTGTAATTGGTACGCTAATTCCCCCATCTTCCAATTTCATTTCTTTCTTTCTCGAATTATCTTGTTGTAATCCAAGTTGTTCTAATTGTTTTATAGACTCCTATCTTGTGTCTTCTCAGTAACGTTTAAGAAACCTGTAATTTGGTTGATTTGTCCAAGTTCTACAGTATAGATGCGCTGCATTTCTTTTTGTGTTTAGGTATCAGATCAGTAAGCATTTCTTTGGCTCGTGGTTCCAGCAAGTCTCAGCCTTTTCTTTATATTGCGGGGTCTGTAAAATGAATCCTGCCTGTCAACCAGACTGTGTGTCTAGTCCTATTTGAGCCCTTCTGCAATGCCAATCTAACTTGTACTTTACTTTCTTTCTTTTTTTTGCTAGTATTATGGTTGAATTCAACAGCAGAATGATAATGTATTCATTATCTCCTTCACTTCATTAACGTTGCTAATAAGAATGAAAACTCAAGCGTAATGCTATCAAACAACATGTTATCAAACTGTGGAGTTTTCGTTTGACATACCGACACATAACCCTGTCCAAAGATATCAGTATGTTCAATAATGAAGTTGATAGGATCAAATCACCGCTATTCTTGGAGGTCGATGTGGTAAGGCTGAAATTCCATCACACCAGTTTGTGGAGAACCTATGCATGTTATCGCACCTTGCCCATGTCATCTCCCTGTCACCGTATGCCTCCACATGTCATCCCTTGATGTGGCGTATGGTCCGGCCACCACTTCATTTCCTATACATCTTATGCACTTTCTGCGGGGTAAAACATTCCAGGGCAAGTTCAGGCGAATGCATGCAGTGCCTTGGCCCCTGACACGGACACTTGGGGGCATCCACTCAAGACCCTTTTTTTGTTTTTGGTCAAATGGAAATTCATCCACTCAAGACCTAGCCATATTGGTTCTTCTTCACTCGACATAGACTTGGCTGAGCACGTCCACCACCTAAGGGTATCCTCCATTTGTACTGCCTCTGCCTCAGTCTATGTGCCATATTGCCATATGCTTGGCTAAGTCCTAGAATCCGGTATAAAGGCTTTGCTTTCCCCTTACCATGTATCGAGTTGGAAGTCCTCACACTTGTCCTATGCACAAGCCTTGACATGTGCTCCGTGCATATTCGTTTAGCTGGCCTCCATTGTCCAACTCTATCATCAATAGGCCTCATCTTCTTCTCCAAACGACTTAATTCTCCTCCTGGACTTCAATTGTCCATCTCTCTCTCTCTCTCTCTCTCTCTCTCTCTCTCTCTCTGTGTGGGAAGAAGAGCAACCAGGTCAATTTACGTTACGACTTAATGAAGCTCTACCTGCCGGTCGGCCCCACATAATTGCATTTTGCTGCACCCAGGAAAGAAGAGCGGTTGGGGTAGGGGTATCAAATGCTAAACGGTGTTAGCCAGACATATTCCAAATCGACAATGGAGGATCCAAGTGAGATTACCGTTGCAAACCTGTTCAGGAATTGTCTAGTGTAAACCTTTTGTGCTCACACTTTTTTTCAGGACTGTAGGGAGATTTAACCCTTCTATCGGAAGTTTGGTATTAGATTTTTGGCACCAGGCTTGCATCCTGAAGCTTGCCTATGAGCTCAACGTTTTAATTTTGCATCATAGTTTTTCAGTTCTCCTGCCTATCTGGTCTGACTATTTTTTCTTGCTAGTCGAAGACCTTTTAGTCAAACTGCATTTGGTATACTAGACTGTAATTAGTGTGGAACTAAACATTTTGTCGATTATACGAGCTGAACAGGTTTTTGCATCAATATCGCCCAAAGCTTGTGTTTCACTTTGGACATTTCTCAATTATATGAAATTTGGTCGCGCAGGTTGAAAGACCTTCATCAAAGTTGCACAAAGGAGATGGATGCTTATGTTGGTTGCATGTACTACCATACAAATGAGTTTGAACTATGTCGCAAAGAGCAGAAAGAGTTTGAGAAAGCATGTCCTTTGGAGTGACTGGAAGATGCCAACCCGATTCCAATGCGCATAATAATTTTGGCTAAACTGTAATGAGCAATTGTTCACTTTTTTGCATGGGTTTTTAACCCAACGACGGTCTTATTGGCGCATATTGTTCTCAAGAAATGCTTCCTGAGACAACATTTATTTCCCATCACAAATATCGATAAAATACTGCATTCCTTGTTGAAATATTCTTGTTTTCTCTTCCTTTTTTTCTCATCTCGATGCATTTTGAGGTTGCACCGTCGGTATGTCTGTGTATTGATGCCTTCGGATTTTTGAATTCGTGGAGAGAAAAGAAAATCAAAGTAAATACAAGGGAAATAAGGAAATGGAGTGAACTCTCTTGTTTGGTTAGATAAGCAGAATGAATTGTGTTTGATAAGGAACATTTGCGAGGAATTTATAAATGCACTGATTCACGTTCCGCAGGCAAAATTGAAGGGAACTCTCCAGATACTGTAACCATCGTTACGGTTTCAATTGTCGTGTTTTTTGTTGCATTTTCGATTAACATCAAATTCTCAGATTGCAAAGGTCTGTAAATCTTTTTATAGGCTCTGCGTCATAATTCCAAACAAGGGGAAAAAACTGCGAACAACACTTACCAATTACAAAAATTTCTTTTATCTTAAGTTCGTCAAGTCTCCACAATCTCCTCTGCTTCTGGAAAATCATAACTGCAGTTTCAAAACCAATTAAACAACTGGTTCGCACACCAGCAGTTTCAAAAATCGCAACTACAAAATAAAAATAGAGAGACCCGGCACAAAACATGCCAAAATGCTGGGATGGATTGCAAAGTGAATCAACACATATGAACTCGAAGAACAAAATACGGTTCAACATGCATTTTGCATAATTAGAAACTGCTTAGAGTAGTCGGGAACCATAACAACAAATTCAACGATACAAACTGCTAAATACGATAATCATAAACTCCTTCAAACATAACAAGGGTTCGTCTAACAAAGACAAAGATGAAACGGCAATAACATCATTCGTAACATGTCAAGTCAACTAAATAAAAGTTCTACATAAAAGGTAGTCATCTAGCTTTAATTTATAAGGAGCACACTCAGGAGGGACAGGGCCATAGGAAGAACAGAAACGCAAGTCAAACATCCATCAGCGAGGACTGCACAGAAAAACAAATGAATAAGTGAGAGTACAGAACTTCTCTAATCCACTATGCTAGGACGACATATCCCTTCAGAACCAAACAGGAGGCACGCTTGTGTGCGTGGTTAATACGTGCATAAACAGTATTGACCACATGAGAGGTTACCCAAATCAATCCAAAGGACGAAGCCTTGAAGCACAAATGATAATAAAGATACCGTATGGATGTGTATGAATGCGAGTCAGCCAATTTATAATCATGACTACAACAATATGTCACAGAGGGTACTGATCATTGACATCAGGAGAGGTTACAGTGCATAAACATTGAAGCGTGTAACGGTAAAAAACCAAAAACTAAACCAAATTAAGTTAAAAACTTGAAAGTAGAGATTAAATAGGAAACAAGACCCTCTGGTAGAACTTCGGCATTGCTGTCTACCTTATAGCAATCTAAACAATAGATCATGTGAGAGGAATGGCAGGAGATAATAGAGAGGTCAATTGTGGATGACGTCATGAAATATTATGCCTTCAAATTTTCAAGCTCAATGAAAGCCTCACAGAATATTGAGTGCATACATGTGTACATGTGTATAAATGTATGTCAATACCATATAAAATATAGATATAATTTGCATTAAAAATGTAAAGAATCAATTTCTTTTTGGGCAATTTGTTGTACTAAACTCGGCACATTTGTAGCTTACGGCAAGAGTCCCATGCGTGCCACGAACACCAAGCCCCCGTTACTTAACTCTCAATTCTTGACTGCTGGAATTTCTGTGCTTAAGCTTGAAGGCCATGGTATCACACATATAAACCATTTCTAGAACAAGTTTGCATCTCAGAAACATAAAAATAATGTCATTACGCAAGCCCCGTATGCAGATCAAAACCTCAATATGAGTAGACAAGTGTTCCACCGTATTTGGGTGATTGTCATATAGTTATCATCCATCCAAGACTTTATTTGGAAATGGTAAGTACCTTAAGGATCGAGAAGGAGACCTCGAGGGGATCCGTGCATTTCTCCTTGGACTCTGTGACCTGCTTTGTTCATCATACCTCTCATCACGCTGGTTCTTACCATTCACTCTAGGGCTTGGGGACCTGAGGTCAGATCTGTAATTCCTCTTATCGCGTGGAGAAGGAGACCTGGAAATGGATCTAGAACGCCTTGGAGACTTCATCTTTGACCTATAATTTCTCTCATCACGGGGCGAAACTGATTTCGAAACAGATCTAGATCTGCGTGGAGAGTAATCATCATCCCTTGCCCTGCGATCCCTGTATCAATGAACAAGGAGAGAATACAAACAAATCAAATGCATAGTACAACTGAGAAAATAAGCCTAGTTGATGCATCTAACTACAAATAAAAGACCAACTAGAAGCATAAGCATTGTGGCTTCCCCACAAGACAAACTTGTCACAAGGCGAGAGATAAACTAATCCAAAAAAGCAAATTTGGCACACGCTTGATTAGGAAAATATAAACTGAATAAGTTTCTTGAATTAAGAGAATTTACATAAACGTCCCTCAAAAGCCAAGCAATTGAAATTGACCTTTACCTGAACCTTTAAGAGTTTTCTGCACAAAAACATGATACTTTGATCGAAACACACTTTAAGGCTTTAAAATGGTGTACTGGTTGATCAGCATCAGATAACTTCACAGCTCTCTTGTGCAACTTTTTACAACACACTATCTTTTCTTGAACAACCCACTGTACGTCTAACAGTTCCCATATTTGAAGACGATTCTTTCTTTGGCCAACTACAACTTCTATGTTCTTTCTTTAACTGGATAGTATGCAACACCAAAATATCAAACTAACAAATTAAACAAGAAAGCAAATGAAGTTCTTGTGTGATTGTAATCGTTTAACAAACCATGATCAACAAGTTGGTTCCATTAGACAGTCGAAGCTTTTACAACCCATAAGGCATAAATAGGAAAGGCCCATGCAAATTGTAGGTTATTGTTGATGAAGGTGAGTTTAGAAATGAAACTTCAGGAGAGGCTTTGATGGAAAGGTAAGCAAGCACGCGTGACTTTATGATCTTTGTCCCTGTCTTTATTAATACGGAATTCTCTCTCTCTTTTTCACTTAGAATCTGCACCAACAAGGCCACTGAAACATATCATTCAAATCCACTGGAACATGTACAGCACACTCTAAAGAGTAATATATGTGTAAAAGGGGGTAATCACAGCAATGAAAGGGCATAAGAAAAAAAAGAAAAGAAGAGAGAGAGAGCCTTGAATTAAAAAAGGACACCAATATTAGAATAAGAAGCACTCATATTTCCCACGTCTGGCGGATAACCTCTGATCAAAATATAAGAACAAACTCACAAGACTCAGAACAGACAGTGGCAAATGGAAAGAAGGTAAAAATAGTAATACTTCACAAGTAACACTAGAATCTTCTCATTAAGGAAACAAATACTATTTCCGTTAAAAACTACGATAATATAAACAAATAAGAGAAATCAAGACAGAAAGCAGATAAACTATACAGAGGCACAAAACCAAACCAAACAAAGTCACATGCACAAACTATATAAACTGTACCACCCTTCCTGGGTAACAGTAATTATAGTTCGCAAAATTGTGAAATATATGCTCAACCCGTCAACAAACAAAGGTAGTATTTTGATATTCTCGGTAAAGTTAGTATGCGTACGAACAGCCAAAAAAAAAAGAGGGGAAAAGCAAACAATTATTGATCTAAAATGAAACCTTCCCAGAAAAACACAAAGAAATTTGTCAGGTGGAAATGAAAGCCCGGGAATCCCAAATACCCAAAAAAAAAAAACAATGCAATTAGGTTTACTTTTACAGAAATGAAGCCAGACCTTGAATCACTTCTTGCTGGGGAAAGGGAGCCTGAGTAAGCTGTCATAGAAAACACACCAATAATTTATCAGAGGGAAAAGGTCTTATGGAACTGCACCTCCAGTCATGAGATGAACGGAGGGATATAAAAGTGTAAATCTTTACTATGAGAAATGTGTAGCCTATAAACAACACCTATCTGCAAAATATCAACAAATGGAAAAGGTTTAAAACATGAACTGACAGCGATGGCGGCGTCTAGGTGACCCCACTGGACTTCGCCTCCTGTTACTTCCCCTTCCACTATACAGAAAAATAAGCCAAATACAGTCATAAACTGCTTTAAGGATAAATAAAGTTTCCCAAAGGAAAAGAACTGATGATACAGCAGAAGAATAAACAAACTACATCATTATCAGACCTTGGGCGTGTAGTCCGACGCATTTCATGAGGTGTCTTCCTGTTCTCTTCAGCAAAAACGATTCTTATCTCGCGTCCTCCAATAACTGTACGGTTCAACTGTTCCTTTGCATCTGCTGCATCTTCAGGATAACGAAACTTCACAAATCCAAAGCCTCGTGGTTCCCTAAAAAATTTATCAGAACAACAATAAGCCATGAAACTCTAAAAAATGTCACTGCGAGATATAAGAATTTAGTAAAACTAAAAAATCCCACCTATTTGGCAGGTACTTTCAAAATTAAACGTAAGATTTAAATCTTTAATTTCTGAATCTTTGGTCATGCAATGAACTTGAATGTAAAAATAGATCTTTGCAGAAACCAGAAAATAACTAACCGATAACACAAAGTTACAAAATAGATGAAGTTGGCATACCCAGTGTAGTAATTCTTGGGTAGATAAATATCTTTTATCGCACCAAATCGTTCAAATGGGATTCTAAGATCTTCTTGCCTGCAAGAATCAAGCAGAATCATTAGATTTCCTCTTTTTAAAAGAGAGTGTTTCACGTTCTAAGACAACAAAATTGAAACCCAACTACATAAAACGAAATCAATGATAATGTTTTTTAGTTGGTAAAGGGGTTAGGGAGGGGGCATTCTTCTCACAATGGCCAAAACTCCAATGACCGCAATTGATAAACAATCCTACTTGCCTCATGAAGCCGCCACACCACCTCCTCCACATTCTCTACCAAGTTTAAGCTTCAAATTTCCATGACAGCAAGGGGTAAATGCTGCAACTATGTTACTCTTCTCACCTATATTTTTTCGTCTTGTCTTGTCAAAAGCTAATCCCTAAAGGTTTTCTCCCCCTCTCTCTCATCTCATTTGAATCTCACACCCGTAAATTTCAAATCTGTAAAGTGAGACTTCCGTGTCTTGTCTTGTCAAAAGCTAATCCGAAAGGTTTGTATTCTCGATGGATTTCTTGTCTACTTCTACTGGAATTACGAGATTCACTACCAACAGTGATTCTAGTATTTTTCTTGAACAAAAAAATTGTACGAGGAACATTAAACACTACTAGATACTACCAATCACACATGTTCTCACGGGAGTTTGCGACGGAATCATCAGAACCCTCAATCTCACGGCCACCTTCTGACCCGGCCTTCGGGGAAGGCGGTGGTGGAGTGGGAGCTTGTAGCCACAGAACCGGTCTCGAGAGGCAGAAGGCTGCCCTCCGGGATTATCTGATATTTTCTTAGATCATGTTTGTTTTGGTTTCCTTATTGTGGTTTCATCATGGAGTTGTTAATGTTTCGATCAGGTGTTGAAGGAAAGCAAAAAATTGATTTAGGCTGGTTATCTTCCGCTAATTATGAGCATGCAAATCAAATATTTTTTTCAAGAAATGAACATGTAAATGTATTATTGTTGTCTATATAGTCCATTTCGTGAACTTTGATTGATTATTGTTGTCTATAATCCATAACTGCCGACCCTCGAGCTGCCCATGAAAGGCTCAGTTCGTTTATTTGTAAACACCCAACTATTCAAAACAAGGCTTCCGTGGACTTCTACTATCTGAGGGAAAAATGCAGGGCAAGTTAAGATTGCCTGAAAACGGATACTCAATCGATAGCTTGGTTCCACTACTAATATACGTAACAAGAAATCAAGTCACCGCCCAAGTTCGCAAAACGCAACAGATTACGACTAGATATATCTATCTACCTATCTATCAATCTATACATATACGTATCGAGGGATTACGAAAAGGACCTTGCGTCGAGCGAAATATTGCGAACGAGGAGACCAGAAGGAGCAGGGGAGCGCCGGTCGCGGCGAGACCTGGAGGAGTCTCGAGGGTCGTCGTATCGCTTGCTGCTCCGCCTCGGGCTGGGGCTTCTGCTTCTGCTTCGGTACCTCCCCATCGATATGCTTCTCTCTCTTCTCTTCTCTCCCTAAACCCTAGCTGGTTCGTGCAAAAACCCTAACCCTAGAATTTACGGTGATGGTTAATCTATCGAGGATCTCTCACATACGGGGCTGAAACGCCCCACTTTGTAGGAAAACCCCTCTATAAGTTTCGGGGGTTTGGGATAAATTACTGTGAAACCCCCCTGTCTTTTCCGATTTTAATTTCGTAGCCCCGAGTAGTTAAAACTACTACATTTGGGCCCCTTTGTGTTGCTGGGACTTCCGATAAATGTCTTGCAAGCACTAGTCGCCAGTTCGACTTTCGAGGAGTATGCCTTTCGTGATAGATCGCGAGCATTTTCCTCATGAATCCTTTGGTCTCGGCATAGATGGTTTTTTCTGTAATGAACCTGGAAAGAAATTTGCCGAGATGTATGTAAGTTGATGTGGACACTCATTGCTATTGAAACAAGACAAGTGGAAGTAAAATAAAATATTGATGAGAAAAGAAAAGATTAATATTTTTACTGCATACATGGTATTTTTAGCCAAAAAATTAAGCATATACTTATCTCGTCACTTTTTAGCCAAACGAAACGAGGGTCTAGTAAGAGCATCTCCCGCCCTTACTTGAATTTTTAGTCAAGTTTGAGTAAAATTTGGAGTAAAAACTTCCTTCCCTATGAAACACACCAATGGACAAACTTAAGTAAAAGTTTCAGTAATGACATAGTTGTAAATTTGAGAGGCGAAAATAGCCTTATATGATTTGAGTATGAATTTAAATCTCCCTTGATTTGAGTAAAATTTGGAGTAAAACTTCAAATTTACCAAACTTCGATCATAATTTTTTATTTTTTTTATTTCTCTCGCTGAGATGAATCAATAATTCACAAGAGTTTGACGTAAAACTAATAAATGCGCATTTTTTAAATAAACTAGTGCATGCCCATGCCTTTACCTAAAGGCACATTGCTAATGCATGCCCGTGCCTAAAGGCACGACTTGAATAATCAGCACACTGCAAATAAATACTGGATATTGAACCTATCAACCCTTATCCAAGATTAAGATTATAAAAACCAACATTTTAAAATTTAAGCATACCAACCAATGTTCACCAACTAAATCAGTAGGGGACAGAAAATAATAATGAAAACTCTTTTTAGTACTGGTTTTGGTCTTCTGGTTTTATAAAAATGAGAAAGCAATAAGAGCAGGGGACGGAAATTATCACTTTTTTAATTTGGTGTTTTTGATTTATGCAGCCTTATACCTGAGAAAAAAAAGAATGAAACAATCAGTCATGAACTATTGTTCACACAGTGCATGCGCTTACACATTTTCCAACTTAAATGGATGGCCAATAGCCATTACCTGCTTCCAAAGATTTTCCAAAACACATACAATTAAATAAAAAGTAATCTACTTACTATAAAAACCAATTCACTACTACAGATTTTACCGAACATGTGTTGGGCATTCCATCAAATACCTTATTGGCTACATAGAAAAAGTAGTGAGTACATGAGAAGGAAGGAATCTAGAGATGAGAACCACGGGTTTAAACAGAGCGGAATCAATGATTTTGCAGCGACGTCATGGCTGTCGTCTGCTTCGTCGGACTACACCCAACCCATTTCTACTACCTGCGTGGAGAGAGAGACGAAACCTACAGGGAGCAAGGGGGGAATGTGGTTTTGAGAGGAAATTTTATTTGAGATTCCTCCCTTCCTCACTAAAATGCCACTCAAATGTAATGTATTTACCAAAATGTCATGTTGTAAGATTCAACAGCCGTAACGTATTGAAAACTCAATCCAACAGCAAAAAAAAGCGTTTTTGTTTGTATGTATACATAAATTTTAAAATATTCCCTTAAGATACTGCTCTGTTTTATAATATAGATAAAGACAACCTATTATTGGTCCAAAACTAGCCTTGCTAGTATATATATTGCTTATTTCCAGTCAACCATCACACCATTTCATACAGAGTTTTAGTAGTATGTTTTTTTATTGCGACAGATAGAGACTGCGAATCAAATGTGAGAAACAGACAGTCTTTTTTGTAAAGTGTCGTCACAATGTCTTCACTATCCACTTCCCAGCAAAGCATTTATTTTCTCACTCATTTTCTTTGTAATAATCAAATCTGGGATTAGATAGCATCTTATGCTTTCAAGTTTCAATAATATACTTTTAAAAATTGCGGCCCTGTTTCCACTAACAAAAAATACTAAAAAGTATTTTACCATGTTGTTTCCACTAGCAAAAAAAGTTTATGCATTTTACCATCTCATTTCTACTAACAAAAAAAGTTGTCAACAAGCAATGTTCGTTTAGCACATTTGGGTATTTTAGTTTTGGCAGTGGGTGAAGAGAGAAATAGGGTAATGATTGAAGAAATGAGTAATGAGTGGAGATAGATAGAGAGATAAATGAAATTAATAATTGAAGAAATAGGATAATGATTGAAGAAAGATATAGGGTAATGATTGAAAAACAAAGTTAAAACAAAGTAAATATGCTAAACGAACAAGGCCACTTTTGCTACAGTAACTCTACTCACAAACCATCAACAAGTTATTCACTGCCGAAAACAATTTGACATTTCTCTAACAACTTATTCAATACCATAAATACCTAACAATTTCTCGACCACAAATAAAAATTTACAAATTTTTCACTCCCGAAAACACCCAACAGAGTAGAATCAAATAAGTAGAACAAGATAAAATAAACGAAATGAAGTGTACAAGATAAGGAAAAAATTTGACGTAGCAGATAATAAATTATCTACAATAGGAGAGTGTATTATTTTGATATCAGATTATCTGAATCTTGATATCAGATTTATGCGGGGGGAAAAAGTGTATTATTTTGATATTCGAACTTGTTTGATATTATATGCTTATCGGTGCTTGCTCATGCCTACGGCACCATGCATCGGTTCAACTAGATTGAAAAATGGAGCACTTAATTTTTTAATCACATTTTTTATGTGTGAACAGTGAACGTGTGTGCATGTGCGTGGTGAGTGCCACCTAGGACAAAAGATGCCACATAGGACAACCCTTCTGTTTTATTAGATAGATTGTTCTCCGCCTAGTGGACGGATGTTAGCAAGACTACACCACCCCTATATGGTGGGACTTTAGCTTTGATACCAACATAGGTGCGGACCGTGCAATGGGTTTACCGACAGTGGTGTAGCGTAACGGAGCAATACTCCTTGACAGAGGTGACGAGTACTATACCAACACTTCCATCTGAATGTACCCAAAAAAAAAAAAGATTTTTATTATGCTTTTTAACGTGAATCATTATCATACAAAAATTTCAGTTTCACTACAAGAGCAAATCATTCCATTGTGAATTTCAAGGGTAATATATAGGAAAAATGACGGCTAAAGACATGTTTTGAAAATTAATACTCGTTAACGATATTTTTAGCATTAACAAATATTCTCAGTATGTTCTTGGCAGGTATTAATTATCAAAATACGTCCTGGGCCGTCATTTTTTCCCTAATATATATGGTGGATACACTTGTTTTATGATACACAACAAAGACCTTAATAAAAAGAAACAAAAACTAGTAATTCTTTTAACACAACCTTTGTGCCAAGGGAAAGTGTTTTTTTTCTTCTCCAAAGAATATGACCCCCCCCCCCCCCCCCCGCCCTCCCTTTTTTTTTTTTTTTTTTGTGTATTCAATAACTTCTGATAGACTTTTCCATTCAAAAAGCTACTACTTTACAATTTTCATATTATACTACATCTGTTTCATATATTTTTATATTGTCTTTCAACCAGGGATTATCCATACTTAAAGGCACTTCCAACTGGATGGTAGCTACTTCTCACCAATTCTAACCTGTTTAGAAAATGACAATTTTTTTTTTAGAGAAACTTATTCACGGCTTCGTGCAATTTCAGCCGTCTGTTTCGGCAATCAGTGGTCGAATTTTAAAAAACCATTCGCGCGAAGAGTTTTTTCAAAATCCGGACCCTCCAAAACACATTTGAATGCGCACGATTAAGCGCCGTAAATTATTCTCATGGCTCCGCCGTAATATTTTTCCCCTCTTTTTAGAGATCCATTATTATTAGTAGTATATTTTTTGATCGGGCGACTACCTCTATAAAAAAACAAACAAAGAACAAAAGGGTGACTAGCTACATACGGTGGGGGCCATAAAATTTCATTCCTCTCCAAATGACGAGAAATTTTTCAGTGCCGAGTGGGTAGGGCCACGTGGTGCCTTGCACGATCTCGGCCGTCCAACGAAGTTTTGAACGGTCCAAATCTGTTCGGCTGCCGAAAGGTATTTTAGTCATTTTACACTTTAAAATTAGCCGAACAGATCTGGACCGTCCAAAACTTCGTTGGACGGCCGAGATCCGTGCAAGGCACCACGTTGCCTCCTACCCACCCGGCACTGAAAAATTTCTCATGAATGACAACATTTGATTTGCCTAGTGGGCCCCTACAATATTACCCACAGGTGTGCACTGGAGTATTTTTCCACGCAGTCAGTAGTACCACCCCATTTTCCCCAACCGAATCTTCGCACCTCCGTTCCACTCTCTTCCCTCCCTTTCCCGCAACCCCCTTCTCTCTCCTCTCTCTCTCTCTCTCTCCTCAACCACCGCCACCAAAACCCACCCACCCACCCACCCACCCACCAACTCTCTCTCTCTCTCTCTCCCCTTTTTTCCCACAATCATGGACCCTCCGCCGCAGCATCCCTCCGCCGAAGCCTCTCTCTCCTCAATGGAAACAACAACATCGACCCCTTTCTCTCACCTCCCAGCCCAACCCGACCTCACCTCCTCCCCCTCCCCATGGGACTGGTCCGACTTCCTCGACTTCGGCCTCGAACTCGACCCCTTCGATCACTTAAACATCGATCAATCCCAAGCCGAGCCCCAACTCCCTCCTCCTCCGATCGCACCCGATCCCGATCTGAACAGGGTGCGAAAGCGGGACCCGAGGCTGACCTGCCCCAATTACATCGCCCGGGTGCCCTGCGCCTGCCCCGAGTTGGACGAGGAGAAGGCGGAGGAGGAGGAGGGTTTGCCCGGGAAGAAGCGCGTTAGGGCGGCAGATAAGGGGGTGAAGGCGGTGGATAAGGCGACGGGGGCCAGGTGTCAGGTGCCGGTGTGCGGGGCGGATATCGGGGAGCTGAAAGGGTATCATAAGAGGCATAGGGTTTGTCTTAGGTGTGCGAATGCTAGTGCTGTTGTGCTTGAGGGGGTGAGGAAGAGATACTGTCAACAGTGTGGCAAGTAAGTAAAAGCTGAATTTTTTTTTATGTTCGGCTGTTGGGTTTTGCTTTTTATAGTTGTAATTGAGGAGATGTGGATCCGCATTTATTGCTTATTTTGTGAATTGCTAGTAATTAATGAATGACAGAAAGCCATGTTTGATTAGCCGGTTGCCCGGTCCTAGTCTTTTAAGTCCCAAGACTCCCTATGAATTGGGGTGGTGCTACATGACTTTTGATAGGGTCTCGTATTCATAATTGGATTCATGTCATAAAGTCAATTGGGGTCAGCTGCATGATTCTTGATAGGGCCCGTATGCATAATTGGATTCATGTCATAAAGGAAATAAAGGATCTAAAGGGGGCCTTTTACTTGCTGATTGTCGCGTGTTTAACACACACTACTCTTATTTTATTCGGGCTTGGGACTAACTGTGTGGAAGATACTCTAAGCATGACATAGACCGCTATGTAATCTCCGTATGATTAGTAATTCCACCATACTAAGAGTGTATTTAGAGATAGGGGAAAGATTTGCCCCAGGTTGCTTTCATATCAGGAACATCGACTTGCATTTGCAATTTTACTTGAATACAACATATCTCATAAGCTATTTTATATCGCATGATTTTTGGGATTGGTTTCCAATGGATAGGTGACCCCTCCTCTTATTGCATTATTGCATTTAGATTTCAGAATGTGGTCCTTTCGGAATTGTAGTAGTCTAGTAGAGTTCAATGTCTAATTTGGCCAATAGAACGGCCCTGAATATCGTAGCTGTTGATCCTTGTGCAAATGGTGATCTTATACTGGACCACTTGTAGCTAGATAGGTGTTAACCATTTAGGTATTTAGGTAGTAGTGACAGTAGTGATTGACTGGCTATCTTTGTTGTAGGGTTACTAAAGGTTGTGAAATTTATAGTTGAATAAGAAAATTTGCGGCCCCCACAAGTGGACGGTGTGATTGGTCCCCCAAGAATTAGTCTAGGTGCGCGTAAGCTAGCTCAGACACTCTGAGATATAAACAAAAAGAAGAAAATTTGCCTTATTTTCTACTATGTGACTGAATGAAACTATGGGTGAAGTGTTGTATGGAATGAATCTTGAATGGTGATAAAGAGCACCTGCGCTCTGTTAGACTACAAATAACGTGGAAACATTTGGGAAGTGGTTCTTATTCACCAGGAAATCCGGTGATTCTGCTTGATTAAATGTTGCTTGTTTCATAATGTTTTGTTAGTCTGAGCTTCATCCTTTTCATTCCTACTACCTATCCATGATGGTGCTTCAGCAAGCATTACCTGTCTATGACGTCCTGTGAAAGGCAGTCTCTATTGGCAGGTCCCTTTTAGGCCGAATAACAATGTGAACGAATCTCTCATTGGGGCAAAAAGATTGTAAAGCTTTTCCTTAAGAAAAAACCCTAGGATCCTCTGCTTTCTTTGTTTTCCATGTAGATAAAGTCAAAACCCTTTTGGAAACCCTAGAAAGGAGTAAGTAATAGCAGATATATCCAGATGCCTCATTTGAGGTAAATTTCCTGTTACTCAGAGCTTTCCCCTATGAGCATAGCTCGAAAGACATAATCTCTTTCACTCAATTAGCCGATCATATTTACTCCTCCCTGGAGGGATAGAGAAGGCTAGACTCTGCCTCCGCATAGTTGGGATTGAAAAATAAGAAGGAGGTAGGTTCAGTATTCTATCTGTAGTGCCTCCATACCATCCTCGTAACTAATCTGCAAATACTGATTTGTCTGCTCGTGTTTGTTGATGTAATGTTTATCCACTCTTTCCCTGGATACACCATGCTTATGAGAGCGAACTTACGTGCACACGAAACTGGTTATTAACCGTAAAGAGTGAAGCACATAGAAAGATTGGAGAATTTGCTTTGATTAACTTATATTCTTAGGATCATAGTAACTCATCAAAAATATAGTGTGCACCATTGTGGCAGTGCATTCATACTAGGGATAAATGTATTGAGACAGTTTTTCTCTATTTTGATGTTTATCTTTGCTGGTGTGGTGATTTGTTGGCAGGTTTCATATCTTATCGGACTTTGATGAAGGTAAACGTAGTTGTCGAAGAAAGTTAGAACGCCACAATAATAGACGCCGAAGAAAACCTTGTGAGTCCAGAGTTGCAGGTGAAAGGGAACCTCATGGGCTTGTATTGGCTGATGATGAAGCCTGTGAAAATGAAAATGGAAAAGGTATTGCAGAAAAATACCTATATTATTTTGTCATGGTTTCCTACTCTTGGATTTGTAGCTTTTTTAAGTAACTTCCTAGTCTTAGATATGTTGACTTGGGGAAGATGGTGTCCTTTTAGTAGCTTTGCTCGAGAGGCAGTTCACATATTGTTTAACGTTATTGGAGCTATTATTAAGCAGTTTGCCGAACATGAAAATGCAAACTCACCCTGTTACATCCATTTACATTTACTTCCTTATACATTAATTGCTGAAATATTGGAATTCTACCTGGCACAGAAAGCATAAGCTTGAGCAACCAAATAGCAGAAAGGGAACCGTTACTAGAGTCTGAAGAAGGACGAATTTCTACACTCTGCTCAAATCCTGGTTCTGAGAATAACCAAAACGATAGTGGTGGATCTTTTGTGGCATCTGGTGAGGCCCAGATAGTTGGAGAAAAAGACGAGTCCAAATATGCTCGCTCATCATCCTACTGTGATGATAAGAGTGCTTACTCTTCAATGGTATGTCTGATGGATGCCTTTTGCCAGTTTGCTTGTTTATACAGTATGTTTCTGTGTCTGTGAGTAAACTACTTGAAACTAATTGTTAAATGATTTTTTTTTCCTTTTCTTCTTTTTGAATGTAGTGCCCCACCGGTCGGATCTCATTCAAGCTTTATGATTGGAATCCTGCAGAGTTCCCCAGACGACTCCGGCACCAAGTATTTACAGCATTGTTATTACAGTTTAGTATGTAGAAGAGAATAAACTTTCGTTTGCATCAGAGGTACTGGGAGGTTATTAACACGAGGTAAATGTTATGCAGATATTTCAATGGTTGGCCAGCATGCCTGTTGAGTTGGAGGGTTATATCCGCCCTGGTTGTACAATCTTGACGGTGTTCATTGCTATGCCAAATTCTATGTGGGTTAAGGTAATGTCTTGTTTATTTTCTGTAAGCTCATTCCCACGAATCCCACCAGCGTTTATATAAATATATGCTCATGTATGTGTGGTTATTTTTCTGCTACAAATGGAAAACTTTGGTGCATACTTAGTTTACTTTGAAACTCCTTTGTAGGCGTTCATTGAATCCCAAATTGTTTGCATTAACTGTGGTTTTGTATTTGGATTCCCGCAACATTATTTGTATATGATACTTTGCTTTTGTTGTATGTGTACTTGTTTTAAGTCATGTTTTATGACCTGAGGTTCTCTGGGCATGTTTCGCAGCAATCTTAATTATCTAACTTGAGTTCTACATACTGTCAAGCAGCTACTTGAAGACCCTGTTGTTTACATACGAAACTTTGTTGCTGCTCCTGGGAAGATGCTACCTGGAAGAGGCAATATTCTTGTTTATATTGACAATGTGCTCTTCCGAGCGGTAAGAGGTAGGTTGAGGCCTCTGTGTATAGTATGTGCTTCTCTTTTAATTAAGCATGACCTCTCAAGGAATTTTCTTTTATCAAAATAATCTGATGCGTATGTTACTTGTATTTGTGCAGTAGATGCACTTCCTCAGTTCCTGAGAGTGACATTTTGTTCTTAGTCTTGGAAGTTTTCTTGTTCAGTTGGAAAGGTTTGCCTTTTTTGGAGCTTTTTCAAACTCTCTAACGCAGTCATAGCATTGTAATGGATACAGATGGAACTTCTGTCTTGAATGTCAAGGTGGACGAGCGGGCCCCAAAGCTTCACTATGTTCGTCCTTCATGTTTTGAGGCTGGGAAGCCCATGGAGTTCGTGGCTTGTGGAAGTAATCTACTTCAACCTAAATTTCGGTATGGCAGCGCTACCTTGATTTGATCATTGTTCAAATAGGCTCAGCATTCTGTTTGTTTTGCATTGGTAATGATTTTCCCCCTTTATTTGTATATTTCTCATTTAGTATCTAGTTCACAAAGAATTTTGAGTCAAGCTCCTTGGTTTCACTTGTCATTTTCCCCTACTCTCTTCCTCCCAGCCCCCCTAGGTCGGTGGTCCCATGCAAAGCAGCCCAACAAACTAAATTAAGAGCAAGAATGTCAGGCAGTTGGCCATTGTGGTTAATTATGGAATTGTGGCCCTTTGATTGAAAATAAAGTACCTGTAGGAAAGGAACAGTTCGTGATTTTAGAAAGATTGATTATGCATGTGTCAGATTCTTAAATTTTTTGGCGTCTTAACATCTTTTAATTTCACCTTGCTGGAACCCTAGCAGGTTCTCCAGTATTATGCTATTCTTTGTACCTTGCTTCATATTTCCAAATTATTTTAAAACTCAGCATTCAGATATCTAATGCATATATTATTACTCTCCCATCCGGTCCTGGCATCTACATGCTAGAGTGCCATTTTTGCATTCTGGTTATGTTGTCAATTTATTCTTCTTAGATCGACATATTCCTGACTGGGATCTCGATGGCAGGTTTCTTGTTTCTTTTGCTGGGAAGTATCTAAGATGTGATTATTGTGTTCCATCTATGTGTGGTGACAGTGAAGGGGTCACTGCTAGTTCTGATCATCAGTTATTGAAGATATATGTCCCTCGTTCTGAACCAGATCTTTATGGTCCCGCTTTTATTGAGGTTGGATTTGAGCTACTTTTTCACATTGTTGTCTTCAATTTTTTTGTTCCTCCGCTAATCTCATACTAAAAGTACCATTATCTGTGTAAGATGCTCCCAGAATGAGTAAATTTGCAACGACTATAAAGGTGTCCTGCACTGGACATTATTTTTCCCTTCAACAGATTTATGCTGTAATGAACGCATTTTAAGTAGATTGATTTTGCTTGCACTATTTTTTTTTTCTTTTTTTTTTTTGCACAGTTCACAATAGGCAGATTCTGCACTAGATGTTGTATGGATTATTATGCTATGCTTGTTTCGACAGATTCTCAGTCACTAAGTTTGGTTGTACTTGTGATATTCATCGCAAAAAGGTGCTTTCCTTGCTTCGATTACTGTTCGGCTTCCAGGGCCTTGAAAGACCATACCAAAACCGCACAAAATTCGTGTGGCTTTATGGAAAAAGGCATCCTAGCCTGTGGGTACATCGTCTTTGGTATATACCCGCTGTGGTAGTAAAAGATGAAGTCTTTTGTGTGGATTTTCCTAATTTTGTGGTCTATACCCACTGTGGTACATCTTGAGCAGCCTCGTGCACACCTTTTTACTTGATATGATAAGGAATAGTAATTATTGTATCTTAACTACTAGTTAGATCATGTTTTTTTTTTTCAGTTTTCCTATGTCCGGTAATATGTTGGTTTGGCCTGTTGACTTGTTATCCAGTATGGAGTTACATAAACTTTTGGCCTTTTTGGTGAAGAAGGCAGACTTGTGAAGATTTTTGCGTTAGATGTAGACAATAGACATATCATTCTCTTTCAAATTCATCAATACAGTTAGATCCAAAGTGTTGATTATGATTGCATTTCACAGCATGGGAGAAATTGTCCTCTACTCAACTCTTGAAGAGTTCTGTTTTACCTTCTGTTGTAGGTTGAGAATGAATCTGGCCTATCCAACTTCATTCCAATTGTCATCGGGACCAAAGAAATTTGTTCTGAAATGAAGATTATGGAGCACAGATTTGAATCATCTACTTCTTCATCTCATGAATGTGAGGTTTCTGTTCGAAGACAACCTGCATTCTCTCAATTTATCATAGATACAGCTTGGTTACTCAGGAAGCCTGCATTGGAAGATCTAGAACACATCTTAACTTTGTCTCAGATAGGAAGATTCAATAGGTTATTGACCTTTCTAATAGACAATAAGTCCACAAGCATATTGGAGAGAGTTTTACACTATGTAACGACTCTGATGGATCATACCAAGTTAAACAAGTTGGCTTATGGCATTGCTGATTCCGATATGGAGTTACTTCACGGCAATTTGGACCATGCGAGAGACATCCTTTGTCAGAGACTTCAGCCGAATGGGGATTCTGTTCTGCATTCTGGAAATCTTGTCCAAAAAGGGGATAGCTTATGCAGAAGTTCTCAAGCTGACATGCTCTCCATTACATGTTCTGATCAGGTGAGAATATCAGTACTTGTGCAGAAATGACAAAAAAGAATGATGTTTCTATATTTGCTTAAAACTGATGTTTTTCTTAATGAGTGGTTATGTTTACTGACCTTCTGCGTGACTTAGCAAGATAGTATGAACTTCATTTTGTTAAGAGGACTGTGCCATTATATCGCACATTAAAATTTACTCATTTCTTGTTATTGGTGAACTTGGAAATTAGGATGCTTTGGAATCATGATTTATTTACGTAAATGTAATTCAAATTTTTTTAATGTATAGATATATATTTTTTGATCAGGTTTTTAAATTTATATTACACTTCTTCCTATTGTTGGGGTCGTGTTTGAGCATTGTATTAATAAGTTTGTCTACTTTTTTGTTATGCTTTCTTACTTTGATTAAGTTTCATTTTGATTGGGTTCGGCTGTCTAGTTTGTTTTCTGTTATTTTACATTTGGAGCGTGCCTCGAAACCTGACTATGACACCTGGTGTCACTAATGCTGTTATTGTTTTTGATTTGGCTTCATGCGACGCTAGACTTGGACTCTCTTTTAGTGTTTGGTTCTGTAAATAGATTATATATAAACACAAAATGGTGTTCACGTGCCTTGTCAAAAAATTACAAAAGGGCAAGTGGGCAAAGATGCCTGCAATCGTTGAACTTGTAGCAAAGTTATTCCTTTTAAGTCAGATATTATTTTCTTTCTGTTAAAGTACTGTGGCTTTTGAAATTGCAGGAAATGGAGGCAACACAGAGAGGCAATTTGGATGCTAGAGCAGGATCAAATTCTCAAGACCAGAGTTTAAGTTTACCGCTTTTGAGTAGAGAGGTGGTAATGAGGATGAACCTAATAAAGGAAAGGCCCAGAATGTCCTGCAGTCGTGTATTTACTACTAACAAATATTTGGCATCTCATCGTCTTGTCTTTGTAATTGCTGCTGCTGCTGCTTGTTTTGGGATATGTGCTGTGGTCTTCCATCCACAAAAGGTTGGACATTTTGCCACGACTATCCGCAGGTGTCTGTTTGACAACAAATAGCTGTTAACTGAATCTCAGATCCAGAGTCTCTTGTAATCATGCTTTGGAAGCCATTCTTTTACGCTGTGTTTGGATCATTTACTTGTGGTGGTTTTACGGCTGGAAAGGAAAAAGATAAGTTGGTAATGAGGTGAAGAAGTTATTTTCCATTTCCTTATCATTTTCCTTTCCTTTAAAGATACCTTGGCCAGTTCTTTATCCAAAAGCGCAGTCTCAGGTCAGAATCTTCAGCATATGCAAGTGTTCATTATGCTATAGAGCTTCAAACCTGAATGCTGGTTTTCTGCGCCACCAGAGTCGAAATCGTGTGGGTTTGCTGCTCTTTCAGACGCACCAGACATTTTCTGCTAGGACTGGCAATAGAGGGGTAGTTATTGGAGGGGAATTCTTCAAAAGCATGTATACTAGAACCACACAGTACCTTGTACTTCTATATTGTTTTTCCTTTTCCCTTTCTAGTGTAACCTGTGATTCAAATCCTTTTTTCTCACCCGTTTCTCTTGTACATTAACTTCAATTATGTTCTTGGATAAAGAAGACAGGCATGTGCTCTAATCAGATTGTAGCAGCACTTTCTTTTGCATTATTATGACCTTGTGATTGGCTTTCGAGTTTAAAAGTGCTAGTATTGTTGTTTGGTTTGTGACGTCTGATTCGTTTTGAATGGTCATTTCGAGTTGGCTATGTCCCAAGTCAAGTCGCAGGGGTCCAGGTTTGGTGAGTTGGGTAGTTTTAAGTTTAAGCCAGCCATGCCAGGTTTATCTATTTATGTAGACCGCGTAAATATTTATTTAAAGGCTCGGATTGGTTTGGTTTGTTTGTTTGACTACATGACATGACATTTTTAGCTGCTTCAAGCTGAAGCAAAAGTGGGATACAAACTTGAAAAATCCAGATGATGCTACAATACTATGCTGCTAACATACTAGTAAGTGTCACAATATAATGCATCTCGACAAAGTCTGGAGCCTTAAAATTGACGACCGGACAAATTCTCTAGTAATCCGAAGGTCATATTGTCATGGGATCATTGGGATGTAAGCTTGCGAGTGGTGAAGAACTTGCGCTTTCCTTGAACAAATGGTTCTCTCTTTATTCTTCTCTAGACTAGACATGGCTTGTTTTGAACTTTCCTTGAACAAATGGTTCTCTCTCTTTATTCTTCTCTAGATATGGCTTGGTTTGTCAACATCAAAGAAAAGTCATTTTGTTTAGGTATATGACTATTAAACCAGCCCTCAGAAGAGAAAGTTGGACTTTTTTATTTTTGGGTGTGTGTTGTGTGGAGGCCAGTGGACGACAATGTGGAACATTCAATTCCCTTATGAGAGTTGGAGGGGTTTTTTTTTTTTTTTTTTGTTTAAATTTATTTATTTATTTATTTAGTAAAGCTCTTCTTGAGTTGAAAAGCTAATAGGCGTGAACTTTGTAGATTGTTTCTTTAACAAGAGAATCCTTATATTATAGGGTAAATCTTATAATATCAGGATTAGGGTAAATCCTATCATCATCATCAATCAGATTTATTGCGAAATTGTGTTTTTTTTCTCAATAAGATCATGAACGAAGAACAACTAACAAGTGAAAATATGACAGTAAGTAAAAGCAAAATTGCAGATTTGACTCTCGCCACCAATAAGAAAACTTCAGAGTCACTGGTAGTTTATACAACCATTAATTTCAAGATTTTGATATTAATCAAAGTGCGCGTGAATTGGTCGACGGACCGGATTATTGAAAATTAGTTTCTTGAAAGCACCCTCATAAATTGGTGATCTGAATATAGGCCTACTTTGGATTAGTGATTTTCGCAGGCTTTTAAAGTGAGTTTTAACTTTTTCGAGGTTTCTAAAAACATTCTTTATGGGTTTTGAATTTTTACTTTTGTTTAATAATTAAAGCTAGTGGTAACAAAGATAAAAGTCAAAGTGGCTTTTGAATTTCTAGCGGAGGTGGCCTTGACTTCACAAAAAGAATCAATGCTTCCACTCCATTTTAGCTTTCACCACTACAAAGCCACTTTATAATTGTCAAAATTAGCCCTTTGGCATTACAATTTGCACGCCTAAATAATCTTTTATTTTTACCCAAACCCATTATTAGACTTGAGGCCCTAATGCTCGATACTGCAGCCATTGGCTGCTAGTATTTACTACTGGTTTTGTTTTCACTCTAGGACCAAGATAGTTGGACTTGAGGGTTTGCTCATATAATGTATATAGTGGACGACAACGTACGATCTCTATTTATAGGCTTCTATGGATCGGACCTCTAAAGCAAATTCTCTCCTAACATGAGGTATAAGAGTCGTTTAAAAAAAAAGAAGTATAAGAGTCGATGATTGACGATCTATGAGTGCACGTAACTCTCCTAGTCTAAAATCCGTAGGGGCTTTCGACATGGGTAGCAGACGAAGCCCAACGGGCTGAGGCAGAGTTTTGACGATCTTGAACTCTTAACTCACTATAAAACGTGGTAAATCAAACTCAAAAAGATAGCAAGAGCCCCTTATATAATGGCTCAGAATGCGAATTAGATCTTCGGACTCAGAACTTACAAGCTTAAGCTTTTAAGTAGGAGAAATAGTTCCAGCTATATAGCATTTTGTAAAGTAAAATGAATGTAGGCTAGCTCTTCATAATGAGATTCTTCTAAAAGTTTAATCATTGGAAGTAAACTACTCCATGCCAAAAAAAGCCCCAAAGCAAAGAACTGCACAAAAAACCCTTTTGCCGACTTCTTTTTTTTCCAATACTATCATCTTAGACCCTTTTAGAAGAATCTCATTATGGTTGAAATTTTAGTTAATTTAGCCCCTGGGTGGGCACATTTTATGTCACAAAACTTATTCTCCATTTTCAACCATTCAATGAGCATTGGAGGCTATGGTCCACTGCCCCCCCTCTATATGTATACCTCTTTCTTTGTATCTAATAAGTACATAAAGCAACTATAATTAATTTTTTCCGAAAATATAATAGAAACAAATAATCAAAAGTAGAGTTTCTGATATCAAACGCATCTAATAAAGTCTCAATTTGAGTAACTAATAACTCTTGAGATTCAGATGTCGTAAGCACGAGCATATGATTTTTAGCTTCAAAATTCTCGAGGAAAGTATACTTTTGTAGCGTAACAAGGTCAATACTTGCAGGTAATTAAAATATTGTGAATAATATAGATGAATGTACTCGTTTGGGTGTTTTTCTTTATCCGATGGTGGAGAATGAAAAGGACGCAACTACAACCGGTTTTGACATATTGGATAGGCTAAGATAATAAGGGATAAGGGCCACCCAAAAAAGGATTAGAGAAGATTTTAGAAGCATATTATTAATTAATTTTCTAAGGTTTTGTTGGGCAACAAAAGGTGCTTTCCTTTCCTTTATACCCCTCGTGCCAACTGCTTAATTTGTAGTCAAAAGAAAGAAGAAGAAAACAAAAAGTCAACTTTTTCCATTAATTAGCACCATGTTTGGACAAGTAAGCAAATCCAACCTTGGACCAATCAGAGTGAGCTAGCTAGTCCTTGAATAGTACTTCCCACCAAACAATGAAAAGGGTACTCAACATCATTTCATTTTTTGCTGCCTCTACTCAAAGGGGAAAGTCCAAATACATCTAATCATTCCATTTTGAATGTTGAAGTTTCTTAGTACTAATCAGTGATGATTACTCTCACAATCTCAAGAAAAGAGAATAATAATCAGTAGGATCTGCCGCTCAATACAAAACTACAGTATAAAAGAAATCTCTTGAGAGCATCAACTTTTATTCAGCAAATAAGTTGAATAAATCGACTTATATAAATTCTATCCAACGAAGTAGTATCTTGTGAAAAAGAATTTTTACCCATAAATCATAGTGGACTTAATTTCATGGCCTTCCGCGCGTGTCTATATGGGGTTCAAACCAAATTAAATATCTTTGACTCCATCCCAAGTAACAAACCGTTCATTCTAGCGCTACGATCTCTTTCTGCATAGAGTTGCCTACATGGTTGAGATGCGGCCTCTGCAAAGGTATTAAGTTCCCAAAAAATGGATGAAAAAGCATACAAAAATGACTCGTGGGAAGTAGACGAACACGGGTGGATCTGCGTACCTCGAGAATGGAAAGCTACATGAAGAAGAGTCTTGGTTCGAAGTAGAGGGAGAGAATGGCAGCAACTTACCAAAAAAAAAGAAAAGAAAATAATGGTAGCCGAATTGTATTAAGAGAAGGGAAAAAAAGAAGTAAGGAAAACATTTAAACTATTTTCGTAAATTACTATTTTACTTATTTGATTAGTCAATTGTCATACCCATCGATTAGGAACAGTTTGTAGTTTGGTGTATTATTTTGGTGAATAGGAAGTGGAGGAGCATAGTAAGGAAAAATTATTTAGTGATTTTGGGACACCAACACGTGTGCCTAACATCCATCTTCATCACACATTTATGTCGAGCCCAGTAATATGTGTATGAGAACTTTTCTATGGTACACCAATATGTTTTGGTGTATGGTATCCCGAAGATGAATTGTGATAAATATTTCAAATATAAAATATACTTACCACTGCATTTGAATTTTTACCACTCTACATGGAATATTTACCCCTATATGTGGAATACTCATCACAACTCACTTTTAGGATACCATACCCCATATGAATTTGCGATGGAATATTTACCCCTGTATGTGGAATACTCATCACAACTCACTTTTAGGATACCGTACTCCATATGAATGTGCGATGGAATATTTACCCCTGTATGTGGAATACTCATCACAACTCACTTTTAGGATACCGTACCCCATATGAATGTGCGATGGAAAAAAGTGTCCACTGAATAATTACTCCCTATAATAAGACAGAAGGAGGATCTAGGGGGCTCCCACAACAAGATAACGAACAGCAGGAATCTATAATTGGAGGAGTTTTTCGGTGCGGAGCGGGTATTGCCGAACCGTCCGATTCACTTTTGGACGGCTCGAATTGAAACCCTCTCTCTCCTCTCATCCCAACACTTTCACTCTCCTTTTTCTCTCTCAAAATCTGAACCGTCCAAACACGAAATGGACGGCTCGGATGCACGAACGGGCACCACGTGGTACCCGCTCAGCACTGAAATTTTTTCCCTATAATGGGAAGTTTGGTTGACACGTGGACATGGTGGCCTCCAATGAAAAAAAGTCAAATACCACCTTGTTTCTAGAATGAATGGACTGATTGTTTGGCCACCTCAAAAATGCCCAAATTTCTCACATGGGCTTTCGAGTTCAAGGCTTCGAGCACAAAAGCAGAGAGAGAGAGAGAGAGAGAGAGAGAGAGAGAGAGAGAGAGAGAGAGAGAGAGAGAGAGAGAGAGAGAGAGAGAGAGAGAGAGAGAGAGAGAGAGAGAGAGAGAGAGAGAGAGAGAGAGAGAGAGAGAGAGAGAGAGAGAGAGAGAGTGTTTAGGTTTGTATGTGTGGAAAGGGTCATGGAGCATTATATCTTGTAGTCAGCAATCGTCGTCGTCGATCTGAAAGTATTTCTTGCGAGCTTTACATTATTTTATGTATATATATATATGTTGAAAATAATCAGGCCTTGGCCCAGACGCACCATGCGGGAGTCCGTCAGCATGCATGCCGTTCGGCCTTTTTTTGGAAAGGTGACGGGTGAGGCTCCCCAACCTGCGATCTAAGCAACATAATGTGCGTGCGCGTGCGAGAGCGAGAGCGCGAACGCGTCTTCCAAAAACCTCCCGAACAACTAAAATTCGTGAGTATAAGAATTGAGAGCGCGAGCGCAAAGTAAAGATTAAGAGCGCGGGCGCAAAGTAAAAGGAAAAAGGATTTCACTTTAATGATCTCGGTGATCCTTGTTTAAAGGTTCAATTAAACTCTGAGACATTGAATGGGGTAAGGAAAAGTTGATGACACAAAATCAACGGGTGTTCCATCATAAGATAACAAATCAGATACTGCTTTAGTCAAAATGAATCCCAAAGTTCAAATATTTTCTCCCCATTAGGGTTTTGAGACTTCTTTAATTTTATATATGTCTGATATTTTAGGATCAGGGAGATCTTCTTTTGGGTCCCAATGTTTTGAGATGTAATATATGTATCTACACCATATATAATATACGGAAAAAAATTTCAGTGCCGAGCGGGTACCACGTGGTGTCCGCTTGTGCATCCGAGCCGTCCATTCCGTGTTTGAACGGCTCAGATTTGGAGAGAGAAAAAGGAGAGAAAAAGTGTTGAGATGAGAGGAGAGAGAGGGTTTCAATCCGAGCCGTCCAAAAGTGTATCGGACGGCTCGGATGCGTCGAGTGGGTACCATGTAGGATATATCCGCTCGGCACTGAAAAATCTCTCTAATATCCGCTCGGCAGTCGGCACTTATATATATATATATATATATATTGACTAATCTCGAAATTCTATAATGAATGACTAGGCAAACCTTCAGTGACTCCAAGAATTTTATTGTCGGTGAGAGTCAAACTAAACTTACTACGAAGGGAAAAATTCAAAATACCCCCCAACCTTTACACCAAAATTAATTAGACTCCCAACCTTTTAAAAATTTCAATTTTACTCCCAACGTTATCTTCCGTTAATCAAAATGCCCCCTTCCGTCCGAATGACTAACAGATTTCGTTAAAGACTCCGTTAAATATCGTCCCGATAGAATTTTGATGATCCGAGCCGCTCAATGTGTTCAAAACGTGATTTTAAGGGTACTCGCAAAAAATCAGCAAAAAAATTGACCAGGAAGGGCTTCATCTGAATAGTTTTGTATTAAACTATTCAATAAAAAACTGTTCAGATGAATCCCTTTCCGATCATTTTTTTGTTAATTTCTCGCGAGTATCCTTAAAATCACGTTTTAAACACATTGAGCGGCTCGGATCATGGAAATTCGATCGAAAAGGGGAGGTGCGGACCGAAGCAAAATCCGGATGTCCGGACTTGAACAAAATCCGAATCGATCTGCACCTCCTCTTTTCCAATCGAATTTTGATGATCTGAGCTGTTCAATGTGTTCAAAACTTGATTTTAAGGGTACCCGCGAGAAATCAACAAAAAAAATGATCGGAAATGGCTTCATCTGAATAATTTTTTATTGAATAGTTTAATAAAAAACTGTTCAGATGAAGCCCTTCTCGGTCTTTTTTTTTGCTAACTTCTCTCGAGTACCCTTAAAATCACGTTTTGAACATATTGAACGGCTCGGATCATCGAAATTCGATTGGGACGCTATTTAACGGAGCTTTTAACGAAATCTGTTAGTCATTCGGACGGAAGGGGGCATTTTGATTAACGGAAGATAACGTTGGGAGCAAAATTGAAGTTTTTAAAAGGTTGGGAGTCTAATTAAATTTTGGTGTAAAGGTTGGGGGGTATTTTGAAATTTTCCCTACTACGAAAGAAGGCGGGGATCAAACTCCTATTTAGTTTGTACACGGGATTCCAAAGTACGTAGCTAGATAATCAAAGAATTACATGGAGTTCCATTTCAGATCACTTTGAACATAAAAACTATGAAAATCTAAACCACTATTATTTTCATGTTCCTTGTAGAT
This sequence comes from Rhododendron henanense subsp. lingbaoense, assembly GCA_020567845.1. Taxonomy (NCBI): domain Eukaryota; kingdom Viridiplantae; phylum Streptophyta; class Magnoliopsida; order Ericales; family Ericaceae; genus Rhododendron; species Rhododendron henanense. The sequence continues at coordinate 3,692,519 of CM036313.1, forward strand.
TCGCAGAGACGGAGTTAGGATTTTACTCTAGCAGTGGCGAAATGTGAAGGATTGGAGGAAGGGTGCTTGGTAGTGGTGCCGAGCGGCCGATCTGGCCGTTCATCTCGGCATGGACGGCTCTGATCTAATCCGAGTACATAAACGGCCAAATTGGCCGCTCAACATCGTTGCAAAGCACTCCCGGTTGACAGTATCCCCGGGTCCGCAAAATGTATCCTAAAAAAAATAAAAAGATGCATTGCAATATGAATAGTCATCGACTTTAGGAAAAATTAAAATAACATAATAAAAACTATAATAAATGATGTTTGTCGTTGCACATGGAGTACGAAAAAGACTAATATAGTTTTGGAATATTATTTTGGGTCTCCTTTCTTCAAAAAAAAAAATAGAGGATTTAGGACTACTATATAGCAAAAAATAATGAAAAAATCTAGCAGTGGCGAGTCTATATAAGTTGAGAATAACTTTTTTTTTTACATATAATAATTGTATTTTCTAAAATTCTTGTCGTGGCGGCTGCTCACTAGACCCCCCTGGCTCCATTCGGTGCCTAAAATGTAAAACTAGTTACACACATATATACACGTTCACATCTTTTGTGAGGTCGGTACAAATTTCACTAAGTTGTGACTACATAGAATTTTCCCCAAGTAAAACCCATGAGCTTTTGAAAACTCATGCCATCCATGTGTTACATCTAGGGATGGCAATTCGCCCCATCCTGTCCCGGTCCAATCGGGGTGGATTTCCGTCAATTTTTCAGGTACAGGGATGGGTACATTTCGGGGAAATGTTGAAAAACCTGATCGGGTTTGGAGTTTGTTACCCCACCCCGAACCCTCCCCGAAATATTATTATGTATGAAATTATATTTTCACCCTTAATATTTTACGATTATACCAAACAAATTATATTTTATATCCTTGTGTTTTCACCATTATACTAAACAAAATAATATACTCCCTCCGTCCCATTTTGTTTGCTCACGTTTTCTTTTTTGGCCTGTCTCAAATTATTTGCAATTTTTCGTAATTGGAAACCACCAAATGGGCAAAGTTCCAATTATACCATTTTAGTGTAAAATTCTAACACAACAATTGAAGTAATTGTGTTGCTCTAAAGGGCATTTCTTGGAAATCTGCACTATTTTGAACAAAAAGTCTTTGGAGTCAATCCCGTAATGAGCAAACAAAATGGGACGAAGGCAGTACTATTTTCACTATTATGCTAAAACACCACCTTTAGGGGTGTGCACGGGTCGGGCGGGTCGGGCTTGGCCCTCTACCCGAACCCGACCCGACAATGTCGGGTAAGGAAATTTCATAACCGAACCGAACCGACTGATGGTATAGACCCGTCCGCGAGCCCGATTTTTTACTTCGGATCGGGTCAGGTTGGTCGGGTCGGGTCCGACCACCGCGGGTACAAAACACACAGACCCGAAGTCCGAACCGAAACTCATTTTTTTAACAGAACCCAACCCGTACCCGACCGAACCACTTGTTCGAAGCCGCCCGAGACCCTTCGGGTCGGGTCGGGTCGGGTTGCGGTTTTTTGCACACCCCTGTCTGTCCACCTTATATATAGCTATTTTCTCCCGTCTCTAATTTAAGTTAAACAGTTTTCTTTTTTTTACGGGACCGATAAATCCTGTTAAGAGATCAGGACAGGGAGAGAAACACTCACGCATTTGTTGGGGTCCGGGTGTGGGGTCGGAGCATGGCAAAATCAGCCCTACTCTGCCCTGCCCTGCCCAGCTACCATCCCTACCAACGATGCACCACAAAGTTCCATAAGCATTAAGCACGAAGTCAGACCCCAAAAAAATTAGAGAATAAAAAAGGAAGACAATAATTAATCTGGATCTTGGTCGTGATAAAAAAAGAAGAAGAAGAAATGTGGGTAATGGTCAAAGCACACACAGCTTGTTGGGTTCGGATCCTCCAGTCATTTTTGACCAATTTCGTCCAGTTGTTTGTATTTGGGCCGTCCGAAAGTATTTTGAACGGCCCATATTTGTTCGGATTTTTTGTGTGTGGATATTTTGTAATAAAAATTTATGTAGACAAATCTGAGCAGTCCAAAGGTGTTTTGTACGGCCCTGATGCAAAAACTGGAATAGCTAGCTGAGCCTGACATGCTACCACCTAGGAAGTCGGACTAGAAGGAGGCCTAGGACAGAGTTTTTTGGACGGCCCCGATACAAAAATTGAAAGAAACTGATCGGTAAGGACTAGACAAGATCCGTCCCCCAGCTTTTTTAGTTGGCAAGAGAGAAGAGATTATAATTGCCGATTAAAAAAAAACGGAAGAGATTAATTGTCGATTAAAAAGAAAAGGAAAGAGATTAATACTCTAATAGTAAGCGTTGTAACTAATGACGACTATGCATGATAAGTGACAGCAATGTCACCCCATATACATGGAATGTTCAACTTTCCAACCCCATCATTTAATTCTTTATAATAAGAGTAGAATTTTCAATTCACAATGAGAGATTTCAATTGGATGACCCAAGTGGTATGGGTATTGGTGCCCATCATCTTCAAATTTGACTATATTTTCTCTCACCATGGTGATCACATTTTTTAAATTACGACGATGATGATTGTGGACGCAGGTGTTCAGACCGAAGTATTCGGTTGTCTTGCGTCATCGTCACATGATTTCAGAATATTTTTCTCCACACGCATCATGAGTACTTGTTAAGGCTGGTTCATAAGTTTTAGAGGCCGGAAGCGAATCTCTTAAATGAGGTCTCAAGAAATTTCGTATGCAAGTATTTGCCGTCTATGGTCGTCGGTTGTTGTCTTCCCTTCCCTTTGACTCCTCAAGCGTGAAGCATGAAGCGTTTGCAGCTTGCTGCGTTTCTTTCTTCTTCTTCTTTTGATCGGCCGTGCAATATATCTTCTTGCCGTCCCTTAATTTTTTTTTTAACGCAATAGTGTTTCTAATGAGTAATTCCACCATTTGGGGCTATTTTGTGGCTCCTAAATTTCAATTGGACTTATTTTATGTAAAGGAGGTTAGTGTAAATTTTTTTGGGGCCATATATATATATCGGAGCGGTTCCGGGGACAACTAATTAAACACCTAAAAAAATACCTCATAGTTTCCGATCAAATTTTGATGATCCGAGCCGCTCAATGTGATCAGAATGTGATTTTAAAGGTACTTGCGAGAAATCAGCAAAAAAAATGACCGGGAAGGGCTTGATCTGAGCAGTTTTTAGCTCAGTTTTGATGAACGGTTCAATTAAAAACTATACAAAACAAGCACTTTCCGGTCATTTGTTTTGCTAATTTCTCATAAACACCTTAAAATCACATTCTGCACACATTGAACGGTTCGAATCATAAAAATTTGATCGGAAATTATGAGATTGAGATTTTGGGTGTTTTTTTAGGTGTTTTTTTGGGTGTCCTTTGAACCACCCCGTATAACCTAAAATTTTGAGGGCTCTCGTTTTTAACTTTTTTTGAGGGCCAGAAGCGCAGGCTTCCCCTGCCTTGGCCATAAGCCGGCCCTGGTGTTGCAAAACTACTAAACCCCGCAAAAATGTGGAAAAAGCTAGAAAATGGTGTTTGGGGCACCACGTGGCGGCGCCCCATTCTTTTTTTGGTTAAACCGGATACGTATGTATACTCCGGGAGTGATGCGTGAGCCGACACTTGTGTGATCGGCCACATATATTAACCACGACCAAACACTATATTTAAATGCCTGTAATATTGATAGTCAATGAGAATCAGATTACCCAAAAATTAATTAATTAAGCAAATCATTTTATACTTGTCAAATACACATGATCCATGCTTCTTAACTACTGCAACTAATACATGAGCTGGGACAGATGATCTTCTCAGTTAAGTATCAGGAATTTATATTTGATCCTCGTGAACTGTGAGCTTTAGGGTATATTTTCGCACACGGAGATGAAATTGATGATCCGAGTATTTTATTTTGTAAGTTTTAATGTGTAATTACCGACGCAAAAAAATCTGGTTGATTGGTCCACGTGATTAAACGATTTTAATTTGTTTCACAATAAGTCAGAATTGAAATGGACTTTTAGATTTCTGACCATTCATTTGTAGATAGGGTTTTGTAGATAGGATCATATATATTGATGTTTGATTCATTTGTCTTTTTTGTTTTCTCGGCGAAAGTTCGTTTTGTTAGAATAATTAGATTAGCATTTTTGGAGGAGTTGAATTCCCGACCTCTTTATTCTTAGCTCCGAAGTGCACTCTCTAATACCGTTGAGCCAAAAGTCTTTTGGCGATTTTTTTTGCGTGGACAACTTCCATATCGAGACAATGAACCGTTCAAATTACTAAGATAAGACAATGATAGTTGATAGGATCCATTCTCCTACCGTGATGATTACATGAAACGATGACACATGGGGTAATAAATGTCTCAGCCAGCATTTTATGTGAAATTTTGATACTCCTATACCATGTCTCGTTCCATAATATTTTCTTAAAAAATAAGTATTTATTTCACATTTTCAAACTCAAAAATAATGTAAATAAAAAATAATTTTTTAATTTTTTTGCACCGTATAAAAGATCTCAATGAGATCTATCAAATAAGATCCATATTGATAGGAAAATTATTTGCGTAAGCACATAATTTTTGAATTTGAAATTTCTTTTTTAAGAAATAAGTACTTATTTCCTTTCAGGAACGTGGCCTTAAGTCACATTATGAGCTTGTGTGAGCAAGAGCGCATCAAGAGTGTAATAAAAGCGTGAAGCATGAAGGGAAAAAAAAAAGCGTCAAACGGCTTAAATTACTAAAATTTGCAAGATAAAACTTTAAGAAAGAGAGCATATATATATAATGAATATTAAGAACGAGAACGAAATATCAAGTTTTTTTTTGGTAATGCAGAGTGTCTCGGGCCAGCTTGAGTGCACTTCGAACTAATCACTACAGTCTCTTCCAAAGTCGTTTTCACACGCTTATGCGTGGGGTTGAGGTGGTCCTTAAAAATACTAGCAAGGAGACTTGAACATGAGATCTTACACGATGGAACAAATACCTAAATCCCAAATCAAGATCATCTAGCCAGCTCGACCACTATGCCCATGCCCATTTTTTGTTTTTTTCCCCTCGATGGTCAGGGGTGTCTGGGGCAACTTACACGCACCACAACTAATCCTCTCTTCGATCTAATCAAAGGCAGATCATCCACGACGGGACTAGAGAATTCACAAGAAAAAAACTTCATTGCGGCGTAACCCAAAAAATTGAACCCGTCGGGGATGCTGCACGACAGCTCTCCGCCGAGCGGGTCCAAAGCCGCCGATCATCTCAGTACGGACGGTACGGATTGAATCTGAGCGCATATAAATTTGAACCGTCTGTCGTTCGTTTAAGATTCAAGCCGTCGATTACTGAGATGAGCACCGCTCTGCAAGGAGATATGCTTGGCAGCGTGTCCCTCCCATTCCCATTTATTAACACACACACACACACACAGTACTCCGTTCCCATGACCAACTGCCATTTCCATGTCTCTGTTTTTGCCTGCCCATTCTTCAATCAATTATCCACTCCATTACTGTTTCTGTCTATATATACATACGTACGTATACTTCAACCATATATGATCTCTCTCTCTCTCTCTCTCTCTCTCCAAGAATCTCGTACAGAAATTAAAGCGGACGTGATTGCAAATCTTCCTTTTGTCCCCCCCTCTCTCTCAACGGCGTTTGTTTACTGATCACGAAAACTTCGCCCCCTCTCACGGCTTCCGCCAACTATATTCAAATCCCTGTAAAAAAAACTTCTCTCTCTCTCTAGAAAATCAAGTTTCACTCTGTCCTCTCTGTTCTACTTCTACCTCCTCCCCTCTCACTCATCACTCTGTCTCAAACATGCTATACATCCTATAGGTATATATACAATCAAATGCTCTCGTATGAAAGATGCGTATCGTATATACAATTAATTTGAGCCTGTTAACGCTTGAATGGGACTGATGTAACAGTTGTTTATTTGATGACTCAGGCGTCCGGCCAGCTTACGTGCATCTCGACAGGATTGAAAAGCGGAGCCTCTGATTTTCTGGTTTGGAGCGGAGAGAGTGATTTTGCAATTTGCAATCGAAACAGTGGCAAAAATGTTGATGCAGAGATTGGTATGTTTAGCTCTGGTTATACTTGGAAGGGCGGTTGTAGCTGATTGCTTCACCGCGGAGGGGGGCGGCGACGGCGGTGGAGGTCGGCCGCCGCATCGGATTATGTTGGATACGGACGTGGATACCGACGATTTGTTCGCTCTCTTGTATCTATTGAAGCTTAACCGTTCAGAATTCGATTTGCAGGTCAGGACATATGTGCTTATCATTGGTTGCTCTTCTAGTAGTTTTCTTTTTTATTAAGAGATTAAATTCTTTACACCGCCGGTGTAAAATTTGTTTTCTTCAAATTAATTATATTGAGCCACGTCGTCATGTTCTATTGATTGGGACCATTGTTTTGCAATATGGCGCGATGTAATTGATTTGGAGGAAACAAATATTTACACCGATGGTGTAAAGAATTTATTCTCTTTTATTAACTCAGGTGTCCGTTCTATTTACGTGCACTCCAACTAATTTATGAAATAGTCCGTTCTATTTATGCACACTCCAACGAATTCAGGTGTCCATTATATTTACGCGCACTCTAACTAATTCCATGTAAAAAAAAAAAAAAAGGTCTTACCGTTCACTGGATTGGAGGCGAATTCATTACTTTTTAACACCAAAACATACATATGAATAGATATTGAATGGGGACTAGGGGGCCTGTTGTGCCCTTCATACAGCCTAGTACCGGGCACCAAAATTAAATCCGAACCATTCATGTTATAGACCTTTATTTTGAAGTGCATTTTTTCAAAATTCATTTTTGGCATAAATTTGGCAAAGAAAAATGTATAAATAAATTGCAATTCGACATTTGAAACTCTGTTTTCATTTTTCCCCAATGTTTCGTGAATCTTTAGAAAACTATAATTGCTTGGAATATTGACCGGTGAAATGATTTTTGCAGTCCCATTTTGTCCTCTTGCACTCATTTTTGCTTGTCTTTATTCACATAAAATTACTAAAATACTCTTCGCATGTGAAAATTGAGTTCATAAGTAATGTAGTTTAGTAATATCACAAGAATAAATTAAAAAAATGAGGAGAAGAGAATAAAAGGGAGTGAAAAAATTATTTCATGAATGAATAAAAAGAGCATCCGAAGGATTGCTTCGCCAAAGGAGATCGCACACCGACCCGGGCAATCGCTGGCCACATAGTCATTTCAGGCAGCGGCCGTTTAGTCAGTGGTCCACTCGGTTGAAGGCCAGAAATTGGAACGCATTGATTCCGCTCGTTCCCGTCCTTCATTTAGTCTTATTTTGGGTACGTTAGTCAATTGAATAGTCGTTCACGTTATTATCGTAATCAGCTTGAGCTCGAGAATAGAAAGGATAATTGAATAGTTGTTCACGTTACTATGTGTGGACCCCACATGTATGTGAGAGATTGTGTAAGTTGTTGTGTTTGTTGTGTGAATAGCATTGTCCTTTTGAAAATGCTAGAAGTGTGCTACACCGATGTGCCTGTAGCAGCCTCCGATTGTTTTAGGTTGACTGTCAGCTTAAAACTCAAAGTCGTACCAACTGGGACCCACCTGTATATGAGAGGGGTGTGACACAAGTATGTCAGCCTCCGATTGTTTTAGGTTGACTGTCAGCTTAAAACTTAAAGTCGTACCCTAGTTTCATTGCATGTGTCCATCACACGTTGGTGTGAGTTCCAATACCAACTACCAAGCGTGTATTTTCTACACAACTCACAACTGTGTGGTGAAAAAGACACCGACCAAAGGGGAGATCGACCGGCCACCGACGGCACGCCAGGTCCACTCCGGCCACTGGACATCTGATTCAAGCCGTCCAAAAATTTTAAAAAAAATGAGTGGGCCCACGCGAGAATCAATGGCACCCGATGTGTGTAATATATACGAAAAAAAATGGGATGTTTGGTTTGAGTACCTACACACCTCGGATGCCGTTGATTCTCGTGTGGACCCACCCTTTTTTTTAGAATTTTTGGTGGACGGCTTGGATCAGCCGTCCGGTGGCCGGAGTGGGCCCGGCGTGCCGTCGGTAGCCGGTCGGTCTCCCCTTTGGTCGGTGGCTGTAACATCCCTCGTGAAAATAACTCCTGAAGTGCCACGTAGCGGTGCTCCGAAAGCACGGAATAGCCACTCGTAGACCGCTTTGGCATAAAAAATGTAAGTTAGGAGTAGAGTTCCATAAATTGCAAAAAAATTAAAATTAAAATGCTTGGAATATAATACTTTCTCCGTCACATTTTCATTATCCATTTTTAAATTGCGTGTCATTTTTTAATTTCTTATATCTTTCAATCTAGTATAATATTTTTCATAATTTTGAAAACTTTGTACTCCGTATTAAAGAACTAATCAAGATCTATCAAACAAGATCCATATTGTATATTTTTCAAGATCCACACTAAAAGATATAGGCAAAAAACATAAAAGAGACAAACAGATTAATGGACAATGAAAATGAGACGGAGGGAATAGTTTTAATCAAGTAGCAATTGCACGTTACAAACTGATTCTGATTAGGGGTGACAAACGAGCCATTCGAGCCAAACGTGCCGATCAAGCTATTGATTAAGCTTGGTTTCAAAACTTAACGAACTTCAAGAATATGCTCGAGCTTAGCTTGTCTACGAGACGACCCGACCACAAACGAGCTTTAATCAAGCTAAACACGAGCTGATCTCGAGTAGCTTGATTTTTTTTTTAATACATCATAAGCCAAAAACGAGCTGAATAATAACTTGTTCGAGCTTGGTTTGTAATTTTAACGAGCTTCAAGAAAATGTTCAAGCTTGGTGTGTCTATGTAACAAATCAATCAAATCAATCTTGAATAAGCTTTTTTTTTTAAGAACCAACACAAGATCGAAATCGAGTAGCTTACTTTCAGAAACAATGACTCCTACTGGCCCCTTAACTATCAAAATGGCATATAATTTTGAGATATTTTGTTGATTTCCACCCCCCTGCTATACGAACATAATTCAAGCCAACTGTAGTCTTGACAATACATTTTTCAACAGGCTGTAACTATTAACACAAACGCATGGACAGATGCTGGGCATGCCGTGAATCAAATTTACGACATTCTTTACATGATGGGCCGCGACGACATCGCCGTCGGGGTGGGAGGTGAGGGTGGAATACTTGAAGATGGCACCATACTTCCAGATGTTGGTGGATATCTCCCTCTAATTGAACAGGTGCAGAGGAATTCTCCGTTTTTTCCGAACAAATGATAAGCGATTTTTTGTAGCTGCAAAAAATCCATCATGTATTCATCTAACCGCGGCATCACGTGGTTTCTTAATGCTACCACGTGATCCTCTGTCTCAAAATGCACGTAGTTCCATTCCAGACCTCTCTCTGTAAGAGGCCTGGATTGGTGGTTACGGCATTTTCGGACAAAGGATCCAAACTGTGTTTTGCTTTTTACTAAATTAACAAACATGTGAATAAATTGAGAATGCTTGGTTTTTTTTTTTTTTTTTTTCTCTGACACTTTTATGTTGAGTAGGGGATTTATGGTTCTAATGCTTTAGTTCTTATTATCAGGGGATTGGTACAGCTGGATACTGTAGATATAGACAAGCCATTCCTGTTGGTAAAGGAGGAAGATTAGACATTGATTCCAACTATGGATTTAGAAAGAGCTTCCTTCCACAGGTATGAATCATATGAAAATCTTGCTAATTTCAAGGCTTATGTCATTTTCATTAGGATTTTGCTGTTCTTTTTTTAAGTTATGTTTTCTGTATACCACTAAGGTATAGTCAGGACGGACCTTGGACTCTAACCATGGGGCCGAAAGTACAATGACACAACCGTTAGACACTATATGTCTCGATATACAAGATACAAAATATAGTTACGTGTCTCAATCAATCAAAGTACCGTATATATGGCATACTTCCATGACGTGGAATTTTTGTTTTGTGAAACATGTATATATCCCTAACAGCTCACGATGCATGTGACACATGCATTGTATGCGGGAAGGGATATATCATTGTTTCATATAGGTGACTGTGACATGTCTGATAGACGCGATGTCCGAGTCGAGAAATCTATGTTTTCCTCGATTGGGAACTAGGTAGAAATTCATCTTCCATCTTATTGCGCGATGTAGTCTTGACAAGTTTTGTGAAGGTCCAATACTTTTTGCCATGACAAATGCAACATAAACTCTTTAGTTTCATTTGAACCAGAATACAGAGGATTGCATGGCTCACTAATTTGGTCACGGAATCAGGGGAACAGGAAATACTCTCCGCTTCGACAACCCACTGCTCAACAAGTGATGATAGACAAAGTATCCGGCGGTCCCATTACTGTTTTCCTGATTGGAGCGCATACGAATTTCGCGATCTTTCTCATGAAAAACCCACATCTCAAGAAAAACATTGAGCACATTTACGTAATGGGGGGTGGTGTGAGGTCAATGAATCCAACCGGTTGCTGCCCGAGAAATGGCACTTCCTCTTGCCAGCTTCGACAGTGTGGTGACCGCGGTAACTTGTTCACGGACTACACTAGCAACCCTTATGCCGAGTTCAATGTGTTTGGAGATCCTTTTGCTGCATACCAGGTACTACCTCTTTGGTATTTTGATGCCCCTACTGGAACTAACATGAATATTATCCTAACAGAAGTGCCTAAACCATTAGGCCACTTAGCTTATTATTTAGAACCCAGCCCAAACTTTCACATAATTCTATGTTACCAGGCTTAGTTGTCCATCTACCTCTTATAGAGGTCTTGATTTGTTGTTAAGTCTACCAATTATAGAGGTGTTGATTTTCCTTGATTCAACGGTGGAAATGCACCGGAACAGGAGACGATTTTTATTGTGACGTGTGCAAGGGAAATTTTGTTAGAGCTTGTCCCACGTTGGTATGAGAGCTAGACATTTGGACAAGATTCTCTTGAGACAGATAATGAGACAGAAAGTTAGGTAAACATTTCGACGTTGAAAGAGGGAATGAAAATTGATATGCGGTTTAAATTCAGATGTAGAAGTAGTATTTCTTCCAAGAAATGATAATGAAGTGTCTTGCTGACACAATAGTGCATGCCGCGCAAAGAAGTTTATGTTGATGGTGTTTACTATATATCGCAGGTAATCCATTCTGGAATTCCAGTTACACTTGTTCCGCTGGATGCAACAAACACCATTCCCGTTAGTGAAAACTTCTTCAACGCGTTTGAGCAGAATCAGCACACCTATGAGGCACAATACTGCTTCAAGTCCTTAAAAATGGCTCGCGATAATTGGTTCGATGACCAGTTTTACACGGTAAAACTAAATCCAAAATCATGAAATTTACTTCTTCTTCCTTGTATGTCAAGAATTTCCACTAAAATTGATATGCTACAGTTGGTGATTATAGCTTTGTTCTGTGCAGAGTTATTTCTTGTGGGATTCGTTTACATCGGGTGTAGCTACTTCAATCATGCATAAATCGCGTGACCCTAATGGGGAAAATGATTTTGCTGAAATGGAGTTTATGAATATTACTGTTGTTACTTCAAACAAACCATATGGAGTATCTGATGGATCAAATCCATTTTTCGATGGCCTTGAGATTCCGAAGTTCAATTTGAAGAAAGGTGGAGTTCACAGTGGCCATGTTCAAACTCGACTCAGAGACCCATTTTGCCTTGTTAAGGATGGGAAAGGGAGATGCCAGGTAATTTTGCAGTTGAAACAAAAAATGGCTCTCCTTTGTTTTGTATGGTTTCGGAATCAGTTTTGTAGAACATTTTTTGAAAAATTTGTTTGGTTGACTTATTTCAACATTTCTTTTTAAGGGATTTTCTTTTGACAAGGAACACTTTTTCACAACAACTATTTTCACTGAAAAAAATTAAGTCCAAAACCAAAACGATGATTGTTTGTGCCTTGAAAACAAATTCGTGAAAAGTGTTTCGAAAAACTAATTCTGAAAGAACTATGAAACATGAACTAGAGTGATGACTGTTGTTATTTTTCAGTTGCCTGCTTATTCATTGTGTGTAAAACAGGATGGCTATACTATGGAAGTAACTGGTCCAGAAGCAGTGTCAGTGCTTGTTGCAACAAAAGCAAAACCAAATCGCGACAGTAACAGCTCCCTAAATAGGGAATTTTTCATAAGTTTCTTGGATGTAAGTTCATCTACATCTTGGTCCAATGACAAATCCTTTATATAAGTTTAGTTTCTATTTGTGCGCTATAAAATGTGCAGGTAATATATGTTTTTCCGCGCTAAGTATCTGTCATTTACAGGTTCTGAACCTCCCTCAACATACCGGAAGATTCAATTTCACAACACAATTTCCTTACTATAAAGAAGTTCTTTACAAACCAGATTTTCAAGGGAAGAAACTCGGGAAAAATGTTGTGTTTGACATGGACATGAGTGCAGGCGATTTCCTGGCTCTTTTTTATCTCCTTAAATTACCTGTGGAAGTCATCAACCTCAAGGTAAACTGGTTTCCAATGTTCTCAATCCCATTAGCATGACATTACCTTTTTTTTTTTTTTTGTGTTGCTCAACTAGCTTAGAAGGATAGTTTACCATAATACTTTGTAGAAGTTGTTTTGAAAAAACTTACATTATTCAACCTCCAGAAAACAATTTTTGAAGCTGCCAACTTTAATCCGAAAAATGGGAACAGATAAGAGAAAACAATAGCTCTACCAAACAGATTGTCTTTCCTTTTGATCCAGGCAATATTAGTGACTCCAACAGGGTGGGCAAATGCAGCAACAGTCGATATTGTCTATGATTTGCTGCATATGATGGGTCGCGACGACATTCCTGTTGGTCTAGGAGATGCATTTCCAACAAACCAGTCTGATTTTGTTATCTCTAATGTCGGAGACTGCAAGTATGTGAAGGCTATTCCACATGGTAGTGGTGGACTCCTGGACTCCGATACTCTCTACGGATTAGCTCGTGATTTGCCACGAAGTCCGAGGAGGTACTTGTAGATCCTATATTTACATCAAGAAAATGCATATCTTGGGACTTTTACTCTCAAAATTATATAAAACATTACAAGAAGATGACGATAATCCACATTTCATTCATAGTGGATAATGCACAAGGGTATCTCCGCAGGTTTAGCTATCTCTTCCATAGTGCACAAGAGCATATCTAATGGTTTTGCAAATTCTTTTGTCATTGTCAACATTTGGCAAAAATGAGGAAAATTGCAACTCCACTGGTTGGGCAGATCCGCTGTCAAAACTTGTCGCCAACCTATCACATTGGTATCAATACTAGTGATCTCCACTGCTTTTGATCCATCAGTAAAAGTGAGTAGTTGGCCAAAATAGCATCGAACCAATCAAGCAACATCGCTAAAATTGGATAAAATGCACTACAGAGCATGTCAATTTTTACGAAGGTATTGGCAAACATGGCAGAAACTAGTGGAAATGGTCTAGGTCATTTTCAGGATTGAGTACAAATGTTTATGGAATGGCAGTTGGAATTAACTTCCTCAGTTACGAAACATCACCTTTCCCTTGGAATTCTGTACTGTTAATCCTCATATAATCAATTTAGCCTACAAGAATTACTATAGAAACAATACTAATTACCTAGGATATGTTCATCTCATTTGTGCTGGATAGGCTAGGACTGAATCTTGTGTTACATCTCAGGTATACTGCAGAGAACTCTGTAAAATTCGGAGCTCCTCGCGACACTGATCACCCTGAACTGAGGCAACCGCTAGCACTTGAAGTTTGGGAGTCCGTGTTGAAATCCCTCGATTCAGGATCTAAGATTACAATACTAGCCAATGGTCCCTTGACTAATTTAGCAAACATAATTCTTTCAGACAAAAACACAAGTTCTCTGATTCAGGTTAGCAGCTTTTAAGTACCTTCTTGCTGCATGTCATTATTTACTGCATGCCAGTGGCCTTGACACAAAATTTGTGGTTTTCATTTTCCTTTACCAGGGAAATATTTACAAAAACCCATAAAACCGACATAAAGATATGATTCGTATTGGTTAATTTATCTGCAACTTCTGCCTGAAAGCCTTTATGGAACTCAATGCAGGATGTGTATATCGTCGGAGGAAACATCAACTACAATAACACAGACAAAGGAAACGTTTTTACTATTCCTTTGAACGAATATGCAGAATTCAATATGTTTCTTGATCCTTTGGCTGCAAAGACAGTATTCCATTCCGGGCTTGATATTACGCTAATCCCACTTGGAATTCAGCGTAAAGTTTGTGCATTTCCTAAGATTTTAGAAAGGCTGCATGTGACAAAGAGGACGCCAGAAGCAGTTTTCGCAAGGCGGTTGATATCAAGGCTGCACCGGTTGCAACTAGAGCATCATAGATATCAGCATATGGTATGGCACGCAACTGTCGTCGTAAGGAATTTCTGCTATTAGCTTAGCTAATCTGATAAAAGAAAAGAAAAGAAAAAGCTTAGCTAATGAATCAGCAAATCGTTTTCTGTTTTTCATTTCATTTCCAGAGAAAACAAAAAACTTGCATTGGTAATGTTTCCAAGCAACGTTTTTGACGAAAGAAAAGTCTAAAAACAGCCTACGTTTAGAATTACTCTTGGCTGCGTAGAATTACTTCTGGCCGCGAAGAATTACACTTGGCAACGTAGAAGTACTCCTGGCCGCAAAGAATTACACTTGGCCGCGAAGAATTACTTTTGGCCGCGTATAATTACTCCTGACCGCAAAGAATTACACTTGGCCACGATGAATTACACTTGGCCGCGTAGAATTACTCCTAGTCGCAAAGAATTACACTTGGCCGCGTAGAATTACTCCTGGCCGCAAAGAATTACACCTGGCCGCGTAGAATTACTTTTGGCCGCGTAGAATTACTCCTGGCCGCGAAAAATTACACTTGGCCGCAAAGAATTACTTTTGGCCGCGAAGAATTACTCCTGGCCACGTAGAATTACTCATGGCCACGTAGAATTACTCATGGCCGCGTAGAATTACAGATGGCCCGTAGAATTACTCTTGGCCGCGTAGAATTACTCCTGGCCGCGTAGAATTACTCTTGGCCGCAAAGAATTACTCCTGGCCACGTAGAATTACTTTTGGCCGCGTAGAATTACTCCTGGCTGCGTAGAATTACAAAATGCAAACGAAAGCAACACCATAACGGCATTTTGCAGAAGGTTTTAGTCTAGCCTTTTGATACCAAATCTTATTTTTCTGCAGGACACATTTCTGGGGGAAATTCTCGGTGCCGTAACCTTGGGTGCCGATCATTCCACAACCAACTCCGCGTTTCAAGTCAAATCCATAAGAGTAGTCGCAACCGGTGCCGAATCTGTAGATGGACAAATGAAAATCGACAAAAAGGACGGAAAATCAGTAAAGATACTGGAAAACGTGGATGATACGGCATACTACGGTGCTTTCGCGAATCGACTTGGCGACGAGCAACAGTCTGCTGTGGTTGGAAGTTTCCAAGAGCAAAGAAGAACTTGGAGTAGGCCACCAAAATAAAATCCTCACCAGCAAAAGAAACACACACTCTCTTTTTCTTCCTCCTCCTGATTGTTACACAACAGTTTTCATTAGTATTCATACCTGGGTTTAGCTAGAAAATGCTACTAACCCGCGATATAGTCACAATTTGGGAGCTCCCACAATTTCTTGTAATTACTACTCATTAAAGCAATACAAAGAGATTGAAAGCAACACTAGAACTGTTATTTTCTTTTTTGTTTTTTCGGTGAGTTACGATCTTATTAAGCACAACGAACGACGAATGGAAGGACCAAGCATCGGCAATGGCAAGATTTTGGGAAGATGATTCAACTCCACTCCAGGAACCAAGGCAAAGCTTGAGTATCCTCTATGATGTGCCCATACAAACAAGGAGCAAGAAACAAGAGAAAAACGATAGTTTTTTATGCCGCTATCGAAATAGTTTTTCTGGCTATATTTTCTGCGACTCTGCCCATTTCATAAAAGTATTCGACAATCCGCGATCTGGGTCTGAAATACCCTGCCATTTCTCTCCTTCCACCGGACAATAAAATTGTTGAGCAAAAGACAATTTGGAATGAAATGTGAGCCAATGAATTTCCTCTTCTGAATTGCCTGGCCCAACCAACACACCAAACAAATCCACAGGACAACTAAGTAATCCCATTGCATGTCAAGATAGAGGACCAAACCTAAGTAGCATAACTGCATGAGAAAAAGAAGAAAAAAAAACAAGTGGGAGTGAGACTCATTCTCATTCAAGCATAGAACACATTTTGGGTCCACCTGCATACCGAGGGGCGGTCCGGGGGTGCAAGAGGGGTCCGGACCTCTTACCCACCTCCCAATTATCCCATTAGCTTTATTGTATTTTGGTTTTATTTGTAAAAGTCACGAAGAATGGCCCCAACATCACAAGCTTGAGTCAAAATTCTTGCCGTGCTTTTCCTTTGAAAAAAATGTGTTCCACTCATTTTCTTCCGAAACGTATATTTATGCAATCCACTTTGATCTTTTTTGTAGTACTAGTAGTTTGCAAGCCGAAAATATACTCATGATATTCATTTTTTTTGTACTTTTTGGCGTACATTTATCTGTTTTTAATATTTAAGGATGAGATTTTATTGTTAATTTATGAATACATGTGTTTCGTTCCCCTCACATTAAGAATCCTGCGTCCGTCACCGTGCATATTAAGAGGAAAACCTATCTTTGGTGGGCAATCTTCCCAGACAACCATTGAATGAAGGCCATCTTGGATTATAAAAACCAAATAAAGCTTGTGCCAAGGAAAAGGAGGGTTAGGAGTTCTAAAGGCCTGCCAAGCAGGCCTGGCTGTGTACACAGTACACCCCTCCAGCTGAAAGGTTCCATCCAACTGCAGCATGTTGTCGGCCCATTTTTCAGGCTCGTGTCGAGTCTATTTTTATGATCTAAATTGTTCACTTTTAGTAGAGCTCATTGCAAACTTCAATCATGACAAAGAATAATTTATTCACGATTCTTCTGTGAATAAGTTATTTACGGCAGCGCACAATCTCACCGTCTGTCTCGGCAATTAATAGTTGAGATATGTTTTTAAACTTTGACCGGTAATAAATATCTCTGACCGGTAATGTTTTAATCTGGATCATCCAAAACACTTTTGGATGCGCAAGATTGAGCGCTGTAAATCTTAGTTTACCTGTAAATCTTAGTTTACAGAGCCTCAGTAAAATAAGTTTTTCTCATACATTACAGATGGATCAAACGGGACGCATTTATATAGAATATTAATTGATTAATATAATTCTGAAAAAATATCATCGTCGTCCAATGATTATGATTTTCATCCCGATTGAAATTTGCAACGAGCTTTACAAAGTAAACGGTTTAGACCATCAAAATATTAACCCGAGCCCGAAAATGTGTCAATTGCACGCTACCCAAGTGCTGACAAGCCTACCATCAGGGTGGTAGCCCAGTTGGCACGGGTGATGGGGCTTAAGTGCCTCTCCCTCCACGTGCACTCGGGTACGAGCCCCTCCGGCTGCAAAAAAATATATATGAGTTGGAGGGACACGTGGAGGAACCTGTGTCAGCTGTGCGCCTAGGTGGTGCTGTGGTGACGACTATCCTCACGGACAGTAGCTATGGCTCGAACCGGATATTCCACAGCGGACGCCTCCTCTTCTACCCTTTTACAGTTCAAAAAAAAAAAGTGCTGACAAGCCTCATTTATTCATCACTTGCTTATGATCGCTAATCACTTTTGTTGCTTTCCCTCGGGAGTGCGATTCGAGAGTTTCTTCTCCGATCAAATCCCCTGAAAATGTCGATACAGAGACTTTTATGTGTAGTTGTAGTCGTAATCGGAGCTGTTGTAGTAGCTAACTTTTACACGGCGGAGGGCGGCGGTCGCCGGCGGCCGCATCGGATTCTTCTGGATACGGACGTGTGCACCGACGATGTCTTCGCTCTGTTGTACCTCTTGAAGCTTGACCGTTCAGAATTCGATCTGCAGGTCTTTGTTTTACTTCCTTTTTATTCCCTCATAGGGTTTTAGTAGTCTTTACGGAAGCGTAGAACACATAATACGAGAGATGTTTGAAGGAACAGATAATTGTACTGTGATACTGATATTTACAAGCAGCGGATATGAATGTTGGTATAGGAAATCCGAAGTATCCGAAAATATATGGATAAATATCGGTATCGGAAGTACAAAATTCGTAAAAGTAACTACTCCTAAATATGTAAAACTTTCGAGCATCTCCGGCCCTTACCCACCCTGTTATTCGAGTATGGGTAAAAGTTTGAGCAAAAGCTTCATTTGGTATGTAGTACTTGAACAGGCAAACTTGAATATAAATGCTTTAAAGTGAGTAGAAGTTATATTAATGGCAGAAAGAGGGAATAATCTTATGAAATTCGAGTGAATTTTGAGTTTCCCTTCAGTAAAAATCAATGTGATGTATGTTTGAGTCAAGGACTATATAGTGGAGTGGAGTGAGTTTTAGTTGGTTTTTGCTCAAATTCTGGTTCTGAGTCCAAAAAAAAGGGGGTAAGAGCTAACCGAGTCGCTTCTGTTATTATTTTCCATTTTAATGCGTTTGTGTGTGTATGGAAGGATGAATGTGTTTATGTGCACAAGACCAATCACTTGCAATATCTTAAGAAGTTTGGTGTAAATTTGATGATCAGATTTGACAAGAAGCTTCGGTATATGAAGTCCAATATACCTATGAATTATCTAGAGACAAGTCCCGGATTTTCTTCTTAGTTCTTGCTAACCTCCGCCTAGTAGGCGACGGATAAATACACAAATAATTCCAAATATGTTCGGATTTCAATATATATCTCACTGATATTAATACATTTTTACAGATATCAATATGCTTTTCTCGGATATCGATGCACCTTTTACCTATTATCTATCGCCCTTAGGGATGAGGTTAGCAATTTCCTTTCATCTTTCTGCTATGCCGCATCGTGATTTGTGAACTATAAAGAGGAAAAGTTGGTTTTCTTTTCCCCAGATTGCTTATGCTGAGCTAAGTTCCACCCGCCAACGCTTCCAATCTTTTTCTATGCCCATTTTATAGGCCAAATTCCTAGACACTCAATGGTGTACCGAATGACAAAGATTATCAGCCCGTACCTTTTGGCCTCTGGACTGCCTTGGCTCAATTTGGGTCCAGGTCGTGAATTACTTCTTATCCTCATCTTCGCCCTGGCTAACGGGCCTTACGTCAAGTAGAAAGGCCAACCTGAGCGAGGCAAGCTGGGAACAGGCTGAGACTTACGATTACCAAGTCAAAGACTAATGGATGTCTCGCACTGCCCCAGTCTGCCGGTGTTGTTGATTTACTGACCTGCAGCCATCCAAGACAAGAATGGAATATCGATTCTCTTGACATTTTCCCAGTATCAACTTCTATAGTTTCAAGCATCTCAGGTGTGGAGAGGTATGGTTGCAAAAGAAAGTAAGACAGTTGATATAGGAGGCCCTCAAGAAACAAAAAAGAAAAGGATAGATATGTTAGGTCCTATCAGACTGCTTTCACTTCCGATTATTTTGTAGCCAATTTTTGCAATTTGAAATATACCTTTACTCTTGTGTAATCCAAGATTCAATGAAACCTGTAAAGATGCTTGTTTGAATTATACTAATCCTCCATTGGAGAGGCAAATGATTAAACAAAAAATTACTGAAATGCCAAGGCAATCATCGAATTGAGTACTTGTGATCAAGGCATAAGCGAGAAAATCTTTGAAATATTTATTCTTCCTTGAACATTGCATTTTAAACTACGTGTGCATGTCATATAATTGATTATTATTTACATGTTTATATGTAGTTTGTTTTTTCTGATATTTTCAGAAACAACTTCTTAAAATGGCCCTTAACTATCAATGGTTTACTTTAAGATAGTCTGACAGCTGCTATAACTCATTCCAACTGTAACTTTTGACAATACATTTCAACAGGCTGTAACTATTAGCGCAAACTTATGGGCAGATGCTGGGCATGCTGTTAATCACATCTATGATATCCTTTACATGATGGGCCGCGACGACATTGCCGTTGGGGTGGGAGGTGAGGGTGGAATACTTGAAGATGGCACCATACAACCAGATGTTGGTGGATATCTCCCTTTAATTGAACAGGTGTGGTGATTTCTCCTAGTTTCTCCATTCCACCTAGTAATAGCAATTTTTGAACTTTTATAGAGGTTTGTTGTGCCTTTTAAGCCATTCTTTTAGGCTATTGGTGAATATCTCTTCATTTTGGTAAGAAAATTTTACTTACCGGAAAAGATCCTTTCTTCTGCTTGCGTCTCTAACATCATAGGTAATGTTTTCCAAAAGTTGGTTTCTTTTTCCTGTAGTTGTCTGCTACTGCATTTATGTTTCCAATGTTATTGTTCTTAACTTCTTATTATCAGGGGATTGGCACAGCTGGGTATTGTAGATACAGACAAGCAATTCCTGTTGGTCTAGGAGGGAGATTAGATATTGATTCGAACTTTGGATTTAGAAAGAGCTTCCTTCCACAGGTATGAATCATATGAAATATTGCTAAAATTCAAACTTTATGTCATTTGGCTTTTCTTTTTTACGTATGTTTTCTCAGTTCCTCTAATATAGTCAGGACGGATCTTGGACTCCAACTTTGGGGGTAAAAGACTAAAAGCCTTATGTAATGCTTAGTAAAGAATCTGCAGAGAAACTCTAAGTTTCTACTAACAAAATGATGATATTATTACCTCAAGATACTTAACTAAAACTCTGTCATCAACATCGGATACAAAGTTACAAGAATACTAAATCATCTTATATGTCTCGATCAACTAAGGTTAGACACTGGTTGACGTACTGTTATGACATCTACAACATTTACGATATACAATAGAATATAGGGAATTTTAGCTTCCTCAATCTATGATATTAAGGAACTATGCAGAAATTTATCTTCAAGTTTATTGTGCAATTTAGTCTTAGACCAGTTTTATAACGGCAAATGCATGTTCCTGCATTAATTTCCACGAGAAATGCGACATAAATTTTTTAGTTTCATTAATAATGGCTCACTAATTTGGTCGTGGAATCAGGGGAGCCGGAAATATTCTCCACTTCGGCAGCCAACTGCTCAACAAGTGATGATCGACAAAGTATCTGCTCGTCCCATTACTGTTTTTCTTATTGGAGCACATACAAATTTCGCCATTTTTCTCATGAAAAACCCACAGCTAAAGAAAAACATTGAGCACATTTACGTATTGGGTGGTGGTGTGAGGTCAAAGAACCCGACCGGTTGCTGCCCAACCAATGGCAGCTCCACTTGCGAGCCTCAGCAGTGTGGTGACTCTGGTAATTTGTACACAGATTATGCAAGCAATCCTTATGCGGAGTTCAATATTTTTGGAGATCCTTTTGCTGCATACCAGGTAACACAAGCACATGAGTATATTGCCTGTTGATTGTACAATGTAGTCTGATAAATGTCCTTTATTAGGACTGATGTGGCCAGGGGCAGGTTTTTTGCTGAATGAGAGCAATATTGTGCCTCAGACTATACAACTTTTGGTTTGTTTTCTTATGTGCATTCAAAGTGGTTGTATATAAGTGAGTTATATTTATTGGGAGAGGGCAAAGGTCATAGTGGAGGTCGTGGGAGAGGGAGAGAATGGTAGAAATTGGAAGGGAATCATGAGAGAGATTGACAGTAGGAAGCCGAAGATAGTGAGATAGATTAGAAATTATAGAAAATCTACTTGGAGTCAAACGAGGGAAAAAAATCATTAGAATGGGCGCGGAATTGAGGATAAATGGTCATCAAATAAGGCTTTTAGCTTTGTTTGAGCTAAAACGTGAGTGGGGTCCACAAACCAATTTAGGTGGGTTATTGTAGCAGTGGGTTCTTAATGCCGAGATTGGGATCAAAATGATTTAACGGTGAATGAGAAATTGTCTCATTTGTTATTCAGGAAAATGTGGGTTGAAGAAGGTGAAAAGGCTCGTCCCACATTGGTCAATTAGGTGACATGTGGTGGGTTTATATACTCAAATTATCAAGAGGGGATCCCTAAGGGCACCCAAGTTTTGTGGGCGGCCGAGTGAGAGAGATGCACACTGTTCCGGTTCACCGAGTTCATGAAACATCAATGTCTTCCTCCTTTAATTATTCTGAGTTTTGTTCGTCAGTGAGAGAGATGCACGCTGTTCTAGTTTGCCGAACTGTCACGATGTGTAGCTATTTCTGATGGTCGAAGAATGTTGTATCCTAGGATACGGATAAAGACGTGCACGCATCAAGCACCTACGGTGAGGGGCAACTCTGCTATAAAGGACATCGTTTGGTGCACAAGCCTTGATGTGCTATTTTAGGATGTTCTGATTCTCTATTTCATTTTTGTCATCCTAATTTTCTGTTCCCTAGTAATGTTCTTTCACTTTCCCTTTTTAGTCTGTTTTATTTTCTAGTGAGGTGCGTTCACAGGCAATTAGATAAACCTATTAGTTTGGACAACACACATTACGGAAGAGTTTTTTTTCCTGAAAAACTTCTTACAAAGATTTAGGTGATTTTCAAAAGCCAGTTAAGATTATCACGTCCACTCTCGCCTTGGTAGCTCTCCCAGTGTCCTGACTCGCAACTGAAGTGCAGCTTTCTCGTCTCTCCGTTGAAATACCAATACCAAAAAAAGAAGCATCTGATTTACATAATAATGAGGGCTTGATGAGAAGTTTATGTTAATAGTTCTATTTCGTCATATTGCAGGTAATCCATTCTGGAATTCCAGTTACACTTATTCCACTGGATGCAACAAACACCATCCCAATTAGTGAAAACTTCTTCAAAGCATTTGAGCAGAATCAGCGCACCTATGAAGCACAGTACTGCTTCAAGTCCTTGAAAATGGCGCGCGATACTTGGTTTGATGATCAATTTTATACGGTAAGGTTTGAAAGATTCATCAAAATGCTTCTAAAACCAAACATAATTATGCTGAGTTAATGCTTCTAACCTTATTCTATGCAGAGTTATTTTATGTGGGATTCATTTGCATCCGGTATAGCTACTTCTATCATGCGGAACACACGCGATCAAAGTGGGAAAAATGAATTTGCTGAAATGGAGGTCATGAATATCACCGTAGTTACGTCAAACAAACCGTACGGGGTATCCGATGGCTCAAATCCATTTTTTGATGACCTTAGAATTCCAAAATTCAATTTAAAGAAAGGTGGAGTTCACAGTGGTCATGTTCAGACTCGACT
The DNA here is from genome assembly GCA_020567845.1 of Rhododendron henanense subsp. lingbaoense. Lineage (NCBI taxonomy): Eukaryota > Viridiplantae > Streptophyta > Magnoliopsida > Ericales > Ericaceae > Rhododendron > Rhododendron henanense. Next base: position 3,715,888 of record CM036313.1, read on the forward strand.
TCGCGACCAGTTTTGCGTTGTCAAGAATGGGAAAGGGAAATGTAAGGTAATTTTGGAGGTGAAGCAAAAAAATGGATTCTCTATTTGGTTGTTTCAGAATCTACTTTGCAGACCAGTTTTCAGAAAACTAGGTTGGTTCGTGTCTTTAAGAAGGAAAACTACCTATTATTAAGAAAACACCAAAAAAAAAAGTTTCCAATTTTTAGTGCTTCCAAAAAAATATATATACTGAAACTGTTTCTGAAACAGCTAATGAGTATTCTTATTTTTCGCGTCATTTGCCTCCTTTAAAACAGGATGGCTACACTATGGAAGTAACCGGTCCAGAAGCCGTGTCTGTGCGTGTTGCAACAAAAGCAAAGCCTAGTTGCGACAGTAACAGCTCTTTAAACAGAGAATTCTTCAAAAGTTTCTTGGATGTAAGTTCAACTCACCCTTGGTCTATTGACAAATCCTCGACACTTCTTCCCTATTTAAATTGGTGAATCTATTGCATTTTATCTCGTGGATGACACAATAGGTATTGCGATTGCAGGTTCTGAACCTCCCTCAACATACTGGAAGGTTCAATTTCACAACACAATTTCCCTACTATGAAGAAGTTCTTTATAAACCTGATTTTGGAGGGAAAGAGTTTGGGAAAAATGTGTTGTTTGACATGGATATGAGTGCAGGCGATTTTCTGGCGTTATTTTATCTCCTTAAAGTACCCGTTGAAGTCATCAACCTCAAGGTAAACTCAGGTCCTGTTTTCCAAATCGCACTTCAATGTCATTTTCTTCAGGCTCAAGATTGCCCTTTTTTTTTTTCCGGGGTTTCTCTGAATTTGAAAGTTATCACTTTTTCTAGTTTCTCAAAAAAAAATAAAAATTAGATCATGATATTATTGTTTTTGTAACATAAACATGAGTTGTGTCACGGCATTTTCATATTTCAGCAGGAATTGTATATGAGATTTTGAAGACAACTTTTTAATGATTCTCCTTGGAGGACGGGTTATTTTTTTTGAAGAGAGAGAAAATTAAGAGGAGTTATGAAACTGCCAACAAAACTATTTTGGGAATTATTTACCACAAATTAATGGAAGCGCCCACAAAATAAACACACGCACGCATGCACACAAAAAAGAAGAAGAGAGAAACGTGGTCTTAGCCCAAATTGCCTATATCCACGGGAAAAATACGTAAAACTGCCATCCTTCCCGAGCCCTCGCTCACGCGGGCTGCTTACCAATATTTTCCCTCTCACCCCTTGCATGTCACATTTCTCACCTCTTTCATTAGCTATAAACCCCTTTTTATAGGCAACCCAGGAATTCTAGTCTCCATAGTCCATACATTTAAACCTCTGTACATCAGATTTCTAGTAGATTCTGAATTCCACTCCTAATCCAAATTCATGTGGATGAATCCATATGATACGGGACTCCCATTTTTTCCTAACTAAATCACCAAATCAGTGGACCCACAACAATCTTGCTGTGTGTAAACAAAATGTGAACAGAGAAAATAAAATCTTTGCCGAACATTTTCTCTCTCTTTTGATCCAGGCAATATTAGTAAGTCCAACTGGGTGGGCGAACGCAGCAACAATAGATATCATCTATGATTTGCTGCATATGATGGGTCGCGATGACATTCCTGTTGGTCTAGGAGATGTATTTGCAACAAACCAGTCTGATTCTGTTTCCTCTGATGTTGGAGACTGCAAGTATGCGAAGGCTATTCCACATGGTAGTGGTGGACTCCTGGAATCTGATACCCTGTATGGATTTGCTCGTGATTTGCCACGAAGCCCACGGAGGTACTTACAGATTCCTTATTTTCCAAGAAATCCCTGTCACAAAGTAGGCTGAAGGCTAAAAGAAGCTGGTGATAGAATACAAATTTTTGTATGCATGTTTGTGTTAATGGAATATTATACTAGTCATTGTCTCCTTTTCTAAACCACTTGGCTTGTTACCCTGAATTTGTTCTCGTTTACTTAATTAGCTTTGTATTTTGTTTGCTGCCCTATATTAAAAAAAGGAAGAAGATATATATGGCATCATCTCCAGCTCATTTACGAAATCATTTCATTGCTGAAGCTTGAGTTCCATTCCAGGTATACTGCAGAGAACTCTGTAAAATTTGGAGCTCCTCGCGACACTGATCACCCTGAACTGAGACAGCCGCTGGCACTTGAAGTTTGGGAGTCTGTATTGAAATCGCTCGATTCAGGATCTAAGATTACGATATTAACCAATGGTCCCTTGACTAATTTAGCAAAGATAGTTCTTTCAGAAAAAAACTTAAGCTCTATAATTCAGGTCAGTGGCTTTACCTACCTTCTTACTGCATTTAATTATGTACTGTATGCTCGTGGCCTTGTCACAAAAATTACATCTGGTTTTCCTTTTCCTTTTATTTTAATCAGAATAATGGCTATTAATTCTTGCCTCTCTAATAAGCCGAGGAAATCTTCCCTAAATCTTCCACTATTTGTTGCGTTGTTCTCTTACGCTAGCCTTTTAAGGTACTTGTTTGGGATGATTTGCTCTACCATGATCTTGTTTATCCCATGGGGGTGTGCATTGGGCCTATTTTAAGTCTTTCGTTTTGGTTGATATATGCTTACTTTACCTAAAACATAGATCTTGGTTATATTGTAGACAATGGCCAAAATTTACAAAAACCCATAAAACCAACATAATATTGACATATTGGTTAATTTATCTACAAGTTCTACCTTAAAGTCCTTTTGGAACTGAATGCAGGACGTATATATAGTGGGAGGACACATCAACTACAATAACACACCGAAAGGAAACGTTTTTGCTATTCCTCCAAATGAATATGCAGAACTCAATATGTTTCTTGATCCTTTAGCTGCCAAAATGGTATTCAATTCAGGACTCAATATTACACTAATTCCACTTGGAATTCAGCGTAAAGTTAGTGCATTTCCTAAGATTTTAGAAAGGCTGCATCAGACGAAGAGGACTCCAGAAGCAATTTTTGCAAGGCGGTTGATATCGAGGCTGCACTGGTTGCAGCAAAAGCATGATAGATATCAGCACATGGTATGCTTACCTAATTCTCTATCTGAGGAATTTATGCAATTAGTTCATCACAATTTAGGCTATCGCTTGATTTTTGTGGTGCTAAATATCAACTACTCGTATATTTTAGTGTTTTGGTTTTTATGTTTCTGTTTTGTTTCCCAGAAAACATATGAAACTAGCTTTTGTGAATTGTTTCCCAACATACTTTTCAGGAAATATCCACATAATGTTTTCAGGAATATTGTTGAGTTTTTTTCCGAACTTCTCATTGTTGTTGAATCATGGAATACAGAAATGAAGAACACAAAAGCAATACCAACTAGCATTGTGCTGAATCTTCAGTTGCTGATAGTCTGATACAAAAAGTTTATCCGGTGCAGGACACATTTCTGGGGGAAATTCTTGGTGCGGTAATCTTGGGTGGTGATGATTCTACAATGAATTCTGAATTTCAAGTGAAACCCATAAATGTAATTGCAAGCGGTGTTGAATCTGAAGATGGACAAATGAAAATTGACGAAAAGAACGGGAAACCAACAAAAATATTGGTAAATGTGGATGATATGGCATATTACGATGCTTTCGCGAATCAACTTGGCGATGAGCAGCAGTCTGCTGTAGTTGGAAGTTTCAAAGAGCAGAAGAATTTGGAGTATGCCGCCAACATAAAGTTCTCATCAGCAGAAGAAACGTATTCGCGCTTTTCTTCTCCCGATTGTTATTCAGCAGTTTGATGTGTATTCATATCTGTATTTAACTGGAAATTGCTACTGACCAAGAGTACAGTCACAATTTGGGAGCTACCCCAGTGTTGTAGGCTACACTAAAGAGATTAAACCAATAGAAAGAGATTGAAAGCAACACAAACTCTTCTTCTTGAAAACTTGGTAGGTCTTTCGAGTGGGAAAAGGGTCTCAACTTTTAACTTCAGAAGTATTGTTGCCACTGTGATTAGCTCGTCCGACTTTTCCTTTTCTCAGAAAAAAAAGAAAACCCTCTCTCTTTTAATAGATATCCGATAAGATGCCCATTTTGATTTTGGAGATTGTACATTTTGTGTTGTCGTTGATTATGTCTCTTTAAATAGTTGGATTCTTGAAAGGAGACTATAATTGTGGAACGGAGGGAGTAATGTGAGAAAAAGTATAACACTCCACCGCACGTGCGTCTCTGACTTGCACAAGGAGCGTAAGCAATGGTTGATAACATAGAGATCACGAAGAAAGAATGTGCACTCAAGGCACAAACATTTGGGGCAATTAATCAGCAGTTGTCCAAAAGCCTCTTTAAGTCAAACTCTGTCTAATGCTCTGTATAAGGTACAATTAATCTGCATTTCCAAGTATGCATGCACCCGTGGATTGGCACAATGACAGTCACCTAGCAACTGGGAGCTTCGGTTTAGGGTCCGATTTTCACTCATGTTCTATCAATTCTTGTGCCGGTCCTACGGAATTGGGTCCCGACTTTAATCGAGGCCCTGTTAGTATTAGCGGACGATACATAGGATTGATTCTTCGGATTAGACAGCATTGAGTCGAGTACTGAGCTTTCAAAAAAACAAAAAACAAAATATGCCATGTGTGCATGAATGCTATATGGCCTAACCCCACATGGGGAACCTTGATTTCAACAAAATCATATAAACTAGTAATAAATTTGGCCAAGTCATGCCAAAATCCAAGCTGTTTCTGCTATTTATTTTTTCCAAAAAAGTCACCCAAATCTCCAGCTAATTGCCCCCAAATCTTTACCGAATCCCTGCATATATCTTTTCACTTAGGAGTCAACATCAAAGAAACCAAGAATTGTTAATTAACTGAACCAAACAGGGACTATGCGAAGAACCTGTTCTCTGAGGACTGAGGAGGATCAGCAATTTAGACCAATTCAGTTTTGAAAATTTTATGCTTATTTTTTCAACTTTAAAAGCGTTGCGGACAAGCGAAAAAAATTATCTAAGAGAGAGAATGATGAAGGGTATATTCCGGGACGGAGTCAAGATTTTGAACTAAGGTAACGTGCACACATAGTTAGTTGGTGGTGAGATCTATTGACCTCTTATTTGAGCTTAAATTACTACGACATCTACAAATTTGTCGTAAGAGCCTAATAGTGACATAAACCTTTCAAGTTTGAGCAGTCTATGAAAATTTTCTTTTCAAAAAACTAGTCCTAAACCATTCGCCCGGACCGGGGGATCCTGCAGTGCAGCCCGCACTGCAGGCTATAGGGCGGCCGGTCCGGTCGTCCATTTCGGCGATTGACGGCTCTGATTTTAATCTAAACAATAGACAACTCTGATCAATAGGAACTCCGATTAAATTTGAGCCGTCGGAGTCAAAATGGACGGCAGAATCGACCCCGCCCTACAGCCCCTACAGTGCAAGCTGCACTGCAGGATTTCCCATTCCCCATTCGCCCTGGTGGTTCTTTTATACTACTAGTTAAACCTTGGTTTACGCAATGGATCGTTTCGTAGAGTGCTTTATAGCGCAAAATTCATCACTATTGAAAAGTTCTTATTTAATCTCCTTTTTCGTAGGGTGCTTTATAGCGCAAAATTCATCACTATTGAAAAGTTCTTATTTAATCTCCTTTTTCTTCTGTTGAAAAATCTAGAGGTGGCAGTCCATTAGTTTGACGTTAAGCAAAAAAGAAAAATATTAGTAAAGAGAGTCTTTAATTACTGAGATGGCAACCGCCACCACTTGTCCTCTTGCATTAAAAATTTAGAGGTGACGAATCTAAATAGTTTGACGCTAAACCCAAAAAACTATTTAGGAGAGTAGGAAGGCTTTTTAATAGTTAGGGTGACGATCGCCGCTACTTATTATTTGTTTCTATTTGTCCTTCAACTACATCCTTTAGGTATATCATACTCCGGCTAGAATATGTAGTTTACTCCTCTTATATCATTTCATACAAAAGGCTTACAACGTTAAGGTTCCATATGTAGCTTTGAGTGTTTTGAGAACTTGTTTCTCAAATTTGTCGACAACCAACGGGAAATCCAAGTCGCATAACTCATATGCGCGTGCATGAACAAGAGCACGAGTATGAAAGCGCCTTTTAAAAATATCTCAGAGTACTAAAATTCGCGAGAACGAGAATTGAGAACGCGAGCGCAGAACAAAGATTGAGAGCGCGAATGAAAGCCTACTCAGAGATATTTATATGCGACTAAGGTGCCGGTGTTTTATGCATCATATGGTGATGATATTATGTTTACTTTTGGTAAAGTTACTAGGCCATTTTAGGGTATTAATGTTGTGCAATTTGGGTTTTTTCTTACACCATTTGTAATATTTGTTATGTCTTATTTTGGTTAATGTTATGTACCTATACGCTGAAAGTCAACGGAAATACCGTATCTCCAAACAAGGCAAGAGTACCTACGCGTTCTCCGCTACTGCACGCACACAGACACAGTCAACATCTAAAATCTAAAACAATGGAATCACAAGAAGTAGAATTTTCCATTGATCATCATCATACAACAAAAAGGTGAAAGGACAACATTCATAGAGGGAATTAGGTCACCAAAAGGCTAATTTACCATCTCTTTTTGGTTAAAAACAGATACAAAGCACAAGCTAAGTAGCTTAGTACAATATATTAGGTGAATTGGTAAATACAAACTCACAAAAACCTCTGAAAAAACACCACCCAATTTTACATACTTCTGCCTCTAGTTCTTTGTAAGCTTAGAGACACTCATTCAATCATAGGAATTGCCCCCCCAGCAGCCAGAATTTGTTGCTCCATCTGCAAATTCCAAAAAGAAAAAAAAAAAAAAACGAACTATTACTTTTGACATCACACCTACGAGAGTGCTGTTTTTATTTATAAAGGTTTTGCAGTAGGTTTCTTAGGTAATAAGCGGAGAGTGAATTTCAAGAGAGCAACCGAATGTAATTACCCGCAATAAAGTTTCAAGCTTGGTTTTCACAAGCAAGTACTCCTGTTTCACAAGTTGCAGGCAGGTGAAGCACCTATATGCACCCGAAAATGCTCATAAGCTCAAGCAAATTTCCAAGGTTCATGCACAATTGCAAGTTAACGACTTCTAGTTCCGATTTTCAGATTAATTGAACATGATTGATTCGGTTCCGATTTTCAGATTAATTGAACATGATTGATTCGGAAAACAAGAATCCTAACAAATTCTCCGATACCAAACTAATTAGGAAACTGAAAACAGAAACAAAGAAGGAAAAAAACAAAAAACAAAACGAACTTACCCTTCAATGTTCTGTTCCTCACCACAGTTGCGAAAGGTAATGCATGCATTTTTAACCTTCTGTGCACCTACGCTGTGAAAACAATTCATTTCATTCTGATCAAAACATTATAGACTAAGACGAGAAAATAAAAGCAATATGTTTCGGTAGTTTTTTCATTTCAGATCTATTTATTTACAAACCACTCCTCATTTTTCAATGAGCTATTCTGACACAGTAAGACTCTCTAGTTAGGCTTTGCTTGTTTGTGGAATGAATGTTTAAGTAAAGCTTTGAATCCGATGAAACAAGAATCCATTTCTCAACCTTTCCATTAAGCAATAAACTGATTTCAAAGCTCAAATGGCCACTTCCTTGTCTAGTGGATGGGCAAGGCAAGTATTATTCGATCAAGCACATAACCATACCCACTCGAGCTAATTTTTTGCAGGAAAAGCCCTAAAATCAAGCTCTACGTAATGAGCAGTTCTGGTCAATGGTCATCAACGTGGGATTCGGGGTGGGCTCCACAAAAAGTCCGTAATCTTCACCCGCTCTTTTGATGGGTGAACAATATACCACTCCCGATGTCCCCGTGGGTCTGGAGAAGGGCACAAAATCCATATCGATTTATGCGGAAATACATGTTTGTCTATACACACACACACACATATATGCATTCCTGAGTATATGTACCTGGAACTGCTACCCTTCAACTGGTGAACGTGGGCATCAATCTTTTTGAAATCTATACATTTCTGTTCTCTGTACAAGGACATAATTAAAAGGGTCACAAAATTGGCAAACTTTTTCAAAAAACCCTTCTTTTTTGTCTGTTATTTTGTCTGAAAAAACCAACCCACATCTTGGACAGCAGAAAGATTTCATTTTGTTATCATTTTAACTTTCTAGTTTTATTTCTCAGAAAAAATAAAATTTGTTCAGCAAACTGTCTCTGAAAAGTGTATTTTTAACCCCATAAAGATGATTCCTTTCCAAACTTTGCCTCCCCACAAAATGAAAATGATGAGCGGTTTTTCGAACTCTTCATCATCTCTGTTTCCAAAAACAAGAAAAAGACAACAAAAACAGTCAAGGGGTCCTCACAGAGCTCTGGTGAGATCATTGAGAATCTTTTCAGAATCTTCAAAGAAGAGAGAGACGACTTCAGCCACGAAATCAGGGTTGCTCTCATCCTGCAGCTGCTGGAGCTGTGTAAATTGAGCATCCAAAGTTCCCTTCAAATCCAAACAAACAAAACCCAGAAAAATCAGAAAACACCCAAATCACGAAACAGCCCAAAACAAGAAAAAAAAAAAACAGAAACAGAAATTTTCCATTTTGTTTTCTTGGAAGAGTAAGAAATTCATTGATAATAACTATATAAAGTACAAGAAACAGAACTTATAGGGATACGTTCAGAACAGAAGGGCAAAAATCAAAAAAATGGAACCGGAGATGGTGTTGTGCGACATCCGACCCGTCCTTTTGGCAATCTCATGGTCCAGATTTCATCTCGATAACGAACGGCTCAGATGCTACACAGTATAGAAACCATACTAGAACAAAAACCACTCTAGGCTCTAGCACATGCAAAGAAACCATTAGAGAACAACGAGCAACGAGCCGATAAAGGATATTAGTGGAGCGCACGACGCTGCGGGTGCTCAAAATTCACGGACATACGTTTGAGTGTTCGATATTATACCCACTACCGTGAGGATTAAAAAGATTTTCTGTACCCAATTATCAAACGAACCCAAATCGCAGGACATAAGAGGAAATTTCAACATACGGAGACAAAAGGAAAAAAAGACAGGAAAAAATCTAACAAACCCATATGCTATGTTTTGCAAAGATATGAGTTTGAATGCTCTGTGAATTACTACCTCGAGGAATAATGATTGTTTGTACTCAAAAACTTGTACCCGCATCTGGCACATCTCCATGCTCTCTATGCTTCTTTCTCTCTCTCCCTCTCTAAAAACAGTAGAGAGGACTCTCGGGATTCTTAGCTGTCTCGCCCAATAAAAGCTTGGGGGCTGATGGTATAGCAGATCTTGTGGGGAATATTTTCACAATCAGGAGGGGGTGGTAGGAGTAAATGCTATTGGAAGGGATTTGGTGAATTTAATATGGCAAAGAGGAGAGAGGAGATGGACAGCGATGTCCGATTTTAATGGCTTTTGGGGGTTTGTGAAGCACAAAAGTGGAGTCCACTGCCAACCCTTTTTTTTTTTTTACCCTCCCTTATCTTTTATGGACTGTGCACTAAATCTGAACGTTCATGTACATTTAAAGATAATTTCTTTGTCTATTTTCTTTGTATCTAGCATTTCTCATCTTTGATAGTACTAGTTGGTCTATATTCGGCTTTTTGGAACTTTCTATACTATCTTTAATTTATAATGGATTTCAAAATTTTAAAAATTTCGTATTGAATTATATGTACAATTTTATAAGGTGTGTGGAAAAGCAGAAGTGAATAAACAAACACGGACATATAGAGTGCGTGCTATCTTTTTTCACGGCATAGTATTCCGCAATGGGTACTAGTTCCCGTCCAGTTATTCTATGGTCCAGTTTTAAATTGGTTGAGATACATTCCGGAGGTATATAAGTAGTTGAAATCGTTTGTTTCGTAGAAATCGTCGAAAAAAATATTCATGTGGAAAATTGATTTGATTTTGATATCATTAATTTGATATACGAACAATCATGGTTGTGTGAGGGGGAAAAAAGGCCAAAACAAAGCCCGATCAAATTGATTTTCGGAATGAATATCTTTTTCGGCCACTTCTACAAAATGAATGATTTTGATCATTTCTGAAAAATAAATCGTAGAATGGACTTGACCATAGAATAATTGGACAGAAACCAGTCTCCTATGAAGGAAATACTTCAATGTGCAAATTACTATTGTGTTTATTTTGAGAAAACAAGCAAACATACGAAGTTGGCCACCTTCGTGCACCCTTACTAAAAGGTCATTGGGCCAAATCTTACCGAAAGTGATAATTGATTATTAGTTTGTATTTGGTTTATTTCTTGTTCGCGTGGAACTTTTTTTAAGATTATTATATATTAAACTTAATTTAGTTCTTGTAGACTCTCACATAGTCGACATAATATGCCGTCATAATTCATTTGATATACATGGATATACATTTTTCTACTGCTTCACATGAAAAAAAAATACTCCTACTTTTTATTAACGTCACCAAAAGGCTTTAATGTCTGAATGCCATTTTCCACAAGCGTGCCTATACATCACATTCAAGTCCTTTCACTTCCAAAACCATATTTATCCAACTTAATTATATTTGACATATATCATTAATTAACCTATTTTTTGTGGCTGTGGTTTTCTATTTCTTCTTTCCCTCTTTATTCTTTATTGTTTTTCCTGTTAGGAATATGTGTGAATGATTGAGTCCTGCATCAGATAGATAGAAAAATAGTTGGACCTTAATATACAATTGAATAACTCACCACTTATAAGACTTAGCCTTTTAAGTGAATATGGGTCATTCAATGTATATTGAATCCATGCGATGTGTTCTGGACTCTGTAGATATTCCTTAACGGATTGGGCATAGGTCCACACGAAAGAACCTGAGGCGGATCGGACTGCCAACATTTTGTTTTTTCTTGTTCTTTCTATGCATCCGTAAATTTTACAAGTGGTGGACTTGAAAGGGTGATTGTTAAAGGAAACTAAAGTGTGAGAGTGGCTAGCTATTCCTTGCCCAAGTCCTGAGAGAATCTCACTAAAATCAGGTGAATTCTATACACTCGATAGTTGTAGGTTTGTAAACGAACAAAATTATTCGAATTTGAGTTCTTGTTCATTTTGTTGAAAGATTATTTGTAGTCTGTCTGTTACATATCTGAAGCAAGTTGAACATTTTTGCGAAACTCGTGAAATTTTCAAACCGATCGAGCTTGAACGAGCCATTACATGTCTCGTTCAGCTTATGATGATGCTTACACAATTCAAACAACTCTAAGATCGGCTCGACTAATGCTCATTAGTTGATCAAATTGGATGGCTTCGTAAAAAGCTTATTACGTTCTCAAACTGGATGGCTTCGTAAAAGCTTATTACGTTCTCAAACTATAAAGCTTGAACAATTCATGGATCAGCTCTCATTTTATCAATCCTAAATTAAGCCACACATTTTTGTTTTACTATGAGTATTCTTCCTAGCACTATTGTAGGACAACTAATTTATTGAAGCCTAATTAATTCTAATTTCCACGGACCGGCAAGATGGGAGTTGGGGGAGCAGCCTGCTGTCTCGGTCAAGGGGGCCGTGCTCCGGTCTCGCTCCAATGATCGGAAACGTTCACTTCGTAGAGCTCGTCGAATTGAACAAGTATGTAAAAAATCAGCTTGATCGAATATCATTAAGTGCCTAATCGAAACATTTTTGTCTTAAAAAGAATGGATCCGAAACACTGGATCAAATCTACTAGAACCCATTATTGACAAGTTATATGTGTTCCGGTCAGGCACTTAATGATATATCCGATCAAACTGATTTCTTGCATACTTGTTCAACTCGACGAGCTCTACAAAGTGAGCGTTTTCAATTATCGGAGCAAGACCGGAGCGGAACCCCCTCGATCGATCCCTTCAAGGGACAACAGCTCCCCCAGTCCAGCAAGATGACATCGATCCATTGCCAGCCTTAATGCGCTCTTGGCCTTAATTGACCGGGTGGATTTTTTGTTTCCTCACATAAGCTTGATTAATATGCAACAATATCTAATGCCATCCTTGCCTTTTCATTGAACCTACCCTTAGTTGGTCCCACCATAGGTCTTCAATCCTCTTTGGCATCTTCTCTTTGTCATGTTTCCTTCGTACTTCTCGAAGGAAAACGAGGCCCCGGCCCCCTCCTCTCCTCCAGCGCCACGTGTGTGAGCATGAGCGCGAGAGGGAGGGAGAGAGAAGCGAATAATTATTGTCCAAAATTCAGACTTCAGCTGTGCAATGAGTTGTAAGATAACTGTCTTCTCATCAACTTTGTTAATTTTTTTTAGCTGCCTTCAGCTGTGCAATGGATTGTCAAATAAAATCGTGACGAAACTTATTTTACGCTACATGAAGAATCACATGAGAGATCGTTGCACTAGATCAAAGTTGTCGATCCCGTACCGGCCAGCGTACCGTTTTCACTACTGGAATGGTACGTACCGGTACCGGACTGTATCTCGGAACCGTTCCGGATTTAGCGCAATTAATATTTTATATATATTTAATGTATATTAGTTTAGAGCCCACAAGTTAAAAGAAAAAAGAAAAGAAAAGACCGGAACGGAACACCGGAAAATGTCCAAAACAGACCGGTATCGTCTGGTACATCCGGTATTGGCCGGAACAGGCCGGTATTTCAACCGGAACGGATCTTGAGTTTTTGTGTTCCGTTTAAGCACCGGTACAGTACGTACCGGCCGGTGCGGAACGGATTTCACAATTTTGCACTAGATAACCTTTCACGTACCACTCATAACGCTTGCACTTCCACGCAATTTTTATGAGTGCTTTTATTTTATGTGTTTCCGAAAATCAAAACGGTAAATTCATCGCATACTTTACCATATTTTTTTTTATGATAACTGACAAATTCATATGTCTGAACATTGATTTATGATAATTAAGAGCATCCACAATGGAATAATCAAAACCATAGAGTTGCTAAAGTAAGCAATATTTTCTCAAAAAAGTGCTCACAATGGCATAACCAAACTTAACAACCTCTTAGCAACTCATCAAATTTTGACTATTAAATAATCAAAACTAGAAACATTTTGCCAATAACCAAACATTCTCTCTCTTCCATTTCTCTCTCTCTCTCATATTTTTAAAAAAAGTTTGTGTTTTTTTTGCAAAAACAATAAAACTGTTTGTTATAATTTTTTAAAACTGTCTTTTAAAAAAAAAAAAACTGTTATTTTAAAAAAATGCATTTTTTTCAAAAAGTGTTTTTTTAAAACTTTTTCCGAAAAGCGTTTTTTTCAAAATAAAAGTTTTCAAAAAATTATTTTCTATTTCTAATAACCTATTTTTATTAGTTTGAAAAATATTTTTTTAAAAATAAATGTGATGTGACAAGTTTTGATTATGCCATTGTGGACATCTACATTGTTAACCTTAACAACCTCTTAAATAGATAACCAAAAAATGATGTGGCAACTTTTGATTACCCACTTTTGATTATTCCACCGTGGATGATCTAACAAAACTCTGGTAAACCCTCAACTAAAAGGTCCATGGCCAGATCTTACCGAAAGCGAATATTATTATTACTTGGCATTTGTAGGAGCCTTTATTTATTGATTTATTTCTCATCCATATGAGACCCATATCTTAGATTATTGTCTTTTGGACGTGATTTAGATGTTGCTGACTCTCGCATGATTGATATAATATCCCGTTAGAGTAACTCTTATACATACCTGAATGTACATATTTCTACTACTTGACCTTCGGAAAAAGAAGAAAACAAAAAGATATATAGGTAACCAAAAGGCCCTTAATGTCTGAATGCCATTTTCAGCAAGCATGCCTAAACATCATATTCAAGTCCTTTCACTTCCAAAACCAACCTTATCCAATTCAATTATCTTTAAACTATATGGTTAATTATAGAAAGTATTTTTAGTGGTGGTGTTTCTCTTCTTCCTTTTTATGGTTAATTGTTGTCTTTCTTTTTGTAAAGTTCTCTTTTGCTCATTCCTTACCACAAAGCTTGGAATCATTAACAAGCTCAGGATTATTGGGCCAAAAGTCGCAAGCCATTTAAAAGAACTTCGACTAATCAAGTTGATAGGACATCAATAAGAAGATAAAGACTTTTCATAATTGTTAGAACATGAATAAATTATCAAGAGTAAGACCATTTCAATAATCTTTTGACGAATACGCTTTGTTCGAATAAAAAGTCTAGGGCTGCTCAAAAAATCCGGTGAACCGTGAAACCGGTCCGGACCGAACCGATCCGTACCTTTTGGATTTTGTCCGTGGATTAATGGTCCGGACACGGATTGAAAAATTAGAAAACCGTGACTCGCGGTTCGGTCCACGGATTTTCATTACAAAACCGTGGATTAACCGAACCGAACCGTGAGATATTTATTTTATATAAATAATATATATAAATATATATGTGTATTTATATAATAAATTGTTAGTAATGTTAACACTTTTTTCTACCAATTTTAGTATTTTATCTTAATAATGGGATATAATGTAGATGTACATAAAATATAAGGAGTAAATTATAGTGTTTTCATATAAATAACGGGTAACCCTAGTTGAGTTTCACTAGTTCGTTTCTTTTTCATTTTTTTAATGTTATGTACTATAATGATACAATCCTACTAGTGTTTAGATTCTTTTGAATTTGATTTTTAAAATAGGTTTTTGGTAGTTTATGTAACAAGTATTTTCTGGTGGTGTTAAACTTAATTTTGAATGTAACATTCTTCCCTTTTAGTGTGGGATATATGCTTAAGCTTTATTTTTGTTAAAATCCGTGGACAAAACCGTAACCGATCCGCGAGTCACGGATCGGATTTTATTTTGTAAAAACCGAACCGTAGGACTTTTGGTCCGGACACGGATTTCATTTTATAAAAACCGTGACTAGCGGTTCGGTCCTCGGATTCCTAGAAATCCGAACCGAACCGGACCGCGAGCAGCCCTAATAAAAACTAGTGTCCGAGAGGGACTCCTGCCCAGATAGAGGACATGGAATAATTTAGGACCATTTTGCCCAGATAATTTAGGGCCATTACACAGACTTCCATTCCATCCTTGCCTTTTTCATTGAACTTATTACCCTCAAACATGTCGCATCAATGGTACTCTTGAGTTCATATGGAACAATTTTTGGTTTATTTCTTGTTCGTATGGAACAATTTTTTATGTTATTGTTTATTGAACTTGATTTAGTTCTTGCAGACTCTCACATAGTTGATATAATATGCCGTTGTAATTCATGTGATATACCTGCATATACATTTTTCTAATGCTTCACATTAAAAAAGAAAAGAAAAAAACTACTAGTACTAATTAAGGTAACCAAAAGGCCTTAATAATGTCCCCTTTAATGTCGAGTGCCATTTTCAACAAGCGTGCCTAAACATCACATTCAAGTCCTTTCAATCCCAAAACCATCTTTATCCTACTTTATTAGTATATTTGGCACATATCATTAATTAATACTTTAACATATTTTTTGTGGCTGTGGTTTTCTATTTCCTTGTTCTTTCTCTATTTATTCTTTGAGAGAAATTTATTTACGGCGGAGTCGTGAACAAGTTTTTCGCAGAATGGTTGAGATTGCTTTTTTATTTTGACTGGTAAAAATTTTTACAGGTTAAAATCGGTTTTCAATCCGGACCGTTCAAAAATACTTTAGACGCCTGCGATTGAGCTCCGTAAACTCATTTTCACAGAAATCTTCGTAAAAAAAATATTCTCTTATTCTTTATTGTTTCTTCTATTTTGCTAGCTATTCCTTGCCACAGAACCATTCCTTGCCCAAGACCTCAGAATCACTAAAATCAGGTGAATTCAATACACTCGATAGTAGTAGTAGGTTTGTAAACGAACAAAATTATTCGAATTTGAGTTCTTGTTCATTTTGTTAAAAGATTGTTTATAGTCTGTCTGTTACATATCTGAAGCAAAGTTGACCATTTTTGCGAAACTCGTAAAATTTTCAAACAAAGCTTGAACGAGCTATTACTTGGCTCGTTCAGCTCATGATATTTACACGATTCAAACAACTCAAAATCGGCTCGATTAATGCTCATGATTAGTTGATTAGATTGGACGACTTCGTAAAAGCTTATTACGTAAAGCTTGAACAATTCATTGATCAGCTCTCATTTTATCAACCCTAAATTGTTAGGCCGGCCCACACATTTTTGTTTTACTATGAGTATTCTTCCTAGCACTATTGTAGGACAACTAATTTATTGAAGCCTAATTAACTCTAATTTCTGCGGACCGGCAAGATGACATCCGCTGCTAGCCGAATGCGCTCTTGGCCTTAATTGGCCGGGTTGATTTTTTGTTTCCTCACATAAAGCTTGAATAATATGCAACGATTTCTATGCCATCCTTGCCTTTTCATTGAACTTACCCTTAGTTGGTCCCACCATAGGTCTTCAATCCTCTTTGGGATCTTCTCTTTGTCATGTTTCCTTCATAGTTTCGAAGGAAAATGAGGCCCCGGCCCCCTCCTGATCACACGACGCGTGTGTGAGTATGAGTGCCAGGAGGAAATTTTGGGTGCAAGTGGGGCGGCTCGGATTTCAAGAGAGAAACATGAGAGAAAAAGAAGAGAGAGAGTGGTGGGTTAAAAGGAGATAGAAGATTTCAATCTAGGTCATCCAACACATTTTTAGACGGTTTGGATGGGTTGCTCGGACACTATGTGAGTACACGGCCACGTGATACCCACCCGGCATCCAAAAATTTCTGAGTGTGAGAGGGAGAGAAGCGAATAATTGTTGTCCATTATTCAGACTTCAGCTGTGCAATGAGTTGCATAAGGCTGTTCTTCTCATCAACTTCCTTTTTTTTTCTTTTTTCTTTTTTTTTGGGGGGGTGTATAAAAAGAGAGATACATAGAGTTTTCCAAAATGAATAACTTGGATTGTCAAATAAAATCGTAATGGAACTTATTTTACGCTTCATAAAGAATCACATGAGAGATCGTCGCACCAGATAACCTTTCAGGTATCACTCCTAAGTTCTAACGCTTGCACTTCCATGCAATTTTTATGAGTACGTGCTTTTATTTTATGTGTTTCTAAAAATTAGAACGCGCGGTAAATTCATCCCATACTTTACCATTTTTTGTGTGTGTGATAACTAACAAATTCATATGTCCGAATTATATTGATTTATGATCACTAACAAACTCTAGTAATCCCTCAACTAAAAGGTCCATGGCCAGATCTTACCGAAAGCGAATATTATTATTACTTGGCATTTGTAGGAGCCTTTATTTATTGATTTATTTCTCATCCATATGAGACCCATATCTTAGATTATTGTCCATTGGACGTGATTTAGATGCTGCTGACTCTCGCATGATTGATATAATATCCCGTTAGAATAACTCTTATACATACCTGAATGTACATATTTCTACTACTTGACCTTCAAAAAAAGAAGAAAACAAAAAGATAACCAAAAGGCCTATAATGTCTGAATGCCATTTTCAGCAAGCATGCCTAAACATCATATTCAAGTCCTTTCACTTCCAAAACCAACCTTATCCAACTCAATTATCTTTAACCTATATGGTTAATTATAGAAAGTATTTTTAGTGGTGGTGTTTCTCTTCTTCCTTTTTCTTTTCTTTTCTTTTCCTTTCTTTCTTTTAGTTTTTCTTTTTGATCATGTTGTCTTTCTTTTTATAAAGTTCTCTTTTGCTCATTCGTTACCACAAAGCTTGGAATCATTAACAAGCTCAGGATTATTGGGCCAAAAGTCGCGAGCCATTTAAAAGAACTTCGACTAATCAAGTTGATAAGACATCTATAAGAAGATAAGACTTTTCGTAATTGTCAGAATATGAATAAATTGTCAAGAGTAAGACCATATATTCAATTATCTTTTGACAAATTCGCTTTGTTCGAATAGAAACTAGTGTCCGAGCAACTAAACTTTTATATGAATAATGAACACATCAAGACATAGAAAGTTAGAAACTAAGCAGTACTGTGATAGGCCCATTTTTGTCCTATGAGGGACTCCTGCCCAGATAGAGGACATGGGACTAATAATTTAGGACCATTTTGCCCAGATAATTTAGGACCATTACAGACTTCCATTCCAACTTTGCCTTTTTCATTGAACTTACCCTCCAACATGTCGCATCAATGGTACTCTTGAGTTCTCTTGGGAATCTTACCACTTTGTCATGTTTCCTTTACCATTTTGATTATTGGTTGGGCTTCAATAATACTCCCTCCGTCCCAATTTTTTAGTCCATTTTGGAAGTTCGTACCACTTTTCAATTGATTATATCTTGTAATTTATAATCTTTTAGATGATTTTGAAAATATCGTTCAAAAGAGCTCATTGAGATCTATCAAACAAGATTCATATTGCATATAAACAGTATTATCAATTAAAAATTATAATTAATTTTTTATCCGATTGAAATAGGATTAGAGAAAAAAAAATAGGAACGGACGGAGTAACAAACAAAGAAGGACGAATGAGATATATTCCCTTCTAAATATTCCCCCTTTTCTTCCACATGCTATTTGGTTTATGTGGTCATGCTTCCTTTGAGAGAGGGAGAGAGAGAGTGTGTAAGAGAGAGAGAGGGGCGGGGCCAATTATTGAATAATTTTGAAGTACCGTGTGCCATTGTCATGTGGTACTCTCCGTAAATAAAATAAAGAATCTCTCCGTAAATAAAGAATTGTAAGCACATGATGTGGGTCTCTCTTTGCATGTCTTCCAATCACCAATGTCACTACTGCATAATATTTCGCCACATAAATGGTTGGAAGTGTCACGTAGGCAACATCGCGTGATATTCCGAGAACGCTGAAATAGTATTAGCCTTATTCTTGAATTTCCTCTTGGATAATTTTGTCCGGATCTGAAGATTCACATGTGATAAAATTCTGTTCTTGTTAGAAATCTCACTTCTAACTTCTCTTGCACCTACATTTGTCTCATTTCAAATCTCACACAGTAAGGAGTGTTTAACTCGAGGATTCAATAGTGTAGAGTAGTAAAAAAGGTGTCTCGTGACGGATTATTTTGCTCCCCACACAATTGATCGGGTTCGATTCTTGGGATCAAGCCACGACAAAAAAATTACTTGTGAACCTCCTAGTTCCGGCCAGGGCCGGCCTAAGGTATTTGGGTGCCCAAGGTCTGTTCTAAGAATGGTACCCTAAATGCTTGACAATTTTTACGGAAAAAAAAAAGAAAACAGTCAGAGAAAGCTAAAACTAGTAGTATTAAATCCACTTTGCCAATTGAGCCTTTGCTCTGTCGATGTGGGACAAACAAGTTGCAAGACAAAGCCTCCCACCTATAGTCCCACATCGCTAGTTAAAGGAAACAATGAAGGCAAAAAAAAATTTATAAGTAGAAAGTCCTACTACCTCAATATCAATGCTCAAGAGACTGGGCCTTACTTTTGAAACTTGGACTGAGCATTCCTAAAAAGAGTCTTACCCAACCCAAATACTAAAAAAAAAATTGGAGTGCCCCAAAAATTGGGCATCTTGGGGATGCCCAAGGCCCAGGTCTTGCGGGCCTTGTGCCTGGGCCGGCTGTGGTTCCGGCGTTGATGGTACCTTTGAAGTTTGACCGGACCGAGGAATTTGTCAAGGTGCGCGTAAGCTGACCTGAACACCCCTAACCGTCAAAAAAAAATAAAAATTGGACGAATATAACCTGTCGTTTCACATATACCAGGTAAATTAGCGGTCTAATCCCTCGGGCTAGTAACACCTTCAAAGGCGCTACCACTTGGACCGCGCCTACTTCACATTTTAGATACAGAGAAAAAAAATATTTTGGATATGTTGTCCTGTTCGGTCTAAGTTTTGAGGGAGGTTCTTGAGAGTAACGAGTTGAGAGAGATGGAGAAAATTTATTGGAGACCGCGGCCAGGATTTTGAGACCCCAAAATGAACAAGAAGGTTGGATCAACAAAATGTTTCAGTTGTGAATTGGATGTCACGGACACTACGGCTAGTGAGGTCAGTTCGTCATTCTCTCTGTTCTAAGCGAGAGATTCTCAATTTGAGTCTTCATAGATGAGGTGTTCGACTCCCGTTATACTAACCACTAACCCTCCTAACATCCTATCGTCTGAAAAAAAAAAGAAAAAAGAAAAAAAAAGAAGGTTGTCAAAAGTTAAGAATAACATGTGCCTTCCAGGATGCCTAAAACTGTAATAATACATTGCGTTAGATATAAGAGAATCAAACTGATCACGTAGAGTATTCGTTTAAGAGCATTGCTCTCAGCTATCAGTCAGCTTCAGATATGGTTGCTTTGCTTCACATTAGACCTTTGTCAATGATTCATTCCACAAAAACAAGTAGCTAAGCAAGCATTCTAATTCAACAAAGGAATTGGGCTTGCACTCAAACCTAGAAAAGGGACTGGCCAGTGCCCCCGTTGCGGGCCCGTCGTACATTTTAAGGATTTGTCAGTCTTCCATTGAAGTATTCGGTTCGTATCATATGGCAACACGAGGAGAGGTCATCCAGAGCAACGAATCCAAACTCGAACGTGGAGAAGTAAACAAATGAATATATTCCACCAAAATCCTGAATAACGAGGTGCACTTTTTGCACAGACAAGGAAAACCAACTCCTTTCTTTTGTGGCAATAAAAGAAAAATCCACTCTGATACGATATTACAGCATTCAATTGAAAACCAACTTGCGATAAACGAAAAAACTACCACGTTCATAGCTAACTTCTAAGGTGATAATCGTAGATGCAAAATAAGTTCTATCATCCAGGCCAATGAACAAATTCAAATCGATTGATAATAGAAGTCAGATGATTCCAAGATTTTTACAATGAAAATATGAGACTCGTCTTTCCTCTTAACAACGATGAAAATAGGAAGTAGCTAGTAAAAATGCTGCAATTTCCCCTAACAAAGACAAAAGCCCCATTGTATCCAAGTTTCATTTCCATAAACCTCTGTACCATCTCAATATCCACATTGCAGCAATGACCATTAACATCTCAAACTGAATAAAAGTACGTGTTATGAGAGAACCTAAGTTTGTTTTACCAATAAACCATGGAATAACCAAACCTTTTTATCAGAAAAATCCCCCCCAATGGTACCTCGAAAGCAGAGATTAACATAACTGACAGCTCCTCCTACAGTATCCCGGACTTCTTGGAGTTCCCACCATGTACTCTGGATACCTGGAGCACTCTCCCGAAGCAGCCCATCTCTCACAATTCTCATTCTCATCTATGCAATCATCACCGGCGGAACCCAGAGTCTTGTCGTGGATCCACTTTGTAGCCAACCACTTCTCACCTTCAATTACCGGGCATCCTCCAAGGACACTGCTAGGATCCGGAATGGCATTTGGGTAAAGACTGAAGAAAAGGAGTGCATCGCCATTTCGTGGTTTTACTGTGCATTTCAAACGGGGTGGGTGAGGGAAATGTCGTATTTGAAAATGAAGTTCTGAATTACTTAAAGGATTTGTGTTTGGTTGAAGTGACTCACCTGAAATACCTTTCTTTGCACACCCGGACAAATCATCATCTGATGTAGAAGATATGTGGTAAGGGGACTTCTGTCAAGTTTACAAATAACAATCATAAATGCATATTTGGGGTCTGTAAACCCAGAAACCACAAATCAAGACTTGAGCAGAAATCACTCAAAAAGAATCTACGACGGATTGACTACTTAAACAACCAGCAAGCTGAAGATTCCAGCTTTTAACTGGAATGAATAGAGAAATGCTTAATGTTTCAGACAATAACAAAGCAATAAGGTGGTAGGCAATATCTAGATCATTGCTCAGCCAGCAGTAGGCAATATAAAAAGAGGACAAACTGTACACGTGTGTGATTAATAAGGTTGATAAACGAGTCAAACATATGTTCAAGCTTGGCTTGTTCATCACATGAGAGATGATCTCAAACGAGCTTTAACCGAACCAATCACAAGGATCTCAAGCAAAACTAACTCTTTATTACAATGTCTTCTGTCCATATCAAACTTTGTTTGCTCTTTAACAGGAATACTTTATGTCTAAGCAAACAGAATCCCAGGATACAAGAGTTAGTGTACATTCTTAAATGCTGAGTTAGTTGGATGGTCAATGTATGGGATGATATCAGGCGCATTATACTGAACTCCGTAAGAATTTTGAACGAACCTCTGCCGCGGGGAACACTGTTTCGCCACCTTTTGCCACATCGCTAAGACACAAAAGCACAGTCGCTATGCGATGTCCACCCTCTGCAATATTTACCTTGTCGACGAAATAATCATAGTATGGATCATATCTTTGGCCTTGCTCATATCTCAAAACTTGCATGTCTTCCCCATTTTCTGAGAAAATACACACAAGTTAGACCACGTGGACACTCCATAGTCCATATCTCACAAGACAATTTCAAGCAACTGTTATCAGCGTAAAGCACAAGAGTAACTGGTTTACCTTCAGGTAAGAAGGTCCACAATGTGATCTTGTCCTCTATGCCAGCGACGATAGGATCCTATGTTCATGTAACATAAATGAGAGAGAGAGAGAGAGGTTGACTGTATTGGCTCTGCAATTACTGGAAATACCGGGAAAGAATAGAAGTGAATGTAATGAATAAGCTGCAAAGTCAGGTTGATGCCGGACGGCCAGCGTAAGAAAGCAACAAGAGAGCGTCCAGGGGTTTGGCCTTATGTGATCTCCATCATAGGTTCAAATGGTCTGGTATGAATGAAACATGAGCAACAGATACATAGTCCCATAAAATTGGAATGAAAAGATAATATTCGTTTGATGTTTCTCCCTCGCTGTTCTACTAAAAGGTTCCTCTCTCTCTCTCTCTCAATCAAATTTAATACATTTGATTCTACTATACACAAGCAGCATCCATTTGTCATCTTCAGCCTAGCCGAGCATCTCCAATCAAGCTCTATTTGTCTATTTTACAGAATCAAACTACTCAACCATATCCTATATGTTCCATTTTCACTTCTTCTTTTTTCATTTTATCAAAATGCATATAACTTTCACAAAGCCCAATTGCTTTTCGCAAAATTTGTGCCCTTGGAAAGTTATTGACAGTACCTTCAAGATAAGATCAATATACATTCAACAACAGGTTTACGAGTGATCATCAAATTCTCAAGATGCAATGACAAACACATAACAAATTCCATGTGTATACAACAACAGAAATAAAACTCAGATAACAGTGCACAATCATCAAACCTTTCCCTTAGGGATGAACATCCCAGAGCTTGTTCGAACCTTGCTGAGCTTGCCCTCTCCAGACTCATTATCAGTAACGGCTGATCTTTTCAGCTCTGATTTTGCCTAGTACATTCCCAAAATCCGAACACAATACATATCACCACTATTACAAAGATCTAAGTGGTTTAGCTATAACTTGTAATACTTGAGCCGAAAATGGACTGTAGGTATTATAGAGGAAAGTCCACTTTGACCCCCTGTGGTTATCGCCATGTGCGGATACCCCCCTCATGGTTTAAAAGTGAGCACATAACATGACGATAACCACAGGGGGTCAAATATGTATTCTTCTCATGGTTCCTTGTATACAGACCATCATCAACATATTTCAAATAACTCCTATTAATTTTCAGTTCTTATACGTCGTGATAAAGCTCCCACAACCAATGTCCAAATTGATGTCTAACTAATGAAATATGAATTTGAACTACTAACTGTATGAAAAAGATATGGTACACATAATATTACCATAGAAATGGTAAGCATCATTTTTTGTCTTCTATGTTACACATGTTTTTTGGTAGTTATGCATGAGTGTATCCACCATCCATGAAAAATAAAATAATGTATACTTATGGTTAGTTTTGGTGGTTCATGTGTTGAGATATCAAATGATTGCACTCTTGGTCTCTCAGAAAACCCTCGTACACAAAAGCTCTGCAAAACCATCCAATTGAACTGAGTTAGTTAGTGGGAATTGGTTGTTAAAATCCTACGATTTGGGATACATGTGCTACTATTCGTATCGTTTCCTTCCAAAAACAATACGCATCTCACCCCGTATCCTTTTTGTATAAAAATCATTCGATACCATGACGTATCCTATGATATAATAGCGTATCCTGATTCGGTACGTACCTTACGATTACTTATTGAAAAAAGGTCATACCATATTTTAAGAAGCAGAACCTCAAACACATTCTAAATCTTTGATCTAATTATGATGACCTTCAAACTATTTGAAGAAAACCAAAACTCAATCTATTAGGGGCTCGTATAGAAGAAAGAACATATTTTGCATGAATCACATGAGACTTTTCTTCTCTTCCTTGACCAAGACAGAAGAAAATCTCAATGTTATAGACCCCACTTGGAGACTTAAAAATTTTCATTCCAAAAACTCACTATTCATATAAGAAACACTTATGTTTCAGTTTCACATATAAAGCAGATTTTTAGCTTGTAACTACGTATAATTAACTTTTTAACTTTTAATTGTATATTAGCTTATGCTAGCAGATGATACGTATCACAATAGGATTCGGGAAATTTTTAAAAATGATTCACGATACGTATCCCGATTTGAAAACATGATAAACATAATCCAAGAGAGTTTCAGTTCGAGTAAACCAAACAGGGAAAAAATGAGGATTAGAGGAAATCACAGTAGTTGAAGTTAGGGCTGCAAAGGAACATATGGCTCGGCTCGGCTCATTAAGTAAAGGAGCCGAGCTCGAGTTTTAGGCTCATTTATTTAACGAGGTGAGCTCGACATCGCCTCGACACTCAAAAGCTTGGCTTGTTTGTATAGGCCTGGCTCGTTTAAAGACGCTCATTGAGTAAATTAGCCAGGCTCGGCTCGGCTCGGCTCGGCTCAGCTCGTTAAGGTTTAAATTCGAGTTTTAGGCTCGTTTAGTAAACGAGCCGAACTCGAACGCGATGAAGCTCGGCTCGTTTGCACCCCTTTGTTCACCTAGTACCTGGGGCTCCATGAAACCTGCTTGACTTTAGATGGGTTGATCGACGGGCTTGAGGATTCGTATATTATAATCGAATAGTTTGACAACAAGGAGATGACTGAAAGCAGCGGAAATCGAAACATTTTCCGAAGGAAAAGAGGGAAAAACTTTCTTGGCAATTTTCTCGAGAAAAATTATGCGTAATAAACTAGGGATAAACTACTCTATCTTCTTCTTCTTCTGTTTTCGCGTTAGTAATGGTACGACGCCGTCGCTGTCTATTCTGATTTTGCCAAATAGTGGAAATCCAATTAATTTCTTGCCTCAACCGAACAAAAATGAAGACATATAAATAATTAATTTCCTGTCCCCAAAAGAGAAAAAAAAATACTCTATCGAAATCCAATATTTAACGCTCGAGTTGCGTTCGCAAACAAAGTTGCGATCGAACTTAAGGATGTTACCGATTATTACCGAGAGTTGCAATCGAACTTAGAGGGATGTTACCGATTATTACTGAGATGTTCGCAAATAGCCTGAGACTCATGGTCGACTCGGTTTGGCTTGGAGGTTCGTTTAGGATAAGAATTTAGGGTATATTAAGCTTAGAAATGGCTTAAACTTAGACCGGGAATAAACATTGGCCGTAAGCATCAAAGTGTTCAATTTCAAACCTACACGAGCATTAAAAAACCGATCTCAAACAATTTCCAATTGTTCAATGTAAAATCTAAACGAAAATACGTTTTTAGTGGTGGATCCAAGATTTCAACAATAAGCTATCTGGTCGATAACAAGGCATATCCCTCCCTCATTGGAAGTTGTCTTCCACACCCCCCGAATCCTGTCACCAAATACCAGTCAAGAAACCAAATCGTAGTCTGCTATTACAATACAGAACAAGTCATCTAGACTTTCATTTTATTCTAAATACAGTGGTTTGGAATGAAATTGATGAACTGGTTTCCAAAGAATGATGTCAATGAAACTTTTTACATTTACATACCAAACAACACAATAAGCTTTACAGCGATCGTACAATGCCTCGGTCAATGGACGCTGCGAGTGATCAATCCCTCAAATATAGCATACAGGTCCTTGTTATCAGGGCCAAATATTTCATCAGCTTTCTGTAGGGTCTCCTGGAATTTTCCACACAATACAGGCAAATGAGACATCGATGGCAAGAGAATCTGCTGACACACACACACACACACACAGATCCATTATATACCTCCTTAGTCTGCTTGTGGGAATTCAGCTCCTTGACATTTGCTAGAAATGCACTAAATTGCTCATAAGACAAACGGCTCCTGATGAAAGAGGAGCGGTCAGATGGACAATTTTCCTGGATTTGCAGCTTTGGTAAAAATTTACAGACTATTGCTTGAGTGATTGCATCTTTAGTACGGTATTTGGGTATTATCTCACGTGTTGTCAAAGTATTGGCAGAGTTTTTAAAAGTGGGCCCATTCAACAACAATGAATGTGTCGATGCCGCATGAGATGGTACCCAGAATGTGGAGCATACGTGTGGTCATTGTAGCATTTACTCAATTATAAATGGGCCAAGACTTGAAATTGCAAGTAGAGTACTTTCACATATATAAGCATTCTATGAAACACAGCAGCTGTAGATAATTACTGTTATTGATTAGATGGATGAAAACAGGTTACAGGATATGATAACAAGGTTTCTGGGGTTCACTATAGAAACTGAAGATTTATTTTGGATCTCTTCAAGAGGATGAGTGTCATTTTGCAAAGTATCTTCTACCAATGATTTCATAAGGAAAACAAGCATCACTCTATTTACCTGACTTGGCGAAAGAATTCCTTCCCATCAACTCTAGTCCGTCCTAAAAAAACACGCAAATCAATTACTGCCCTGGGTTACAAGATGCTATAAACACTCAAAGCAAATATCCATCAATCTAAACTTGTCAACCACTATACTGGATGAGCACCCTGTATACAAATATGCAAGACCTTGGTGTCTCCAAACGTATAGTTTAACAAGTCCATGTTGTCGAACGGTCCTCGGTCTTGGGTAGAATTCAACCTCAAAAGCTAGCTGATGAAGTGAGGATGTCCTCACTCACCCTCACGCGCAGTATACTCAGTAGCACCTGCTGCGTGCACTTCAGAGACGTGCAGCCTACCCATCCTTGATACCTAGCTCTAATATCATGCTGAAAGGTTTTCATCCATGATACCTAGCTCTAATATCACGCGCAGTATACTCAACCCCAAAGGCTAGTTGTTGAAGCTCATGCTTATGTATTTCATATTGCTTAGGTACCCAAGCAATATGAGTCTTCGCATCATGCAGGGTATCTATCAAAAGCAAACAATCTGCTCACTCAATTCCAAAGGAAGGAAAAAGGAACATAGTCTTTCCGCATTAAGTTTTGACACATAGTTCTCCCGTTCCAAGTTCTAATAGGTCACCAGACTCACCACCATCATAAAGAAGAAGAAAATAACTGTAAGATTTTTTTTTAAAGAATATCCAAACCATGTGGGAGAAGATGATCCAACTTCTAGACAACTTGACTGCTTAAGTAACAGTAACATCTGATGTCAAGTCTAGTTGAACGATATCACCTTCTCCACAAAGGTTTTCAGAACTAAAACTTGTCCATCACTTCTATCATTTTTTCTCCTTTTTGAATGTGTCCCAGAATTAAGTTTTTACCAGATTGTGATCCCACGTCGCTTGACATTGAACTATGCTGGCTTGAAGGCACCGAAGAAAATGACATCGAATGTCGCCTTGGGGACAGTGGCTTAGATGTTCTTGTTGGAGATACAGATGCAGATAGACTAGAAGGAGAAACAAGAGGAGTATACCGTGGTGTGCTGGTTTGAAATGCTAACAGGCCTTGTGATACCCGAGGCCTTGGGGCTGCCATGGTAAAACAATCAAATTAGAAAGAATGATGATCGCACGTAATTGCAAGGTTTGCAATCCTTCATTTGGCACAGCACAAATGACACTCTTTGGTATGGAAATGGGAATCTTGTGTATTATCAGGTTAATATGAGAAAAAAAGGGAAAAACTTCTCTAAGCTTAAAATAGAAACGTTTAACGGAAATGTACCATCTGACTCATGATCATCTCTGCATGAATTTCCTAGTTCTGAGAACTGACTGGGCATTGAAGAAGTTCTTGAAGGGGGCAACGTATCATCATCTTCTGAAACAAATTAGACAACAATACGTAAGATATTAGTTGTCAATCGGTAGAAGTTAACTTCAAAGAAACGCTTCACTCCTGGACTGTCCCAGAAACCACTCAAAAGTTAATTGAAGAAAACACAGGATGGAGGACATAGTAACGTAACAAGGGTAACAATCCTCACTTAATGGATCTTTACATAGAAAATAGAACAAGATATTGGATGATCTCATGCATACAATTTCAGAGTTGGATGGTCCAATGAGAAATTGGAAGTAATTAATCAAACGCTGTCAGTAGAACACTACTACAGTAAATGGATAGGGCAACATAGATTTCCTACAATTTTCATATAAGCAAACTGAAACAGTTGATATTACCTCCAGCAAGTGATTGAGAAGACAAGCTTGCATGACTTAACATATGTGTAGCAGCAACCTTCAGGCCTCCTGCCTGAGGTAAAAGAAGATTTTGTTAGCCGTTGACGTTGGTATACCAACTAAATCATGTCTTAGGTTCTGAGTTGCGTGATACCTCTATCAATGGATTGGATACTTCTAAGTTCTAACTTCACAAAACGTGGATTAAGAGTACTTACAGGACCAATTTCAAAACAAGAAAAACAGGAAGAAGAAAAAAAAGAAAGAAGGAAAAAAGCACTTACAGAACTGTCGTCATCTTCTTGAAGTGATTGCATCAGTGTCCTTTTGAAGACTTCCAACTGCATGTATTCGAGATAGTAAGACACCTTTACTATGACCGGAAAGAAAAAAGGGAAAAGAAGATGGGGAGGCAGAGTTAAGCATGTGGAATTTTCTAAATAAGAAGACAAATTGTGGGCATTTTGGATTTTCCAAGACTCTGGGGAGTTCAAAGTCTCCGGCGATAGTTTTATATAATATCGAGATTCATGTTGCGTTTCTGTTTGGATGCACATGGAAATTGGAATATATATCCACACCATTATAAATGCAGTTGCCATGCGAGAGGAAATGCAATCACATTGAAGCTATCGAATCATTCTATCGACCCTCAAAGGAAAATCATCTTCTCTGTCTCCTTTTCTTGAATTACCAATACTCTTTAGTAATTACCAATAATTACTTGTCAAAACATAAAATTTTAATTTAGTTTTGCAAAAATGTATCTCCGCTATTAATTCCTTGTCCGTTAAAAAATCTACCCTTTACCCATCTAACATCCATAGATTCCAAACAGAATATAATCAAGGCCGATCCGGCCGTTCATCTCGGCACGGACGGCTCGGATTGAATCTGAGCACATACAAATCTGAACCGTCCATTGCTCGGTTAAGATCCGAGCCGTCGATTGCCAAGATGAACGGCCGGATCGGCCGCTTTGCAGGATGTTGCTTGGTAGCATCCCCATTCCGGTTCAACCAGTTACTACTCCAAAACAGTTCATTACTACTTCAAAATACAGAGAATTCACACAGTACCATTAACCCTTCCAACAAAAGCCTCCCCCAAACAATTCTAACTTTACCTTAAATTCCACAAAAATATCTGGAGAGAGAATTTAATCATTTGACAACATTGACCTTCGAAAAATGAAAAAATTAACCAAGTTGACTTTCCACCTACCTTGGAGACATCTCGGTTAAGCTTCTTCACTTGATTGGACAACAAAGCGTTCTCTCTCATCAAATTTTCCTGCAACCACATTAAAAATAATAATAAAAAATACATGCAACGGAATTACTATTTTCACTCAACATTATCATAAATAAGGAAAAATAAGAACCCAATTTGGAGATGTTTTAAACAGAAAAAAAGAAGAAGCTAAATATGATTTTTTTTCTAAATTTAATTAGTTTTGAGTGAAGTTTTTACTCTTTGATTCCTTTGAAGCAGATTATAATAATGGTAATCCCTATACAAATATAAACCCAATTTGAAAAACTTCTTAAATTACAAATATAGACAAAACATGGGGGGGAAAATTCGACTTGATTTTTGTTTCAGTGAACTTTATTTAGTTTTCTGCCAAAAAACTTACTTCTTAAATTTATTGAAGCAGGTTACAGTAATTCTATAAACCCAATTTGGAAAAAGTTTCAAACAAGAAAAATGATATATATATATATATATATGTGTGTGTGTGTGTGTCATTGTTTTCAGTGTCATTATCTAGTTTCTGCC
Source organism: Rhododendron henanense subsp. lingbaoense (assembly GCA_020567845.1). Classification (NCBI taxonomy): domain Eukaryota; kingdom Viridiplantae; phylum Streptophyta; class Magnoliopsida; order Ericales; family Ericaceae; genus Rhododendron; species Rhododendron henanense. Next base: position 3,746,206 of record CM036313.1, read on the forward strand.
AAAAAAAAACCAGTGAACTGTTTTTTCTTCCCCAAAAGAATTACTGAACTTGTTAGACTTCTTGAAATGGATTAAAGAAATCCATAAAAGTCAAAACCATTAAGTGAACCGGGGTCAATCAAACCGGACCTTCTCGTCGGCGGCTCGGGCGAGCTTGTCGTTGGAGTCGGAGAGGGAGGCATCGAGCTCCTCGATCTGGCACTGGAGGTCGGCGATGATGTTGTCCCTGTCGGTGAGGTTAGAGCGGAGGAGAGACGCCTCCGATTCGAGTGCGGAGACACGCGTCGAGAGCGCAATGGAGGTGATCTTGCGGGCCACGTCCAGCTGCTCGAAGGGGTCGGAGGGGAGCACCTCCAGTACCTCCTCGGGAAGGTCGAAGTTCGGCCCCGCCGATTCCTTCGCTAGCATCCTTTCTCTTTTTGTTTCTTTTTTTCTTTTTCGGATTACTACTGTAGTATTTTACACTATCTGATACTAGTTTTTAAGTATATTTTCCAATTATAGAGGGAGATGTGTTGATAAACTTGAATAAAGAAAGTAGAGGTGTGTATTTGCCTATTTGGGGGTGTTGGAAGGGAGGGAATGTGGGAAAAGATAAGGTGAAATTATTAATCGCTCTCGGAGCACTGTCACGTGGTGTTCCGAAGACCTTCACTGCTACACATCACTCAAGTGCTCAAGACTAATATCCCCTTTGGCTACTTGGGACGAGAAATAAAAAAAGAAGGGTGTGGTTTCTCTTAATTGTGAGAAAAGAAAAGAAAGAAGTATATTTTTACACCATCTCATTTAAATAGACCTCTCACTTTCTCTTTTCACCAAATCCCATCACTTTTTGATGAGAAACAAAAATGGCTTCATGAGGTGTTCTTGATTCTCATAATCTCTCACCCTCTCTCGCCTCTTTTACCATCCAAACGAAGGAGAGAAACATCTCTCCCTCCATTTCTTTTCTTTTCTCCGGAAAACCCCTCATCCAAAGGGGCTGTAATTGTATGAATCTCACATAAATGAGTGGTGATGGAGACCCTTAAAGCATCACGTGGTGGCACTGAATAATCTGTTAATGGATAAGGGGTCATGGGTTTTACCACAAAAATTCCAAGAACACACCTTTGGGACATAATTTCAGACACGATTTTTGAAACCGTTTGATGTATATGGGTCCATATAAATCAAAAGGTTCTAAACTCATATGTGACCGTAGTTGTGTTTGTAGCATCGTTACCCCTATCGTTATTTGAGTTTTGTCTTGTTTGGCAAAACATGTGGTTCCATAGGAAAGTTTTTGGAATTTGGATAGAAGATGATGAGATAATCTACTACTGCATTATCCATGAGCCCCACTACGTTGTTCTTATATGGGAAAATGACGGTCCAGGACGTGTTTTGATAATTAATACCCGTCAAGGTCATTTTCAGTATTAACAAATGTTCTCAGCATGTCCTTAGCGGGCATTAATTATCAAAACACGTCATTGGCCGTCATTTTCCCTTCTTATATTTGGTCTTGGGATTGACCTAAGATTGGGCCTAGATTGGTGTTTTTTGGGCCCTTCTTTGGGAAGAAGAAGGCCTAAAAAAAAGGAGTATAAAAGGCCGAACCTTCCCTCCAATTCATTGGTAAGAAGGCCTAAAAGAAAGAGTATAAAAGGCCGAACCTTTCCTCCAATTCACTCCAAGTTAAAGATAGGCTCTGCACACAACCCTGTTAACTCACCCAGCCCGACCAACCCAGCCCGACCCGCTTGTTTAAAGATCGGGGATTGGTAATCTAATCCGTTCAACTAATGTGATGGATTTGAGAATATCTCTTAAAATCCAACCCGTTTGTTTGTTCCACGTATAAAAATCATGCGTACGCATTTTATTCAGTATATTAGTAACAGTCCCTCTATAATCAACCCATTGGGTTGACTATAATGTCTATTATTTTATAATATAAATCCACATGTCATTTTCTAATTCTTTTACCTAACTTTTTTGTTCCCCACATGTCCGATGTACTTTCTATTTTACCTAAATGCCGACTTTGCCCTTAGTTGTTCACCTCTACTATTTGCTGTTGCAAGTTCACGGCTTTCTTCTTTTTTAATATTCATGGCTACTTTTTGCTTCTTTTTTTTTTTATAACTCAGGTGTTCACATTATCTTACGCGCACTTCAACTAATCATGGGGACCTAATGCCACCACCCTGTGTGGACTAACCACAAAAAAAATTAACAGCACTTGTGAGGTTTCGAGTCTGATACCTTTGGAAGAAGCAAACCCTAAGTCTTAGACTTTACCCACTAGACCAACCCCTCGAGGTTTACTTTTATCCTTTTTTTCTTTGTATTTATCGACTTTTTTTTGCCCTTAAGAGTGATTTTTTCAAAACTTATCACAAAATGCATAAAATTCACCAAATCTTATACTAAACTATTCTTTTCTTTTTTTTTGGTCAAAATTTAGAAGAAGTTTTATACTCCCACACCCAGTACTCTTGACCACGTCGGGATCCACAGAGATACTAGCACATCTCACAAAACTGCTCACCAACAACCAGTAACTGCGAAGGAAGACACCCACAACGGGGTGAGAAAGACTCCCGAAGGAGGGAAAGACCCACGTAAAAAACCCTAAAGCAATACACTGAAAAACATAAAACAGAAAACCCTAGCAACTGCAATCGCCGCCCCTCCTCGTTCCTGGCCACCTCATCCCGACAGCCTCCACCACTAATATCAGAGCAGATCCGCAGTAAACAAACCAAATTAAGAGCAGACGAGTCAACTAAACCACCACCACCCGTCACGCACCGACGGGAACTCCCTAAGCCATCATCCCATAAGGGCTCCATGAAAGCCAAAGGTGAAGAACTGCCTCTAGCAGCGCCAGCGCACCACCACCCCCTCCAACGTCCAATCTTGGCCTCCTTTGCTTCAAGCCGCCGATGTCCGACTCCATGGTGATTCGTTGTCGCCGTTGCTGCAAGCTGAAAAATAATCCTTCGAATGCGGCGAAAAACAGACGCGGAGAGGATACAAGGGGAAAGATTTAAGGGATAGAGAGGGAGAGAAGGGAGGGGGGGATGGGGTGTGGAGGCACTGCCCCTCCCCATTATACTAAACTATTCAAGCCTTTAAATCCATACAAAAATCGCACATCTCCAACATCAGTAGCAAGGCACATACAAGTATAAAAAGCAAATTATAATCAAATTACTTACAATTGGGTATCCAAAATAACCATCAATCTGCATAAACAGCTTACCTTTCTTTACAAAATTACTTCCCAACTACCCATATTACTACTATTTGTGCAAAAATCTACAACTTGAGTTGGGATCTATGGAAACAAAATAAAGTTAATCCCCAAATAGCCATGTTCCTGCCATCATTTTGTGCAAAAGTCTTTCAAATTGAACTGAGATCTTCAAAAACAAAATAAATGTAGATCCCAACAACTTCCATATGTACCAACCTAACCAAGAAAAGGATCAAACACATTTTGCACTAAGCCTCTTCACTCTCTTTTTTGTGTGTAGCTAAGTCATCTTCACTTGAACAATCAATTTCTTTGGGATACTCATTCAACTCGAATGTATTTCTTTCGAACGATATAACCGCCACTTCATCATTTGGAGGCTCATTCAAGTCAAAATCAAAGATACTTTCATCCATGGTCCTACAATACCCAGTATAATGTCCCAAAAAACATATCAGTAAATTTAAATGTAAAGCTTCAAGATTTAGCTTAAATGACAACAACCCTACATGGTCTTGTAATTAGTTGGAATGGCTAACCACCCCATGAAAGTTCCAAATCTTAATCCTCCGCATCAATTGTAGTGCTTTCCAAATTTTTTGTTTAATAAAGTTAAGAACATTGAACTTTTAGAAAGGAAACATTAAAATATCATTTACTGGAGCACCCTTTCTAAATACCATTTGCCTTTCGAAAAAAATAAAAAATGCTAAATCCTATTTGGCTTCAAATTTGTTAACAGAATGTTATGGAGACAAAAACATATAAAATTGGTTTACCCACCGATCAAAAAATTTCCTTTAACATTCAATAAACCCCACAAGCCAAATACAGGAACACCAATAGATATCCACAATTACTTGTCATAAAGGAACAAACAAACAAGGTTAAAATTTGTGTGAATGATTCAAAGTGAAGATTAAGACCCCCCTGGTTGAAACCATAGCTTCAGAGTGAAACATACCTTATTTTTTTAGGGCTTCTAGAATGGAGCTTACATGTCACCAGCAAGTGTGATTCCAACAGAGATTCCGGCGGAGTATCAATAGTTGATTCCGTCGATAGTTGCTATTGTGTTGAAGATTCACCAGAAAAACCTTTAGCATGAAGAACTGGAAAAGAAAATGCACTCTAATGGAAAAGAAAAGAGTAAAGTAAAAGAAAGAGGAGGGAAAGCAAAGTTACTTTTGGGGAAAAAAAGGAGGGAATGGAAAAGAAGGCTAGCTATTTTCGAGGAAAATGAGGGAAGGTAAAAGAGGGTTATTTTTGTCATTTAAAAAGTAAAGCATTCACCTGTCAAAATGATATCAGAAAACGTACAAAAGTAAGAAGAAATGACGCACATATAGTCAGCCCTCAGCCCAAAGGGCTGACGGTAGATTTCTCCTATTAGTAATTGATATATTGCAGAGAAAGCGCTCGCTGGTGTTATTCTAGTTTCTAAAGTTTTCTACATTAAAGCAAAAGTTGCACCATACATAAGGGTGATTTAGATTTTGAAATTTCTTTCATATATAGAAGAGGTTTTAAAGGATAAATCGGTTAATTGAAATAAAAGATTGATAAGACCAGGTTCGGGAATATCAAACAAAACTCCTTTATGATGAATCAAGATAATCGAAGAATGACCGTGTTGGATCGTAGAATGAGACTGTAAAGTATTTCATTCTACGTTCCATAAAGAATTACGAAAGCGATTTCACATAAAAAAAATCCTTCGATTCAACGAGTTGTTGCAATATCATAGTAATAGCATATTTATATCATCATTCATGTATTTCATGAGTAGTTGGTGTATTATCGCTTTTTTCTATTTAACTTGAAAGCAACAGAACTGTACAACAGATGCCCCTCAAAAGTCTATGGTCCCCTCAAAAGTCTATGGTCCACACACCTAATACCTTTTTAGTGCCAAAAATACCTAATCAACTTGATCAAAATACTGGACATTCACAGTTGTCCTAGCTTTCCATGAGGGAACATGACTTTTTCTCTTCTTTTTTGAGATAAAGTGTTTAGGTTATTAGGTTAGCTAATGCAGACCGCAACTGTTCTTAGAGTCCCGAATATAACGACCGGACTAATCTCCCGTCGCCTGAAGAGATATTGTTGGTGGTGACTAATAAAACGTCTTACTTGTTGTCATGCTCCCACTCGCTCAACCTCTTAATATTATTTTTCCCTTTTAACTACATGCATGTTCAACTTGAATGGTTACGTGCACAGCCTCTAGTGTTGCTTTTTTAATACAGATGCTGAGATCCGTGTGTTCGAGAAAATTCTATAGGCTATCGCATTGACAATTGATTAGTATGCAAACAAAGAAGGAAATCCACATACAAATACACAAATTTATTTTTGGTAACTACAAATAAATAAACTTGTTTTCACTACCCCTCATTGAAAAAAGAAAAACAAGAACCATCAAAAGTGAAAATGAGAATTATTAAACTCTGTGAAAGGAAATCAAGTGTCTATTCTCCATATTCCTCTTGAAGAACAAGAGTTTGCAACCCTCGCAACCTTCTCCTCTACTTTGTGTTTTCTTCGTTTGATACGCTCTCGGTCTCTCTCGACTTCTCTCGCGATTTCAACCTTAACAATGTGGTGATCGGAAGTGCCTTTCGACGAAACGACCGAGTACGATCCGGGTACGAACTTGCAGCGCAAATCCGGCGAATTCAAAATGTAATCCACTCTTGTTCCATATTTACATGTCCCCTGCACATCTGAATCAACAAAATTGTAAAATCTCTAGCATGGTGCATAAAGATAGAAATTAATCATGAAAGTTGTAAAGGTAGAAATTATTCATAAAGATAACTGTTGCTGTACTTTGGCCTTTGGCAATGATGACCACAGGCTCACATTCCCCAGCATAGTCCTTGGCGTCTTTGTACCCTTTTCCCTTCAGAAACTTCATCACCTCAACCTTCGGTGTTGGCTTCCCTATCTCCTCATAGTACTGCAGTAAAAGTGTTGCTTTAGAACAAGACTAGCTCTCTCTCTCTCTCTCTCTCTCTCTCTCTCTCTCTCTCTCTCTCTCTCTCTCTCTCTCTCTCTCTCTCTCTCTGGATTTTGTCATATAGAAGTATACCTTGACAATGTCAGCCCATCTCTCAGATGAGTAAGCTCTCTCTCTCTCTCTCTCTGAAGTCATATAGAAGTATACCTTGACAATGTCAGCCCATCTCTCAGATGAGTAATCTGCGCCATCTAGAGAATTCAAACCACCTGCCAAAATATGAGGACCATCATTTGACTGGATAATTGCTTCCATCTGCTTCATCCTCCATCTCTCATCCAGATGATCAAGTTGTGTGCAATGGAAGTTGACTTCCCCTATCCATGGCACATCTATCGTAGCTCTCAACACATTCCTATTCACAACCCAACATCAGGGAAAAAAAATAAAAAAATCAGTGCATATTCCATTACCTACTTCGTCGATAGAGCAAGTCCACTCGTTGGTGTCAAAATGACTTCATCGAAGTCATTTGTTGACTTGCTACAGTGTTAAAAAAGCACGGATGCATTAAATCCATCCCATTTTTTAGTTGACTTGTGTGTTTGTAGTAAATTTCGCAAAACCATAGTTGCTGTCAAATTTGGCACCAAAGATGAGTGACTCAGTGGACATGAATTTGCCAAAAAAGCCTTCACCTTATAACTCTGGCAGCCAACACGAACACATCAACGAGTAGACTTGTTCTTAGTACAGAAATATATGTTGTACGAAGTCAGAACGAAAATGTAACTTGCCATCCTCTTGCCTAACAGGCGATTTTTAAGAGATGATGGAAAAGCGAAACGTACCTGAAATCTTGATCGTCGAAGATTTTCTGAACTCTCCATTGCTTAATCGGCCATTTGGACAAGATAGCGTTCCCATACTCGGGCGCCCAGCTCTCAGCGAAAACATAATTCATCCCCAACGCACGAGCCAATTCTGATAAGGGCGTCATTTTTTTCTCCTCCTCAGCCTTGACATCTTGCAAAGCCAAGATATCGGCATCCACCTCTCTAAGCACGTCGAGAATCGTTCTACTTCCTCTCATTTCGCTTCCATCGTTCATATAATTGAACATTCCTGCAGGAAAGCACACTGGAGACCTCATTGGCGCATGGACTTGAGGGCTAAAAACAGTGTTCTGCGCTAAAGAGATTTCGTTGTCGGGAAGATTGATAGAGACTTTTAGCTTCGACTTGAGGAGGCTCGTCTGCTTGGATAAGTCATCAGGAATCATGGGATGCAGCGGAGACTGCTTTAGAATGCCTTTGGGGCGATGGTCACCGGACTTTGCATCCTCGTTTTCGTGAACGAGAACAACCATCTTTTCGGCCTTGGGTACGGCTGGTGCAAGAGAGAACATGGCCACATTGAATGTGGCGATGCGAATAGGCCTTTCTGGAAGAGCAGCACCACACACTTGGCCGCGGAGAGGGGAGCTGATTTTTTTCGGGTTTTCCCACAACCGGCCGTTGACATTTAGCTTCCCGAATCTCCGAATGACGAGTTTAGGCCTCGGACGCCTCCGGATTAGCCACCGGATCCTCGAGCATAGCTGCCGGAACTTCCTGCTAAAGAGATATAACAAGATAGATAATTGAGTGTTGCGCAAACCTTCTCTGACTTTTCTTGATTCCATTGGTTTCAGCTAAAGAAGTTTGAACTTGGTTAGTTTGGGGATACAATAAGAGGAGAGCCTTGGGCATCTATGTTCATGCATATATAGATAGATGAAGGAGTCAATGTGGGGCTATTTGTGGGTGTTTGGACAAAAGAGGAAAAGGGTAGTTATTTAGAAGGAATTTGTTTTTTTATAACCAGGTATCCGGGCCAAGCTTACGTGTACCTTGACTAATCCCGGGGATCATAGATCCATTGTCCACTAGCAGGGACCCCGCTTAAAGGCAGAGCAAATGCTCCGTATGGACTGGCTCCAAAAGAGTTGATAGTACCTGATAGGTTTTGAACATAAGACCTTAAGAAAGAGCAAATCTCTAAGTTTCAGGTCTTGACCACCGGGCCAACCCTTAGGTCTATTTAGGGGGAAAAACAATTCCAACTACTACAACAAAATGAGGGTTGGAGTTTGAAAATGAAGCAATTTTGTTGGAACCTCTTTTTACATGAAAGCAAAACAACAACTACTCTTTACCTGTAAAACTAGCAAACCACAGCCAACAAGAATTCTTTCCATGAGAACAATTCTTGACTTTGTGGGAGTCCCCGGCATGATTATTGGCTTGATGATCTCCAAATGGCTTTTTGGTTTTTTGGCGTTGCAGCACAGCTGTTTCTATCCTTGGATTAGGTGAATTGAGGGCCTCATAATTTAATCAAAAAAGTTTATTTGACTCTCCTTTGGAGCTATTTGGATGTTGGTTTCCTTAGGTCTACGATGCCAAAGCAGGAGAGAGAGAGAGAGAGAGAGCAGTTGTGAGCTATCAACGGCCATATCTAAGTCACAGTAATGAGGCAATCATGTGTGGAAAAACAGGGGAAGAAGAGTTAGGAAAGTACAGGGTTGCTTGTCAACAGCAAACCTAAAAGTTCCAACCCACATAATCCAAAGACTAAAAAGTCACCTAATCCTCAGCACGACCCTTCGCTCCACACTCCCGCTCATTCTCACCAATTTCAATAATGCAGAATGTTTTTTAATAATGCAGAATGTTTTTGGAAAATGCTTTCACGCTTGCGCTCCTGCTTTCGCTCGCTCACTTATTGTGCGACTAAGCTCAAAAAACCCAATCAGTTTCACGTTTTGTATACGTACCACATAATAATTTACACACAGACAGACGGAGAGAATTTCCAAACTAAGCTGTAAATTAACCAGAAATGGAGAAACATGGAATTCCTTGGGATTATCCTGGTACATAACTCTATCCAACGCAGAAAATGATACAGAAAGATTCCAACATCAAAGCATCACTCAGAACTCCGAGGAACCGCAAAAAATTTCAGAGACCCTAACCGACAACGCATCCTTTCGTTAAAGGTATTCTCTTGTGTAATTGCTCATTCACAGGCTGTTTGCTTCTTAAAAATGGCAGGAAAGAATGCGGACCCAAAATCGAAAAACTGATTTCAGTGCTACAAAGTCTCGAGTCTTGGATCAGGAAAAGACCATCATGTATTCATTCCTCGTTACTCGTCAAACAATACGTCCAGAAGGTTCGAAGGTGAAGAATCATCCTTTCCACTCGCATCAAAAAACCCATTAGCAGCATTTTCCCTTTTCAATTTCCGCTCCTCAATGATAGAATCTGCCGTTTCTGCACAGTAGTTCCGTCTCGCCTGATTAGCAGGTCTTTCAGCCACAATAAATTTGTTCCCATCACGGGTTCTTTCAGCAAATCCTGCCCAAACTGAATACAACCATATATAAAAATCAACTCATAGCATATAATATTGAACAGACGTGAGAGTTGGCCATCGTTTGTGTAATTCAAAGACCGAAGTTTCTGATTACGGTGTACCAATGCAAATTGAAACTTGCACTTCATAACGGGAAGATTACACCCTTTCCTGAAATTTGGATAGAACTCTACTTGAACTTTTGTTTCTGTTTCCTTTTCAACAGGTTTTCAGCCGTTCCTATTCAAACTGTTAACCATTGGAAACCTAAAAAGACTGTGATGTTAAGAACGCAAAAGGGATTGACGAATGAAAGACAAATGACCAAATATACATACTGCCTTGAGTATTCAATTACCAAAATAGGAAGGTCCCCTCTACCTCTGCCATTTTGCATGCCAAATACATGCCCCAATACTAAAATGAAGAAACAAACCAAGGTGTGTCCATTTGCTATTGCCCCATCAAACTACTGAAAGTCCGAAACAGCTCAACTTTGTTGAAACTCGTGGAAGTATAGTTCATTACTCATACATGGCCTAAGATTGAAGACATAATACAACAAATATTCACCAAGTCTCATAAGATGAATTCCTGAGTAACAAATGGACCACAAGGATCACTTGGAACCTAAGCAAGTATATTCAAAGTAACCTTCTGACTTCAGCCCCCCTAAAAATTCTGATATCCTCTTCTTACTGAGATTTTAAGTACAGTGATGATCACACTGACTATTAGTACTTTCACTGAGTTTTGTAACTTAGACACATATAATTCATCTAAATTCTAAAGGGCTTGTTCGTTTGGGGTACTCAAAACCAATGTTCTAAAACTTGCTACTCGGTAGTCGCTCAGCCGGCCACCTTGTAACTTGGAGGCCAAGTACTCGGCGAGTAGCAATTACTCGGGTTTTTTTTAAAATGTTCCCCAAATGACATTCATAATGCATAATGAGAAGTTCAATGTTCATAGGTCAAACTAAATGAAACCAAGTACAAAATTACTAGTCTATTACAAAGTTCAACGTTCAAACCAAATGAAACCAAGTATGAAATAACTGGTCAATTACAAAGTTCAACGTTCAAACCAAATGAAACCAAGTACGAAATTAGTAGTCAATTATGCCTCCTCTTCTTCTCCATATCCCTCCATAACTTGGTCTCAATCGGACTCAAACTCAAAATCCTCATCTACCTCCTCTTCGGTATCATCTTCCGACACAAAATCTTCTTCATCTATTTAACATATTATGTATTTTCTTCACTAAAGACCCCTCAAATTTAACATATTATGTATTTTACCTCAATTTTTTCAGTTTATTTTCGATTTTCTCCCGACTTCCCAACTCGGCGAGTAATCCCGATTTACCGAGTAATCGCGACTCGCCGGGTACTCGCCAAGTAACGCCGAGTAATGCCAAGTAATCGGCTAGCCGAGTAATTCCCACCGAGTAGCCCTAACTCGCCTCGGCCAAGCACCGAGTAGCAAGTACTCGGAGAGTACTTGCCAAGTAATGCCGAGTTTTAGAACACTGCTCAAAACCCTTGCGCACGGTCCCCAATAAATTTTCTATATCTCTCTCTATTCATTACACTTAAAAACCTTCCTCAAAACCCAAACCGAACAAGGTCAAAGTACTTGCACAAAAGTAACAATACCAGTATGCAGATCAACCGAAATAGGTCAAGGGAAAACAGGGTGTTAATGTCCACTAAGGTTAAGTGAACTTCATTTCAAATCACAAATGACATAGATCATGAAGCAAAAACGGAAAAACAATTCCATACTCTGCTATTCACATCACACCCTCCAACATTTCACAACAATTGTTACAACACACTCACCAGTCACCATTATCACACCATATTTACTATCGCTAGACCAAAATCACTAATGCGGCGATGCAGCACCAAATTTACCATTCCACACAAAAATTACTGACGTCACATCAGAATTTACTAAAGCCATACCAAAATGACTGACGGACACCACCTTTTTTGTGTGTGGATATAAATTTGATGTGTAATTACGTTACTGGGCAAGTTGGCTTTCATTCTAAAGAAATAGATCATGTGGGTATGAGTAATAGTAATAATTAATAACTATGTGGCTAATGAGGTTGTAAAGGGGTCAATGTATTAAAGACCCAATCTATTCACAACTCACTAGAACCCACCTGTTTGACACCCCTACGTCTCACTGCCTATGACTGATTTTCTTCGGCAACCTTCTACCACCCAGTTTTGATTTGGCACTAGCACTTCTCACAGATAATTCACTTCTAGGGCACAACAATTATTCTCTAGCCATGCAACCATCAGCAACAAAATTATCAGTTTTGAGTTGCGAGATAAAAGATCAGTGTCTTTTGACCTACTGATTTATAAACCATAAATTTCCAAAATCTTCTTAGAAAACCTTGAAACCAAATTCCTCCAGACAAGTCAAGCAAAGAACTGGGCAGGGTAGAGATACAAAGGCAGTGAATAGAAAGGAATATGTAGGCCAAGGAGCTTCCTAAAGTGACTTTTCCATTTTGGATCATACTCTACGAGAACACTGAAGGAAGCCATTCAAACTGCTAAATTGAGTTCCGAAAGAGGGCCTTTTTTTTTTTTTTTTTTTATCACGAATGATTTCCCTTCTAAACATGATCTTCCAGATCAGTCATCATAGACATAATAATGAAAGGAAATTTGCCAAGAAAAGATGAATATAAGAAGGAAAGAAAAACTAAAAACATGGATATGTCTCTAAAAATGGTACAGCACGGAGTCAGCCACGGACCATAGCGCGGGAGCATTCTTTTATGCTGCTGATATGGTGCATTCATATCAACTTTGATATGGGTAACCTACAATTGGCGTATCTGTTGTATGTTGCATGGTACTTTTTAGTACCATAAATGAGTATATCGCCCGGCTGACAAACTTCCTGTGATTGATAAGGTAATGCAGTGATTACTGAATGAATTTTACCTGCAAAATGATGCAGAACAATAGAAGCTGCTACTGTAACATTCAGTGAAGCAGTGCCACACCCATATTGTGGAATATAAACAAAGAAGTCGCATATATCGCATTCTTTAGCAGAAAGCCCGGTTCCCTACAAAATAAAAAGCAAAATGAGATGTAGCTTATATGAATTTATGACTTTACAAAAGAAACACAGTTAATATCGCACATGGTGACTCCCGATTTATGACCCAACTGGCTACCTCACCTGTCAATTGACCAAGGGCTGGAGAAGCCCTTACTCAAGAAATCGACTCAAACTTCAATATCAGAGTTGAAGAAAACATCTCATATCCTCCTCCACTCCTTCACTTACACTCCTAAAGATTCCAAGTGCGTTTTCCCAGCTGCACATCCAAATGAGTAATACTCCTTTATCTTCCAAACCATCGGAGACTTCTTTTCTTTACTTGAAAATTTCAAAGCTACTTTGTGGCTTTCAAACACACTGCTATGCCAGTAATGAAAATTGCCAATCAAACTTGTGTGCTTAAATCTTGATTTTCCCATTGGAGTGCTTTTTTCAATAAAAAAATTCTTTTGCTCAAACTAAGTAAAAACTTGAGTAAAGCTCCGAAGATGGTCTAACATACACATATCTTACATGATTTATACCACATCTTCATCATGTTTGAATCCACAAGACACAATCTCTCTTAAGCTAGAATCTTGAGTTAAGTAATTTGACAAAAGATAAGATCAGGCTGTTTAAAATTAGGATGAACACATAAATCGCAGAAATCGGAAAAATCAACCATTTATACCACCCTCAATATGAAAAGAATTAGTTTTAGTTAAACACCTCATTGCCGAGGAGGAAAGCAGTGCTCTTGTTAAAAGGATGTTGATTCACTGCGACCGCATTGTCCGTAATCTCTACCCCGCATATATCGCAGTCTCTCTCCTGCAAATTTCCACAAACACCTCATTTGCTTATACAAGAAGGAAACAGATCCTCTTGAGTCCCAAAATAGAACTGACCGTCCAGTTTGGCCCAGACCCACTATGATAATTGAAAAAACTTCCATGTTTTAGAATCATGTTAAACATCATGTTGCTAAAACTTGGTTCCTTTGCATTATTGCAATCTTTTCGAGATAATATAAAATCCAATCACCATTATACATTTATACTGCCTCCGTCCCAACGATGACCTAAAAATAGTATATTTCGAACTTTTTGCCGCTAATTACTAGATATCAACAAGTTATTTTAATTTATCAAAAAAAAAAAAAAAGGTAGAATTTTTCTTGGAAAAAATTGTAATTTCTCAACTCCTCGTTTTCCAGACTAGACAATCTTCTGGGAACGGAGGGAGTAATTTTTGCGTGACTAATGTTTTTGACAAGTTATAAAGAGCAACACCACTTCTGATCATTGAAATTATTGTAGTTAGCCCGGGAAGGCCCGAAAAGAGAAAGCAATACATTTCAAAACCCTAAATAATAACTGAAGAAAGGGAGGGGTTTAGAGAGAGAGAGAGAGAGAGGACCTTGAGGAAGAGGCGGGCGTCGGAGAGAGAGTGGAAGTGGCGGAAGCGGAGGTGAGAGGTGGAGCCGTGGCTGCCGAAGGCGTTGAAGTCGCGGCGGCCCACAAGTATCAGCTCCGACACGCCGAACGCCGTAGCGCTGCGAGCTAAGGTACCCACGTTGTGCCTCTTGGCTATGTTGTGGACCACCACATAGCTCTCGTAAACCCCACTTTGCTCCTTTTCCATTTCCACGTATAATTATAACTATACATACATACACATATATAGAGGGAGAGGGAGAGAGAAGAGAGGGCCTTAAGCTGAAGCTCTTTTCCCTCTCGCGGTGTGGCGCCGGAATTAATCTTGTGCTCTCTCTCTCTCTCTCTCTCTCTCTCTAGGCTGTTGTTCAAGAAAGCATTGACCACTGAGACTGTGCAATTTGGACAGAAGAGCTCAGCCCTAGCTGTGGAGAAGAAGAGAGAAGGAAGAAAGCGTGGGGCGCAAATGAAACTATGATTATTAAAAAGAATTTGAGATCATACAAATTTCTTTTAATTTTGGTCATAATTGTTACTACTTACTACTATACATCTTTTAAAAAATGCAATGCAAATAAAATATAAATTCCAATTAGTATTCTTTAATTTTTACTATTTAATTTGATCATTGGGAATGTGCTCTATGGTCATGATATTTATTGATTGATTAATTATTTTTCATCATATGGTGTCCTTCACATATGAGAATCACAGTAGTGTTGGTTTCGTTCCGCTAACAAAATAAGTGCTTATTTTTCATCCAATAAATATTTAATTGTTTGTCGTCATATGGTATTCTTATTTTTACATTTCAAAATCTATGTCATTTATTGATCGCATTATATCTTTCAATTTATATTGGATTTTATGATTTTGCAAATTTTGTATAATAATTGAAATATATCAAACAAAATCCATATTGCATATTTTTCAACAATAAAAAATGACACATATAATAAGTACTTATATTTTCTTAAGAATTCTCAATGGAACAAAATAAGTACTTATTGAATAAGAAGGCTTAGGTGGTGTTCCACTTTAAGAAAAAGTGTTTTTTTTTTCAAACGGAGGTAATTTCAAGCCCAAAAATCATGTGTTTACACAAATAATTTTCCTATCAATATGGATCTTGTTTGATAGATCTCATTAAGATCTTTTAAATGGTGCAAAAAATATTTTTCATTTTCATTATATTTGAGTTTGAAATTCAAACATTTTGAAAAAAAGCACTTTTTCTTAAAGTGGAACACCAGTAGAACGGAGCCTATCAAATAGGTACAATCCGAAGGAGAATGCAAAGGGGGAAGTTTGGTTTGTCGAAGAGGTTGCGAAGTTATACTTAATATATAGATTAAACACAATGTCGTCATGCCTAAGCCTTGTCTTATTCTCATATTATCGATTATTGAAACATCCAAAACATTAAAATTAAAGTAAGAGAATAAATTCTTTACACCACTGCCGGTGTAAACATTTATTTTCTCCAAATCAATTACATTACTCTACGTTGCCATGTTCAATTGATTGCGACGTGACGCAATGTAAAGAATTTAATCTCTTAAAGGAAACATCCAAAACATTGAGTACGCGGTTTAGTGCAAGGCACGTAATGACATCAAACACACACATGAGATTACTGGAAGAAAATGAGTAAACCTCAACGGCATTACTGCAGTAGAACCTCCTCCCCGGGAATTAGGGAGTCAGTCTTCTGCGCCCAAAAAATGGGCATCGCTTTGAGTTTAAACATTAGACCTGATCCGTTGGTTATTTAGAACTTGATGTTTACAACAAACTTTTCAAAAAAAAATCAAGTGTATCATACATCCGTAACTTCGTAACCAAACCATATTTGTCCAAAGGAGTGTAATTTTACAGACATTTATAACATCCCAAAATTCAGTTTGTTTACTGAGTTATTGATATTCAATCGACTTGATTTTCTACATCTATAATTTGCTCGTCAAACTCTATATAACGAACCGTTCGGATCATGTTTTTGGTCCGGAGCGATTCCATATATTGGGCAGAGCCGGGTGGTGGCACGTGGCCGTGCCTTAGGCACAGCAAAACACTGTCGCCTCCTTCGAGGAAACTCCGAATTTAAAAATAGATTCAACGGAACGACAGTTTCGACGGTTTCTTGGAATCCTTCCTACGTGGAAACTTTTATGTATCCCGGGGATACCAAGGGGTTGGTATCCCTTCCGGTTCGTTTCTCATTTTTCAGCTATTTTTTGATCACATTTAGATGATCGGTTCCGTTCATTTTGTCGAGTTCGACGAGAACCTTTATCATATCAAAAATTGTGTTCATCGGACTTTATTTGATACATGATCGGCACACGTGAAAATGAAAAAAAAACCAAAACTGGGTTCTGATTCAGTGTGTTTTTTGGACAGTTTTGGTTTTTTTTCCATTTTCACGTGTGCCGATCAGGTATCAAATAAAGTCTAATGAACACGATTTTTGGTACAATTATGGTTCTCGTCGAACTCGAAAAAATAAACGGAGCCGATTATCCAAATATGATCGGAAAATGGCCGAAAAATAAGAAACGGATCGGAAGGGGATACCAACCCCTTGGTATACATAAAAGTTTCTCATTGTTAGTAATATCCTCTCTCACTTCCCTTGTAAGACTCTCTCTCTCATCGTGGTTGGAAGAAAACTGAGATACGAAAGAGGAAATGACGAGGAGAATCGAAACTCAACACCGTACCGACGTCCGATCGGAGCTTCTGTTTGCGCTGGAGACGGAGGAGGGTATTATGGGTAGCCAAGATTATATCTCCGAACTTCCCGATGAGTGCTTGGCTTGTGTTTTCAAGTTCCTCCGCTCCGGCGACCGGAAAAACGCCTCTCTCGTCTCCAAACATATGTTGAAAGTCGAGGGACAGAGCCGCCGCCGGTTGACTCTCAGTGCCGCCCAATCGGACCTCCTCCCCTCCCTGCTCTCCCGCTTCGACGCCGTCACCGAGCTCGTCGTCCGATGCCACCGCAGTTCAATCATCGACGTCGACGACACGCTGATTCTGATCGGTAAGCACTGTGGTAATAATAGAATTAAGGAACTAGTCCTAATTGGTGTGAACGTGAGTTGTGTCGGCCTCGAATCGGTAGCCAGGAATTTCCCAAAATTAGAGCGGTTAACTTTATGCGGAAGGAGTAAGACGAGGATTGGGGATGCAGAAATCTCGTATGTTGCTTTGAATTGTGTGGGGTTGAAGAAGCTATGTATCAAGGGGTGTCCCGTGACGAATCAGGGGATTAAAGCTTTTGCATTTGGGTGTCCTAATTTGGTGGAAATTAAGGTTAAAAAGTGCAGGGGAGTGACAAGTGAGGTCGTGGGTTGGCTGGGGGCAAGGAGGGGATCGTTGGTGGTGAATTTGGGTGTGGGTGAGATTGGAGCTGGTTGGTTGGAGTTGGATTCTGAAAGTGATGGTGATGATGGCGGCGGCGGCGGTGGCAGTGGTGGTGGTTTACAAGAAAATGGTGTGGACATTCCACCAATGTTGGTGAGCCGCCAAGTCAGTGATGGGTGGCCGCCCATTTTCAGGTCGAGGTTTTGGGATTTCGGAGGTAGGAGGAATTTCATTTAGAGGCAGCAAAGAACGTAAAGAAAATATGTGTATACAGAGCTCAGTGTGAAATAAATTTGTGTATACAGAAATTTTGTGTTGGGCCTGTTTTTTTCTTCTTTTTTCTATGTAGAAGAACTAGAAGCCATGGCGTCAGTCTACCTTTTGGTGGGGGGGCCTGGTGGCTTTTGTATGGAATTTTCGTTTTGTACTGTATACAAAGTTGTATATAAACAGCTGATGTGATACGATCACGGTTAAGTAGGAATTTTGCAGCTCTTGAAATTGACAATATTCCAAGAAATGCATGACAGATTATGCAGAAAAATGCAGAAACCAAACAACTAGACAAGGCAGCAGCAGCCTGTTAATTCGGTTCATTCGGAGCAATAACATGCTCAAGCTTTTGATAAACCACTCATGAAACCTATGCACTCTTGTGAAAGGAGATTCTGACAATTCTGCAATCTAATTCCTCATAAAAACCCAAATACTTACGAATGAGCCAAAATTTTATATAAGTTAAAGGTCCATCAGTTCAAGAAACAGGCCTTATGGTATAGTGTAAAGTTAGACACTGACCTTCAAGCACGGCCTAGCTCTGCGACCTTTTTCTGTGGCAATCTTGATAAGTTTACCAACACCTTTTTGGTCGATAACCTGGGGGATTTTCTCGATCACTTTAGGGAACTTTCCAATTGATCAAGAAGTTTGAAAGTATATGAGGGGTGAGAAAAAGGAATTCATTGGTTAATGCCTTAATGGAGAAGGCAGTTATGTTCCTACATGTCGTCTGTCATTGTGGCAAAGAACCAGCATCAGATGAACACAGACGGTGGAAGAAATGCATATCAGTGACGCAATGCTGTAGAATTGTGCGCGCAAGTTCAGCAAGAGGAAAGGACGACCAGTAAAAACGTAGCAGATGAGCGTACGGAAGGATATAGGAGATGCCGAAAAGGATCCCCTTTCACGGGCTTCTACTTTCTCTTTTCAAATAACGCGTAACTTGGTACCGGGTCATTCCATTACTTACTAGTTAGTTGTTTAGTGATTGGCATGAGACAGCCAAATCCGAGAAAGCTTCAAGTGACATACATAACTACTAACAGAAAAGTTCCACTAAACTTCCGGTGAGGCTTTGAAATACCAGAATTGCTGTGTATGAGAAAATTAAGAAGCCTCCTCTGAAAGCCAAGACATGTCAAATTTTGAATGTATTTACTATTTATAGTAGTCAGAAACACAAAGCTTCTCCAAGGAAGCTACTAGCCAACTACAGGATGCAGAGTGGACTATAAATCCTAGCCTATGAGATCGAACTTCTCACAGGACAATTTAGCCAAAGGAAGTTGTCGATCATCGAAGGCCAAAGCCACACGTCGATGAGGAACAACAGCTGACCAAAATAATTTAAGAAACCAAGGCACGACAAGAGCCAAGCCAGTAGGCCGGGCCAGGAATCTTTGTCTCCAATGGAGAAAGCGTGCCTTAACTCGGAAGAATGAAACTGCAAACGTATCCTGGTACATGAACGGGACAGAATTCCAGCCTGCACTTGAAAAATCAAAAGATTGAAGTGTTTTACCATAGCTTTAGCTTGCATCAAGACAGCAATTAAACAAACTAAGTTGCTTCAAACTGGTATGCAAGCCATTTGTGTCCTTAAAGCCACAAAAAGGCAGTGTTTAAGTATCTCAAATTTCCTTGAAGAGAAAAAAAAGTTCTGCAGGTTCAAATAAACAAATTCCATTCAAAAGCCACCAACAACTGACCGACGCCCTAAACCAAAACAAACCGAGCCTTAAGCCCCAATCAATTGGAGTCGGCTATATGAATCATTTTCCTCCATTGAGCTCTATCAAGGGCCACTTGTTCACTCAAACACATTAGACCCGTTAGACTCAACTGACCGATGCCCTGACTTCTACAAAGCCAAACAAAATCAAAACCAAAAGAACATAGAAAACACCAGCAATGGAAACTGAAGTAAATGCATTAGCACTAGTTATCGATCGAGCACAAGGATGTTCAGAGCCTTCAAAACCTATCATTTGAAGTTTTGAACCACTGTTTGACCACCTCCTGGAAGTGCAATCCGACATACTCGGGGGACTCTGCATTGTATGTTGAGAGGGTTCAAGCCTGTTGATGCAAAAAAATGCACAAAAATTGTGCTTTCTTTTCTTTTTTTTTACATATAATTTGTTTTTTTCTTGAGGGGGGGAACAAAATCAACAGCAAAGCCAAACAAAATCAAAACCGAAAGAACATAGAAAACACCAGCAATGGAAACTGAAGCGAATGCATT
Organism: Rhododendron henanense subsp. lingbaoense; assembly: GCA_020567845.1. Lineage (NCBI taxonomy): Eukaryota > Viridiplantae > Streptophyta > Magnoliopsida > Ericales > Ericaceae > Rhododendron > Rhododendron henanense. Next base: position 3,766,239 of record CM036313.1, read on the forward strand.
AGCAGTAGTTATCGAGCACAAGGATGTTCAGAGCATACTCATTCGCAGTTGTTCATACTCATTCACAGTTGTTCAAGGATGTTCAGAGCATACTCATTCACAGTTATTCATACTAATTAATGAAAAAGTTGTGTGCAACTTATTCATTAGTGTGAATAACTTGAGAGTACTGATGAAAGTTGTGGTGCACAACTTATTTATTAGTGTGAACACCCCTAAAACTCACCGTGGGGTTTTGCACCTCAGATGGAAAATTGGAACAATTTGGTTGAGAAGTCAAAGTACAATTGAGTAGCGAGTGTAATATTAAAAGAGCAATGCTAGGAACAAAGAAAACTTATCCTGAAAGTACCCTGAAAAAAACAATCAGTGGTTGAGATTCATTTTGACGATTTGGCCCCACACATCAAAGTGAATCTCAACCACTAATTGCTCTTTTTAGGAGACTTTCGGGGTAATTTTTCTTTGTCCCTAATACCTAGATGATGGACGTGCTATTACCAACCCCTTCCAATGGTTGGGAGATTTTGTTTGCTCGAAGGTCGGCTAATGGCGTAGAAGACTCGTCAGCAAAGCATGGTTTTGCGAGGCTCTGATGTAAAAATTTGGAAAGCTAGGCCTCCCGACTAGTTATTATATCCCCTTGGGAAAGATAACCATCTTATTTGATGTCTTGATGTATTCATTGCGATGGTTATAATAAAAGTTCTACCAATTTGGGAAAAAAAAAAACTCCAACATGTCATTCTATCGGCAGGGAAAATATGCTATTGTACTCCCTGGTAAAGTTCTATTACGGTTCCTCGTGCGTCGGATCATTCCATGATTGTTTTGACTAGTTTTAACCTGGACCATTGATCTCTTCACTTCACTTGCGCATAACACATTGGAGTAATTTTCTTGTACACTCTCATGTCTCAATTGTACTGACAACATAATTATTGCATGCCACATGTGGGATTCTGGAACGTCCGATCGTGCCCGGACTTGATCACAACATTTGGGCTAGAGCAGTTTGGTTTGGCTGCCACATCCAGTTGAACAGAGGTAATGGCAGTCCTAGCTACATCGGTTTTGAAGTGGACGTACGTCTCAGATTGTGGATGATCTAAAAGATAGTGATGCTGTTGATTTTCTTAATAAGGTGGTGTTCATTGCATGGTACATTTGGAAAGCTCGGAATGATGCTATTTTCAACTCCACGCCTCTTAATCCTGAGCTTTCTATGAATTTCTGGAAATTAAGGTGTCTTCTCCTGTCCAGTTGGATAACCCAATAAGGGTGTTTTGAAGTTAAATTGTGATGTTGTGACTGGAAAGGATGGTGACGATGCTAAGATTAATTGCAGTTACAGTAAGGGATTGGAAGGGAAAGCTGCTGGATGGAGTGGTGAAAAAAAAAGTAAGAATCTCTTCTTCCCTTCATGGGGAACTCTTGGCTGTTCGTCAGGCTTGCGGAATGGTCAAAGCAATGAGTGTGTCAACAAAGCTCTTATCGAATCGGACAACCAAGTCGCCATCAAATTGAGTGCCGCTAAAAAACTAATGTAATTTTTTAATCCCGTACATCGAACGGGTACAAACGCTAGTTAGACAGATGAAAATGGAGGAGAATATTGGCTTTGCTTGAATTAGAAGGACAGCAAACGAGCTCGCGCTGAGGAATTTACTGCCTTCTAGTTGTTTGTTTTATCTGTCTTAGCTAAAGATTCTCTTCCTATGTTGTAAGCCTTCAGGCTCCTTTTTTATTATCAAAAAAAAAAATTTCACTAATAAAATTCAATTAACCAGTTAAATGAAAAGATCGAAAAGACAAAAAAAAAATAATAATAATCCAGCATTCATCTAATCATCTGTACGTTCCGTATTCAAATGGTTCTTTTTTTCCCTTTTCCTAAAATCAACTCTTTTATACATATTATATGTTAATTCTATCGATCATCATCTTAATATTCAAATACTTTTTTTTTTTTTTGTAAGCATCCAAAAGCTTCACTTAGGCTGCGTTCTTGTAAACTAATTTGTCCACAACTTATTTCGGTACTCCTAATTTTTATTTTTTGTAACTTTTTGTTTCGCTTTCGTCATAATTTTTAGGGTCATTCGTTCGTCAATCGGAAAAATATAAAAATATGGACCAATATTGAAAAAAGTTCATATAAGACAATACTTTAGACAAAAAGACAGTTGTTTCATACTTTTTTTTGTCTTTATTGAACTTCTTTTTGCTATTGGTAATAATTTTGTACTTTTTAGACTTCTCTCGTCGAGATGGATGATTAATTCAAAAAATATCACTCGAACCTAACAAAAATTCAGAAAATACGAATAAAACACATTAAATGAAGAAAATAATTAAGTTTACTACGGAGTAACACAACTCCTTTCGGTCCCACTTTTGGGGGAAAAAAAATCGAACGGGTGACGTAAGGGTTGGATCTGGGAGGGCGACGTCATGTCACGGGCGTGGCATTACCATAATACCATGTGATGCTTGTTGGAAGAAGGGATGATGATTTACAAGTGGTGCATGTGGAATGGTCAAAAACAATCTTTCTACTATTTTGGAAATCGTCTAATATTCTATTCCAAATTTCTCTCTCTCTCTCTCTCTCTCTCTCTCTCTCTTTCTCTCTCTTATTTTGGAAATCGTCCTGATAATATTCTATTCCAAATTTCTCTCTCTCTCTCAACTTCCCATTCGCTTTCTCTAATCCGCAATGGGATTCGGTATATTTGTGTGTTAAAATGTGTATTAGAATAAAAATGGATCCCACAAGTGTATGTTAGACATTTTTAACATAGGAGTGTGTTAGAACATCCACAATGAGTCTGGTAAATTTGTGTGTTAAAATATGTGTTATGATAAAAAAATGGGTCCCATAGGTGTATATTATGAGTAATTGACATTTATATTTTATGATTGGAGTTTGAATTATAGAGGTGAGACCCATTTATTATTTGCTAGCATAGTTGTCAAATTTGACACACATATTAGCACACTACAAGATTTAACACACTCTAGCACACAAACTAATGCAAGTATTGTGGCACAAAAAATACATTTTTGTTTGCTAAGTATTAACACACACAATTAAACACACTAATTAGTACACTCATTGTGGATGCTCAGCAAGAAAGGGATACGTCAAGTTTTACGACTTGTGCTTCTCTTCCCCTGGTCCGACCACTATGAAACATTGGCATTTCCCAACGCTATGAGGGTGTTTGGGAGCTTTATTTTTTGGCTTTTGTTTATTGTATTTTTGTTTTTTTGTATTATGGTCACGATGTATTTTGGATCTGGTACAGTATTTGAATGATATATGCAGAATGCGTTTTGCAGTAGAAGTAGTGTATGAGAGATATGTGTTGAAAATGAATTAGGGATTGATTTTTTACGATTTTGCTTGTGGTTATTTGTTATGATATATAATGTATATGAATAATGATCCTGGCAATGTTGTAAATTTATATTGTGAAATAGGGATTTGTACTTTTTTTTTTTTTTTTGAACATAGGGATTTGTACTTCATTAACTGAAATTCTCTACCTATTTTTGTTTTTATATTTTTTTGGTAATTTGGAAGAAGAAACGATTAAGTTAAATAACGATGCAGAATTAAATTTATATTTTTTGGTTCGAAGTCGTTTTGGTTCTTCCTTTAATTTTCGGTAATTGAGAGTCTCCAACAATCGCAAAAACAGAAAAAAAGACTTTCAAGTTCCAACCATCTAAGGCCATCCACAGTGGTATAATCAAAAGCCAATTGTTTTTAAAATTAACAATGTTGGTGTAAAAGATGGCTCACAATGGTATAATCAAACTTAGCAACATCCTTAGAAATAATCAAATTTTGGACTTTGGATAACCAAAACTAGCAATCTTTTTCAATAATCAAAATTTGTGGACTCCACACCACAGAAGTTAACTAGTTCCAAAATTTGTATACGCTCGTGTTTCAATTGGTATTTTTTCTTCTCTTCTTCGCCTACTCTATATTTTCTTCACTTCATTCACAAATTATTTCTCTTTCTTTCCCTCAAAAAGTGAAGCTCATATCTCTCGATCATCTACAATTCAAACCGGATTAAGGTATTTCACTCTTCTTTCCCGTTTCTATTTCCCCCCCCCCCCCCCAAAAAAAAAAAAAATCATAATAAGATGGAAGAAAGTCACTGATTTTTCCTCAAAATTAAGAGAGGAAATCGATATATTTTTGCCAAAAAAAAAAACGTAAATGGAGGGAAGTGAATGGCAGGAAACAAAGGGGAAGAGAGAGTAAAATTGTAGTGGACCCTTATTTTGGTTATGGACTAAAAGTAACCATTGTGAAGCTCAACATTGTTAAGCTTAGCAACCTCTTAAGTGAATAATCAAAAGCTGATGTGTCAACTTTTGATTATCCTTTTTTGATTATACTACTGTGGATGGCCTAAGGCGTTCCACTTTTTAAAAAAGAAGGTTTGGAAAAAAGAAGGTAATTTCAAGGTCAAAAATCATGTGTTGAAGCAAATAATTTTTCTACCAATATGGATCTTGTTTGATAGATCTCATTGAGATCTTTTAAACGGTGCAAAAAAAATTGTAAAATTATTTTTTATTTTCGTTATATTTAAATTTGAAATTACCTTCTTTTTGAGAAAGATAATTTTAGGAGAAAGTGGAACGGTCAATTCAAAAAGAAAAGATGTAGAGGGTAACTTTTTTCATCTCACTTTTAGAAGTGGAAGAAGAGAATGACGAGGTTTTACTGCAGCCTTGCCGTGGAAGTTTACTCGGGGGTGATCCGGTTTTTCTAAAAAATATTTTTTTAAAAATAAGGTAATTTTAAGCTTAAAAATTATGTGTTTATGTAAATAATTTTTTTATCAATATGGATCTTGTTTGATAGATCTCATTGAGATCTTTTATACCGTGCAAAAAAAATCAAAAATTATTTCCATTTTCATTATATTTGAGTTTGAAAATTGAAAAAAAAACTTTTAAAATAAGAACCTAAACTTGAACACCCCCTCACTTCTTTCAGTAATCGCATGTTCCTCACGTCATATAACATGGGTTTTCTGCCGGACAGAATTCTCCGTCCTAGTTTCTTGGAAAAGAAACTTTTTGAAAATGAAGGTATGGGAAAATTTCAAAATAACACATGACTTTTCACACAAATCACACATAGGTATTTGACCTTTTAAAATTATTAAAAAAACACCTGACCTATTTAAAAACCCATCAATTTTCCACCCGCCGTTAACTTCCCATCCAAAACTAACGGAAATGTTGAAATTGGGATAACATTCATTTGTCTTAACGTTTTTTAGACCTACCATTCTTTGTCTTCACTTTGCACAATTACTTTTCTTTCTCGGTCGTCACTTTTCACACATACCTATGACTATTCTATGTTTTTTGTTTTTGCATTTTCCTTTGTTTAATACAAAGTAATCTTGTTTGGCTGCATAGTTATGGATATTTAATTACTAAATTAAGCTTGATTTCTTATTTTGGGTGGATTTGAATTGAAAAGTTAAGTAATTTTGGAGACATATTGATTCGTTTTGACACAAAACTAACAAATGCAATTTTTTTTTTGAACAAAGACTAAAAATAAGTCATTGGTAGGTTATTTTTTGTAGGGATAGTCAATTAATAACTTACTACCTCCGTCCCAAAATGTTTGTCCGGTTCGCAAAACGAGAACGTAAAAATAATTCAAGTTTTGCAAGAAAAATTTAATTTTTTTCAACAATTTACTAGATCTCGACGAGTTCTTTTAATTTATGAAAAAAGTTTAGAATTTTTCTTAAAAGAAATGCATTATTTTTTTGCCCTCGTTTTGCGGACCGAACAAATATTTTGGGACGGGGGAGTATTTATTTTTAATCGATGAGGGTATAAAGGCGGATAGGATTAACAAAGATGATGTCATGTGGGACCATTCTTCTTATTCGCGCCAAAATGCACATTTTCAACATTCCCGTTTGTTTTGGATGGGAAGTTAACGGCGGGTGGGAAATTGATGGGTTTTTGAATAGGTCAGGTGTTATTTTGAAATTTTGTGTTTATACAAATAATTTTCCTACCAATATGGATCTTATTTGATAGATTTCATTGAGATCTTTTAAACGGTGCAAAAAAAATTGAAAATTTATTTTTCATTTTCATTATATTTGAGCTTGAAATTATATTTTTTTTTGAAAAAAAAGGTTTAAAAAGAAAACGGAACGAATAGAATTTAAAGTCTTTATCCTTTTTTACTTAATGAACTTTTCTGCCCGGTCCGGATAGAATTTAAAGTCTTTATGAGAGGACAATGAAATTTATCCTTTTTATTAATGAACTGACGAGAACTACTAGCAGGATTAGTTAATTATTTTCTCATCATTTTTTTCAATAATCGCATGTTCCTCACGTCATATTAGGTGGTGTTCCAGATTAATAGTAAAAAGAACTTTTAGAAAATAAAGGTTTTTCAAGCTCAAAAATCATGTGTTTACGCAAATAATTTTCCTACCAATATAGATTTTATTTGATAAATTTCATTGAGATCTTTTAAACAATGCAAAAAAAATTAAAAAATTATTTTTGATTTTCATTATATTTGAGCTTGAAGTTACATTCTTTTTGAAAAAGAAAGCAGAACAGAGCCTAACTCTCGCACAGACGCGGTTACCGTGTGCGTCATCAAATCGGACAAATCAAAGAGCAATTGAGTGGCATAAATATTAAAAAATACTTAGGCTCTGTTTGGAACTTATGGAAATGATTTTTTTTTTTTTTTTTTACTATGATGGAAAGGAAATGAAAAGTAAAGAAAATTAAAAAAAATTCCCTTTCATTGTTTGGTTGGAAAAGAAAGAGAGAAGAAAATAAAAAATTTAAGTTCAGTGAATAGTAAATTTTTCCTCATATTTTCCTCCATTTTCTTTTCCTTTCCTTTCTTTTCTTTTCTATAGGTTCCAAACATAGCTTTAAATATGATAAAGTGATAATGACCACGTCAATGGGATTTTGAGCGGAGCTGGGTTGGATTGACGGGCCTAAAATACTTCTACTACTAGGCTGGGTTGGATTGACATGACACGAGAACAAGATATAAATCGACACGAAATCAGCGGGTTAGAGAATTAATTAAGGTGTTTGTAAGTTGATCCGGATATCCCGGACAATCGGAAAAAGAAGAGGATGATAGTCTACTTTTCACGGGTTGTTATTCCTTTTTTGCCGTTGTTTAGGTCATGTTTGGTAGCCATTCTATTTTTTGTTTTTTGTTTTCATTTTCAGAATTTTCAAAAGTTAACTTTGAAAGTTTGTTTGGTGCACTACTTCCACTTTCAAATTCTGGAAATCACTTTCACTATTTTCATAATTTGAGGAAGTAACAAAACTCAACTTTCACTATTTTCAGAAACAAAAAACAGGCTACTCCGCTACAATTCCTTGGAGGTCTTTTTTCATTTCCTCTTCCTCATGGAAATGATTTTTTTTTTTTTTTTACTATGATGGAAAGGAAATGAAAAGTAAAGAAAATTAAAAAAAATTCCCTTTCATTGTTTGGTTGGAAAAGAAAGAGAGAAGAAAATAAAAAATTTAAGTTCAGTGAATAGTAAATTTTTCCTCATATTTTCCTCCATTTTCTTTTCCTTTCCTTTCTTTTCTTTTCTTTTCTATAGGTTCCAAACATAGCTTTAAATATGATAAAGTGATAATGACCACGTCAATGGGATTTTGAGCGGAGCTGGGTTGGATTGATGGGCCAAAAATACTTCTACTACTAGGCTGGGTTGGATTGACATGACACGAGAACAAGATATAAATCGACACGAAATCAGCGGGTTAGAGAATTAATTAAGGTGTTTGTAAGTTGATCCGGATATCCCGGACAATCGGAAAAAGAAGAGGATGATAGTCTACTTTTCACGGGTTGTTATTCCTTTTTTGCCGTTGTTTAGGTCATGTTTGGTAGCCATTCTATTTTTTGTTTTTTGTTTTCATTTTCAGAATTTTCAAAAGTTAACTTTGAAAGTTTGTTTGGTGCACTACTTCCACTTTCAAATTCTGGAAATCACTTTCACTATTTTCATAATTTGAGGAAGTAACAAAACTCAACTTTCACTATTTTCAGAAACAAAAAACAGGCTACTCCGCTACAATTCCTTGGAGGTCTTTTTTCATTTCCTCTTCCTCTCTCTCTCAAACCCAGGCCATTGAAGATACTCTATCTCCCTCCCTCCCTCCCTCCCTCTTATAGTCAATAAAAGATACTTATCGAAGAAGAAAAACCTTATAGTCAATAAAGGACCGACTTTGGAATTAGAAAATTTCACATGTATTTCATCTATATATATACTCTCTTAACTTAGAGATGAGAGGAGGCCGGAAGGGATACGTTGGGCTTATGAAGCCATCATTTTATAAAAGTTGATACTATAACTTCGGCCAAGGAAAGAAGAACCCAATCACCTGGACTCAGTGCCGGCTCAAAGATATTTGGGCTCGAAGCGAAAGTTGCAATAGGGGGGCCATTTATCTCCTCATCTTTGAACAAAATTTTGCGAAATGTTGAGGAAAACTAAAAAACTGTATTTTTTGGAGCCCTCTTCGGGCTAAAAAATCGGGAGCCAAAAGTAACGACTTATTTGGCTTCCTCTCTAAGCTGGCTATGCCTGGTCTATCCACCCGGCTCTTTCTTTCAGAATATCAAGTATGGAATTTGTTTCTAACATGATTGCAAAGGCTTGGATGATTCTCTCTCTCTCTCTCTCTCTCTCTCTCTCTCTCTCCTGTATAGTTTGAGAACTAGTGGAGAAATTGCAAGAAAGACCATTTTAGAAAAAGTAAAAATTAGTTTCAGAAATTGATTTTTTTTTTTAAAAACAGGTTAACACAAACATGTTTTCTGTTTTCACTTTTTTTTAGGAAAAGTAAAAACTGATTTCAGCAAATAGAAAACAGGAAACAAAAAAGTGGCAGTGTTACCAAACATAGCCTTACTGTGTTTGGTTTGGTTTTTGAAATTTTTTTTGAAAAATAGTAAGGATAATAAGTGGAAAGAGATATAGAAAAAAATGTTGAAAGTAGGAAGAACCTAAGGGAAATTTTTTGAAAAATTCTTTTTGAATCCTAAAGAGAACACAACAATTTCACAGATAAAGGCTATCTCTGTTCGCTTTTATTCTCGAAACCAGAAACGGAATTTAGGTGGTTTTTTGGATGACAGATTTCTAGAACGAAAACACTTCCGACAGTCTATTTTAACACAGACATTGCACATATTTTTTTGTGGGCCCATTATGGGGTTCCACAAAATGATCCGAGTCGTTCATTAATTTTAAAATAATTTTTTAAGAGACCTCATAAAAAATCAGCTCAATCGCATATATATAAGTGCTTGAACCAATCTTACAACTTTTCATTCAGAATTCCAGATTAGAATTCTGAATGAAAAGTTGTAAGATTGGTTAAAGAACTTACATGTATCCGATTGAGCTGATTTTTTATGAGGTCCATTTAAAAAATATTTTAAAATTAATGAATGGCTCGGATCATTTTGTGGGACCTCTAGTGGGCCCCACAAAAAATCTGTGCAATGTCTATGTAAAAATAGTCTGTGTGGGTAGAACAGTTCTTCCTAGAAAGATTTACCAAGGGGAATTTAAAACTTGTTAGCTGCACGCCTGCACTTTCTTGCAGGATTTTTTACTGTGTTGCTTATCATGTAAAAATCGGGAGGGTGTGGGTTAGGATGAGTTTTTACAAGTAGCAGTAGTAGGAAAATTCATTCTCACTAATGCTTTCTCATGGCATTTTTTTTCCTCCCTATTGTAGTTATTTCATTTTTATCACTATGGTAATAAAATTTTCTTTGCCGATTAAGACAAGGGGACGAGAAAACAAACGGAGCCATAGAAACAAATGTCACTTCACTTCGTATATTCTTAATCTTTTCTTTTACTCTGTTCTGTAAATCCCTACTCGAACAATTTATCCAAAAACAGCTCATGTAATATATCGCGGTTAAATCCTAGCCTATGAGATCAAACTTCTCACAGGACAACTTAGCCGAAGAAAGTTGTCGATCGAAAGTCAAAGCCACGGCATGAGACGACACGATAAGGAACAACAGCGGAAAAAAACAAACAGGGGTACAGTATTTTACATAAACTTTGCATACCCAGATATCATTTCCCTTTCTGGTCGCCGCTAAATAAAATTCCTAAACTCGCCTCTGGCCAGACTCCTACCTTCGAAAACCCCAAACCTCGACCTGAAGACTTGGCGGCTTGCCAAGTTTGGTGGAATGTCCACACCATTTTCTTGTAAACCACCGCCATTGCCGCCGCCATCGCCGCCGCCGCCGCCATCGCCATCGCTTTCAGAATCCAACTCTAACCCACCAGCTTCAATCTCTCCCACATCAAAATTCACCGCCAGCAATTTTCTTCTTGCCCCTAGCCAATCCACGATGTCACTCGTCACTCCCTTGCACTTGTTAACCTTAATTTCCACCAGATTAGGACACCCGAATGCAAAAGCCTTAATTCCCTGATTCGTAACGGGACATCCCTTGATACACACCTTCTTCAACCTCACGCATTGCGCAGCAATACATGAGATTTCTTCATCCCCGATATTCGTCTTACTACCACATAAAGTTAACCGCTCCAATTTTTTGCATTTCCATGCTACCCACTCGATCCCGACACAAGTCACATCCACACCAATCAGAACTAGTTCCTTAATTCTGTCACCACAGAGCTTACCGATCAGAATCAGCACATCGTCGGCGTCGATGACTGACCTGCGGTGGCACCGGATGACGAGCTCGTTGGCGGCGTCGAAGCGGGAGAGCAGGGAGGGGAGGAGGTCCGGTCGGGTGGCGTGGAGGGTCAACCGGCGGCGGCTCTGTCCTTCGGCTTTGAGCATCCGTTTGGAGACGAGAGAGGCATTTTTCCGGTCGCCGGAGTCGAGGCGGTTTAAGATACTAGCCATAATTTCGACCGGAAGTCGGGAGATATAATCTTGGCCTCCTCCTGTCATACCCTCCTCTGTCTCCATCTCCAGATGAAACGTAAGCTCCCATGGGACGTGTTCACTGTTCATTTTCCGATGTCTTGTTCTAACCACAGTACGAGGGCAGCATGCGAGAGAATAAATAGATGGGTTGAACTCATTGGAGGCGCTGAAAATGAGTGTCCGGAACGGCACCTAATTGAAGAGGAGACGAACATGGATGTTTTTAAATTCGGAGTTTTATTCATCCACGTCACCGCTGGTGGGAAAACAAGTTACAGCGTAAAAACTATTCACTTATTACACCTAGCGAGTAGTAGTATTTGGCCTTTCGTGTTTTTTTTTTCCTCTCGGGGTACTACAGCCCAAGTACAGTAATCGCGTATAGATCCGTTTTGCGCCTGTCTCGGGTCCCACAAAGATGATCGGAGCCGCTCATTTTATTCAAAATTTGTTGTTTAAGGTTTCTGTAAAAAATCATCTCAATCCGATATCGGTAAAAGCGTTTACAAATCATACAACTTTCAAATTCTGAAGCAAAGTTGTGTAATTCGTACACTCCCTTACCAATATCGGATTGACATGATTTTTTACAAGGACCGTAAACAACATATTTTGAACAAAATGAGTGATTCCGATCATCTTTGTGGAATCCGAAATAGGTGCAAAATAGATATGTACGTGGCTGCTGTACTTGGGCTGCTGTTTCACTGGCATTTCTCTCCCGGTAAACCGTTAATGTAATTTGATTAGTCGGTTGTGATTATAGTTAAAATATTATCCGGAGTAAGTGCCAGCTGTATGTTTGATTGTCACCAACCGTTAATGTAATTTGATTAGTGTTCCTTTGTACTGCATATGTAATCTCATCTCATGTGAAAAAAGTCAATCGAATATTGTGACCAGACGATCCAATTTTTGGAGCATCCGCAATGGGGTTCCATGATTGTTTTGACTATTTTTAATTCGGTTTTGTTATTGTCAGTCTACTGACTGACGATAAACACATTAGAAAACAAGGAAAACACGTATTTTTGTGTACTTTATACACCCTTTAATACACATTCACACATTTACTATTGTTAGCCCATTGGGCTGATTTTAGAATTTTCCTTTTTAATTTGGACCATTAATCTCTGCACTTCACACGCGCATGACATACCGGAGTATTTTTCTTGTCTCATTTTTTTTTTTTTTTTGAAAATCTTGTCTCACTCGTACAATGCGCTGACAACGGAAAATTTTTCAGTGCCGAGCGGGTACCACATGGTGCCTACTAGTGCATCCGAGCGGTCCATTTCATGTTTGAACCGCTCAGATTTAGAGAGAGAAAAAAGAGAGAGAAAGTGCTGGGATGAGAGGAGAGAGAGAGTTTCAATCCGAGCCGTCCAAAAGTGAATCGGACGGCTCAGATGAGCCTAGCGGTGCCACGTCGGCAATACCCGCTCCGCACTAAAAAACTCCTCGCTGACAACATAGTAAGTGCATCTGTTCACAAAAAAAAATAGTAAGTGCATGCCACGTGTGGGATTCTGTAACACCTGATCATGCCCGGGCCTTGATCTCGATCGTTGATTCATTTTTCACATTTCCCATGCGCATACCAAGTCCTTATTTTCAGGGGAGTGATTTTGTCACTCCCCTCTTTGTGTCTTTATTGGATGATTTATTTTGTAAAATAATGGAGTAATATTAAAAAAATGAGAGTGGCAAAATCAATTACTCAATTTTTAACCAATAACCACATATATTTACACACACAATCGCACAAATTTACTCGCATCAAGCATAGAACCCACACACAATTATTCTACGACTCCGTTCCAAAAATCTTCTTAAAAAATAAGAAGCTTATTTCACATTTTCAAACTCAAATATAATGTAAATAAAAAATATTTTTTTAATTTTTTTTGCACCGTATTAAAGATCTCAATGAGATCTATCAAACAAAATCCATAGTGATAGAAAAATTATTTACATAAATACATAATTTTTGAACTTGAAATTGCCTTTTTAAAAAATAGATACTTATTTTCCGTTGCGGAACGGAGCCTACTACCATTACTTGTGAGCCCTATGCTTGAGGTGAGTGAAATTGTTTGTGGTTGTAGCGTAATTGTATTTTTTAACAGTATTACATGTCAAGTCCAAGTCAGCAATATCTGATGGAGTATGACATGTCGAGGGTATCAAGGCTCCATTCCAGAATTTTTTTTTAAAATAAACAGTTTATTTCATATTTTTAAATTTAAAAATAATGTAAATGAAAAACAATTTTTCAATTTTTTTTGCATCGTATAAAAGATCTCATTGAGATCTTTCAAACAAAATTCATATTACATATTTTTATATTCCAATAAGTCCACAATTTTGGAACTTGAAATTGCTTTCTTAAAAAATAAGGACTTAAAATCCGTTCTGGAACGGAACCCAAGTCATCAATAGAATGAAATATCAGGATAGTATTCTTTAAACAATGGTGCTAGTACCACATCCAAATTTACACCCAAACACATGCCCACCACTCACATGAGGCAAATGCTAGAGACAACGGCTTTATTTGGTTGGCATTTTAGTTTAGTTTAGTTTTGGTAGTCGGTAGAGAGAGAAATAAGGCAATGATTGGAGAGAGAAATGAAATTAATGATTGGAGATATAAGGTAATGATTGGAGAAAGATATTAAATAATAATTAAAAAATAAAACTAAAATTAAAATTAAAGTAAAATGGCAACCGAACAAAGCGAGCATTGTTGGTTGTCAAGGGTGGGGGACGCTCGCGTGTAGGGCTCACATTCTGACTTGGCTCAGTTCCTGCAAATTTGTATGCACTCAACTTCTAGTGAAATGACAACCACTGCCCAGTGCAGTTGGTATGTCATCTCTCCCTTAGGGGAGAGGTCCTGGGTAGGGATGGCATTCGGGGCGTTCGGGGCGGATATGGGGATTTCCGTACCCGATCCCCGAAACCGAAAGGCAACCCATATCCGCCCCGATACCCGAACGGGAAAAGGAAGAAGGAACCATAACCGAACCATTCGGTTTTCGGGTAATCCCCGAACCGAATGGGTAACCGAAACAGACTATTATTTCTGATAAAAAAAAGAGAAAAAAGAAAGGTTCAATGGTTAAAAAAATTGTTCCAGAGATTGAAATCAATTCGTTCATATATGCATATAGATTACAGATATGTATCCAAAACATCTTGTGTTCCTTGTTTAGCAATTAGGTCAAGCAGCCAAAAATTACAGATACGTGCTTATAGATTACATACGAACAGGAGAGAGAGAGAGAGTTACAGATCTGCGCATACATACAGATTACATACGAACAGAGAGAGAGAGAGAGGAACAGAATGAGAGAGGATTGCTTCAAAACGGCCTTGGAGAGTCGAGATCGAGAGAGAGAGACACCTCAGGCTCATATCGCCGATTCACCGGTATCGCCTCTGGAACGTGGAAGCAGGACTGGAGGAGTGGGGCGCCGACCAAATGAGATGGAGTAAAATGAAACCCTAGTGACCCCTTTTAAATATATAAAGGGTTATAACACTCCAGGTCCTTAGACCTTAGCACATGCAACAAATGAGTCCTTAAAACTTTTGGAAGTTTGCACTTCGACCCTTGGTCTCTTTTATTATACTGCTATATATTTATATGTATAAATATATATTATGGTTTCGGTTCGGTTCGGTTCGGGGATCGGTTCGGGGATCTGCTAAACCATACCCGCCCCGATACCCGTTCGGTTATCCAAGGCCTCAACCATACCCATACCCACGGGGAATTTTTCGGTTATGGTTCGGGGAAAATTTTCGGTTACGGTTCGGGTACCCATCGGTTCGGTTCACTTTGCCATCCCTAGTCCTGGGTTCGACTCCTGCTGGAGCAACACCCTTGGGGTCCCAAGCTATGGATAACTTCTGGACTCCGTGCTAACTCTAACACCCCCCACTAACCCCCAAGCTATGACGATTGAAAAAAAAAAAAAACCTTCTAGTGAAATGATAAATGCGAAAAGTGAATTACGAAATTAGCCCCGAATATTGGTACTCCGATAAAACAAAAAGCAAGAATATGAGCAATTTTTCTATGATGCCCCAATGTGGTATTGGGGCATCATGCCCTCATTTAATCTGGGCCTTTAGATCACGTTTTGGATGAATCTCAGCCGTTGGATGAAAACCACTCCCAAAAAGTATGGTGGTTTTGTCCTTTTTTTCAGAAAAAAACGTCATTATACTTACCATGGACACTGGCTCTACTTACCACAGTTTATGCTGACACTTACCACAAAATATTGTATACTTACCACAACAAAAGACTACACTTCAACGGTTTTGCTCTTTCTCTCTCTAACTTGTTCTCTAGGTAGCTGATTTTAGGCGGGAAAATAATTTTTTTTGGTGAAAAAAGGAACCTTTTTGCAAGATTTTTTTTTTAATTATTAAGAATTTATAAGTTCACACCACTTTGTCATATTCACCCTACTTTTTGTCATTTTCCTAATCATTTGTGTAATAGACTATCAAATATTGGATGAAAATATGAATTTAATTTGTAAACAAATTTTTTTATAACAAATTTTCAAAACTAAATATTTAAGCCAAAAAATTGCCTTGATTTTAGATTCATCTTGTTAATATATTTCATTAAATTATTTTTAATTAAAAATTATTTTACAAATATAATTGAGAATACATTTATTCATTTGTTGTTTTGATAACTTACAATTAATGTTGTTAATATATTCTATTAAAATTTTACTTTGTGTATATATGTTTCTTATAACAAAATTTTAAAAATAATAAATATAAACCATATAATTGTAATAATCTCCTAATTATATTTAAATAATTTATTTGAAATGATGTATATTCTATAGAATGTTTTTTGACATGGTAAGTACCTTGAGTCACTATTTTGTCCTCCCAAAATCTGTGGTAAGAATGTCCAGTTTTAGTCATGTACATCCTGTATTCGTGGTAAGTACGTTCTTTGTCATGGTAAGTACCTTCAGTCACTATCTTTTCCTTCCAAAATCTGTGGTAAGAATGTCCAGTTTTGGTCATGTACGTCCTGTATTCGTGGTAAGTATGTTCTTCGTCATGATAAGTACCTTCAGTCACTATTTTTTCCTTCCAAAATCTGTGGTAAACACCTCCAGTTTTATGACATGGTCTCTAAAATGGTAGGGTATCCCTCCATTCACAATAAACAGGCATAAAATTTCTCAACATTCATTAAAACAAAGAAATGCCTCGATATCACTGAATACATATCATAAGTTTTTAGCTATTTCGAATAACAAAAGGTAGCCACAATATCAAATCCAATTTTCACCCTAAATCTTCCCCCATTTTCCCAAGCCAAACAACCCATGTGAAACCCTAAATCTTCCCCCATTTTCCCAAGCATGTTCGGCCCAGAGAGAGAGAGAGAAGGAGGGGTTGGAACCCACACTGTGTGTGTGCGTGTGTGTTTTGGCGAGAGAGAAGGAGAGGGAGCGTCCGAGAATGCTGTGGAGGAGTTGGTGGCTATGGCAGAGGACAGGAGGAGGAGAGAGTCATGGCCATGTCCGGCTCTCAGTACAGTCGGCGTGAGAAGAGAAGATAGAGAGAGTGAGATGAGTTTAACCGGTTGAGAAGGTTAAGAGGAGAGAGAGGGGGAATAGATCAAGGGCTGGAATTGAATCAGAAGATCCAATGGTTCAAAAAAAAAGTGGGGCATGATGCCCCAAAACCGGATTGGGGCATGGGAGCCGGAGCCGAATATGAGGGGCCCATTTTTAGACTGCATCTCATCAATTCCTTCGTCGAAATCATTAGAATCAAGTTCGGCTTTAAATGCGGATCCAAAAAAAAAAAAAAAAAGTTCGGCTTTAAATCAATTTTTTTTTTTTACATATGCTACTTTTGTGCCTCACTTTTTGGATTTTTTAATTCGTCCAGTCAAGAAGAATAAAAAGAAGTAAAAAAAATTATAACTTTTACCATTTTTTGGACTTTATCTTGAATATTTTCAAAAAAAAGAGGATAAATGTCATAATTTTTTACTTTAATAATCAAAAAAACCAAAAAAGTGAAGCGCAAATTAAAAAAGAGCAAAAAAAAAAAATTTGAATAAAAACAAAATAAGAAAAGGCCCAAAAAATGTAAAAAAGTGCTTAGCGGAAACGCCACTTAATCCCTCTCAAGGCCTCACGGGCCATGGCACACGCACACCAATTTAAGTTTTCATTCAGAATTTAAGATCTTAAATTTTGAATGAAACTCGAAAGATTAGATCAACCATTTATATATACATATACAATTGAGTTAATTTATTGTAAGATCACTAAAAAAAAATTCAAAATTAATGAACAATTTGTCACGACCCAAATTTGTAGGGTAAAATCCGTGACACGACCGGTGATTTTAAAAAAATCACCCCAAGCCTCAATATCAACAGCCGTAAAAAAAAAATTGTTAAAAGAAAACCACCAGGTCTGTAGATTATATTTTTGTATACTGATCCCATATATTGGGGCATAGCCGGGTGGTGGCCCATGGCCGTGCCAAACATTCCCGCCTCCTTCGAGGAAACTCCGAATTTAAAATACATTCAACATGTCATTCTATCGGCAGGGAAAATATGCTATTGTACTCCCTGGTAAAGTTCTATTACGGTTCCTCGTGCGTCGGATCATTCCATGATTGTTTTGACTAGTTTTAACCTGGACCATTGATCTCTTCACTTCACTTGCGCATAACACATTGGAGTAATTTTCTTGTACACTCTCATGTCTCAATTGTACTGACAACATAATTATTGCATTGCATGCCACATGTGGGATTCTGGAACGTCCGATCGTGCCCGGACTTGATCACAACATTTGGGCTAGAGCAGTTTGGTTTGGCTGCCACATCCAGTTGAACAGAGGTAATGGCAGTCCTAGCTACATCGGTTTTGAAGTGGACGTACGTCTCAGATTGTGGATGATCTAAAAGATAGTGATCGATGCTGTTGATTTTCTTAATAAGGTGGTGTTCATAGCATGGTACATTTGGAAAGCTCGGAATGATGCTATTTTCAACTCCACGCCTCTTAATCCTGAGCTTTCTATGAGGAGGGCTCTTCAAGCCTTTCTATGAATTTCTGGAAATTAAGGTGTCTTCCCCTGTCCAGTTGGATAACCCAATAAGGGTGTTTTTAAGTTAAATTGTGATGTTGTGACTGGAGGAAAGGATGGTGATGATGCTAAGATTGCAGTTACAGTAAGGGATTGGAAGGGAAAGCTGCTGGATGGAGTGGTGAAAAAAGGTAAGAATCTCTTCTTCCCTTCATGGGGAACTCTTGGCTGTTCGTCAGGCTTGCGGAATGGTCAAAGCAACGAGTGTATCAACAAAGCTCTTATCGAATCGGACAACCAAGTCGCCATCAAATTGAGTGCCGCTGAATTGGAACCTCCATGGGAAGTTGCAGCGGTGGTCATGGATATCTATCTATCTATCTATCTATCTATATACTATATACTAAGCAAATGTAGTTAGGCTAAAAAATCTCCAAACTCCCAATACTATATACTAAGCAAATGTAGTTAGACTAAAAAATCTCCAAACTCCCAATACTATATACTAAGCAAAGGTAGTTAGACTAAAAAATCTCCAAACTCCCAATCCTAAATTTTTACAATTTTGATATTTGTTTTTTCTAAAATTGAGAGAGAGGGGGAGAGAAAAAAAGGAGAGAGACGACCCGGGGGAGGGGGAAGAGAGAGAGAGAGTATAAGAGAGAAAAATTATTGGGTGTTCTGCACCCATGGAGTTATTGGGTGGTTCTATCTTATATATCTTATTATATATTACAATTAAAAATTAATTTGAAGTAATTTAATTTACATTTTAAATTTTAATTCATAAGTATAAGTCTTTCCTGCAAAAACGGAAACAACACTTTGGTTCCAAATTGCATGGTTCAACAAATTTATTCTGCAAAACATATATAGCATTGTGCCCGTTCGATAAACAGAAACGAAAAATATATATATGTGAATCTTTTTTTCTCTTTGTCCATTGTATCGAACGGGTACAATGCTAATACATACTATAAGCAAATGTGTTTTGCTTTTAAAACCATTCAAACCCTCCTTCCTAATTTTTTAGATTTTTTTTTTTTTGGTTATGAGAGAGAGAGAGAGAGAGTTATTGAGAGAGGGAAACGTGAGAGGAGGGGTTGAGAATCTTGAGATGTGGGAGTTGATAATATGGAGGAAAAATTTGATCTGGTATTTTAAATTCATTTTTCACACACATATCTTTTAGTTTATAGAATGAGACCAATGCTAGCGTGTATCAAACACAGGACCAAAAAAATATTAAACTATCTTTTAATCAACTATCGTTGTGCCCGTTCGAAGAAAGGAACCGAAAAAAACTAATGTAATTTTTTTATCCCGTACATCGAACGGGTACAAACGCTAGTTAGACAGATGAAAATGGAGGAGAATATTGGCTTTGCTTGAATAGAAGGACAGCAAACGAGCTCGCGCTGAGGAATTTTACTGCCTTCTAGTTGTTTGTTTTATCTGTCTTAGCTAAAGATTCTCTTCCTCTGTTGTAAGCCTTCTGGCTCCTTTTTTATTAAAAAAAAAAAAAAATCACTAATAAAATTCAATTAACCAGTTAAATGAAAAGATTGAAAGGACAAAAAAAAATAAAAATAATCCAGCGTTCATCTAATCATCTGTACGTTCCGTATTCAAATGGTTCCTTTTAAAAAAAATTGGTCTAGGGTCCACTATAGCATGTTTCTAACCCACTAGGTCCACTGATCAAGTTTCTAACCCACTAAGTCCACTAATATGTATTTGGTAAGGCATAAAGTCCACTACATTTAAAAAGGGAAATAGTGCCTGACAGATTTACCCTTTCATTCAAATCCCATCCGTTTAGCCCATTATCTCCAATTATCCCTTATACGTTTCAAATCACGCAAAATTCTCGGGAAATAACAGTTACGTTGGATCAGTTTCGTATCTAACGTTATTATACTTATATAACGTTATATAACATTATATATTCTGCTTTGTAGAGTTACATCTTGATCTCAACTGCTTTGTTGAATTTTTTTTGAGTTTCGCTGCACAAAAACTCTCATATAACATTATATTTTCACTTTATTGAATTGGTCCGCGCAGCGGCCTCAATGACTTGCTTCTAACGTAAAAAATAAACATATAACCTTATAACGTTATACATGAGATTTTGTCATTTCTAACTCTAAAAAAAGAAAAAGAGGAGATCTCGTAACTTCTTTCCATTATATTTTCACTTTATTGAATTGGTCCGCGCAGCGGCCTCAATAACTTGCTTCTAGTAACAATAATACACACAAAAAAACGTTATACATGAGATTTTGTCATTTCTAACTCTAAAAAAATAAAAAGAAGAGATCTCGTAACTTCTTTCCCTTCGTCGCCGTTGCCTTCTTCACAGTCGACTTCACAGGTAACTTAATATTCTTCATCCCTTGAATAACTGCACAAATAACAGCCTTTAACAAAATTAGTATATAACCAATATTGATATAACCATATATACTATCAATCGAATCCCTAACTTAATTCAACCATACCATACCGGATCAAAGATTGATATAACCACATATACTCGCAATCAAAACCCTATCTTAACTAAACCAATACGTAACCGATCAGAGTTTTTTGAATAAATATATAAGGTTATATAACCTGTATCATCATATAACCATATTAAATCACTTATTGATTTGGTCCGCACAGCGGCCTCTCCGACTTGCTTCTGATATATTTGGAGATTTTTGAATAAATATATCAGGTTATATAACCTGTATTATCATATAACCATATTAAAAAAAGCATACCACATAGAACCATCTATTCACACACAGTTTAACCAACATTGATATATACTAACATTTCTGCCAACAATCAGAGGAATATGGTTATATGTACAAATAAAAATAACATATATTTATACACGAAAACTAATAAACTATTAAATTTACGTTATTGAATAGGTCCGCGCAGCGGCTTATAAACCTGAATATAACCATATATATTGTTGCATTACTATTAGACAGATCTAAACGCAGATCAATACAACAAACAATACGAGACAAATTACGAGTCGCATTTGCATATAGCTTTAACCAAAATCAAACAATAGAGTTCCACTCCATTGGTAAAATGTTTATGCGAGACGACAACAATTTAAAGTGCTGAGAAACAAATCTCAGAAGAGCAATATCTATCAAATATACGTCCTTTTCAAAAAAGGTAAAACAAAATAGCCAAAAATCAGAAAGCGATTAGTCTCATCTCCTTCATAACTTCATAACCTAACCAACTACCAAGGCCAGGGAGGAATTATTACCATCATGAAGACCATCTCTACTTCACGGTGACGATCTTGATGATAGAAGCGGTCCCAACTCGGTGCAGAGCCACAACAGCATCTCCATCCTTGCACAGTCCCTTCGCGACTGAACAAGGCCGACGACGAAGAAGGGCCGACGTGAATGATCGCGACTGAACAAGGCCGACGACTACGACGAAGGCCGACGACGAAGAAGGGCCGACGACGACGAAGAAGGGCTGACGCCGAAGAAGGGAGAAGGCCGACGTTAAAGAAGGGCTGACGACGAAGATCTCGACGAGAACGTGGGAGAAGGCGACGACAATCTAGTTTTTTGTCTGAGTTTTTTTCGTCTGGAAAAGGGGGGGAGGGGGGGGGGGGGGGGGGGGGGGGGGGAGAGGGGGAGGGGGGATGGGTTTTATAATGGGATGTTAGGTTTGAATGGAGGAAAAAACGGAACTGAATGGAGGAAAAAAAGGAAACGGGACAAAAGATTTTTTGGAAGCAGGGGTATATTAGACTAACCAGGGTTATTATATCTTTACTAATAGGTTAGTGGACTTAGGGGGTTATAGAATTTAGAAGTGGACTTAGTGGGTTTGGAAAGTGGTATAGTGGACCTGGGAAAAATTCTCCCTTTCTTTTTTTCCCTTTTCCTAAAATCAACTCTTTTATACATATTATATGTTAATTCTATCGATCGTCATCTTAATATTCAAATACTTTTTCTTTTTTTTTTTGTAAGCATCCAAAAGCTTCACTTAGGCTGCGTTCTTGTAAACTAATTTGTCCATAACTTATTTCGGTACTACTAATTTTTATTTTTTGTAACTTTTTGTTTCGCTTTTCGTCATAATTTTTAGGGTCAATCGTTCGTCAATCGAAAAAGTATAAAAATATGGACCGATATTGACAAAAGTTCATATAAGACATTACTTTAGACAAAAAGACAGTTGTTTCATACTTTTTGTCTTTTTATTGAACTTCTTTTTGCGATTGGTAATAATTTTGTACTTTTTAGACTTCTCTCGTCGAGACGGATGATTAATCTAAAAAATATCACTCGAATCTAACAAAAATTCAGAGAATACGAACAAAACACATAAAATGAAAAAAATAATTAAGTTTACTAACACAACTCCTTTCGGTCCCACTTTTGGAAAAAAAAAAAATTACAAACCAAGAATATGAAACGTACCTAAAAAAAACTTACCAAAAAATAAATAAATAAAGATGAACGTTTCTTTTTCTTTTTTTTGGTCCCTTCGATCTTTTCATTTAACTTGTTAATTGAAGTTTCTAGGCGTAACTATTAAAGTTGCACGCAATGGGTTGGGTTAAAGCTTGGGTAAGCAGCCCTAGTTTAAACAAACTCAGGAATTGCATTACATCTGACAGATTTTTCTCTTCCTTTCAAATGCAGCCCTAGTTTGGGTAAGCAGCCCTAGTTTGCCGTCCATTTTCGGTTTTGGACGGTTCGAATTTGGAAAGAAAAAAAGAAGAGAAAAAGAGGAGAGAGATGGTTTCAATCTGGGCCGTCCAACACACTTTGAGAAATTTTTGGGTGCCGGAGGGTTACCACATGGTGCTTGCTCCGTGCATCCAGGCCGTCCATTTCGGTTTTGAACGGTTCGAATTTGAAGAGAGAAAAAGAGGAGAGAGATGATTTCATTCTGGGCCGTCCAACACACTTTTGGACAGTCCGAATGGACTACTCGGGCACCACTTGGGCACGGCTACATGGTACCCACCCGACACCCAAAAATTTCTCGTCAAGATTGAATAGGTTGGGCAAACAACATTTGAGTTTTTCGCCGGATAGAATTTAAACACTTTATGAGAGGATAATGAAATCTATCCTTTTTATTAATGAACTGACGAGAACTACCAGCAGGATTAGTTAATTATTTTCTCATCATTTTTAAATGCCTATTGGGCGGTACGTAGAAAGACTCTTTCAATTTTCAAAGTTTCCTCTAAATTGCAGCTTATGTAAGCAAGAAAGGGATGGTTTCCCCATTCGATGACGTCAAGTGTTACGACTCATGCTTCTCCTCCCCTGCTCCGACCACCATGAAATATCGGCATTTCCCAACGCTACGAGGGTGTTCGGGAGCTTCATTTTTCGGCTTTTGTTTATTGTATTTTTGTCTTTTTGTATTATGGTCACAATGTATTTTGGATCTGGTACAGCATTTGGATGATACTTGCTGAATGCGTTTTTGCAGCAGAAGTAGTGTATGAGAGATATATGTTGAAAATGAATTAGGGATTAATTTTTTACGATTTTGCTTGTGGTTATTTGTTATGGTATATAATGTATATGAATAATATATGCTCCTGGCAATGATTGAAAGTCAAAGCCAAGGTACGACACGATAAAGAACACCAGCGGACCAAAATGATTTAAGAAACCAAGGCATGACACAAGCCAAGCCAGTAGAATTCTAGCCTGCACTTGAAAAATCAAAAGATTGAAGTGTTTTACCATAGCTTTAGATTGCATCAATACAGCAATTAAACAAACTAAAAGTTGCTTCAAACTGGTATATATGCAAGCTACTGTATTTGTGTCCTTAAAGCCACAAAAAGGCAGTAGTGTTTTAAGTATCACAAATTTCCTTGAAACAGAAAAAAAAAGGTTCGATCTGCAGGTTCAAATCACAACATGGCAGCATACAGTGTCGGGCTGAATGCAAAACAAATTCCATTCAAAGCCGTACAAAATCTAAACCAAAAGAACATAGAAAACACCAGCAATGGAAACTGAAGTAAAAATGCTTTAGCACTAGTTATCGATCGAGCACAAGGATGTTCAGAGCATTAATTCAAAACCTATCAATTGAACCACTGTTTGACCACCACCACTAAAAAGGTACAGACCGACGCCCTGGATTTTACATCACCATTATTCGAAAAAAACAAACAGGCCTATTTTACATAAAACTTTGAATACCCAGATTTCCATTCCGTTTTTGGTCGCCGCTAACCGAAATTCCTGAACCCACCTCTGGCCAGACTCCTACCTTCGAAAACCCCAAACCTCGACCTGAAGACTTGGCGGCTCGCCAAGTTTGGTGGAATGTCCACACAATTTTCTTGTAAACCACCATCACCACTACCGCCGCCGCCATCACCTCCACCATCACCGCCACCACCACCTCCACCATCACCGCCATCGCTTTCAGAATCCAACTCAAACCCACCAGCTCCAATCTCTCCCACATCCAAATTCACAGCCAGCAATTTTCTTCTTGCCCCCAGCCAATCCACGACCTCACTCGTCACTCCCTTGCACTTGTCAACCTTAATTTCTACCAGATTAGGACACCCGAATGCAAACGCCTTAATCCCCTGATTCGTAACGGGACATCCCTTGATACACACCATTTTCAACCCCACGCATTGCGCAGCAATACATGAGATTTCTTCATCCCCGATATTCGTCTTACTACCACATAAAGTTAACCGCTCCAATTTTTTGCATTTCCATGCTACCGACTCGATGCCGACACAAGTCACATCCACACCAATCAAAACTAGTTCCTTAATCCTGTCACCACAGAGCTTACAGATCAGAATCAGCGCATCGTCGACGTCGATGACAGACCTGCGGTGGCACCGGATGACGAGCTCGGTGGCGGCGTCGAAGCGGGAGAGCAGGGAGGGGAGGAGGTCCGGTCGGGCGGCGTGGAGGGTCACCCGGCGGCGGCTCTGTCCTTCGGCTTTGAGCATCCGTTTGGAGACGAGAGAGGCATTTTTCCGGTCGCCGGAGTCGAGGCGGTTGAAGATACTAGCCAAGCACCCGTCCGGAAGTCGGGAGATATAATCTTGGCCTCCTCCTGTCATACCCTCCTCCGTCTCCATCTCCAGATGAAACGTAAGCTCCCATGGGACGTGGGTACAGTGTTCACCGTTCATTTCCGATTCGTTTCTCCCTCTTGTTCGAACCACAGTACGAGGGCAGCGTGTGAGAGAATATATAGATGGGGTGAGAGAGGATCATGATATTATTAAGGTATACTCGAGTTCGAGGGTGACCATGGTTAAATCAGGCGAAGGATAAGGAACAGAGGAGTTCGGTCGAGTCTTGCAGTATTTTAAAAATACTGACCTCAATTTGGTGAGGGAGGGAGGGAGGGAAGGGGGGAGTGTTTTTCTGTGGCTGCGGCCAGTGTTTGAAAATCCATCGTGGCCTTTGACTTTTGGTCTTAATCCCCTGATTCGTAACGGGACATCCCTTGATACATTGACTTTTGGTGTTATATAGCTCAACTTGAGTTTTTTTAACAGAAATGCTAGATACACTACCTCATTTCGCTATATACCCATTTCGGGTCCCATAAAAATAGAAAAAGATACCCATAAATTTTAAAATAATATTTTATGGGGTCCTGTAAAAAATCAGCTGTAACGGATATCGATAAGTATTATTTCTGGATTTGTAGAGGCAAAACTGTTCAACCGCACACTGTTTCGCCTCCGTAAAGTGTTTAACTTCATCCACCCCCCTCTCTCTGTCTCTCACCAAGAGTTGTGAATAACTTATTCATGGCTTCGCACAATCTCACCCGTTTATTTCGGCAATCAATGGTTGAGATGTGTTTTTAATTTTGACCGGTAAAAATTGGTTTTCAATTCGGACCGTCCAAAATACTTTTGAACGCACGAAATTGGGCCTCCGTAAACTTATTTTACGGAAACGGAAACCTCTGTAAAAAAAAGTTATTCTCTTTCCACTAATGAATAAGTGTGGACCACAACTTTTTCGGTTTGTCCTTATTCAAACAAAAATTCGCGTTTGTTAGTCTTACGACAAACTTTTATGTGATATTGGTTCGTCTCGATGAAATACTTTTTTCAATTACTTTTTGAGCTTTTCGTTGGATATTTCCCAAAATATGTGTAAAAGTCATAATTTTTTACTTTTCCGATTCTTCTTGTCGAGACAAACCAATATCACATAAAAGTTTGGCGTAAAACTAACAAGTACGGGGGAAAATTGAACAAGGACAAAATTAAAAAATTGTGGTCCACAACTTATTCATTAGTGGAAACATCCTAAGGCACAGCCACCCCGGCTTTGCCCCCAAAAATGGGCATCGTTTCAGCCAAGAAAATGATCTGAACCATTTACTACGTAGAGTCGGACGTGCAGAATAAACATGTAAAAAATCAAGTCAATCGAATATTGATAACCTTGTTAACGAACCAATTAGCATATGGTGTTAGAAAATGTTATACTACTACTGATGTTAGAAACTGATAGGGGAAGATGTATGTTAGAAAATGAATGTTAGAAAATGATAGGTTTCGATCGACCCGATTATGGGTAGATATGATAGTTAGAAAATGATAGGGTAAAGATGTATGTTAGAAAATGATAGGGGAAAGATCGACCCGATTATGGGTAGATATGATAGTTAGAAAATGATAGGGTAAAGATCGACCCGATTATGGGTACGTCATCTGGTGTCCATACCAATGATCGAAGTCCTTATACTCCCTCAGTTCCGAATTGGATATCAATTTTTGATATCCATGTCAATTTCAATTCCTTTTCTATTTAAATATAGATCTAAAAAAGTATGCAATATGGATCTTATTTGATAGTTCTCGATTAGTTCTATTATACAAAATTTTTAGACTCATGAAAAACATTATAAATTGAAAGATATAAGTGATGAAAAATGATACTCCCTCCGTCCCTAAATAAGTGTCCAGCACGCAAACCTAGGCCTTTAAAAAAATGCATTTGTTTTGTTAAAAAAATCAATTTTTTTTTACAAATCAATAAATAGCAATGGGTTCTATTAGATTGTGGGAAAGAAATAGATTTTTTAACGAAAAACATGCATCTTTTGTAAGATCTAGTTTTGCGCGCCGGACACTTATTTAGGGACGGAGGGAGTACGAGTTTCAAAAATTGTTATCCATTTTTGGGACGGAGGGAGTATTTGTTTACAAAAAATGTAAAAAATGTTTTTAAATGATTGATTAATTCATTACATAAGTTATGATACTTTTATATTAGCATTACAGTAACATTAAAATACTTCCAATAAAGACAAATTGCGGGCATGA
Source organism: Rhododendron henanense subsp. lingbaoense (assembly GCA_020567845.1). NCBI lineage: Eukaryota > Viridiplantae > Streptophyta > Magnoliopsida > Ericales > Ericaceae > Rhododendron > Rhododendron henanense. Next base: position 3,793,707 of record CM036313.1, read on the forward strand.
TTTCGTGACTCCACCTTCCGACATGTCGTTCTATCGGGCATCGACGGAAGATATGCTATTGTACTTCCTGGTAAAGTGCTATTACCGGGCATGTCGGTTTCTCGTGTGTCGGATCATTCCATGATTGTTTTAACTGTTTTTAATCTGGACCATTGATATCTCCACTTCACATGCGCATAATACACCGAGGTATTTTTCTTGTCCGCTCTCATTTCTCACTCGTACAATGCGCTGACAACATAGTTATTGCACGCCACGTGCGGGATTCAGGAACGTCCGATCGTGCCCGGGCTTGATCTCGATCGTTGATTCATCTTTCACATTCCCCGTGCGCATGTCAAGTCCGTATTTTTAACCGACCAAACAATCTAGCATCTCCAACCTTAATTTTAAAAATCCGGAAATTCTAATCGCAAGGACAGATTCGCAGGGATCCACGCAAGGAAATTTGCGTTTGGGCCCATTTCGGGTCCCAAAAAAATCTAGAAAAATATCCATAAATTTTTGAATATTATTTTATGGAGCCCTGTAAAAAATCAGCTCCAGCAGATATCGGTAAGTATTACTTTTGGATTCGTAGGGGCGAATTGAGCAGTTTCGCCCTACGAATCCAAAAGTAATACTTACCGATATCCACTGGAGCTGATTTTTTACAGGGCTCCATAAAATAATATTCAAAAATTTATTGATGTTTTTCTAGATTTTTTTGGGACCCGGAATGGGCCCAAACACAATTTTCCTTGCGTGGTTCCCTGCGAACCTTCCCTGCGAATAGCAGGGCTCTTTTAAATCGGAGATGTCAAATATATTTTAAGGTTTACGTGGTATTTTGACATCTTTAATTTGACATCAAAGCCTTCTTTTCAACCCTTATACCTAATTTTTTTTATTTGACATTAAGCTATCCCTCTCTAACCCTTATGTCAAACGGCATTTCTCAAATTCAAACAACCAAAATTTTCAAACGGTTATATTTTCAAAAAATTGGCATGTTTAGAGCAAGCTTCAATTACACATGGACTTAACCTAAGGAAAAGCAGCTTGATTGGAACGGAGGAAGCTATCGAAAATTTACGTTGAACATCCACCTCAGATTTGGCATGCTCTGCTTGGAGATGCTCTAACACCCACTTACACACCCTCATTCACAATAGGGGTGGAGTCCACACATATTACACACTCAGCATATGTGGGACCCATCCCTATTGTGAGTGTGGGTGTGTAATTAAATGTGAAGTTAGAATTTTCGGTAACCAATAACCACACATACTTATACATACAATCATAATTGTGTGTGGGCATGCTTGATGTGAGTGAATTTTGTATGTGTGGCAATAGCATAATTGTATTTTTTAACGGAAAATACATATCAAGTCCAAGTCAGCAAGATCTGATGGACGATAACATGTCGATAGCATTTGACATCATCAAGTGTCTGATTAAAATATCAATTGATTCCGAAAGAAAAAAACGTTTATTTAGTAAGAAGTTCAGGATAGTATTTTTTTAAAGTTCCCTTCAATTTTTATTCTTTTTTTGCCTTTTTTTCTTAGGAGGATTTCGACACTTGTGCTTAAGTTCCCATCATTTTGCAACTTACATAAGCTTAAATTTTTTTTCCCTCGTTTGTTAGTTTGGCGCTTAATTTTTTTGGTTTTTCGATATGTATCGTCACGACGAATCAGAAAATCAACAAAATGAGGCTCCAATAAATTTAATTATGAACTGGGTGTTTATTCAACTGGTTGCCATTCTAGTCTTTTTGGTTAATTTGATGGCAATTAGTACCAAATGGTACTTACCCATCTCAAATTATGTAATTTTTTATTTAATTTATGATCTGGGTGCTGCTTCAATTGGTTTCTAGTCAAGTCTTTTTGATTAGTTTGATGGCAATTGGTACCAAGGGTATCCACAATGGCATAATAAAAAATGCTAGATAGTCAAAAGTTGTCACATCAATTTTTGATTATCTATTTAAAAGATTGCTAAGGTTAGTAATATAGAGGTTCACAATGACATAATCGAAGTCGGATAACCAAAACTTGCTATATCACTTTTTCAAACAACAAAAATCTAAAAACATACATAGAAAAGCTACAAATTAAAGAAAGCTACTATATGTATTCATGAACTAAGCATCCATGGCAATTTTGACTCGGGGGCTTTGGCCGTTTTACTTTACATTGTGACCTCCAAAACATGTCCCTAGCTAACATGTCCCTAGCTAGCATGACCAAGTAGAAAAATTTAGGCAAAAGTATCTAAACACCTCCTCAACTATCACTTTTTTTCACGAAGACCCCCTCACATTTAAAAACGCTCATACAAACCCCTTCAACTAATTTCCGTTACCCAAGTGACACCCTTCCGTCTCTAAACCGTTTGTGATGAACCCCCTCATCCATAAATCGGACAAAAATACCCTTGTTACATTACATACATACACCCGACGAGTGAGGTCGTGGGTTGGCGGGGGGCAAAGAGAGGATCGTTGGTGGTGAATTTGGATGTGGGTGAGATTGGAGCTGATGGGTTGGAGTTGGATTCTACAACTGGTGGTGGTGACGGTGGTGTACAAGAAAATGGTGTGGAAATTCCACCAAAGGTGGTGAGCCGCCAAGTCAGTGATGGGTGGCCGCCCGTTTTCAGGTCGAGGTTTTGGGATTTCGGAGGAAAGAAGAATTTCATTCAGAGGCAACAAAGAACGTAAAGCAAATTTGTGTATATAAAGCTCTGTGTAAAATAAAGTACAGTAGTAATTTTCTTCTTTTTTCTATGGTTTTTTTGGGGGTGATGTAGAACGAGAAGACAGGGCGTCAGTCCACCTTTCGGGTGGTGGGCCTGGTGGCTTTTGTATGGAATTTTTGTTTTGAATACGAAGCTCTAGATATACAAAAAAAAAATCTGTGTAAATTAAAGTTACCCACGTTGTGCCTCTTGGCTATGTTGTGAACCGAGCCTATCAAATAGGTACAATCCGAAGGAGAATGCAAAAAGGGAAGTTTGGTTTGTCGGAGAGGTTGCGAAGGTTATACTTAAACTAGGTACATCGCGACGTGCAAGGCACGTCTGTCATGCCCGTTGAAAAAACCAGTTTGGAAAAGCATGTATTGTAAACCTAAGGATAACATTTACACAGATAATGTCATTAAGGGCAAAAACCAAATAGGGTTGAGCAGAAAAAGAACGCAGATAATTACATTTATAGCACATATATCTCGAAGCCTCAGCTGCAGCAGCCTCCACCTTGAGAAGAGGAGCCATCTGTAACCCCGGAAGGCCCAGAGATTCCACCATACCCAATTTTTATTCCATATGACTGCACACAAGCCCAATGTCATTGTAAGCAGTATGTTAGCAGTGAACTACCCAGATTTACTCCACAAGGGCACAGATAGGTTATCCATATAGATTAAGGATGGAATTATCAATCAGTTAATATGGAAACTTATAAACTTGTTAACCATGTTCCAGACTTGAAGTTCAATGATCACACATAACTTCACAGCCCATTGCATGGTCTCGTAGCATCATCATAGAAAATAACACATGCAGCCTTTCACCTTAATGAACTTTATGCATAAACTGACTCACACTTGGACAATGTGCACATACATTTTAATTGTTAACTTTGAAAGCCAACACCAGTGTCACAGAATAATGTCATAAAAAAGGCAACCAGATAATCATAATCTCAGCTCCATCAAGAAATACAAGTGATGAACTGCTCGAACTACCAAGGAGTGATCAAGTGAGAAATACTGCACATTTGCAATGAATTGCAAGCTAGGCTCATGCCAGAGAATTCATTAAATGAAAATTATCTTTTTCTACTGCAAAAGTTCTTGGACATTTTGTACTAAACATTATGAAAGACAAATATGTAACCACAGAGATAGACCACCCGATTCTGAAACTATTGAATAATTGCTTAACACTGCTGTATTCACATCACTGTGAACCATTTTCTTCACTCAACAAGCCCCTAAAATCTTCAATGTTGGAGTTCAGATGACTCATAACTCACACAAGTAGCAAGAACTAATAACCAGAACGTGAACAGGAATCGTCCCTTCTTCACAACAAAGAACTCAAACAAGAAGATTTTACAAAACCTGAACTTATAGTATGTAAACCATGTCAAATATTCGGTGGAATCACCACAAATGAAGCAGTAAATAAAAGGAATTTGAATCAACATTGCAATCCTGTGTGCATTTCATCAAATACACTTCCTAAAGAACTTTCATAGCTCATCAGACTCAAACAACATTCATACATTGGTCCAGTCCAGTACACCACTTGGATTGCATTGCATTCATTCCAAAATACCAATTTGCATCTTATAAGATGCCACTTCACATACAGATCAAGCAAAGCAATTTGGAAGAAAAGGAATGGAGTTATGGGAGAAAACTTACCTGCAAATTTGCAAGTTCCTTTGCACGTTTCTGTAGGAGCTGTCTCTGGAGTGCCTGATTCTCCTCTGACATTCTGATCCTTCGTGACTGGATCTGAGATTGCACGCGAGCCAGAGTCTGCATGCATCTTAAAGCATGTGTTGTTTGACGTTTTGCAGGCGGCCCTTGTACCAATGATTTCAGCCGCACAAGCCCTCTCAAAGCCCTCAATCCCCTTCTTGCCTGAAGATGGTGGAAATGGAATAGCAAATAAGTCGATAAGCTACAACATTTAGTGTGTACAAAGCTAAAGGAGAAGAGAATCAAGAGCAAAGTGCCAAGAAGAACCATAGGCCATAGCAATGTATTTTCTGTCTTCAAAAAGATAACAGATTGCAGAAACGAAAATACAAGGCAAATATACAAGAACAGTAGGAAAGTGAAAGATAAAAGTTATACTTCATTTAGACAAAAGGAGACATATACCTGGTATCCACGGAATGTTTTTTGAATTTTGATTGCTGAAGCTTCCTCGTCAACTATGCCGGTGAACTGAGTTACGGCATTGACTTGAACAACCTCTTCAACAGCTTGAGGTTCTGCAACGATACCATCATCTTCCATGTCATCTTCAGAGGAATAATCATATTTAGTTTGTTCAGTCTCCAATTCGGTCCACGTCACCTCTTCGGGTGGAGAAAAACGATGAGGCAATGCGACTGTTTCTTCGGGTGACGAATCGAGAACAGTAGTTTTTCCCTTGCCAAACCATTTCTTCTTCGACTTCTTCGATTTCTGAAAAGCAGTTATTAGATGATCAGAAACACATTTCAACTCAAGATACTTGCTGCAGAACAGACAGAAATCTTCATCAAAACACTACATGTTAGAGAATGTGCTGACCCATCTTAAAGTTACAAAAGTACACATGCAACTCGAATCGAATCCGGAAAAGAGATGAAAAATTAAAAACACAGGGCCTGCATAAGTCTCCAAACACAAATCAAACACAAAAACTACAAAATCAGAAAACCCAAAGAACAAAGCGCTGTACAAAATACTGAACCAAACAACGCAAACCACTCAGTAAAAGCAGAGGTGAACGAAAATCATCTATTGAAATGAGAGAACTCAAATATCTTACAGATGAAGGATGCGCCATAAACGTTGTATGTAGCTTAACAACCTTCATCAAATCTCTGAGACCCAAACTTCCCAATGACCCCCTCCGACCGGATCTTCGGCGGCAAAGTCCAAAACCTCCTGAAACTCCATCGCCGTCGAATTCGAAATCGCTTGAAACTCTTGGGTGAAATCTTGGGCTACAAAAGAGACGCAAAGTGGGTTTTTTTTCCAAATTGAAGGCGATTACTGAGAGGTGTGGCTCGGGCTTTCTTTTCCTTGGAAAACTGGGTGTAATCGGTTCAAGGCAGAAAATGGAAAGGTGATTATCAATAATCAGATTGCTATGATTATTGATTAATCAGGAAAAAACTAATTACTACTTATCAATAATCAGATTACTATGATTATTGATTCATCAGAAGAAAATAAAACTAATTACTACTTATGTTGTTCACAGGTTAAATTAGTGGAATAAAAACCCTAGCATGCATATAAGTATAGAGATATATAGGCTTAAAGCTTACCAATCCGCAAGGGCTAGTGCTAGATCCTCATATTTACTCTGCCAAAAAAAGTTACAACAGAGAGGAAGGGAATTAGTTCGAATGTTCTGATTCCACAAATATTTGGGGTATTCTATAGAAGCTTTAGCAGTAGTTACACCCGGACCTAAAAAGAAAGGACAAGAGGCTACAGCGCAGCTGAGGAAGACCAGAAGTGAACTGATCGAAAAAGGGGAGCTTTTCCAGAATCAAACATGCAAGTGAAATTAGATACAGAATTTGAGAACAAAGGGACAAAAGCAGACATGCAAGCTAAATTAGGTACAAAATTTGGGAACAAAGGGACAAAATCACACATGCACAACAGGGTTCAAAGCAGCCACTTTAAATAAGCTAACATGACTACAAACATTCAACACAAAGTTACAAACCGAAAAACACACAGATCGCCACCAAAACTGTGAATCATAACAAAAAGAAACAGAATAAATTAGAGCTGTGGAAGATCAAACCTTGATCACAATAGTAGACCCCATATCCAGCGTTCCAGGTAAACCGTCAAAGAGTTTTGTGTACTCCCACCGAACAAATAACCCAAACCCAAACCCTAAAATCAACGAACAAGAAATAGTTCAATAATTAGGGATAAGAGAGACGCGTGCTCAGGGCACAAAATCCAAAGCACCCAAAACGCAAAGAAGTCTGATCCCATTACAACACAGAGATGTTCTTCTTTCTGAAAAGTTCCCTAATCTGAATCAACTCAAAACCCCACATGCAACACGCAAATCTTTCCAATTACCAAAAAAAAAATCCACTTACCCCAAAAAAAAAATTTCAATCCACACGTATTTTGGTAGTGAGATCAGGAGGCAGGGCCCAAACGACGGCGTTGTGCATTGTGGCACGCTTTCTGGCAGATCTCTTACCGGCTTCGAGGAGCACAGATCCCATCTTCATCGCTTGCTCGATCATATCGTTCTGGCCTGGTCCGAATCACAAGGCCTGGACTCGAGTAGGCGGTCGAAGGAGAGGTCTAGAGAGAGCGTCGATGTCGAATCGGCTAGACCTAGAAATGGTTCCAGAAGCCGATCCTGTGGATCCCGTTTGGAAATCGAAACCCTGGGCCTCGCAGTTATGACGAGCGGATCGGACGGTGGCAAGCAGCAGGGGCGTTTGGCGGTGGATGGGCAGTGGAGAGAGAGAGAGAGAGAGAGAGAGAGAATGGTTGTGTTTTGAGACAGTTCAGTAGAGAGAGAATGGGTGTGTTATGCGTGGTGGGGAGGTGATGGGCGTGTGAGTGAGGCGCCTCTTCGCGCCACGTGGTAAGGGCCAAATTACAATTCTGGACAGCAGAGACAATACACAAGCCCAGCAATCCAAGGGTAAAATTGTCCAAATTGGACCAAAATGGCAAGCGAAATCCACCCAAAACCTGTTCTTCTTTAGTAGAGGTAGGATATAGATTAAACACAATGTCGTCATGCCTTCATATTATCGATTATTGAAACATCCAAAACATTAAAATTAAAGTATGAGAATAAATTCTTTACACTGCCGGTGTAAACATTTGTTTCCTCCAAATCAATTACATTGCGCTACGTTATAAAACAGTGGTCTCAATCAATAAAACATGACGACGTGGCGCAATGTAATTAATTTGGAGGAAACAAATATCTACATTGGCGGTGTAAAGAATTTAATCTTTTAAAAGGAAATATCCAAAACATTGAGTACGCGGTTAAGTGCAAGGCACGTAATGACATCAAACACATACATGAGATTACTGGAAGAAAATGAAACCTCAACGGCATTACTGCAGTAGAACCTCCTCCCCGGGAATTAGGGAGTCAGTCTTCTGCGCCAAACTCTATATAGTGAACCGACTATGTTTACTGAGTTATTGATATTCAATCGACTTGATTTTCTACGTCTATAACTTGCTCGTCAAACTCTATATAGTGAACCGTTCGGATCATATTTTTGGACAGGAACGATCCCATATATTGGGCAAAGCCGGGTGGTGGCCCGTGGCCGTGCCTTAGGCACAGCAAAACTCTGCCGCCTCCTTCGAGGAAACTCCGAATTTAAAAATAGATTCAACTATACTGGAACGACAGTTTCGACGGTTTCTTGGAATCCTTCCTACTTCCTAGTATATTGTAGTAATATCCTCTCTCACTTCCTTTGTAAGACTCTCTCTCTCATCGTGGTTGGAAGAAAACTGAGATACGAAAGAGGAAATGACGAGGAGAATCGAAACTAAACACCGTACCGACGTCCGATCGGAGCTTCTGTTTGCGCTGGAGACGGAGGAGGGTATTTGTTGGGAAAAATATGCGGAATTTCCCACAAGTAAATCACGAAGGAAACAATGTAAATGCAGCGAACGAAATCTGAAGTGCGCAAACCACAAACCAAACGAACACAAGGAATTTTTACGTGGTTCCCCCAAAATGTGAGGTACGTCCACGGGACCAGAGTCCGATTCCACTATCAACAAAGGTTCTTACAAATGGGTTTACAAAGAGATACAAGATCTCACAAACACCCTAAGGTGTATTCAACAATTACCAAATACAAAGAGGAAAGACCTCACCAAATAGATGAACAAAACCCTCCAAAACAGAGCTGAAATGGAGAGCCCGAACTGATCACAAAACAGCCCCCAAAGTTGATGAAGAAGCTACCGAAAATCAGGAGAATAGAATCTGGACTTGCTCCTTTCTTTTCTCCACCGAAACACACGAACACACAGTGCACACACCCACGTTTTTCCCTTTTTCTCTGGTGAACTCATGAACCCCTGTCTTCAGATAATGGACGAAAAAAATAGCTTCCAGGATAAGCTTACCAATGCCAACAAAGCATGTGCCAAACATGTGCCATTGTGTAGAATGTTCCACCAAAAATTAGCCCACAAAAATATAACTCTTTTGGGCCAAACAAAATATTATTGGGCTAACAAAATATTGGGCTTCCACTAATTTCACATAAGGAGGGAACCCAACATTCTCCCCCTTCCCGACTTATGTGGAAGGATCGACCAAACCCGACAAAGCTCGAAATTTCTCATGCTTGTCCTTAGACAAAGCTTTAGTCATCATATCCGAAGGATTATCATCCGTGTGGATTTTCTCAAGTTGCAACAACTTCATATCAAGCGTATCTCGTATCCAATGGTATCTAACATCAATGTGCTTCGATCTAGAATGGAAAGTGGAATTCTTGCTCAAATGCATTGCACTTTGACTATCACAAAAGAGAACATACCTCTCTTGATTCAAACCCAACTCTTGCAAGAATTTCTTCAACCACAACAACTCCTTGCAAGCTTCGGTAATTGCAATGAACTCCGCTTCCGTAGTTGATAGAGCGACACATTTTTGCAACCTTGATTGCCAATTGACAGCTCCCCCTGCAAAGGTCATCAAGTATCCCGAAGTGGACTTCCGAGAATCAACATCACCCGCCATGTCGGCATCCGTGAAACCATCCAACACAGCTTTACCATTTCCAAAACACAAACAAACTCTAGAAGTACCCCGGAGATACCTGAGAATCCATTTCACAGCTGCCCAATGTTCTTTGCCCAGATTTGAAAGAAACCGACTAACAACTCCAACCGCGTGAGCTAAATCCGGCCTAGTACAAACCATGGCATACATCAAAGAACCAACCACTGAAGCATAAGGAAATTTTTCCATCTCTGCCTTGTCTTTTTCACTTGTAGGACATTGTTTCGAACTAAGCTTGAAATGATTCGCAAGCGGACAACTAACGGGCTTTGCCTTACTCATGTTGAATCTCTCAAGAATCTTTTCAACGTAACTTTCTTGAGACAACCAAATCAACCCCTTCTTTCGATCACGAGTAATTTTCATGCCCAAAATTTGCTTTGCCGGTCCCAAATTTTTCATAGCGAAGGATTTACTTAACTCCAACTTCAACTCGTTGATCTTCGTAGAGTCTTGTCCCACAATTAACATATCATCGACATAGAGCAAGAGAATAATAAAGTTCCCATCCGGAAACTTTTTCACAAACACACAATGATCGGAAGTGGTTCTTGAATAACCATGATCCACCATAAATGAATCAAATTTCTTGTACCATTGCCTCGGAGCTTGTTTTAAGCCATACAAACTCTTCTTCAATTTGCAAACAAGGTTTTCCTTCCCTTTTACTTTGAAGCCTTCGGGTTGCTCCATATAAATCTCCTCCTCTAAATCACCGTGAAGGAACGCGGTTTTCACATCAAGTTGTTCAACCTCAAGATTCAAACTTGCGGCCATACCAAGAACAACACGAATGGAGGACATTTTCACAACGGGCGAAAAAATTTCATCAAAATCAATACCTTTTTTCTGCCCAAACCCTTTCACCACGAGGCGTGCCTTGTACCTCAAATTTTTGCCGTCATGCTTCAATCGGTAAACCCATTTGTTTTTCAAAGCTTTCTTACCCTTAGGTAATTTCACCAAATCATAAGTGCGATTTTCAAGCAAGGACTTCATTTCATCTTCCATAGCCTTAGCCCATTCACCTTTCTTATCATGCTCTAAGGCTTCTTGGTAGCTCTCGGGCTCCCCCTGTTCCGTTACCGTCACAAATTCATCGGGAGAGTACTTTCTTGACGGTTGCTTGTCTCTAACGGATCTCCTCAACTCCGGTTGCGGTGGTGGCTCTTGAATTGGTTGCTCCCCCTCATTTTCCAACTCAACTTCATTCGGAATATCAACATTTTCACCAACTTCAAGAGGTGGCTGCACATCCTCCTCATTTTCGCCATGTACCGAAGGTGAAGGAATTGGCTCCAAGTCAACGAGATCACTAGCATTTTCCTCCGGTTGATCATCCTTATCAAACTCTTTAATTGTTTGATCTTCAAGAAAGACAACATCTCTACTCCGAATGATTTTCTTGCCAACCGGATCCCACAATCTATAGCCAAATTCCTCATGCCCATAGCCAAGAAAAATGCATTGTCTTGCCTTGTCATCAAGCTTGGACCTTTCATTTTTCGGAATGTGAACAAATGCCCGGCAACCAAAAACCCTCAAGTGATCATAAGTGACATCCTTGCCCGACCAAAATTTTTCCGGAACATCGCCATTCAAAGGAACCGAAGGAGACAAATTAATCAAATCAACCGCCGTCCTCATTGCCTCCGCCCAAAAAGACCTTGGCAATTTCGCATGTGAAAGCATGCATCGCATCCTTTCCACCATAGTGCGGTTCATCCTCTCGGCGACTCCATTTTGTTGAGGAGTTTTCTTGACGGTCTTTTGGTGTTTAATGCCTTGGCTACGACAATATTCATCAAACGGCCCAAGATATTCACCACCGTTGTCGGAACGAACACATTTCAACTTCTTCCCGGTCTCTCTTTCAACCTTGGCCTGAAAATCTTTAAACACATCTAAAACTTGATCTTTAGTTTTTAACGGATAAGCCCATAATTTTCTCGAATGATCATCAATAAAGGTAACAAAATAAAGTGCACCACTATGAGATCTAACTTTCAAGGGACCACAAACATCCGAATGAACCAAGTCCAATATATTAGGTTTTCTAGTAAAAGACTTGAAACGAAATGCAACTCTATTTTGTTTACCGGCCAAGCAATGAACACAAGTTTTAAGAGGGGTACCTTTCATACCGGGTAAGAGCTCTTTCTTGGCAAGAACGTGCATCCCCTTTTCACTCATATGCCCAAGCCTCTTGTGCCACAATTCGGTAGAGGAGCCATCGTCAAGTGTATTTACAAACCCCTTACTAATTTTGCCTTTCATCGTGTAAAGTGAGCAAGTCTTGTCCCCTTTAGCCACCACAAGAGAACCCTTCGTGAGCTTCCATTTTCCATTACCAAAATGGTTGTTGTAGCCTTCATCATCTAGCTTTCCGGTGGAGATCAAATTGAGACGAATATCCGGTACATGCCTCACATCTTTAAGTACCAACTTGCACCCAACACTTGTTTCCAAGCAAATATTACCCATGCCCACAATTTTCGACAAACCTTCATTTCCCATACGAACACACCCAAAATCTCCTTCATTGTAGGAAGTGAAGAAATCGGCTCTTGAAGTGACATGGAATGAAGCACCGGAATCAATCACCCAATTAGTATCTTGGCTAACCAAATTGACACAACTCTCATCACATACAACCACAAGTTCACCATCGGAAGAAACCGCCGTTGTGTTTTCTTGCTTCTTATCACCATGCTTCACACGATTTTCCTCCTTGAATTTGAGCTTTAGGCATTCCCGCTTCATGTGGCCTTTCTTTTTACAATAATGGCACTCTATATCTTGCTTTGAAGGTGATCTTCCCCTTGAACTCCCACGGCTTTGATCACGATTGTGGGGAGTGCTACTTCTACCTCGAGGTCTCCCTCTTGGGTTAACAACAAGTGCCTCCGAATGAGAAGAGCCGGTGGATTTCCTTCTCGTCTCTTCATTCAACAAACTACTAGTAACTTGGCTCATGGAAACAACTCCATCCGGCGCCGAGTTACTAACCGTTACAACCAAAGTTTCCCAAGTCTCGGGTAGAGAACTAAGAAGCATCAAAGCCTGCAACTCGTCATCAAACACAATCTTCATAGAAGCAAGTTGATTAACAATGCTATTCATTTCATTCAAATGTTCCGCAATAGACTTGCCCTCTTTAAATTTTAAATTCACCAATTTCTTGAACAAGAATGCTTTGTTAGTGGCCGATTTTCTATCATAAAGACTTTCCAATTTCTTCCACAAATCATACGCCGAAGTTTCGGTGGAGACATGATGAAAAACACTATCGTCAATCCATTGACGAATAAGCCCAACAGCTTTTCGATTCAATATGGTCCAATCTTCACGTTTCATATCGATGGGTTTAGCCGTGTCACCTTCTACAGGCCCATGTAAATCTTTACAATACAAGAGGTCTTCCATTTTGATTTTCCAAGTCACCCAATTAGTTCCATTGAAACTAATCATTCGACCCACATTTCCTTCCATGATTCACACCAAAATAATAAACCCTAGCCAACCTTCGGCTCTGATACCAGTTGTTGGGAAAAATATGCGGAATTTCCCACAAGTAAATCACGAAGGAAACAATGTAAATGCAGCGAACGAAATCTGAAGTGCGCAAACCACAAACCAAACGAACACAAGGAATTTTTACGTGGTTCCCCCAAAATGTGAGGTACGTCCACGGGACCGGAGTCCGATTCCACTATCAACAAAGGTTCTTACAAATGGGTTTACAAAGAGATACAAGATCTCACAAACACCCTAAGGTGTATTCAACAATTACCAAATACAAAGAGGAAAGACCTCACCAAATAGATGAACAAAACCCTCCAAAACAGAGCTGAAATGGAGAGCCCGAACTGATCACAAAACAGCCCCCAAAGTTGATGAAGAAGCTACCGAAAATCAGGAGAATAGAATCTGGACTTGCTCCTTTCTTTTCTCCACCGAAACACACGAACACACAGTGCACACACCCACGTTTTTCCCTTTTTCTCTGGTGAACTCATGAACCCCTGTCTTCAGATAATGGACGAAAAAAATAGCTTCCAGGATAAGCTTACCAATGCCAACAAAGCATGTGCCAAACATGTGCCATTGTGTAGAATGTTCCACCAAAAATTAGCCCACAAAAATATAACTCTTTTGGGCCAAACAAAATATTATTGGGCTAACAAAATATTGGGCTTCCACTAATTTCACATAAGGAGGGAACCCAACAATTATGGGTAGCCAAGATTATATCTCCGAACTTCCCGATGAGTGCTTGGCTTGTGTTTTCAAGTTCCTCCGCTCCGGGGACCGGAAAAACGCCTCTCTCGTCTCCAAACAGATGTTGAAAGTCGAGGGACAGAGCCGTCGCCGGTTGACTCTCAGTGCCGCCCAATCGGACCTCCTCCCCTCCCTGCTCTCCCGCTTCGACGCTGTCACCGAGCTCGTCGTCCGATGCCACCGCAGTTCAATCATCGACGTCGACGACACGCTAATTCTGATCGGTAAGCACTGTGGTAATAATAGAATTAAGGAACTAGTCCTAATTGGTGTGAACGTGAGTTGTGTCGGCCTCGAATCGATAGCTTGGAATTTCCCAAAATTGGAGCGGTTAACTTTATGCGGGAGGAGTAAGACGAGGATTGGGGATGCAGAAATCTCGTGTGTTGCTTCGAATTGTGTGGGGTTGAAGAAGCTATGTATCAAAGGGTGTCCCGTGACGGATCAGGGGATTAAAGCTTTTGCATTTGGGTGTCCTAATTTAGTGGAAATTAAGGTTAAAAAGTGCAAGGGAGTGACGAGTGAGGTCGTGCATTGGTTGGGGGCAAGGAGGGGATCGTTGGTGATGAATTTGGATGTGGGTGAGATTGGAGCTAGTGGGTTGGAGTTGGATTCTGATAGTGATGGTGATGATGGTGGTGGCGGTGGTGATGGTGGTCGTGGTCGTGGTGGTTTACAAGAAAATGGTGTGGACATTCCACCAAAGGTGCTGAGCCGCAAAGTCAGTGACGGGTGGCCGCCCATTTTCAGGTTGAGGTTTTCCGATTTCGGAGGTAAGAGGAATTTCATCTAGAGGCGACAAAGAACGTAAATGAAAATTTGTGTATACAAAGCTCTGTGTAAAATGAACATATAATTTTCTTTTTTCTATGTTCTTTCGGGGGTGATGTAGAACTAGAAGCCATGGCGTCAGTCTTCCTTTTGGCGGTGGGCCTGGTGGCTTTTGTATGGAATTTTTGTTTTGTATCCAAAGCTCTATATATAAAAAGCATCTGTGTAAATTAAAGTTAGAAATTTATTGGGCCTATTTTTTCGTTGAGCTCATTTTTTTTGTGCCCACGGGGTTCGCTTGAACCCTCTCAACATAAAAAATGCAGCTGCCCCCAAGTCTGGCGCCTTGCACTGCAAGGAGGTGGTCAAATGGTGGTTCAAATGATGGGGTTTTGAATGGCGTGAACAAGAAGAATTTCGAAGAAGGTTTCTCTTTCTCTTGGCTGATCAATGGAAGTGTAGAAGTCAATTTCCTTAGAAAATAGTGCAGAAATTCTTCTTAGAAACTTGTTTCTGTTCCTTGTGCTCGATAACTTCTGGTAATGCATTTACTTCAGTTTCCATTGCTGGTGTTGTCTATGTTCTTTTGGTGTTTGATTTTGTTCGGCTTCGTAGGAGTCAGGGCGTCGGCCGACCTTCTGTTGGCGGCTTTCGAATGTATAATTTGTTTCCGTTTTCTGCCCGACTGTGTGTACCCATGTCGTGATTTGAACCTGCAGAACTTTTTTTCCTCGAGTTCAAGGAAATTTGTGATATTGAATCACTGCCATTTTCTGGCTTTAAGGACACAAATCGCTTGCGTATCATCAGTTTGAACACATTCCTGTGTTGTAGGTTACTTTTGGAGAATTCGAGATGCAGATGACGCTTTATCCGTGGCTTAGTTGTCTTGGTCTACTAATACTTGGGAATTTCGGAAGAGAAATGCTAAGAACACAACTTTAAAACACGAGCCGGTCGATAAACGTGGGTCCGGATACATTAGATGGGTCCAAAAACAGTTGTATCCGGAAGTTGTGTTCCTAGACTTGATGATTACGAAATGAGAAGACCAACATCTAGCAACTTAGTTTGTTAGCTCTCTTGATGCGATCTAAAGCCACGGTAAACAGTTGAATCTTTTCAAGTGGCCGGTGAGAATTCTTGCTAGACAGAAAGGGTCGAGAGGGGGCGGTGAGGCGTAGTGGTCCTCTCCTGGGTGTAATCATAGAGGCTGCAGATCTGCAGACGACTCCCGGAAGGGGTCAAAGAGCCATAGCTTCTATACTTCCTATTACATTTGAATGCCTCGCAAGAACGTACACAATATATTTCCTATCATTTGCAACCAATTCTCAAATCCGCTTCTTGATACAAAGACTGTATGCTATATATACGTATGAATGTATTTTTCTATGGTGATTCCAGTTTAATGTTTTTCATCTTATGAACACTATTATAATTTATTTACAACTGCACAAGTTTTGCAGAAATTGCATGGAAGGTGGAGAGCTCGTCTTCTCGAAATTTCTTCTTCATACAGCAACTTGAGCTGCAGCTAGCCTTGCAATAGGAACCCTGCCAAGAGACCATATACATAAGGAATATAAAGCTTAATCTAGGCATCTAGAGGAAAACAAAAAGTCTAATTTAGACTCTATTTGGATCATGGATTGTGGTGCAAAATAGCGGATTTAGGACTCTCATTTGACGGAGGCCAAAATTTAGTCATCTAGCAAAAAACAAAAAGTCTAATTTCAAATTTTAACGGAGGCCAAAATTCAGGCGTCTGTCAAAACAACAAAGTCTGATTTAGACCGCATTTGGATCATGGATTCAGGACCCTTGTTTGACGGAGGCCAAAATTTAGGCGGTTGGCGAAAAACAAAAAGTCTAATTTAGATTGATATATACTCTTATGCATTCTAATGAATGGAATACAATCCATGATTCAAGCAAATTAAGATACAAAAATTGAGAGATTATGCACCTGAATGGAGAACATGAAACATAATCAAGCCCAGCCTCTGCAAAGAAAGCAACAGAAGAAGGCTCCCCACCATGCTCTCCACATATTCCAACCTGTTTTTGTTGCCAAATTATCCATGAATATTAACATATAATCACAAGACATCTCAAATGTCAAAACTTGCATCCCTTATTTTGAAATCAGGACGATTGAAGAAAATTAGTCATGTGGGATGGACGGAGAAGGCTAGATTGGCTGAAAGATAGTTATCACTCCTTCACTTCATTATATTCTTTTAATCTTCTGTTTTAGTACCTATTCCGGTCTATAAATCCCTCCTTGATCCACTTATTTAAAAACAGCCCATGTGATACGTCGCGGTTAAGTAGGAATTTTGTAGCTCTTTAAACTGACAATATTCCAAGAAATGCATGAAAAATTATGCAGAAAAATGCAGAAACCAAACAACTAGACAAGGCAGCAGCACCCTGTTAATTTGGTTCATTTGGAGCAATAACATGCTCAAGCTTTGATAAACCACTCATAAAACCTATGCACTCTTCTGAAAGGAGATTCTGACAATTATGCAGTCTAATTCCTCATAAAAACCCAAAATACTTAAAAATAAGCCAAACGCACTGAGGATCAAGTCAGGACGCCCTGATTTAGTGTTAGGTCCGGACTTCTCCCACAACCGTCGGATTGTGTTTTTAATGGTCCAGATCCGCGGAAAATTTGTTCGCGCGAACAGATATTTGTTCCCGCGAACAAACTGTCCGTGCATTCGGACCATCAAAAACACAATCCGACGGCTGTGGGAGAAGTCCGGACCTAAACTCTGGTCAGGTCGCCCTGACTTGATCCGGACTGCGTTTATAAGTTAGGTCCATCAGTTCAAGGAAAAGGCCTTATCATATAGTGTAAAGTTAGACACTGACCTTCAAGCTCGGCCTGGCTCCGCGACCTTTTTCTGTGGCAATCTTGATAAGTTGGCCAACACCTTTTTGGTCGATAACCTGGGGAATTTTCTCGATCACTTTGGGAACTTTCCAATTGATCAAGAAGTTTACAAGTATATGAGGGGTGAGAATATGGAATTCATTGGTTAATGGATCTGATTTGACACACCTCAAATGGATCATGTTGGAGAATTCCTTTGGATAGGTATACGGGGAGAAACTTGCCAACATCATCTCTACTATACCCAAAGGTCATTTGTGTCAGATCATTGGTCCCAAAGGAGAAAAATTCTGCTTCCTTTGCAATCTGCACGTATCAGTTAGAAGATGAAGAACATGAAAACATAGATACCATTATTGGTGAGAAAGGGTGCAAAAAGAAAAGAAAGAAAAATCCCTTTCACTTATTAGGACAACTAAAAGAGACGAGAAATGGAGAAAACAATGATAACCCTTTCTTTTCTTTACCTCTCTTGCAATCCAAAGGGCTTGTTAGTGATAAGTTCTCTCATTTAGCTAAACAAAATGTAAGTTTGATAAGTGTCTCCGAGAATTTAACGATTTTATTTGGTTACCATAAGACGAAACACAAATGGAAGAGAAAGTTCATCGCCACGTACCTCATCAGCAACAAGGGCAGCTCTAGGAATCTCAATCATGGTCCCTACCTTGAAGCTTAAGGAGGAACCCATCTCAGAGAATACTTTCTTTGCAGTGCTACGAATTAAACTCACTTGGTGTCCTAGTTCCTGAAATCATATGTACCAAAATCGGTGAATGAACATCTATAAAACAAGCGAATTTGGATGATATCAAGACCAGTCAAAATAAATAAACTAAGGATGAATTTGTTTGGCCGAGCGAAAAAAGAGAGGTTAAATTTGTTTGCAGCACCAAACTTTCTTTTCATATTCTATAGAAGAGCAAATCCAAGAATGGATGTTGGGAAAAAGTGACAAGACTTATTCTATCACGTTTGGAAGTAACAGATAAAGAGAAAAGACTGAGACGCATGCCTGGGGAGTTCCAACAAGTGGAACCATTATCTCTGGAAAGACTGAGACTCCTTGATTCATCATAGACACCGCAGCCTGGAAGATAGCTCGAACCTGCATCTCAGTCAGCTCCGGGTACGATATTCCTAGCCTTTTTTCATATAGCAGAACCCATCGTAAGTAACAGTTATTTTATAAAGTATCCGGCCCAATGGACCTACTAATCAGTAACATCATTTCTGTGCGTATACATATGTTATTCCATTGTGTGTATAGACTAATTGATAATCAACATACAGATGTACAAGTGATGAAAAGTTTTGAAAGAAACATGCTCCCTTAGTCCCCATTTATTTCTGCATTTTCACTACTCTTTTTTTTTGAACGGCGCATTTTCACTACTCAATGTCCAAAAAATCATCTATATTTATAATTTATTTTGTTGTAGATGATTTTGAAAACTTCGTACAAAAGAATTAGTTGAGATCATTTGAGTTTTGTATAGACATATTTGTTAGTTGAAACTATTAAAGGGCATGGCTCTCAAAACAAGACAAATAAATGGGGACTAACGGAGTGTTTCGAAAAACATCAAACGAAGGCTCGCATAAGAAGGGCTGCCAAACCTGCAACCTCGGAATCCAAGCATGGGGTTTACTTCTGATAATTTCTCTATCCTTGAGTAAACCTCGTCTTCTGTCATGCCAGTGTCTATGGTCAGCTCACCGACAATCTGATCCAGGTCACCTTCTGGTAGGAATTCATGAAGGGGAGGGTCTAAGAGTCGAATTGTCACCGGGAGGCCTGAAGTATATATTACTCTTAGTACTGACTGGTGTGTTTTACCAATGGCATGAGATTGACTCTACACATTACTTTAAGCGAAGATAAATATTATGTGTACTAATGTTCATGGAAGAGAAAAGTACCATCCATTGCACGGAAAATGCCTTCAAAATCAATTCTTTGATAAGGCAACAGAAGGTCTAGTGCTGCCTTCCTTTGTTCTAGTGTTATTGCCATTATCATCTTTCTCACAGCCTTTATCCTCTCATCAGAAGCGAAGAACTGAAATAGCCAAAATGCATAAATAATTCAAAATATTTAGAACTATGAACATATCCAATGCAACATTGCATTGGCTAGTGGAACTACAGAACAGACGTCTGAAGGTTTGAAATAGTAGTAAATATGTTTATCCTCTTGCCAGAATGGTAACAATCTAACATATAGACAGAAGAAATCCACAGAATCCCATTAAGAGAGATTACTTTCAAACATCTTGGTGCACCGAATATTTGAACTCATCAGCTAAGAGTGTGACAGGATAATTGATATGTGAAATTATAGCATCTAAAACTTCTGTTATTGGCAGTTTCTCATGTCGATTATTTACTTGGGAAATAAACTTCTTACATCTTTACTAGAAGTCTAGGACACGCGGAAGAAGAAGAATGCTGGTGATGAAACAGAGAGAGAGAGACCTACCATGTGCTCAGTTCTGCAAAGTCCAATGCCTTCAGCACCATTTTTTCTTGCTGTTAGTGCATCTTCGGGTGTGTCAGCATTTGCCATAACCTATCGAGCATTAGATCACTGATTAGTTTTGAACTCTGAACAATAGATTCCAAACATAGCTCGTATGAAATAAATGGCCGAGCACCTTGAGGCACCTTAGTTCGTCAGCCCAAGACATGAAGGTCTCCAAATCACAACTTAGAGCCGGAGGAGAAAGTGGTTGTTTACCCAGGATCACTTCACCTGTAGACCCGTTTAGTGAAAGCCATTCGCCTTCGTTTATTACCTTGTCTCCAATTACCACAAACTGCACTACAGAAAATGAAGAATAATTCACTCTTTTGCTTGAATAAAAATCTACTCCATATTCATAATTTACCCATTCAAAAAAATGCATTTTGAAGTCTACCTTCTCATCATCATTCACACGGATATCAGCACAACCAGAAACACAACACTTTCCCCACCCGCGGGCAACAACAGCCGCATGAGATGTCATGCCACCTCTAGCTGTCAGTATCCCTGCAGCTGCGTGCATACCCCCCACGTCCTCTGGACTGGTTTCAGTCCTCACCTGTCACCAAATATCAAAAATTGGATTGAGTAAGGAAGTTGGTTCCACTATCACAGCTTGTAGACTAGAGTAGAATGAATTGAATTGTGACAGGAGGTGATTATATTGTCTCACTAGTCTCTTCCCCATCTAAGGAATGCCTATCAGAGCTTCCTATACAACTTAACAAGCATGTGTATCAGAACCTATAAATGAAAGGATTTGGCTTGGAAGAAGGGATTTAAAATTAAAGGATTTGGCTTCACTTATTTAAGAACTTAACCTTTACTTGAAGATCGTATTGTAGTGTTATTGCCAGAATGGATTAGAGAGCTTTAATGAATTTGAAATTACTTTGTGAATACAGTTATTTGAGATCCTTCCATAGATTGTCCGATTTTGCACATCTTTACTTTTACTATTGAATCTCCCACTCAACAATTATCAGTCTACCTCCAATGGTTAGCATTCCCCACATTTGCGAAAACTCAATCTCTGATATGTTCATCCACTCATCCAAGCGACGCATTAGGCAACATGACTCAAATCCACATCGATCAGCTTAAGCAACTGTAACGGAAATAATTAAAGTGAAGATTAATAGGAACATACCAAGATGACACTCTTTCCTTGTGCATGCCATTCTTCAGCATCATCAGCACTGAATACAACCTGGCCAATTGCTGCTCCAGGAGATGCAGGCAACCCATTGGCAATTACCTTGTCTATGTAAGCTGATGGATCTTCAAACTACTTCAACAATCAAGAAGTGACATTAGATACCCCATGCCTATTCCCACAGAGGGAACTTTACTATGGACTGAGATGAAAAGGATATTACATTGCACATGATATGCAATAGAAAACACAAAATGTTTGGAATGTAAAAGGCAGAAAATCAACTGTTTCGGTAAGGGTCTGTTCGGTATTATTTTTGTTTTTTTGTTATTGTATCTGTTAATGTGTTCATATTTCCGAAACAAAATCAATGGAAGTTCGAAATCACTAGTTTTCATATCAGTTCCATTTTTGTGTAAAAAAGGTTTCCAAATGTAAAATACACATTTGTTGTTTCCCAATAAGAGATTTGTAAAACAGTGCCAAAAACAGTTTTTGGAAACAGTTGCCCAAACAAGTTTACAAATGTTTTGACAAACGAAAACAGAAAACAGTAAATAAAACCAATGGTGAATAACTAGAATACAGAGGTTTGCAGCTGTTTAGTAATTCTGAATCTATAATAATTGTGAATCTGTAATCAGTGTGTCTCAAATTAAAAAGTCCATTAGATAAATGAACTCGATAGTAGAGGGATGAACTAAATTTCACTACTGTTGTAGTTTCGAACTTCTGCGACAGACGCATACCTGGGGATGCAGAAGTTGGTCAAGATGCTGCGGCTCCACCATCTTAATTGCAGTGGGAGTGTCAACAAGGCCTTCATTTACCATGTCCACAGCAATCTTCACTGCACCTTTTCCTGTACGCTTTCCGGCCCGGCATTGCAGCATCCAAAGTCTATTTTCTTGAACAGTGAATTCAATATCCTAGGTCCACCATAGATAACAAAAGCAACATTGTCACAATTTTCGCCGAAATGAAGATATCTGGTTTGTACTGTTCAAATATAAAAAAAAACAAATGGAAATTGTTTTTTTGATAAGAATGGAGATTGTTATCTTTGAATGAAAATGAGAAATTTCACCATCATGTCCTTGTAATGTCTCTCTAAAATTTCACAATTCTCCACAAGCTCCTTGTAAGCTTCAGGCATGCAACTTTTCATTGTGTCCAAATCCTCAGGTGTTCTGATTCCGGCTACGACATCCTCTCCCTATTCAGAAGTATTAATCAGCTAATTTGTAAGTTGTGGTAGAATGATCCATATAATGATGTAAACTACAAGTAGAAAGGTAATGGCTCTAAGACCTGGGCGTTGACTAAAAACTCGCCATAGAGCTTGTTTTCACCAGTACTTGGGTTCCTAGTGAAGAGTACCCCTGTCCCTGAAGTGTTTCCCATGTTCCCAAAAACCATGCATTGAATGTTCACTGCTGTACCCTTTAGTCCGGTTATCTGGTTAATGCTTCGATATTTGATGGCTCTTGGGCTGTCCCAGGAATCAAAAACCGCATTAACAGCCAACTGCAACTGTTTCTTTGGATCTGCATATGAACATAAGCAATCATAAGCTTGACCCCTTCATTTTCTTTTTTTGTTGAATAAGAAGTTGAAATGTGGATAATGTTACTTGGTACCTGAAGGAAACTTTTCACCCTTTGCTTCAAGGTAGACATTTTTGTATTGTTCCACCAGCTCTTTAAGGTCAGAAGCTGAGAGTTCAGTATCAAGCTTAGCTCCTTTTGCATGCTTCAAATTTTCTAATTTTTCCTCGAATAGTGAGTGTGGAATGCCCATTACCTTCGATACGAATTTCAGAGCAAGAAAATGATAAGCCAACTCTATCAATCTTGATTCTTATTAAGACATTTTAGCTACAAAGTGGACAGAAAACTAAGAAAGAGAACTCCTGTAAGATGTGTCTCAGTAGAAAAGGTTTATGCTTTACTCAAAAAATGTAATGATCCCACATATAATGCGACACTTACAACATCTCCATACATGTCTAGAAAGCGTCTGTACGAGTCATAAGCAAACCGCTCTCCACTTTTTGCAGTCAACCCAGCAACCACTTCATCATTCAGTCCAAGGTTGAGAACAGTGTCCATCATACCCGGCATGGATATCTAAATGGTAAATATGGAAACAGAGTTACTATATGCATTGAACAAAAAACAAAAAAGAAATAAGCCAAAGGTAGTTACACTCCTACAGTAATGGTCTCATACTTTCATCTTCCATTGGCTCAAGCTGAGTACTTTCCGAGTGATTATAGCAAAAAATAAGTCATTGTAGATATAACAAGTTTCTTATCTACTGTAAGATGTGAAGAATATTTCGTCTTGCTTTGTACCTTTGATGCACCGTTGAACAGAAAAGGAACTTACCGCAGCACCAGATCGAACAGAAAGGAGGAGAGGCTTGGAAGGGTCACCAAGGAATGCACCCATGTCCTTCTCAACACTCTCTAAGCCATCCAGTATCTCTTCCCACAGACCCTCTGGTAGCTTTTTGCCATTGTTCTGATACTCTTGGCATGCTTCTGCTGATATGGTAAGCCCGGGTGGCACTGATAAACCAATGCTCGCCATCTCTGCCAAGTTCGCTCCTTTACCACCCAACTATATCCACGCATACAAATTCACGTCTATCAGAAGTTCAAACTAATTTGGAATGCCAATTCACAGTGTTAAATACTTAAATGTATATGGAGCAAACCACTTATGCAAGTTACAAATTTGGACAAGTTGATAGTATAAGCAAAAGAAGAAACTTAGATTAAGAAGAAAGTCTCTTTCTGCTCGTAATAGTTGCTTGCTAGCTCTTTCAAGTGACAATGCCCTTTCCAGGTTGTCTAAAACGGAATTACGCATTGGTGCTTAACAGGTAACAAGTTGCCCCTTCAACGTCACTCAGAATTAGAAAGACTAGATTACCACTCATGGGTTTCCATCACCTAAAGGGGAAAAAAGAAAAGAAAAGAAGAGTTTTTCGTTCATCTGATTGACCCACCAAATTACCCAAGAAAACAAATATCAAGAGCAATAACAGAAATTTGGAGTCCAAATGGTCCCAACTAATTTCAATACGGCAGTTCCATAGGAGTAACTTTTAGAGGTGGTCATAAGGCGTGAATTCGAGAATAACCACGGTCCACGGACAAAGATAAACATAGCTTTCTACATGTAGAGGGATGCAAGTTACTCACCAAGGACTTCATGCCTTTGTTGCCTTCACTCTTTCCCTTGCCAAAGGTAAATACTCGCTATGGCAACATTTCAAAGAAAATGGAATTAGAAGTTACAACACTAGTTTGAATAAACAAAACTAAAAAAAATGGAAGAAAAAAGAACATCAATGGTATAATGGCGTAGGGATGGCGGCGCATATTGAAATCCCACTATGAGCCTTGCAAATGATGGCCTAACGAATTGATCGCTTTGAAGTTCAATTCTGAAATGACTTAAGAACCCAAAACCTTTAACCAGTAGAACTACTTCAGCAAGATTGAGCATAATGTGATGGGAGAGGGAAGACTGAATAAAACCTAATCTTTTCTTAAAAAAATGCAAAATGACTGCAATTATAACATTGATGTTCTATTGCTTTTGGCAGCCCAAAATTTACAACCAAAACATTTTTTTTTTCTTCTCCTGCAATGGGTATCGAAAGAATAGAATAAACGAAAATGACATGCTCACTCTCCGAACTGATCAAATGAAAATCACACCCTCACTCTCAGTTGTCATGCATTTTTAAACATTGTTAATGAAACTGCTACTAGTCTTGTTTGTACGGAGATCAAAAGAACTAGTCACACGTAAATAGCATACCTTTTTTGTAGTTGGTGTTGGATCTGATACCGGGGTTATTATGGCTTTTGATCGCAACCGGTTTCCGATTGATTGCTCCTCTTTTTTAGGAGTCAAGTGGGTGAAACCATTGGCACTGCTATTCAGTTCCTGACAGCGAATAAGCCGAACTCGACAACAGGATGATCGGCTCACGTGAACAGAAGGTCGACGGTTCACTCTAAGTGAACCAATCTTTTTGTGATCTACATACTTGTGCTTCAACAATACTCTTTCAGCATATACATCACACGTTGACCTTATGAGCGTCTTCTTTACAATTGAAGACATTTCCAATTATTCCTATTCCCTGATTATAGAGATACACACAACCCATTTGTCAATACGCCTCAATCAATTCCAGTATTCAAAATTCACTGCGAAAAAAATTATCGAAGAATTCGAAAAGTAAAAGAGGTATGGCATGCATCTATAGATGGACCGAACATAGATTATTCGTGTTCTAAGCAGCTGAAACTGGTTTCTCTATGAACAGTCCAGTTTCAACAAAAACTCTACTTGGTTTTTGAGCAAACTTCTCCATTTTATGGGATAAAAGGCTTGTTCATGCATATATATACTAATGGATCTGTGGCATGCATCTATAGATTCTGTAGAACCCCAAGGTTTTGCTCGCACGTTCAACTTCCGCGGCCAACCCAACAAAACTCTTAGGACCACTGGATGTTTGCTTGATCTTTAACTTCAAGGGGTTTTGCTCGCACGTTCAACTTCCGCGGCCAACCCAACAAAACTCTTAGGACCACTGGATGTTTGCTCGATCTTTAACTTCAAGGATCAGAAAGAATACACGTAAGCTGGTCCAAACACCCGATTATGAAAAGAATCTAGCGGATACTGTGGATATCTCATTGTTTCTGACTCATGATAAAATCTGAATCATGTAAAATATAGGCACTCATTGATACAAACTTATCCACAATATTAGCTTACAGGATCGAATGATTTATGCAGAAAGATCAAGAAATGGAACAATGCTCAATGTCAAGTCATAGTAAGTATTGATCTTTTTTTTTCATTTCTTTTTTCTTGATAATTGTGTAAGTATTGATCTTGGAAGTTCTTGAAATTGTTTCAAAAAATTGCATACCTTGTTGGGTGTTTGTGCCGATAAGTAATGGAGAGGCTTGAATCAACTGGGTGTGCCCAGTTTAGACTCAGAAGTGATTCAGTGGAACAGAAAATGGCAGTTGGAGGTTTTTTTTTTTTTTTTTTTTCTTTTTTCGGATATTTTTTTTTATTCATGAGGATATTAAAAAAAAACGAGTGGTCGAAATTCCAATTATGGCGCTAAAAGTGATTGGAGAGTTTGACTATTGGTTATGTTTATATGAACTCCCCAAACTGCCCCTGCTCTAAATTGTCTTGAGCTGTCGTTTTCTAGCTAGAAACGGTTACGACGTGTTCGAACGGTATTGGGTTGTCGCGCTGATATCAACTACCTGATTCCCGTTTTCTTCTTTATTTTTTGTCCGATAGAATGTTAATATGTTAGATTACAACGACGGCCAAACATTCTATCCATACGACGTCCATAGGCCGAATACCAAGGTGAGAGGTCCACCCAATTCGGGTTGAGTGTGGATAAACCCTTGGCAGTTGGCACTCAAATCAACACCATGTCTTTTGTTTAATTTTTTGGTATGTTCAAATTAGTTTAGTACTCGTAAATTAAATTTTATTTTATTCTACTTTATTTTTATTTTTATTCTATTTTAATTTGAACTTTTTTTTACTCATATCAGTAATGAGGTTGAAATATTCTTGTTAGTTTTTTATTAATTTTTTTCTTGATGGAAAAATGTATAAACAGAACTTGTTTGTTAGGTTTGCATTAGAAACAGATAATTTGTGAGAGTGTTTTTATGGTTTCTAAGCTTTTTCAAGTCAGCTGCCGTTCCGTTAAGGTTCATATTTTCTAAATACTTATTTTTTTGTTTTACGAGACAGGTCATTCTCTCATAATAAATCACCTTTAATTCAAAAAATAAGTACTTATCAACTTATTTTAGTCAGTGGAACACATCCATCTATAATTTTTACTTTTTCAATTCTCAAAAATATCAAATATTTTGATAAAACTAATACTAACATTCAGAGAGAGAGAGAGAGAGAGAGAGAGAGAGAGAGAGAGAGTACTCATAGTTGTAATCAAAATAAGCCTAGAACTATGACATTCAGAGAGAGATCTGCACACCCATCTCTACCACTTGATCAAAGATCTTTTAACCTTTTTATTGCTTTTACTCTTTTTCACAACATAAAATACTTAGGCTCTGTTTGTTTGGGCGTAAAATATTTTCCGATAAAATGTTTTACCTATTTTCCAGTATTTGATTGTGTAAAAAACGAGAAAAATATTTTACATGTAAAAACATTTTCCATTAATTAGATGAAAATGACTTACCCTTAAATTTTCCGTAAGTTATTTTTCGAAATGAACCCGCTACCTTCTACTGCAATTTTCATTGCTCAGTTTCCTCGATCGTTAGTCCTGACCCACGTTTAATTCCAATATTCTCAAATCTCTCCACCATTTAAGCCTCCCTCTATCTCTCTCTCTCTCTCTCTCTACACTATTTTTTCGATTTCTGAAAATATTTTCAAGTGCCAACCAAACACCTGAAAATAAAAATTTGAAATTTGTTTTCTAAAAAAATACTATTTTACATGAAAAACATTTTACATCGAAACAAACGGAGACTTATTGCTTTTACTTTTGGCTTCGCAAGATCATTGGAATTCCCTTTGCAACCACAGTTTACAGCGAGACCAGGGTGACTGAAAAATTCCCTTCAAGGTTGAATTTCGGAAAAACTAAAGTATGTTAGCGTTAGTGCAAACGTAGATAGAAAAAACAAAAAAAAAACTCATAAGTTCGGACTCTATTGTATATTGAAGGAAGATTTGTTGTAACGCGGTAAACACTATCTGGTAGGAGCAAATACTATCTTTAAGAAAGCAGCTTAGTTAACGCGTCTCGAAATGATTTTGCATTTCTAGATTTTCCTAAAGAGAAACCGTTAGTTTGCAATTCCAGGAGATCAGTTTTTCAACAATTTAAAGACAATACTCCGTATTTTGCAATGAGGAAGAGCATGCATTATTAACGGGGCCAATAGAAAACAACTTAACGGTTGTTCTCTCTCGTGCGCGCTCTTTCTCTCACTTGAACAGGTCATTATTCAAGCTTGGTTTGAAAATTTAACGAACTTTCAAAATATTTTTGAGATTGGCTTGTTTATGAAATGTACCAATCTCAAACGAGTTTTAATCGAACCGAACACGACTGATCTCAAGTAGCTTAACCATTAAACATCATAAGTCAAATGAGTCCAACGGTAGTTTGTCCGAGCTTAGTTCAAAAGCTTGACGAGCTTCAAAAAAAATTTCAAACGTGATTTGAAATTTATGTAACAAACAGTTCTAATCAAACGAGCAAACACGAGCTTGAACTTGAGCGGTTTTGTTTGGTTAACAGCGCCTTATTGATTATGATTTGTTTCCCCTCAAAACCAAACATAGGGAAAACGCATGGTTCCTTCCCACCGAAGGTGCCAATTAACAAGACCCTTCCTAACCGACTCTGGTAGAGTCAGGAATCTAGGGGTACCTTCTCACAACAAACTAAAAAAAATTCACAGTAAAATATAACAAAGAAATATTGAGCACAAGAATTTAAATATTCTTTATTAGGCACAATAACTTGTAGCATAATGTATTCAAAAGATTAAAAATATAAACACAAAAGTCTAATATTGGTTGCTATTTTTTTTAATTAACTCCGATGAATTTTTAATCATGAAAAGTTATCAGTAAATGTTCAAAAAGGGTGATAACGATTACGGATCGAGTATTACATTTACATTTACGGTTTGAATATTAATATCTATTCATCTCTGCAAATTAATCTTATGTGTGTATACATTTTTTACTGAAGGACTTAATCTGCTTCGTCTCCATTGTTGTCTTCATCTTTCTTCCGGTTGTCGTCTGCGTTCTTTCTTTGTATTTTTTCCGGTTGTCGTTCTTCTTCCCATCGTTCTTCTTCCATTCATCTCCCTTTCTCTACACCTTTGATTCCTTCATTTTTCTTTCCCTAATAACTCGTCCTTAAGCTTGTTCAAGCATCCTTCCCCAGAGAGAGAGAGAGAGTAAAATAGTAATTAATCAATTGAAAAAAAAGATCAGAATGCAAAAGAATCAAATAGTATATATATACTGGTACCCTTCGTCTTCTTTGTCAGCCCTCCATTTCTTTTCTTCAACACATTGTAGGCACCGGCAACTATAGCATTTCGTACCATTTTAGGGGGAGGTCGCCGCTCCTGCAGCTGCTCCGCCGGCCAGCCACCATCGTGGACAGCCGGCTGCCGCTCCTGCTATTGCCCTGCCGGCCAACAGCCGCCGTGGACAGCTGGCTGCTCCCCAGCGCCGGTCAATCACCGCCGCGGACAACCGGCCAATCACCGCAGCGGACAGTCGGCCACCGGTCAATTTTTTTGTTGATTTCTCGCAAGTACTCTTAAAATCACGTTCTAATCACATTGAGTGGCTTGGATCATCGATATTCGATAGGAAAAGGGCTCCGGAAGTGTTGAAGCAGAGTTATAGGAAGGATGCATGAGTCATTCTATACATCCTTCTCAGTAGATTTTGTAACGCCCCGACTTTTCGGAAGCAAAATAAAATAATTTCTTAAGAAAATTTTCTAAATAAACATAATTTTTCAAAATAAAGGTTTAGCTATTACAATCTCAAGATAAATTACTGATCCACAATACATTTACTTCAGAGCTGACTCTAGGCTTGATACGAATTCCAAGCATACTCGATCTCCATTCTTGATATTCTTCTCGTGTCGAACTGCACCATCGTTGAATCCCCTCCATCGAATCCTGCGCCCTCTGGCAAATTGATCGCCGAAGCAATCGATTTACCAGGATACAGACGTATCCGTGAGTGATAAATCACCCAATAGAATAATTCAACCCAACCACCCCTCTTACTTTACAGCTAGCAATCAAGCAGGATAAACATGGCACGAAGAAATATAACAGAGGTATTTCATATCAATCAGTTTATTACTATTCATTAACCTGACGTGTGATCTAAGATCTCACCGCGAGATCTTTCCTCCCTCAACCGCTAGCCATGCTCATTCCCATGAGTTCACTTCCCTTTGCTGTCGCAGGTACACCTAAGTTATATACCGAGTGTGCACCCCCAATAACTACAACAAGGGGAAAGCTTATCATGCCTGCATCACAACTAGGGTTCGCCTATCTTATAAACCACATCACAATCATCGCAATCATCACTGGACACACGTCAGTCTATCAATTCATTACTGGACACCCGCCAGTTTATCAATTTATCACTGGACACCCGCCAGTTTCAATCTCATCACAAATCTCATCATATCTCAAAATCACGCCTGCAGGCAATCTAAAACCAACAAAACTTTTCAATTCATCCATTACCTAGCATCGTCTAGGTGATTTCTATTTCGCATACCACCCCTTGTCTCTAGGGTCCAATCTAGCATATCAATCAGAAGTTGAAATAATAAACAGGCAATCAGGGACAATATTTACAATAAATAAAGAATGAAACAAATCATGTAACTTTTTATGGATGAGCCGTTGCTCTTAATCTTGCATGACCAACGAATTATTAATGAAGTATAAACCTATGTTCAATAATCAAATAAGACAATCATTGGCCTAACTATAAACTTCAATGACTTTAGGCCTTAACTACAATAAGATAACCACTTATAATTAAATCTGGGCTGAAACATTACATTCAAAAAGAGCAGGGGAATAAGTGTAATTACAGGGTCAATCTTTTTAAAACTCCACGGTTATGCAGAGGGAGTTCCCGAGAAATGGTTTTCGACGGTTTTGGAAAATTTTCGTCCACGGGCTCGATTCTTTTCACTACCAAACATCAAATTAACATAATAGAACATTAATATACTTAGGGAGAGGTAGGATAGAAATTATTCTACCTTAAATTCGGTCAACAATTATGTTGCACGGCTTCGGCAATCGAAGAAGACGATCGGAATCGGCGGGCTATGGGACTGACTTCGGACAGGTGGTGGACGTTTTTGGGATTGCTGGGAACTCGCTGCATGACGTGTGAACCGAATTTGTGTTTGGTTGAATGCAAAACAAAAACCCACCTTACTTTCTCTCACTAAGCCACCATGGACGAAATTTCTATTTTTCTGCTGATTTTCCAGCGGTGGTGGGACGTTTTGGTTGGTGTTTTTCGGATGTGAGGGAGGTGGGTATATATAGGCGAATTTTGGAAGAGGTTGGATAAAATCAAATTTAATGGAGGTCGGGTTCGTTGGACTAGGAATGGACGAATCGAGCTTGGTTTGAGGGTCAAGGAGGAAGTAGAGATTGAGTAGGAGTAGGAGAGATGAGAGACACGGCTGGAAAGGGAAGAAGCACATCCCTTTATTGGTGGGATTCTCATAAATGGTGAATATGCAGGTATATATGTATGTACGTAAACTCATAATTATACAAGTCTTAAAATTATAAGAATACTAATTATATTCTCGACTAATAAAATACTAGATAAGACATAACTATAATTAGTCTAATTATGAATTATTAAAGAGTATTTTTTATAAATAAAAAAT
Organism: Rhododendron henanense subsp. lingbaoense; assembly: GCA_020567845.1. Lineage (NCBI taxonomy): Eukaryota > Viridiplantae > Streptophyta > Magnoliopsida > Ericales > Ericaceae > Rhododendron > Rhododendron henanense. The sequence goes on from CM036313.1 coordinate 3,825,435, forward strand.
AAAAAATAATAATTAAGACCTAATAATATTAACGCTATTATTTATAAGAAAAATTGGGTCGAAAATCCGGGTCGTTACAGATTTTCTCCAATCTCAGCATCTAGTCCTTACTTGAGATCAAAAGACCGTCTCAAATATAATGGATCTCAGGATCCGGTCGTGTCCGAACGGCACTAAAAAATCTTACATTAAGCGGCTCGGATCATCAAAATTCGAATGGGAAATGAGAGAAATGAGGCCCCTCACGAGAGACTGACTGATATATATTGTGTGTGTGAATTCTTTTTGGTGACCTACTTATTTTTTAAGAAGATTTAGTGGAACGGAGAAAGATGATGGTGGTAGTGTATTCATATGCGTAGACATAAGATTCAAGAAATTATTCTAGAGAATTTCTTGACTGTCGCTTTAGGGTAAGCTGAAAATTAGACTTAGCACAATCCTAGCGAATTTGAATACCAAAATAGAAAGCTCCCACCGCTTTAAAAAGACTCAAGGAGCTACTCTTACAATCAGAAAGGCCTCACCATTTCAAAGGAAAGATCTTTTAGTCGGAAACGTTAATACATCCCATCTTAATTTGGATCATTTTGTCTATTTATTTTTGTTCTTTCGATTTGTCTTTCTATCTTGCAAGATTAATGACTCTTTAATTCCCTTTTATAGCCAACCACAGGTGTGAATTATCTTCATCTAATGGCTCACATTCTCCTTCTAAAGTTCTCTTAAAATATGACTCTCCATGTCGATCACCATAATATTTAGAACACTCCACAAGTCTAGCATTTATTGGAATGTCTTATAATCTTCTATGTTCTTTAACATTCTAGTTCGTCGTTTCTTATCGTTTCTCTAATATTTCTATCTAGAATATTATACTTCTTTTTGTAGGGCTGAAATTTTAGGATGGATGAGGTTTTTATTTTTTATTTTTTTGCAAAAAATACTTAGCCAAGAGATACTCTGTAACCAATAAATATAAATTTTTTTTAGAATTTTTGGACGGCTCGAATCGGCCGTTCGGTGGCCGGAGACGGCCCGGCGCGACCGTCGGGACGATTTCCCTACATTTTGGTCGGTACGTATATCATTTCTGTAGAAAAAGTACAATTATAAAAGAATAGAGTGAAAAAATTACTACTATCCAAAATTTTATAGGGTTGACATGGTGATCAAGGCTTTTAGGATTTAATGATTTGTTTCTTTTTAAGATCTCATGTTCGAGTTCGAAACCTCACAGATAATATCAACTCTTCGGAAAGACATTTGCTTCGACTTTAAAGTAGGCTCACACCGGTGAACGGTGAAAAGAAAAGAAAAGAACATTAAAGAAAACAGGGCCAGCCATTAAAATTGTATGAGCATGCTGTCTAGGTAAATGCAAATGACCAATGTCCCATAATTTTCTTGTCCTGCCCTCTTTGTCCCTACTCTGCAAAGTCACTCTCCCCTGGTGCTTTTGTAATTTGTATTTTTCTTGGAACATGGGTTTTCCTCAGACAAGCCCTCCCCTCCATGCACAATCGTACATACACAATACACCCAACCTATACGTAATCCCAATCTTTTCTTATCAGACCCCTCCTCCCTCTCTCTCTCTCTCTCTCTCTCTCTGTGTAGACTGTTGTCGGTTGTTTTCATTCTCTCTCTCTCTCTCTCTCTCGGGTTTTCATTTCTTGTCAATTCTTTGCTTTCAATGCTTCACCTCTCCTCTTAAAAGCCTTTGATCTCTTTACTGCCAAAACCCACGAGTACAAAATCTTTTGATAGACCCCACTCTTCAATGAGATTCTTTGATTAAAAGCAAAAGCAAAAAATCGATGCTTATTAGGGTTTCTTGCTTCTTTATTTTTTACCCCTTGATGTTCTTTTCTTTCCTTTTCAAATCGGATTCATCACTTTGATTCTTTCTTGTTAAAGGGGTTATTCGTAACTTGTAGAACTTTTCCAAAAAATCATTTCCTTGTAACCATCTTTAGAGCATAATCCTGTTCAATTTTGCTTCTAGTCATGTTTATCTTTGATTCTGTTGGTCCTGTGCAAAAACCCAGATGTAACTAGTGGGAATGGAGGATTTACGGAGTACCCATTGTCTGCCAAGAATTGGATTTCTTTGAAGGTTTGGCTCACACGCTCTGTTTCTCTTAGGCGCTATATATACATTTCGACATTTGGTTAATTAGGGTTTGCGTACTGTGTTTGAAAATATGGGTTGCGTCCATGGGAAGTGTTGCTGTGGTCAGTACCCAACATCTTCAGATGGTGAGAACAGGGATTTTCGAGAATCGGGTCCTTACACTGGCCAGGGAAAACATATGCTTGCAAATAGGTCATTAGATTGTGTTGTTGTTCCTTCCCACAACTTCCGGTTGGAGTATTCGGTCCTCACTCAACGAGGGCACTACCCGGAAACCCCCGAGAAAGAGAATCAGGACAGTTTCTGTATCAAAACCCAAATTCAAAACAACCCAAATGTCCATTTCTTCGGTGTGTTTGACGGGCACGGCCAATTTGGTACCCAGTGTTCTAATTTCGTTAAGAATAGGTTAGTGGAGATTCTATCTGGTGACCCTACATTGTTAGATGACCCTCTTAAAGCTTATCATTCAGCATTTTTAGCAACAAACGAGGAACTCCATAACAGTGAGATAGACGACACGTTTAGTGGAACAACTGCTATTACTGTTCTTGTCATTGGGGATACGCTTTATGTGGCGAATGTGGGTGATTCGAGAGCTGTGATTGCAGTTAAGGAAGGGAATCGGATTGGTGCCGAAGATCTCTCTCACGACCAAACGCCTTTCCGGAAAGATGAGTGTGAGAGGGTGAAGCTTTGTGGGGCCAGGGTTTTGAGTGTTGATCAAGTGGAAGGGCTTAAGGACCCAGGAATACAGTCGTGGGGTGATGAAGAGACCGAAGGTGGTGACCCGCCGAGGTTGTGGGTTCAGAATGGGATGTTCCCTGGGACTGCATTTACACGAAGTGTAGGGGATAGTACAGCGGAGAAGATTGGTGTGGTTGCGGTTCCAGAGGTTTCAATGGTCCAGCTTACTCCTAATCATCCATTCTTTGTTGTTGCAAGTGATGGTGTTTTCGAGTTCTTATCAAGCCAAACTGTGGTGGAAATGGTACGTCATTATTAGATTACCTTCATCAACATCCTAAACTGAACTGGGAATGGCATTTTTCTTCACCTTTTGTGTGGTTATATTATTTATATAGAGTTCATTTATTGCATACGTCCACCTTTTCTGGATCATGTTTCCACTTTTCATATGTTGCTTGTTCAATTAAACATTCTTTGACAGTTGAATTTTGGTAAGTTTGTTAATATGGTGTGGTCATTACCCTTTATAACGTTTAAGTAGGAATGGATTTTATCCTTAGTATTTTTTCTTGGGTTATAGATATTTTATTGTGTACTTCCACCTTTTCCTGATCATGATTAACTTTCTGTACATGTTGTTCTCTTCAATCTTGTTCAACTGTTGAATTTGGTATGTCTGTTAATATGGTGAGACCCATGGCCAGTTTTCGTTTTCTGTAGTTTTCTGCATGATGATTGCATTTCTTTAGAAGCTTATGTCCCCTTTAAATTATTATTCTAATCCTTCAGATTTTTATTTGTGATGTGAATTTGAAAAAGCTTATCAGTTTCTATCCCGATTCATCTGTTGATTTCAAAAGTTCTGGTACGGTAAGGCCCTAGATCTAACTCTTGTTTTTTAGTAATTTATTCGGTGAAGTGAATCATTAAGGGGGTTCTTTGGTATGTGAAGATGAGTAGAACTGTGATTGGCAAACTTATCCTTCATTTTGTCGTCAAACTTATCCTTCGATGGCGTGGAATGGAACTGTAGAAGTAAACTATGTCTGAATGGTAAACTCATTTGTGTGTATGGACAATGGTTTATTTGTGGAGGTTGAGAGCATTACAATGACTGCAGTGATTTCCAGTCAAATACAGGAAAAGGAAAACTTGAGAGTTTGTCAGTATACACGTAATATAACAAGATTCTGGTAAGAGCTATTAAATTGCCCGGTTGTGTTGTTTTCAGTATGTGGTTGCTCGAGTTGAGGGAGTATAAACTTGTAAAGGTAGGTTCTTAGCTGATTGAGAAATTCTTTAATGTTATACTTCATTGCACATTCAAGAAGTTCAGGCAGAATGATTTTCAGGGAGAAATCCTAGTTCTAATGTCCAAACATGAATTCGTAGAAAGGCTTACTCGTTCTAAGGTGACACACTTAGCAGTGATATACTGGTGCCGCTTTTGAGTCCGCTCCGTAAACAAACTACCTGCAGTGAGCTAGGTTACCAGCTTTGGTGTGCTTGGTATATTATGCAGTTCCAACCATATGTTACATGGATTTAAAATACATGAAGTATGTGACCCAAATGAAACACCACAAGCCTGGGTATCTATGTGAGCTTGGATATGCATACTATTTCATACACATCTTACCTGCCCCCCAGGGGAGAGACGGTATTACCATTACTATACAATTCTATGATACTAAGAGAGAGTTTGATTTTGTGCTTTTAGGATAGATTCAAGAATGTGCTCCAAATCCTTTGGACTTTGGATATGAAAAGTGTCTCATATGCTTTCCATAGCAAAATGCAGTATGTCACCTCTTAGGAATGAGGATGTTGTCTCGACAACAAAAGTGGTGGTATTCTTGGACTCTTTGAACCTTTAAAATGTTGGTCTGTTCGATTTCAATTCAGTCAGTCCAGATAATTGTAATGCCTTGATTTCATTTAAGGGGATCCGTATTTGTCTGCCTGGCATCATTTCTCTAGCTATGTAATGCTTTGTAGAAGTATGTTGTTGTTCTAGCATGTTTTTCATGCAGAATTGGCATCTATGGAGGGAAATTGTTATGCTCCTAAACCATGATGAAACACTATCCTTTTTTGCGTATTATATGATGGCTTGAACTTGGGTATTTCTTTCAGTCTTAGAGTTTGGACATTCACTTTTTATGTCATGATATTTCGTGGGTGGCTTCTTTTCTTGTTCCCTAGGTTGTTCACTACTCTCAATGGTCCTGATGTCTGCTTTTCTTGTTTCTGTTTTTCCTTCCCTTTACCCAATGTAGGTTGCAAGCTATACAGATCCTCGAGATGCATGTTCTGCTATTGCCGGTGAATCATACAAACTGTGGTTGGAGCACGAGACTCGGACAGATGATATAACAATCATCCTTATACAGATTAAGGGATTGTCTAATGTATGAATCATGTATCCTTCCTTCGCTAACAATCTTCCTTCTTTCTCTTATTCTTTACTGAACTCACTGTGAGTTACTATCTTGAACCCGCAACTGTCATACATATTTAAATATCCTTAGATGAATGTGTGTGTGTGTGTGTGTGGTTATCAACTTATCATAATCAGGACACACTTACGTGTAATAGTGTCCCATTAAAGAGATGAAATGCCGATTTCAGCTGATTGTTTGATTACTTTTGGTTTATGATATTTCTTGTGTTATCCAAAACGGGTATATTTGCATTAATTTTGTTTTTCTTAACTTTATCCCCCTTTCTCTCCTAGCATTGTAGAAATATTAGTAACACCAAAAAGAACTACCAATTGTACTAGTAATGTATTTTGAGTTGCCATGTTTTACATTTGCCCGTTACATTACAGAAATATTGAAAATACCTATTGTAGGAAACAATAAAAAATTTCAAATACCCAACCGAACAAGGCATATATATTTTTCTTGCATTGATTATTCTTTGAACGACTAATATATCTTCCTTTTGTAATAGTCAGGTGCCAATTCCATAAAAGTAAGAAGTGGAGTTAATATCCAGCCTAATGCATTGAAAATACGGAAAGGAACTCCCGATACATTTGTCCATCCGGCAGCCGGTTCAGAAGTTCTCGGCTCATTGAGAAGTGATTTTTCTGATCTTCATCCTTGTCAGCACAATGTTTCACCGGATCAAAGCCCAGGACGGGTCATCCCATCTCCTGCACTCCCCTTGCCTTCAGTAGTGTAAGTTTCTTCGGCTCTTTTTATTTGCCCTTTTTTTCGTCAATGGGTGGTTATTACCAACTGAAAAGATACATGACAAGGCTCAAGCTGCCATTTCTTGAAATCTCTCTTCTGATTCAGAATGGTGGTGTAATGTATTTCCCGGTGTGCAATTAGTTAAGCATTTTAGGGGAATACAAGTTGACATAACCTGCCCAATAAGGGCTTTACAATCCTCTAACAGAGCGACTGACAAAGAAACATAGCCATGCTAAATGTCTCCCACATCCAAGGAAACCCACTCTCCCAACCAGAGAGGATAAGGAAAAAACCGTGTGGGTTGTTTCTCTTGTGCCTTCTCTTTTTTTGTCATTCTTTGTTGTTTGTCCTCGCTTTGAAGTGATTAAGCTAATGACATTTAGGAAGTTTCTTTCATCTTAGTTGCCTGCCGATTTTATACTTATTTGGCAGGACTATGAATCTGGCTAACAATTTTTAACATTTTGCCTTCCTACCTTTTTAACATTTTTTTTCTGGCCTTCTAAAAAAAATCGTAGCTTTTCCCATTATCATGGAATATATGGTTTTGGCTATTAACAAAGTCCAAGAAGAAAAGGTAGAAAAAATGGCCGGTAAATTTAAGTATCTCACGGTTGCTGATGCACTTTCTTACCAATAACTTTACGAATATATGGCAGGTAACTGGAGATTAAAAGTTGGCTTGCGATCATAGATCATAGTGGTACACTCTCAAATGCCGGTAACACTAACCATTAACTGGATAGAATAGAGGTGAGTCAGAGGAGGATGTTGTACAAGATGTTAAGAGGGTCATGGAGTTTCTGGGCAGGAAATTTGGTGTCACAGATAATTGTGTAAGTGATGTAAATGGCTACAGTTTTATTCCATTGCAGGTAGGAAGAGGAGCAGATTTCAAGATTAAAAATGTAAAAACTCTAGCATCTCTACGTTTGAATGGCATAATCCATGGCATTCCTTTCATGTTTCTCTCTTGTTCTTGTTCTGCCAAATTTTCTGGAGTTGTGAATTTTTCCTGTGGTTCCTTTAATGATTGATAAGATGTGAAACCCTTCCCTTTTTTTTCCCCTCGGCGAACGACAGTATTGTCAGTTTAGCTACCACTCCACTGTGAAAACTCTTGCTAGAGTTTCATGGTGGAAATGTACAAAATGCACCACAAATGCGGCAATGATATTTTTGAAATAACACACACACACTCTCTCTCTCTCTCATAAAGAAAACCAACTATGCAGTTACATGGCGTTCGCTGTTCGATGACTTGCCTTTTGCACAAAATCTTGTGGATGATTAAGGATGATGTATTGTTAATTTCTGAATATGTGTGATTTGTGATTTGGTCCCCTACACTGCGCTACCCTTCATTCACTAAGATATAAAAACTCTTGCCAGAGTTCCATGATGGAAAATGTGCTTTATTGGGAAAAAAAATGTACAAAATGCTTAGTGATATAAAAACTCTTGCCAGAGTTCCATGATGGAAAATGTGCTTTATTGGAAAAAAAAAATGTACAAAATGCACAACTAATGCAGCAATGATATTTTTAAACCTCTCTCTCTCTCCTATAAAAACAACTATGCAGTTACACAGCACTTGATGACATTCCTTCTGTACCAAATCATATGGATGTTCAACTTGGACTGTCACGGTGACATAAAATGATCTTGAAAGCATATGTTAGAGCCGAAGATCCATGAATCTGTGAAGTCGTAAGATATAATGCTGGACAATAATAGTCACGTAAAGCTTTTGTTATTTCCTCATTCTAGAAGTGAGAAATATCTCCAGCTGGTTGCAAAGCTCATGAAAGATACAAAACTCATTGCCACAAAAAAAAAAAAAAAAATCTCTAAAAATTATCCGTCCGCAAATAAATTAGCGTATCAGAAATAAATCGACAATTTCTTGTCTATCCTATCTTGCAATATATTACACTGCTCCAACAACTTGCTTAATCTATCTGCTTCATCGTCTTCTTTCTCGGCCGCCACCACTAACCCATTTCTACTGTCATTTGATATATGCTGCATGTAGTTATCAGTACCCATTTCAGCCTCCATCACATTAATGGCACAGGCAGCTTCCACAGCTTTACTGCCATTAGAAACCACCATTTCCAGTGGAGGCTGAAAAGCCTCATCCTCCGCAAGGGCCCCACACCCAGCTTCTACCATTTCGTCAAGCGATGGATGAATTAGAAAACAAGGTGAAGATATTTTACCTTGAATAATCCCCAACTCATCCGCACCTGAAGTAGAAACATCAACATTATGTCTCTCCAGTACATAAGCTGTAGAGACCACCCCGCCGGATAAACTCATTAAACGCCAATTGAAAACTCTTCGGAAAATCATGACCCAATTCGGAACAATATAGTAGGTTGAATTATGGAGCTCAAGCCGGGCATTCTTTTGTATCATTGCCCGAGCCTCATTTGTTGCAAGAGACAGTCCCATCATCTTACTTGACTCAGTCAAGTATCTGATCAAGCAATTTTCAAGTTGCACTTTATGTTTCTCAATATCGTTGCCCAATTTAGAACCTCTATAGAGCCATGATATGTTTTCATCAAATGTAGGAAGTTCTGTCTCTCTTAATGCACTAATAAGCAGTTCTATTTTCTCTGATGAGCTCCATCCTATTTCTGGCAAGTATGAATTCACAACTTCACTCTCATAGCTAGTTTTCTCTAGAAAAGCAATCTCTGAACAAGGCCAACACGTGGGATTTTCCTCAGCTGCAGCAATAACCTTCCCAGCTGCTTTATTCAAGGCTTCATTATAGGCGGATATGCACTGGTCCGGACCCACTTCATAAACGCCCATCTCATCAAGCACCTCTAGTGAAGAACTCAATTGGGTCAAAACCAGTTCGCGTGTTTTCACACAATTAATAGCAGGTTGTAAAGGTGAATGACTTGCAAGCCATTGCAGTCCCCCTCTCAATTTCTCATCACTGAGAAACCCATTAAACCCTTCCAGTTGCTGGTTGTTCGCAAGGAACACAATCGAAAAATCACTTACCTGTGATTTGTCAATGTCATGGAGACCTAATTGTTCAGCCATTATGGATGAAGAATCTGAATCTTCTTCGTGCGAGTCTGTTACGATTAAAAGCGGCAAGTGGGACCCAGAAGGTAAAGACCTAAGAAGGTTATGTAGCTGAAACTTCTGGATCTCCAATGAGATGGTTTGAGATAAAAGGAACAGAAGTGCATTTGCACCTAACACCGTCTTGTTCAGATTATCAAATTTTGCATCCTTGACGACTGACAAACAGCAGGTGAGGTCCCCAGAAGATTGGCTTGGGACCCATTTCTTCCATATTGACAAGCTAGAAGAAGAAATTACTAGGTCGTCATCGTCGTCTTTTTTTGTAGGCATGAGCTTAGAGAGCAACCACGGAACTGCAGTAAACTGGCCATCTTGGCCCCCTTCTTGCAGATTGTTACTGTCTGGATTTTCCATCTGGGAGCATAAAACTATTTTCCAGCAAAAACATTTGGCAGTTGGGTTTCTTGCACCAAGTGTACCAGCAATCACATCTGAAACATTTAGCCTTGACAGTGATCTTTCTTGTCTTTCATGTCTCTCGTTCACAATGCTGTCAATGTTGAACTTACAAGAAGTGCTTGGTTGCTGAACAAGAAGAAAATGATATCAGAAGCTTCAGCAAATAAAAAATGATCAGTTTAAAAAGATGTTTGCTGTAACTTTAAAAAAGATCAATTGAAAAACTCCTACTCTCAAAGCATGGTTCGACTTTTTATTCATGCTTAAGCAAGATATCTGTAACATGAATTTTCTCTATGTGCTTCAGTTGACTGTCTCTGCAATGTGTGCGCATATACGTGTCTTTGTATTATGTATGTGCATGGCGATCCGCCATTTATGCAAAAAAACAAAATTCCCTCCTATGATTTAATTGCCTGTTAAATTATCCTTCTAAGCAATCACCACAGTCTATCGTTCATTTTCCTTATCATCCAAGATTCGATTTGCAAACATACTAGCACTGACAACCCTGATTCAAGCTTCTCTACAATGGTTTATGTTAGATTATGGGTCTATTTGTATCTAGTATAAATGTGTCTTATCATGTAATTAGTTTAAGTATCTAGGACCGTAGTGCAATTATTATACATCTTGTATATATATTTTACGTTGAATGAAATCAACCCTAATGGGTTTTCTCCCTATTACGATTACCCTAAAACTGAACATGGTATCAGAGCGATAGAACTTGGCGACCTACTACGTTCTTCTCGTCGATCAGCACCGTGTGAACAGTACTCGCGTGAACAGTGCTTCGATCAGTTAGGGCTTGCCATCGCCGTCGATCATGATCTGCTCGCCGTAATTTCTTCTCGTCGATCAGATCTGTTTTTTCCTTCTCTCACGAAATTTCAGCACTATTTCAGTCAGATCCGAAGGCATTCAGTTGGTTTTTTTTTGGTTCTAGGGCTATTGGAACCTTTACTTATTGTTTTTGGAGTTCTAAAGCTGCTGGGAACATTGTTTATTGTTTATTTGACATTATTGTTCTACTTTTAAGATGTCAGAAGAGAAAAAACAGGCTTCCGCTAGTGGCAAGGATGAGTTGAGTCGTGTAGGGACTCTGGATAACTCTCCGCTGGATATTTGTCCCATCAAATTGGATGGCACAAATTATTTATTTTGGTCTCGTACTTTTACATTAGCTATTGAAGCTAAAGGAATGTCTGAGTTCATTGAAGGCCCTGTTACTGAGCCTACTACTGATGTTGAACTCAAGAAGTTTAAGTCTCATCGATCTTTAGCCATGATCTGGTTGTTTAATTCTATGAAGGCTGATATTCGTAGTCCTTTCTTGCTTCTTGACACTCCATATCAGATTTGGACTATTGCCAAACAGACTTATTCTCAGCAGAGCAATGATGCTCAATGTTTTGAGTTGCGAAAGAGACTTTTCGTACTATGGATCAACACAATCGATCTGTTGCTGTTTACTTTGCTGAGCTCAGTGGAGCCTGGCAAGAATTTGATTATTATCAGGGATTTCAGGCAGTCTGCTCCGTTGATGCTGGTGCTTGGTTAAAAAGAATAGAGAAAGAGCGTATGTATGACTTTCTTGCTGGTCTTGATGTGGAGTATGATCCAATTAGAGTGCAGGTGTTGGGTCGTGTCCCGTTTCCATCTTTGGGAGAGGCCTATGCCATTGTTCAGCAGGAGGGGTGCTATGTTGCAAGCTCCTACTTCTGATCGTTCTGCCTTGGTTGCTATTCCGCAGGGACAGTTTGGGTCTGGCAGTGGAAAATCTCAGCTTGGTACTAGCAGTGGGACTATAGACCGCATGTCACTCCAGTGTGATCATTGCCACAACACTAGACATACCAAGGATTTCTGTTGGAAGTTACATGGTCGTCCTTCTCGTGGGCGAGGCAGTGGACGTGGAGGTCGAGGTCGTGGTCTCGGGCGTTCTCAGGCCTAGGCACATGTTTCAGAGTTTGCTACCTTATCCAATTCTGGGTACAGTACAGGAGTTCAGTCACCTTCTAATTCTACTGGTGGTTTCTCTCAGGTGGAGATGCAAGCTCTCAGCGTCTTATGGCTCGGGCTTATTCTTCCTCTACTTTAGCTCCTACTTCCACAGCAGCTCCTACTGCATCCTATTTTGCTCATTCAGGTATTCCAGTTAGTGCATTTACTGCCTCCTCCAGTATCCCTTGGATTATTGATTCTGGTGTTTCAGATCATCCTCTGTTTTTTATTCCTATTCTACTTGTTCTGGTAAGGATAAGGTCCGAATTGCCGATGAGTCATTCTCTGCTATTTCAGGAAAAGGTTCCGTTTGCTATTCTCCCTCTATCTCACTCTCTTTAGTTCTCCATATTTCACACTTTCCCACTAACCTTCTTTCAGTTAGTAATTTTACTCATTCTACAAACTGTTCTGTGACATTTTTTCCTACTCACTGTGTCTTTCAGGAACTGGAAACGGGGAAGGTGATTGGCAGTGGTAAAGCATATGATGGTATCTATTATCTGGAGCATGCACCTCATCCATCTCAGCCATCTTTATCATGTGGAAAAGCTCTACATGCAGATATGAGTTCCACTCTTTCTTTGTTACATCAGTGGCACCGTAGATTGGGTCATCCCTCTTTTGGGATATTAGAGAAACTTTTTCCTACTTTAGTTAAACATTGTCCTAGGGATCAATTTTTTTGTGAAGCTTGTGAGTTTGGGAAACATAAACGCTATTTTTATACCCCTATTAATAAACGAAGTGATTCTCCATTTATGGTTATTCATTCTGATGTTTGGGTCCTTCTCCCATTACTTCTTTAAAGGGCTATCGATGGTATGTTACCTTTATTGATTGTTATTCTCGTGTCACATGGGTGTACTTACTCAAGTCAAAGAATGAAGTATTTTCCTGTTTTAAATCTTTTCATAAGATGGTGTGCACTCAGTTTGATACACATATTAAAATTCTTCGGAGTGATAATGGGACTGAGTATATTGATAAGATTTTTCGGACATATCTAGCTGATAATGGTATTATTTTTCAGACGACTTGCGTTGACACTCCACAACAAAATGGAGTTGCTGAACGCAAAAATCGTCATCTTGCTAAGGTCGCTCGATCCCTTTTTTTCACTATGAATGTTCCCAAATACTTATGGGGAGCTGCCACATATCTTATCAACCGTATGCCATCCAGTGTCCTCAATTTTAAAACACCCATTGAGTGTCTGCCAAGCAGTTGTCGAGTTACGACTCTTCCACCTCGGGTGTTTGGTTGTGTGTTTTGTTCATGCCCCCAAACCTTCTGGGGGCAAGTTGGGACATAAAGCCCATAAGTGTATTTTTGTTGGGTAGTCTCCTACCCAGAAAAGTTATAAGTGTTATGAACCTTATTCTAGGAAGATATTTGTCTCTATGGATGTTACTTTTTGGGAAACAGAGTTTTTTTATTCTCCCTCCAAACCATCTCTTCAGGGGGAGCATCAGCAGGAGGAAGAGATGTTTACCTTTTATAATCATAGTGAGGGGGAGCAATTGTTCTATGATCATAGTGAGGGGGAGAAGGAAAACATGGGAGAGGAACCGGTATCTGTTGAAAGGGAAAGGGAAACACATGATATTGGTGGTGACATTGAGGAACAACTACCTGCACGACTCCCTGAGCTAACTTACAGAGGTATGCTAGACGTAGAAAGTCTTCATGTGCGTTACCACCTTGTCAATCACAATCACCCACTCCAGTTCCGGATTCCTCAGCTGACTCTTCTGGTAATGATTCTCCTCTTATTGAACATCCTCCTATGGATCCTGACAATCTTCCTATTGCTATTCGAAAAGGTGTTAGATCTTGTACTCAACATCCTATCTCACAGTTTGTTTCTTATGACCGTTTGTCTCCTTCGTACTATGCCTTTGTCTCTTCTCTTTCCACTATATCTATTCCACAGAATTGGCAAGATGCATTCAGGATACCTAAGTGGAAAGGAGCTATGGTGGAAGAGATGACAGCTTTAAAAAAGAATGGCACCTGGGATCTAGTGTCACTTCCAGAAGGGAAGAAGCCAGTGGGTGTTCACTATTAAGCAAAAGGCTGATGGTACAGTTGAGAGATACAAGGCAAGGTTTGTTGCCAGAGGTTTTACTCAAACTTATGGTATTGACTATGAGGAGACATTTGCTCCGATAGCGAAGATGAATTCGGTGCGAGCTCTCCTCTCGTGTGCTGCCCACTTGAATTGGCCTCTTCAACAGTTTGATGTGAAAAATGCATTCCTCCATGGTGATTAAGAGGAGGAAGTTTATATGGATATTCCACCAGGTTTCTCTTCTCCTGCAAGTAAGGGAAAAGTGTGTAGATTGAAGAAGACACTTTATGGGCTGAAACAGTCCCCTAGAGCCTGGTTTGGCAGGTTTTCTAAGGCTATGTTGAGTTTTGGTTACAAGCAAAGCCATGCAGATCATACGATGTTCACCCGACAAAGTAATGGTAAGATTGCTGTCCTTATTGTTTATGTTGATGACATAATAATGACAGGCAATGATGTGAGTGAGATTCATAATCTTAAGTCTCGTTTAGCTCAAGAGTTCGAGATTAAGGACTTGGGATCATTGAGATATTTCCTTGGAATGGAAGTAGCGAGGTCTGATAGAGGTATCTTCATTTCCCAACGCAAGTATATACTTGATCTTTTGGAAGAAACAGGTATGTTGGGCTGTAGACCTGCAAATTTCCCTATTGAGGCGAATCATCATCTTAGTGGAAATATGGGGGAGCATACTGATAAGGAGAGGTATCAACGACTTGTGGGTCGACTAATATACTTGGCCCACACCCGACCAGATGTTACTTATGCAGTCGGTGTTGTTAGTCAGTTTATGCATGATCCTCGTACTTCACATCTAGATGCGGTTTATCGTATTCTGAGGTATCTGAAATCAGCTCCAGGAAAAGGAATTTTGTTCTCTAATCATGGCCATTTGCGATTGGAGGCATTCACTGATGCTGACTTGACTGGTTCTGTGGATGATAGGCGCTCTACTTCTGGTTATTGCACTTTTCTTGGGGGTAATCTGATTACCAGGCGAAGTAAGAAGCAATCGGTAGTCGCCAGGTCTAGTGCAGAAGCTGAATATAGAGCTATGGCTCATGGTGTTTGCGAGCTCTTGTGGCTCCAAACTTTGTTACGTGATTTGGGGTTTACTGATAGTGTTCCGATGAAACTCTATTGCGACAACAAAGCTGCCATCAACATTGCTCATAATCCCGTTCAACATGATAGAACGAAGCACATAGAGATTGATTGACACTTCAAAGGAAAAGTTGAACAAGGGTTTGATATGTATGCCGTTTGTGAGATCTGGAGATTAGTTGGCTGATATATTCACAAAAGGGCTAGGTAGCAAGAGTTTTCATACTATTGTATTCTAGTTGGGCTTGATTGATATCTTTGCACCAACTTGAGGGGGAATGTTAGATTATGGGTCTATTTGTATCTAGTATAAATATGTGTCTTATCATGTAATTAGTTTAAGTATCTAGGACCGTAGTGCAATTATTATACATCTTGTATATATATTTTACGTTGAATGAAATCAACCCTAATGGGTTTTCTCCCTATTACGATTACCCTAAAACTGAACAGTTTACCAACTTGGATTATGGACAGTTACCATTTCATCTTGGTACCTGATATACATGAAAGCTAATTTGATGATTCATTATTCGCCAAACAAGGGCAATGGAAGTTGAAATGCCAATTAAGGAAAAACCCAGAAGACTTGCTATAAAGTATGGACCAGGAATTATTTCCCCTCCTTTTCGCTTGATTTATAACCCCAACATATGGGGGACTTAATTCAGTGCATAAAATGGAACCCAGGAGGAGAGTAACTGAATAAACCATAGAATTAAACTCACATTTACGTTTTGTCGAATTGGTGGGCCCAATGATAGGGAATTTAATGCAGCCATGGAAGCCAATTGCCTTTGCTCCCGTAACTCTCTTCTCTTCATTGTACGACGCTTCCATAATCTGTACATAGAGAAAAGTCAAGAAGAGTAAGACATGGGCCAAGAAATATAACATATGTTAGAGCCCAATAACTAGAAAGGATTACAACCTAAAGATAAGTTTGAGTTTGGCCTCAGCAGCTTCCTCATCTTGATAACTATGCTGTACTTCCTGAATTTCAACATCTTGATGACTATCTCGACCCTCTTCATCTTCCAAATCCTCTATAAACAATTTCTGAGGAACTGAATTATCCATAGCAGAGTCAAATCCAGAACTTGCAAATTCCTCTTGGTCAACTCTTTCTGACGCGATTGGGGAAACTGCTTTGGCATCAGAGTATGTGTTCCTCTCCAGAGTGTTCTGGAAAACGGTGCTATACTTTGGTTTCCCCACGCTTATAACTCTAGGTTGCGGAGATTTAGGGGAATTATGTGCGGAAGAGAAATCCCATGAGAAAGGAATTGCAGCAGCCATTGGACCTCCATCTCCACGTTGTTGACCAATTACTAATGATGGTTTGACAATGGGCTTTACTTGTGTTGCAGCTTTTGGGGATGGCACAGCTTCAGTATTGTCCATTTCCTCATCAATGGCCTGGCCCCCACTTACTGTCCCAGCAAAATGAACAGGTGTGGCCTGGGCCCCACTTACTGCCCCAACAGAATGAACAGGTTTTGGTTCCTGGTCATAGGCCTTAACCAACTGGACCTTCTTTACTTCTTTTCCAGGTAATGACACTGTTACATGAGGAGATGAAACATCCTCAACTATCGCTTCTGACTTTTTCTTATGAACAAGATTAGAACACTTAACAGGATAGTCATTATCACTGTTTAGAAATGGCCCTTCTTTAACCATGTATGGCTCTTCAAATTCCCGAATCGAGAACCCATGATACTCCAACAGGTTTTCAATGTCATCTTCCTGATTTCAAATAACAAGGCATAGCAATAAAGACAGAAACTTAGAACTTGCTTGGTAATTTTTAACAAGTGGAATGTGAATCAAGTCAAGAATAAATAATACCTCCATTGCAAGCCATTTAGCAACATGTGTGACAGGGATACCTTGGTTATTTTGTAGACCACAATGTAGAGAAGCAAGTGCCTGGGTTCGCAACTGGTCATAATAACATAGCTTATGAGAATTAACTTTAGTCAGCAATAATAACTGCATAACACATACACTTACATATGAGCAAGTTGAGGTGAGTGTAATATCATAAACAATTATGCAACAAAAAATGACAACTTAGATCCCACAGTTACATTAGCAACCACACTAAATGAGATTGATAGCTAGTGGCCTGAATTGAGCTTAATGATTACGTATATACACTTTTAGTCTTGGGAGATTTTAGTACTATGCATCACACAGCCTTTTAAGGGGTTAAAAATTATAGATTTGATGATATAACTCGCTAGAATAAGAACTATGGTAGTATTTGGTTCACCAGAGATTTCGGGAAGAATTGGAATGGTCATTCCTTGGCTTCCTACGGGAATAACCAGTCACCAAAGTTGGTGAGTCATGATTCCAGTTGTATTTCTATCAAGTGTTTAGCAAACCAAATGATGGAATGAGAGCTTCTACCCGGCAAACACTTCCTAGAATCAAAGAGGAGCCGTCATCCATACCTTGGCAAAGTGAGCATGTATTAGGCATGCTTGGAGGTAACTCGCTTTTCGTGCAAGCCGAAAGAAGGCTATAAAATTCCCAGTTCTGCAGGCTCTGTTAGGGGGAAAGAAAAACTATTAGATTGAGCCGTAAAAAGATAAGTCCAATTAAGTGAACATAGTCTAAATGTAAGAGTCAAACAACCTTGCTACATCCCGGGCAAATA
The DNA here is from genome assembly GCA_020567845.1 of Rhododendron henanense subsp. lingbaoense. NCBI lineage: Eukaryota > Viridiplantae > Streptophyta > Magnoliopsida > Ericales > Ericaceae > Rhododendron > Rhododendron henanense. Next base: position 3,842,834 of record CM036313.1, read on the forward strand.
ATACTTCTTGGGTTTGTCTTATCTCTGGAGTCATCTTGGAAAGATCAAGCGAGAGTTCTGCAGGTTCAACCTAGCACAAATATCTTACTTTCAACAATTGAAACAAAGAGGAATAATGGAGGACCCACTTCCAATTGCTTACTTTATATCCGGGGTGTTTATCCAGCTTGAGAAGCGCATAGTAACCTCGAAATTCTTTTTCAGTTGGCACGAGAATTCCTTTCTTCCGGTGATCGTCATACAGTTGAAACAACTCAACAGATGTTTTATTCATCTGTTCAATGTTGAGGTGTGCATCAAATCCCTCCGAAAAGCCTTCACCTTTTGTGTACTCACATAACTCATGCATAGCTATTATATGAAGTCTTATCTGACACAAACAGCAATCAGCAATACCATTTAGTTGACAAAAGAATTAAGTGGCAGTTTCACAGCAATCAGCAATACCGTTTAGTCGACAAAAGAATTAAGTGCCAGTTTAGCAAGCAACATCAAACACAAACAATGATTGCTGTCCTAAATTGAAGAAATTAATGAATAAAAACTATGCCAGATTGGTTAGTGAAGTCTTCCATAAAATTAATAACTAACTATCATAAGTTTAAATCGAACACAAATACTACTGCATGCAGTTCGATCAACTGGAAAGAAAAGACACAATATTTTCCAACTACCTTATCCCCAATATCAGTATTAAAATAGGTAATCAAGCTACATGGTACCACTTCTCGCTGAAATGCTCAATACACGTATCAACTTGAGAACATGCAACATTAGCCATCCAAATGTCATTGCCACACTATGATAGGCCGCATTGAGTGATAATTCTAACATGCTAGTCATGTCTAAGCGAGAAATTACCACAAACCATGCTGTGAAAGCTTCTGATAGCATGCATATCTATCCCGACAGATATTACAGGTACCAGAAAGAGGACAGACCATTTGCTCCAGCATTGTAATAGCGTTAAGGTTAAAAATGTGCTGCATCCTCAGATCCATCCGAATTGCTCTCATCCTATCCCACAAGAAGTTGTACAAACCAAGAAACTTGTCATCATAAGGCTGGTCCAGCAAATACAGAAGATAGTCAATCGTCTGCTGCAGGATTGGCATTGGCCTTATCAACTCTGCCTCCCTCTCTGCTGTCCTAGTATACTGCAAGAATAAAAACAAATCATCCATAATACCACCGCTGCTACAATGAAATCATATTATGGTTTCTTCTTCTTTTTCCTTGGGAAGGATGGAGTTGCTTGGCAGCAAAATAGACTGCTATAGACTACCTTCTTAACAGCAAGGGATTTGCTAGTTTGATTTCTATCTCCATCCAAGCGTTCATACTGGTCAAGATCCCCTTTCCTCTCTCTCTCTGCTCTTTCCGACTCTGAAAAAGAATGAGTGTGAGATGCGTTGTAACATCTGAAGCTACATATTCCTAGAAGGCGAAGCCTCCACATGAAAAACAAGGTCAGCTAGTTTCTTCAATAAAAAAGAGAACCACCAATGGCATGGAGTGTTGGACTACTAAGTAAGAACAACATGCGAGGAAGATGAGTGTAGTTGAAATGAGATTGTTGAGATGGATGTGTGCTAAGACTTTGCAAGATAGAATTAGAAACAAAAACCTTCGCGAAATGGTAGGAGTAGCACCGATAGAAGATAAGATGAGAGAGAATAGATTAAGGTAGTTAGTTAGAGTAAATGGTTACGGTAAAGGGGAGAGCTAGACCAAAACTGACTTTAGATGCAAGAGTTCAAAAAGATCTAGGCTTGTTGGATATAGGGAACTCAATGCCCTTGACAGAGCTCAACTAAGAAAACGAATCCAAATACTCAACCCCAATTAATTGAAACTTAAGGCTCGCTTGGGTTGGGTTGGGTTGGGTTTGGACAACCATTTGAAACTTCTAATTACGAGGTTCAGAAAATTATAAGGCAGTGTTTAGTATAATGTCCAGAACTAGACAGAACATTATACTATAAATGACCAACGTAGATTCCACTTCTGAGTTTCAGAATGGCAATTATCTTTCTGTTAAAAAAAATAGAAAAAGAACAATTTTCTACAGGGTTCTTCAGTTATCGTCTTATCAAAGAAACGACTCTAAGGCAGTGTTTAGTTGACTGGAAGGAAGCTGTACTGGAATGATCCTTCACTTGGAATCCTCATTCCAGCCTTTGGCTTCATAAGCAATTAATATTAATACAGATTACATTTCAAATGGAATCATCATTCAGGAATTTAGGTGAATGACCATTCCATTAAAAGGACAAGCAATGCCAATTCCATTCCTTCTCAAAATCATTCCCAAGAACCAAACACTACCTAATAGTTTTCCCCATTTTGGAATAGATAAAGTTGGCATCAACCTATGACCTAAAACTTGCAGCTCTGATCATAAAAACAAGTTTGCAACTTGATCGAAAAGTTGACACACACCTGGACACATGTCTGGACATAGTCCACTTATAATAGTGTGAGATTCTGGTCCTTCAAAATCAGACAGCACATTGGCATTGGGGACATCTCCTCCCACGTTTGAAGAATGTTCGCCAGTACTTCTCTGACTGCCTGTTAAAGAATTATCATGCCTATTAACTGAGAACTTTTGGCTTCCAATGCCAGAAGTGCTTTCCACAGGCTCGCTAAGTTCTACCTTGAAGCGGGCCAATCGCTTTGCTTTGGCTTGCAATTCTCTGCAAGTCACAAAGGGGAATGAGAAAACAATACAACTAGAATCATAAGGGATGTACTGAATTATGGAAAATGAATTCTAATGACATATCTCACCGTTCAACATCATCTTGAGCAGAAGAGTTGTCCTGGAAAACTTGATCAGTAGAAAGTAAAGTAGGTGACCTAGTTCTTTTGGGAAAATTTGTGGGCTTAGTTGCAGCAGCTTTATCATCAATACTTCGTGCAAATGGCAGAGGAATTTCAGAATTAGGAGCTTTGGAAATCCTATTCGATTTAGTGTTCAATCTGGGAGGAGATACAGAAGGCCTAAACAAAGGAAAGTTAACTGAGGAAGGGCACCAGGAGAAAATTGCGAAGGTAAGCAGCCAAAAGAAATGCAACAAGAGGAAAGCATAGTCATATTAATTTCTCAACCTCCAAGAGAATAAGGTGCAGATTAAGTTTGACTTCAAAGCAACAGCAGATCACTGTCCAATGTTGATGGTCCAAAATCCACACTTTTATTATTTTTGCATTAGAAAATGTAAAATTTTCTTTAGCCGCAACTGCTAAGGAGAAGATGATATGACCCTCATGATTTAATATTCAAAAAGCATCATTACCAATGGTAAGAATCACAAATCTAAACACCCAGGGTTTCTATAAAGAGAGAAACCTTTTAAAATAGGCTTTTTGGATTCTACAGGTTGCATATATGCACAAGAATCACCGCCCCAGGCACATTAGAAACTGGAAACAATAGTATCCCTTTGGAGAAATGGCCATATTTGTAATAATTATCAGACTCTTACTCGTACTCGTACCTTTTAGAATCATGCTCAATAAAATGAGGATTTTCCTGGGAAGTTTCATTTTGTAAAGGTGGGGACCGAGCACTTTCATGGACCTGAGAATCAACAAGGTTGGTTGCAAAAGTTTTTCTAGAATCATAAGGTAAAACTGCAGACTGATCTTGGCGAGTCCACGATTTGCTAAAATAGCCTGGCGACCCTGTCCGGTTATCCAACCCAGGGGAATACGAAGCAGGCCTGTAAAACAAATTAACAGCATAATCAGACAAATCCAAGCAGATAACATATGTTCATCTCTACTGTGGTATAAAAGGAGAACACCAGTTCGGTGTCTCCCTTTTTTGAAGCCATGTAATGCTTTTTCAATTCCTAAAATGCCCTTATAAAGAAAATGCAATTTATTAATTCAATCATTCTAACTACTACAGCTTTTCTTTTCCTTTCACTTCAACAAATATGGAACATGACAAACAATTATGGTTCCGAACCATAAATGGCACATTCCCTACTTCAGGCAATTTTGACAGAATCTTTGAGACGGTATTTGCAGTCATACTTTATCATTGAATAACCGACTAAATGATTTCCAACCCATCTGGCCATCCATCAGGGGTATCACCATATCAGCCTATTGGGGCACATACACAACCATCCTGATGCATCTAACATAAAACACCAACAGACACCATGGTTGCAATTGCATACCAAACCTCAGACCCAAGTCATGGGTCCTACTTCACACTAATTAATAGGAGTCTGGTGCAACTTAACAACCACGAGACACTCTTTACAAAGGGATCTACAGTTTCCAAACATGTATTGCCGAATCGCATATATGTTAAATAATCTACTCCCTCCGTTCCAAATTGAGAGTCCCTTATTCCATTTTGGGATGTTCCAAAATGATTGTCCCTTTCCAAAAATAGAAGTGAAAATTTGATAATTTTCCAAAAGTAACCCTCTTATTTGAATACAAATGGTGCAAAATAAGTAGAATATAGGGGTAATGGTGGAAAGTAGGTATAATGATTGCTTGTCCCCTAAAAAAGTTGGAATTCCAAAGAGGGACTCTCATTTAGGAACGGAGGGAGTATTATTTATGATGAACTTATTTAATTCATGATTCTCTCACAATTTTCAGCAAAAACATCTGACATCTACAGCTATTGACGACTCCACAGCAATGCTATTGACAGCTTCACGGCACTGTTTCATACTCCAGAGGCTCAGAGACAGACCTATCAAACTGGGTTCTAACCTTCCACTTGCAATGCCTGAGACGAGCAACACATATATGTTTCCAACTACCAAATCACCCTCATGAAAGCTAGCACATACACACGCAGAAGTTACATTCAAGATATACGTTACCTCTGAATACCAATAGAAGGACCAAATTTCTGCAGAGAATAATGGTTTTCCGGAAACACAACAGGTGACTGTGTCCTCTGAGGTACAGACTGCCTTTGATCATTGAAGAGCAAATCCGAAGGCCTGTCCAATTAAATGAAGCAAACAAAAATATGACCCGCAAATTTAAGCCCTCAACAGGTAGTTGTATGTAACAAGTGATCAAACCACCAGAAATGAAATTGATAAATACAAGAAGGTGAGTACACAAATTCCAGTTAATACATATCTAGGCACCAAAACTCGTCCTCCCTAAAACTAAGATGGCCTTTAAGAATGTGAAAGCCCATGAATAATTGCAATACTACTTTTTAAGAATGCTGTATCTTGCGCTTAGTTACGTCATCAAAAATAGCTTATGCACTGAGATGAATTCTCCAAATATGTAACATCAGTTGTAGAAACTAGAAAGACTCCCAGCAAACAGAACCAGATGAAACTAGCAGGGATTGCGTGAATCAGTTTTTACCCTCTTAAGTTGTAACTGGAACTCTTCAAACTGCACTAAGAAATTAAGCTTTACAACCACCCGCGAGGTTCTTGAAAAAATCTGTTACACACACAAGCAATGCCAAAGCTAGGGAGGGAGAGAACGACTATTAACAGTCATGAGATTGTCACTAAGTAATACATGACCACATAAAGGGGCTATTTGCCCTTAACAATTACAGTTCATTCCATATGAAGGTCTTAGAAAAAGGCATTATCCTATTACTACAGGCATATTGTTTGTTTGCCCAGTGTAAGTGGCTAATTCCTCATGCATTAATTGCTTGACAAGGAATGCAGGGACAAACAAAACCAGGAAAACTCACTATTGAACATAATAAACTTTCTCAACTGCACAACAACTAATAACACAACATAAAACCTTTTACATTATTAATATTGCATTTGATAGAACCGATACACAACAACAGTTGGACGATGGAATAACCGGATCATATCCACAGTTTTTTTGGAAGTTTGGGGGGGGGGGGGGGGGGGGGGGGGGGGGGCGCGGAGATGGGGGGATTGTACAACCCTTCTCATACAATAGTAACTGTAAAACAGCCAATAAGGATAGTTTTTTCCCACTGCAAGGGCCAGCTGATGCATCAAAAGAAATCAAGCAAAAATACATGGGAATGAACATTTCGTAATGAAAAGTCTGAAAAAAACTAGTCAAATGACATTAGCAGTATTGGTTTCTTATTTATTTGCAACAAGAAGAAAAAGATACTCCTAATGAACAAATAATGTCCCACACAAGATTCAAGAGCTTACCTTGTATCACCCCTTCTGGAGTTTCTCATACCATCTCCATCAGTGGACAATAATTGAGGAGATCTGGTTCTTTTCAGATCATGAAGTGGTGAAATTTCGGCAGGACTTTGTGAAGTAAGAAATGAAGCAACTGCCGAAGGCTTTTGATGAGTTTGGGCATCATAACCATTGAAGAAAGATTTTTGCCCCTGGCCCACATTAGGAGGCGGCTCAATGGACCTAGGAGAAACCAGAGCTCTCGATGATGAATCCAATGACAATATTTGCCTTTAGAAATTCACAACCATAATATACAACAGCTTGGGGGTTTAGCTATGATAACGAAAAATTGTGGAAGGATCACGTTTGAGAAAAAGAGAGAATTCTTTCATGGATATGGAGGTAGACAATAATAGAGCCATAAGCTTGCATATGTATTACCTATGTACTGCTGCAGAGAGGTAAGAAGGACGCATGACAGAGCGGTTGTTTTGAAAAGCCAATGGTGGCGGATATGTTCTCTCCGGAGCTTCAAGTTCCCTATTACGGAGAGAAAATCTATAAGCTTTCCCGAGAAATCATATAAAAACAATTGGAGCTTTAACAAGAGAAATATGTCCGCAGTTAGTGAGGCCATATCCTGATAATAAATGAAATAGCACACACAAGCATTTCAATATTTCATGATTCATTGGTAAATCTGCCTTGACCCACTGCGAACCAGTAACACTGTAAACATTGTTAAAGCTATATCGAGTGGATTAGGAAGTAGGGAGCTTCAAGTTCCCTGCTACATACAGAAAATCCATAAGCTTTCCAAAAATCATATGAAACCAATATAACAAGAGAAATATACATTAAGTCTACCCACAGAGCATAAAAACACAGATTTCACACACAGATGCACACATGGCATAACATCTCAGCTTGTGGGTCCCCCACCAAAACCAGCTCTTCTCATTATTACCAAAAAATAAAAATAAAAAACAAAAGAGGCCCCAACAAATCCCCATGCTGTTCTCCATCTCTTTCACCTCCACTCCATCTCAGACGATCTAGCAGCTCTCCATTGCCATTCCCGTCACCTTAAATGCTTGGTCGCCGATTACCATTTTCTTTGCTAATTACCTTCTGTTTTCTACTCTAGTAACATAACCTCCTTCTATCAGATTACCAAACAAACCCAAGAAAATCCTTCTCTTGGTTCATCAGCTAGACCCTTCTTCACAATCAAAATTATTGACATCCACAATTCTGAGATTCTTTGCGTTGACCTTTCACACAAAGGGGGATAAAAATAGAAAATAATGAACTGCTCTAAGAAGTTCACAAGCCATCTATGGAAAAATGGTTGGGTTTTATTTTTGGTACAAGGCAAAATGGTTGGTTATTCCACAATCTGATTTGTAATGAGAGAGAAACCGTTTGTTGAATTTACAAAACTCCCAAAAGCTGTAAAAGCCCCCAAATCAAACTGTTATTGTTGCAGACTCAAAATAATCCCGAACTACATCGAAGTTTTTCGACTTTCTCTGATAGTAGAGTTAACGGCAAACAAGTTGTAGATTGGGTGCCGGAGTGACATCGTCTTCCTAGCTTATTGGTGGGTGATGAACAGAGGCAACATAGATTGGTAAGGTGCGACCCACAGAAATAGAAGGGTATTTAGGCGATCGGCAACGGAAACGATGATGGAGAACAGCGAGATTGTTGAGATGGAGGAGGTGAAAGAGCGGGGTGAAGGAGATGGAGAACAGTAGGGTTTCTATTAGAGCCTCTTTTGTTTTTATTTTTAGTGATAATTAAGAAGGGCAAGGTTTAGGTGGGGGGCCCACAAGCTGAGTTGTGATGCCAGGTGTGCATATGTGTGTGAAATCAGTGTTGTTACGCTGTGCGGGTAGACTTCTTGGGAAATATATCAGCAGTTTGTGAGGCCATGTCTGGATTAGTGGGAAAGGAATCACATTATGCCTATTGTATTACAGTCAGTATCACTTGGTCGAGCAGACCAAAAATATCAAACGACATCAGGATCAGAATCCAGAGCCAATCAAAGAACTTCTATGAGGAGCAAGAAAAGAGCCGGTATTGGCAGTACAACTGCAATTATAAAAAACAGGTTGCGAGCTTCAAGGGGATTCATAATGCAAGAATCTTCTAGGCACAACATGTAGGATCTCAAAAGCATCACACCTAGGGGTAATATTGTTTCTGTTGAGCCCTCAGTGTATGGCTTCTTCTTCTCTTTTGCGCTTGCTGGTAGGGTGCAGTCTGGGGATAAAAAAGGGAATAGATCCCCGTGTGCTAGAGGGAGGACCAGAAAGTTTTGTCAAAGCATCGAACGATCCTGAAGAAGCTCCAAAAGTTCTGGAAACTCTCCAAAATATATTTTTGGTTGCACTTGAGTCTAGAAGCATTACATGGTTTTGCATAGACTTATAATAACTCCAAAACCTAACAAGACTTTTTAGGATGCCTATCAAAAAAAAAAAAAAAACAAGACTTTTTAAGGATGAGGATGAAGTGCACAAGCATTGAAAACTTAGTTCGAAAGCATGGTTGATTGATCTGTTGAATCAGAAAGGCTTTGCCAGTTCAAGCATCATTTCTAGATTCCTTGAGATGGAACCATTGAGAAATCCAGGGGCCACGACCTTCACTATGAATAACAGGGCAAGATCAAATATAGGCTTTAACGTATGAAATAATAAATGCTGACACCAATGCGGAAGAGTAGCATTTGAACATCAACCGTGTGAGTAACAGAACCAAGCATGAGACCAGGAATCATCCTCTCAACTCGCTGTGGGCCTATATATCATAGAGAGATAATGTTTTCCTTTCTTTAAATTTTAGGGTGTGGAAGAACCTGCATACAAAGTGAAGAGCTCTTTTTCAGCTCTTTTGGCTTTGTAGAAATCACAGGCCTCACTGGCATTGGTTTTGAATTCTAGGAGGTCAGTAATGTTTGACCTCCTCTCCTTCTCACAGTTACAATTTTCTTCACTTTCGGAACAAGATGTCTTTTCATTGCCTCAAGAAACAGTAACAAAGGACATGCAACACTAAACAACCGAACTGGTAAAAAGCCAAGTGATTGTAAATATATTGCAAATAACTATCACCAGATGAAGGGGCTTTTCAATGCCCTTGTTTCTTTTAACAATTTATCAATGTCCAAAAAATCGCTAGGCGCTAGTTGGGCGAAAAAGGGGTGCCTAGGCGTCGGCCGCCTAGTGCCTAGGAAGGGACTAGGTGCCAACTAGTCAGCTTCCAAATCTAGGCATTGGACGGACTACCACCTAGCGCCTAGGCGGGGACTTGTTACAGTGCCCCGCCCCGCTAACTTAGTCCGACGACAGGCAACTGCATACCGATTGGGATGATAAAGGGGGTCTGATTTGCTTTAGACATACCCGATAACCTGCTACCGGAAACCGAAGCACCTATGCTTGCTGCCTTAACTCCACCGTAGGAAATAACCTTACTCGCAGAAGTACTAGAGTTATATACAGGGAATATGTTACCGGTACTTGAATAAGTCGGCCTAGGTGGCCGACTTTTGAACATTGGAATTTATTGTGAAGCCCTGATATAAAAGTGAAACCTTTCTCTTATATTATACCTAAATTTGTCTTTCTAGGGTTCTTGCACTCACATTCAACTCAAGAAGCTATAAAAAAAATTCTTTTTGTAATCAGTCGAGGCTCAAATAGGATCAATACCACCATTAGCAAATATGAATTCCATGCGTATTCTACTAAACTTTTGAATGCACATACATACACGTCTATGTATACGTAAGCAACTATATATATTTAGAGAGAGAAAGGGGGGGGTTGTACCTGGGAGATGGTTGGGGCGGAAAAGAGGAGAAAGGAATAGGAGTAGGGGGAGAAGGGCGAGGGAGGTAGGCAAAAGGGTTTTGTGTAGAGACGGGGGGTGCAGCTGGGCCTGAGCTCTTCCCAAATCCATTGAACGTCATTCTTCCTCAATCCTAATTTATGCTCTTCCCAGATACATTACATCTGAATTGGATGATTACTCTCTCTCTCTCTCTCTCTCTCTCTCTCTCCTCAATACTGTTTTGTGCGATTTGCTATTTCTTTCGTCGTTTTGGGTTCTCACTCGTGCGAAACCAGTGGGGATACCGATACATACATATAGAGATATCAAGAAAATTTACAAAATATATACTATAGGAGTAAAAGAAATTACTCCACCAATGGGCTCTAACTTGAGAAACCCTTCCCAGTCATGTTCGTTGTCTCACCCTTCCTCCTCCGCAGTGGAAGCGGAGGTTCAAGCCCCACGAGAGGTGGGTTTAGGGTAGTGGATGGCCTCTAAATTTCATATTGACTAACATACTAACACTGTTGATGTCTACAATATTGACAAAATACAAAAGGGCTCTAACTTAGTTGGCATCTCCCAACCCTTGTGAGAAGGTCGGCGTTCGATCCCGTCATCGTAACGTATAGAATTCAAGGCTATAGATTGTATCGGTTACCCCACTCCACTGATCATCAATATTGGCAAACCAAAAAAGAAAAAAGAAATTACTCCTATTTGGTATTCTTAATTATAGAAAATGGTGTATATTCTTTCCTAGGTTTTTATCTTATGTCCATTACTAATAACATCATACGACGTTTGCAAAAAGGAAAAAATATTACTACTAGAACACCGTTGTTCTAAAGCTTTTACCGTTACATTTTGGGCAAATTTTCACAGCCTTTTTGGCACTATTTTTTACTTTTTTTCTTCTAATTTTTATGAGATTTGTGTACTACAGTACAACTTTTAAGTCAAATCGTTCTTATCGACGAGGTGTATCTAAAAAATATAAGAATAAAAGACCAAGATTGGAAAAAAAAAATCACTAAAAATGAAAAAAAAAAAACCAGTGTAATAATAGCCAACTAGTAGGTATCATATACCGTCAGTCTGCCGTGCATGATGTATTTGACAAGTGTTCAAATCTCACTAATTATAACCAACAATTTTTTGTTTTGCTGAAAAAGAGAACCTAAAAGACACAAAAAAAAAACTGTCAATCTTTTTGGTCATCTTTAGTGATTTTTTTCCCAACTTTTTGTGGGAGATGAACGGTGTGACCTAAAAATTATACCCAAATCGAATAAAAGTTGATATACAACAGCAAAAAAGAGGGTGTTGAAAAATCGATGAAAAATTTGTTCAAAATGCCCCTCACTTCCAAGACAGCATAAGTAAGTTTTTTTTTTTTCCCATTCCATATACTCCATTATATAGATCAGCGGGTTGGAGTGTTAATAACAATAGATTAGTCAATAGCGAATTCTAAATCTCCACGACAGGGCACAAACCCTTGACATTCCGCATAGGGAGGTGTTTGCCTCCTAAAATATGCCACCCAATGAGAAAATTACACGTGGCACCAAACAGTGTGTTATTCAATCAAAACACGTCCCAATTAAGCTTGAGATGTAGAGGATCAAGATGTTTAATAACGACGATATTTTAGTATTATGCGGTATTGTTTTGATTGGAAACGACCGCGTTTGGACATCGAACAAGGGTAATTAAGATAATAATTAAACTTAGCCGTTGATTAATCCTTCGAGCTATCAAACAGTGTCATTAGCTCCCCGTTTCATGAAGGAAATCAATCGTGGTTATAGTGAATCATCTGGATAACCTATTTTGAAACACTAACCCACATTGCATGAAAGCAATAACCCCATTACCCAGAAATCAGCCATGATCAGCATCAACAACGTGGAAGGAGATGAATTATGAGGAGACCGATTCAAGCAACCGTTTGAAGGTCTTTCTTAACCGTTTTTTGGAGGGAACAAGGAGCAGTTCAAACGAAGACGTGGGCATCAGTTGAAAACATGGAGAATGAAGATCGAAGGCAGACTCATTGTCTATAAATAGAATAAGAGTAAAGAGAGAGCCCCCGGAAAAAATTCATCATCTGACAATTCATACAAAATGATTGCTCAGAGATCTATCATAGTTTATGACTTAGATTAGATTAGTTTAGTATTTCGTAAGTTGAAGGCTTATTTGCATGTAAGACTACTTTTGATTAAATTCAAGTTATCTTATTTCTTTCAGTCTTTTTCTTACCAAAGAGTAGTCGATTATAGGTTCGCTTTTGATTAAATTCAGTGTGCCTGTATTTCGGTATTATTCTTGTCGAAATCTTAAGAGTATTTGTATATAAACTTACATTTGATTAAATTTAGGTTTGTTTATGTTCAATTATCTTTTCTGATTGAAGAGCGTCAATCCATTGTTTGATTAATGCCTTAAGGAAAAATCCTCTTAATTGAGGTATACGAACGGATAACACAATTGCCTGATTTAAATTAGTTGTTTTGAATCAATTTGATAAGAATAATTTCTATTCTTTTCTGGCACACCCGCACACAATCTATATTATAAAACAAAGCGGTTTTTCACCAAAATGTCTACACATACAAACATAAATGCATCTACTGTTTTTCGATCGTACTTAGTGATAAGGTTATAACCGTTGGATCAAAGGAATGACGGTTTCCTAATGTAAATAATGAATATTTGGAAGAAGGATGAAAGGAAACCTAAAATTGCGATTGCTATCTAATGCCATGATTGAGACAAATCTTCGGCTGACTTTCAATTGTGCTCAGAAGGTAATATTGTTTATCTAAAGGGTGAGATTGATTTATAATTAAGCAACATACCTTTTAAAAAATTTAGTGCATGCCCGATAAGGAAATAGGTAAGGAGAGAGAGGGCCAAATCAATAATCAATCTCAGTAATATTGGTTATCTAAAAAAAAAGGTAATGAACCCTTTACTTTCTATAATTAATTCTTCCCATGCAATAATTTTTATACAGCTGATACTGATTTCTTCTGTGATTTTCATAGGTTAGAGCTCAAAAAGGTAATAAACCATTTTCCTATTTCTAAATTTGCCATTCTTCTTCTTTACTTTCTCTAACTCTCTCACCACACCACCTAAATTTGCTTCGAAACTAGTACTACTCCCTTCATCCCCTTTTTAAAGTCCAGTATTCCATTTTGGGCTGTCCCTTAATAAATGTCCATTTTGTAAAGTTAGTGAGTAAAAGTTGATACATTTTCTATTTTGCCCCTAAAAATATATTCCATTTTGAAAAGTTAGTGAGTAAAAGTGTAATGATAATGTCTCTATTAGAGGGTAAATAGGAAAAATGGAGGTAAAAGTTGATGTGAAAGGTGTAATGATGATATTTTCTTAATAAGTTGGAGTTACGAAGCGAGACACTTAAAAAGAGACGGAGAGAGTATCATTTTTTTGGGGTGAGTTGAACCATCATTTTTTCTTTTTTTACAGTTGAGATCTTTTTTACAGTTGATTTTTTTTTCTTTCTTGGTGTCCTCTTGAACATGCACAAAAGTTTTTATTAATTAGTTGGCTCTATTTATGTTGACCGTGGGGTGTCACTATCCAACCATCTAATTTCATCAACTGTCTATGATGCATTTGTGTTTAGGTGCCTTTATTGTGGTGGTGTGATTCTTTGTCTTTATTAATGTTTACAATTATTTTTTAGTGGCTAATTTGATTTTTTAATCGTTCCTAGCTTTGCAGATGTAATACTATGATCCTGTGATCGTAAAAGCTTGAAGGATCTATCTCTTGCTTGTAAAACTAATTTCTTGATATTGACCATATCTTTTTGTGATGCTTGAAGGACCTTTCTCTTGCTTCTAAAACTAATTTCTTGCTATTGACCATATCTTTTTGTGATTTATCCAGAAAAAAAAAATGGGTTTGCTTGATTATTTGAATATTATCTTTTGATTGAGAGCAAGCAATTTTAGTGTTGATGGTGCAAGAAAATTCTACATTATTTTGGGTCAATGCTTCTGAAATAGTGCCTTTAGGTATAGGTTCACTATTCAGTTTTGAAACCTTAAATCAAAAGACATGTATGTGGGCACACGCCCCAAAAATCCCATTTTTAAGCATAAAATTCCGGGTGTGCCCTTATCTCGCGGAAAGCGCGGCGAAGTGCTTCGCAGATCAGAGAGTCGCCACTCGGGTTTTGCGGTTTGTACCCAAGAAACCGTTCTTTTGAAAATGTTTTGGATCGCATTTGTTTGATTTTGAAAAAGGCTTTTGTAGACTGGGCCGTCGTCACCTTCGATCTTGAGGTTCGGGAGCCAGATTACGAGAGGGGAAGGGTTTTATGGCACCCCTCTCGCCCAGTCCGGAGACCGGTCTCTACTCAGGCGTTTTATAAAACATTTGCATTTCTCTCTTTATTTGATCGTTCTTTTAACCAGTTAGGGCGGGGGAACAATTAATGGGGATTAAAACTGTAACACATTTGCATTTATGTACAAAGATGCGACAAAATGTTCATGGATGGTGAATGTTTGATCTAAGCAAATATAGTAGATTGAGAACAAGCTTTTGTGGACTTTTTAGACAAACTAGCACACGCTGACTGTACGATGGCACTTACAGGAACAAGCCTGCATGCACTGGGCGAACCACTGCATGCAGTCATTACCTGCGTGCGCCACTCAATACTGGCGTGCGCCGGTTAACCCAATACCACAGCTTCTATTCTCAACCCTCTGGGCTCTGGAAAAGGACCAGTGCACACCCAGGACAAACCACGCAGTTTATAGAGGTTAGTAAATTGTTACAGACAGATAAATGGGCTTAAAAGCCACCAAATAGACAGAAAACCCCTTAAACAGTGAGGGGAGGATGATAAAAGGGGCCTGGATGGAAGATCCATGCAAGGGCCAAGCCACTGGAACATAGATTACTAGCGCACGCCACAAAGAAAACGGCGCACGCCACTTCTGTCTTGGTTCCAATGCTTTGGCTTTACATATTCTAGGCTCTGGAACAGGACCAGAGGGTCCCAGAAGACCAAACTAAACAGTAAATGCAGATAGGAAAGAGAGCAGTTCTAAATACAGAAAGCTGTAAACCGATTTTAGCATGCAGCAGAGTGATCAGAGTTTAAATAATGCAAGAAAACAATGATCCATGATCCCCACGCCAGTTCTATGTATACCACCATGACTGGCGTACGGTACACGATTACTGGCGTGCGCCACTAAGCATTGTACACGGTTCTTGAAACCTTGCCAGCATTAGGGCCAGGAATGGTATAGATTACCAGCCTTGACCCTGCCAGCCCCCCTCAGGGGTCAGAACAGAAAACAGGAGCAAGAGGTATTATACCTTTGCTAGTGAGTTTCGAGAGAGAGCTTGAGCTTTGGGCTTGAAGATGATGATGGAGGTGGATATGGTGAAGGTTATGGACTGTGGAAGGTATGTTCTTCGCTTGTTCTTTCTATGAGGAAGAAAGGAAGCAAAGAGCACTTAAGAGGAAGAGGACAAGATGACTTGTTGCCTTAATGAACTAACCCTTCTTCTTAATGAGGCTAACCCTTTGCAAATGAATGCAAGGGGGGTATTTATGGAGGAGGGAGGACTGAAATCAGTCCTGCCCTTAGGGGCTGTTTGGATGGCCAAAAACTTTGGAGGAAGCTCCCATGCATTAAATGCATGGGACTTGGCTTGATGGATGAGAAAGGAACAGTTCTGGCCGGAGTAATGATCAGGGGGGCTGCCAGCTGACGTCAGGCGGCTGCAGAGGCTCCCGCCCAGCTGGCTGAAAAGGTTGATTTGACTGGTGCTGACTGGCGTGCGCCACTAGTTGAGTGGCGTGCGCCAGAGGTTGGTAATGACTGACACGTGGCAGTGGTTCCTGCGCACGCTAGTCCAATACCAGCGTACTCCAGAAGGGTTTTGTTGAGGCCATTTGGTTCTGGCTTGAGGGTTCGACAAGGGTTTGAAATGGGTTTGGACGAGGCTCGGGATGCTCAAAGCTCAAACTCATCAAACAACTCGGTATGTTCTCGACCTTAATCATCATTGGGGAATCAAAAGACCGTAAGTAAACTAATCCGGACAGTCCAGAATAGGGTGTCTACAATGTACATTAGTGTACAGTTTTTAATTGTAGAACCTATGCTAACATTGGAATGACGCCTTTTGTGAATATAACATGTTTTTGTGTGTTCTTTTTATATATCTCCTCATGGCACACATTCTCATAGTTGCGTATCATTTTTTTCCATTGAGTTTGTGCATCCGCACAAGTTGGAGATCGGTAAGTTGTTTTTCTTCTTTATTTCTTGATTCAAGTTAACTAGGTCAATGAATATGCTTGGATTATTTTTTTCGCATAGTTGGAATCGTTGGGCAATGCGTTGATATTTGCACGTGAATCCAATAGCATATTTGCCTGAGCTGATTGTTCGAGCCGTGCCTTCAGGCACGAGCAATGCACGAGCAATGCACTAGTCATCTATATTATAAAACAGAGCGGTTTTTATCTACCCATACAAACCAAACACCCTCTACAACCATTGGATCGAATTTTCAATAGATCATATCCGTTCAATTGAGAGCATGCTTCCTAATAAAAACCTCTTAACTTTATGACTGGTAAATTTTTTCAATTGATTGCTTTTAGGTTGTTTCTTTAAAAAACTTGATTATCTTTTTGAATTTAAATCAACTCAATAATTGATTTCTGTCTAAAGTTGATTCCCTTACATTCAATTCAATATTTGCTTTTAATTTGTTTCCTTTTAGGTTGATTTCCCTACGGTCATATACAAAAAGAAAATAACATGGTATTGGGTTTGAATTGTTGGCTCAAATTTATGTGATTTGGATGAACATTGGTAATGTCGTATACATGGATTATATGTTATTCTTCATATTATAAAATTGAAAATAGCGATGAGGGATCGAAAAAAAATTTACTTTTTACGATTAAAAAAACTTTTTGTGCTCAAAACGCATTGCTTCGTGCCTTTAGGCACGGGCAATCCCTAATTTACCATAAAATTGAGCTAATTTAGCCCAAACAAGAGGACATGAGTTAGGTGGTGTTCCAGTAAAAGTTCTTTTTGTAAAAGTTCTTTTTTTTCAAATTTTATAATGAAAATGAAAAATAATTTTTTAATTTTTTTTACACCGTATATCTTAATGAGATCTATCAAACAAGATCCATATTGGTAGAAAAATTATTTACATAAACACATAATTTTTGAACTTGAAATTACCTTCGTTTAAAAAAAATGAACTTTTAAAGAAAGTGGAACACCACCTTACCAACCAGACCGGACAGGGCACAAACCTCGACATTCCGGACATGAGTTACCAACTGTACCGGGGCCATTGGTGATTAGTGAAGTTGACCACGAAGCATATCTGCAACTCCTCCAATCAAACCCAAATTTCCGTCCACGTTCATTTTCCCGCAAAATCTATATTAACTCCAGCAGAAGCCCACAGTAATCAGCAGCACAAAACAAATTTGATAAGCCATGGCCGCATCGGGTTCAATTCAGAAGTCAGACGAAGAATGGCGCGCAGTTCTGTCTCCGGAGCAGTTTCGAATCCTTCGTGACAAAGGAACAGAGTAAAATCCCAGATCCCTGTTTGTTAGCAATTCTTTGCTCTTAACATGTTTGGGTTTTCAGATATGGGTCAATGTATCTTCTCGTGCTTTACTGTGACTATCAATTGGTATACTCTGAAAGTTCATACATACATGTGGATCATACGTATATATGACATTTGATTATGAGCAATGCTCCAAACACAACTTTAAAACACAAATCTGGACACAATTGCGTTCGGAACTATCTTATGCACATGGGTCCACATGCATGGAACAGCTCCGACACAGTTGTGTCTAGGGTTGTGTTTGTTGACTTTTTTTTGTTTGAGTATCTGTTTCTGAACCTTTTTTGTGTTGGGTATTTATGCTGGACTTCGTTTTGCTCGGATCGCTTAAGAATCTTTTGAGTGTTATATTTTCTCTAATCCGGAATCGATCCCACCAACTGCAAGGTTACAATCTTACCTTATATTCCCTTGACTGCACCGTAACCGGACCCTTACAATCTAACCTTAAAGTCGCTTGACCGCACTTTAAACCGGAGCCCTTCCATAATTCCCAATCGCGAATTTCCATCTCTTGTATGAGCAATGTTCTAAAAATTGCTAGGCGCTAGTCTGGCCAGGCGGGTGGGAAAGGGGCGCCTAGTCAGCTGCCTAGCGCCTAGGCGCCCGACTAGTCGGCTGTCTAGCGCCTAGGCGCCCGACTAGTCGGCTGTCTAATCTAGGCGTCGGACCACCGCCAAGTGCCTAGGCGGGGACTAATCGCCTAGGCGGCCGCCTTTTAGAACACTGTGTCTCAGCCCTCACGACTCATTCCAAGTCGTGTGCTTCTCTTCTTGAGACCAGATACCCACAACCTAGATACCTTCTAGCTCTTGCTACGAGAAGCAGAAAACAGCTACTGCACAACAGTTCGCTTGTGGGGTTGACTCAGCGAGTTCTAGTTTTAGTGAGTCAAACTAGAGACTTGTGATTGCAAAACAGTTACCTCCGTCCTTGCCACTTTGAAATTGAGCTAATCCTTTGGGTTAGGATTTTCTAAGTGTTGAATTTGCTTAGGCATTTTGATGGACCATTTAACAAAATTCCTATAATTGGTGCCATTGAATAAATTAGACTAATCAGTTTCCTGTTGCTGAGCAAGGAAAGGATTATTTTTTTTCACCCTAAGTATTTCAAGGATATAAAGAAGAATGACGGAGAAATGTGTTTTCAAGCTCTATTCTGCAAAGTTCTTATTGTTCTTCTTCCATGATGGGAAGGCTGAGGTATATTAACCAGAAGAGATCCCACAGGTGCCCAAATCTTTTTCTATCTAGGCCACAAATGAAGACTCTAAATGGATATTAAAAGGCACAAAATGAATTTACAAATGTTTCATGGACTAACATGGAATGGATAAGAAATAGTGCTGACTGCTGAGAACAATTTTGGCCATGTTCTAGTTAACACTGCAACAAACTAGTAAAATGCATAGACTAGAGGACAGTTCAAAATGAGTAACTGGAGTAATAAATTAGCACGAACTTGGCTGCAGAGCTGGTACTTGTTCAGTCACTGGTATGTCGGTGTTTGATACAGACTTCTAGAATCCTGAGATTTACCATTCATCTTCGCTTTGAATGAATGGTCTTTTGCAGCCTCTGGATGATTTGGATTACAAGTAACTCGATGTTTATTATCCTACTTTGACATCAATTTATGAGGTGGACCTTAGCCGCATGAAACCAGGCCACGAGTGCTGAACAAATATGCATCTTCCGTAGCTTCATCTGTAAATAGTGCCTCGCACTTTACCTTTTCCAAGTTCATTTATTCCTGCAAAACAGTGGATCAGACCCAAGAAATATTTGCTATGACCATCCCTTTTTCCCTTGTGCTACTCTAAATGGGTCATGTTTGAGCTTTTAATCGAGACGCAATACCCCTCATTGGTTGGAAAGAACTCCTCTAGGTTGTCGCTCATCTGATCTTCCCTTTTGTACCACTCAGCAAGTTCAAATATGCTCATTGCGCAATAAACTGATATTTCTTGGCCGGCTTACTTTTATGGTCTGAAGAATGCTAGTTTGGCAGGTTGTGCAGTAATGTTTTAAAATTCTAACTTCAGTTTTTTGGATGTATGATAATATGAGATAGCATCCTAAACACGTGTCTTTGTGTCACTTTAGCCCGTCCCAGTCTAGTTTCACAGGCATCACTCTCTTCAGTCTGCCTGTGGAATATGGCATTTGTGGTATCTGCCACATCCAGCTTATGGAATTTGCTTCATGTCCTAAACCTTAGTTCGCTAGAATAATGTTCCTAGAATTTGATGTTGACGTTTTGTTTTTTATGTGCTTGGCCTTGGTTTGCTATGAGATGTACTCATTTCAATGATGGAGCCATGGAGGGTTTTGTTTGGGTGGTGAGATGTTTGCCATCCAACTTTCTGTTGGAGGGTTTTGTTTTAGTTGTTCTTTTTTCTTGTTTGAACAAGTAAGTGTGTAATCTTACTGTTAGATTATGGGTCTATTTGTATCTAATATAAATATGTGTCTTATCATGTAATTAGTTTAAGTATCTAGGACCGTAGTGCAATTATTATACATCTTGTATATATATTTTACGTTGAATGAAATCAACCCTAATGGGTTTTCTCCCTATTACGATTACCCTAAAACTGAACATGGTATCAGAGCGATAGAACTTGGCGACCTACTACATTCTTCTCATCGATCAGCACCGCGTGAACAGTATCACGTGAACAGTGCTCGTCGTGAACAGTACCGCATGAACAGTACTTCGTGAACAGTACTCACGTGAACAGTGCTTCGATCAGTTAGGGTTTACCATCGCCGTCGATCACGATTTGCTCGCCGTCATTTCTTCTCGCCGATCAGATCTGTTTTTTTCTTCTCTCACGAAATTTCAGCACTATTTCAGTCAGATCTGAAGGTATTCGGTGGTTTTTTTTAGGTTCTAGGGCTATTGGAACCTTTACTTATTGTTTTTGGAGTTCTAAAGCTACTGGGAACATTGTTTATTGTTTATTTGGCATTATTGTTCTGCTTTCAAGATGTCAGAAGAGAAAAAACAGGCTTCCGCTAGTGGCAAGGATGAGTTGAGTCGTGTAGGGACTCTGGATAACTCTCCGCTGGATATTTGTCCCATCAAATTGGATGGCACAAATTATTTACTTTGGTTTCGTACTTTTACATTAGCTATTGAAGCTAAAGGAATGTCTGAGTTCATTGAAGGCCCTGTTACTGAGCCTACTACTGATGTTGAACTCAAGAAGTTTAAGTCTCATCGATCTTTAGCCATGACTTGGTTGTTTAATTCTATGAAGGCTGATATTCGTAGTCCTTTCTTGCTTCTTGACACTCCATATCAGATTTGGACTATTGCCAAACAGACTTATTCTCAGCAGGGCAATGATGCTCAATGTTTTGAGTTGCGAAAGAGACTTCGTACTATGGATCAACACAATCGATCTGTTGCTGTTTACTTTGCTGAGCTTAGTGGAGCCTGGCAAGAATTTGATTATTATCAGGGGTTTCAGGCAGTCTGCTCCGTTGATGCTGGTGCTTGGTTAAAAAGAATAGAGAAAGAGCGTGTGTATGACTTTCTTGCTGGTCTTGATGTGGAGTATGATCCAATTAGAGTGCAAGTGTTGGGTCGTGTCCCGTTTCCATCTTTGGGAGAGGCTTATGCCATTGTTCAACAGGAGGAGAGCAGGAGGGGTGCTATGTTGCAAGCTCCTACTTCTGATCGTTCTGCCTTGGTTGCTATTCCACAAGGACAGTTTGGGTCTGGCAGTGGAAAATCTCAGCATGGTACTAGCAGTGGGATTATAGACCGCATGTCACTCCAGTGTGATCATTGCCACAACACTGGACATACCAAGGATTTTTGTTGGAAGTTACATGGTCGTCCTTCTCGTGGGCGAGGCAGTGGGCGTGGAGGTCGAGGTCGTGGTCCTGGGCGTTCTCAGGCCCAGGCACATGTTTCAGAGTTTGCTACCTTGTCCGATTCTGGGTACAGTACAGGAGTTCAGTCACCTTCTGATTCTATTGGTGGTTTCTCTCAAGCGGAGATGCAAGCTCTCAGGCGTCTTATGGCTCGGGCTGATTCATATTAAAATTCTTCGGAGTGATAATGGGTCTGAGTATATTGATAAGATTTTTCGGACATATCTAGCTGATAATGGTATTATTTTTCAGACGACTTGCGTTGACACTCCACAACAAAATGGAGTCGCTGAACGCAAAAATCGTCATCTTGCTGAGGTAGCTCGATCCCTTTTGTTCACTATGAATGTTCCCAAATACTTATGGGGAGAAGCTGTTTTAACTGCCACATATCTTATCAACCGTATGCCATCCAGTGTCCTCAATTTTAAAACACCCATTGAGTGTCTGCCAAGCAGTTGTCGAGTTACGACTCTTCCACCTAGGGTGTTTGGTTGTGTATGTTTTGTTCATGCCCCCAAACCTTCTGGGGGCAAGTTCGGCCATAAAGCCCATAAGTGTATTTTTGTTGGGTACTCTCCTACCCAGAAAGGTTATAAGTGTTATGACCCTTATTCTAGGAAGATGTTTGTCTCTATGGATGTTACTTTTTGGGAAACAGAGTTTTTTTATTCTCCCTCCAAACCATCTCTTCAGGGGGAGCATCAGCAAGAGGAAGAGATGCTTACCTTTTATAATCATAGTGAGGGGGAGCAATTGTTCTATGATCATAGTGAGGGGAAGAAGGAAAACACGGGAGAGGAACCGGTATCTGTTGAAAGGGAAACACATGATATTGGTGGTGACATTGAGGAACAACTACCTGCACGACTGCAGGGAGCTAACTTACAGAGGTATGCTAGACGTAGAAAGTCTTCATGTGCGTTACCACTTTGTCAATCACAATCACCCACTCCAGTTCCGGATTCCTCAGCTGACTCTTCTGGTAATGATTCTCCTCTTATTGAACATCCTCCTATGGATCCTGACAATCTTCCTATTGCTATTCGAAAAGGTGTTAGATCTTGTACTCAACATCCTATCTCACAGTTTGTCTCTTATGACCGTTTGTCTCCTTCGTACTATGCCTTTGTCTCTTCTCTTTCCTCTATATCTATTCCACAGAATTGGCAGGATGCATTCAGGATACCTAAGTGGAAAGGAGCTATGGTGGAAGAGATGACAGCTTTGAAAAAGAATGGCACCTGGGATCTAGTGTCACTTCCAGAAGGGAAGAAGCCAGTGGGCTGCAAATGGGTGTTCACTATTAAGCAAAAGGCTGATGGTACAGTTGAGAGATACAAGGCAAGGCTTGTTGCCAGAGGTTTTACTCAAACTTATGGTATTGACTATGAGGAGACATTTGCTCCGGTAGCGAAGATGAATTCGGTCCGAGCTCTCCTCTCGTGTGCTGCCCACTTGAATTGGCCTCTTCAACAGTTTGATGTGAAAAATGCATTCCTCCATGGTGATTTAAAGGAGGAAGTTTATATGGATATTCCACCAGGTTTCTCTTCTCCTGCAAGTAAGGGAAAAGTGTGTAGATTGAAGAAGGCACTTTATGGGCTGAAACAGTCCCCTAGAGCCTGGTTTGGCAGGTTTTCTAAGGCTATGTTGAGTTTTGGTTACAAGCAGAGCCATGCAGATCATACGATGTTCACCCGACAAAGTAATGGTAAGATTGCTGTCCTTATTGTTTATGTTGATGACATAATAATGACAGGCAATGATGTGAGTGAGATTCATAATCTTAAGTCTCGTTTAGCTCAAGAGTTCGAGATTAAGGACTTGGGATCATTGAGATATTTCCTTGGAATGGAAATAGCGAGGTCTGATAGAGGTATTTTTATTTCCCAACGCAAGTATATACTTGATCTTTTGGAAGAAACAGGTATGTTGGGCTGTAGACCTGCAGATTCCCCTATTGAGGCGAATCATCATCTTAGTGGAGATGTGGGGGAGCATACTGATAAGGAGAGGTATCAGCGACTTGTGGGTCGACTAATATACTTGGCCCACACCCGACCAGATGTTACTTATGCAGTCGGTGTTGTTAGTCAGTTTATGCATGATCCTCGTACTTCACATCTAGATGCGGTTTATCGTATTCTGAGGTATCTGAAATCAGCTCCAGGAAAAGGAATTTTGTTCTCTAATCATGGCCATTTGCGATTGGAGGCATTCACTGATGCTGACTGGGCTGGTTCTGTGGATGATAGACGCTCTACTTCTGGTTATTGCACTTTTCTTGGGGGTAATCTGATTACCTGGCGAAGTAAGAAGCAATCGGTAGTCGCCAGGTCTAGTGCAGAAGCTGAGTATAGAGCTATGGCTCATGGTGTTTGCGAGCTCTTGTGGCTCCAAACTTTGTTACGTGATTTGGGGATTACTAATAGTGTTCCTATGAAACTCTATTGCGACAACAAAGCTGCCATCAACATTGCTCATAATCCCGTTCAACATGATAGAACGAAGCACATAGAGATTGATCGACACTTCATCAAGGAAAAGTTGAACGAGGGTTTGATATGTATGCCGTTTGTGAGATCTGGAGATCAGTTGGCTGATATATTCACAAAGGGGCTGGGTAGCAAGAGTTTTCATACTATTGTATTCAAGTTGGGCTTGATTGATATCTTTGCACCAACTTGAGGGGGAGTGTTAGATTATGGGTCTATTTGTATCTAATATAAATATGTGTCTTATCATGTAATTAGTTTAAGTATCTAGGACCGTAGTGCAATTATTATACATCTTGTATATATATTTTACGTTGAATGAAATCAACCCTAATGGGTTTTCTCCCTATTACGATTACCCTAAAACTGAACACTTACTGTGTTCGAGCCTGCTCGATGTATCCTTTCGAGTGTTATAAAAGTTTCGTTTGCCGAGCAAAAAGAAAAACTGACACGTAATTGAATTCACTTAACCCTTATGCATTATTGTACTCATAAGTCATAATGGAAGGCTATCATTTTCTATAGCATGTACAAAAATAAAGAACTAAAATTCATGATATAAGTATTCTATCTTGTACCACTCAAACATACCCTGTCCTGTGATAAATTTCTGACATGGACCAAAAAAATGTGTTTAAATAATCACATTCTGTGTATACATGAATGTAAACAGCTTGTTATTTTTCGTGTGTGAACTTTTCATGGTTGACTTAGGATGGTAGCATCTACTTACATTGTCTGATTTACGTTGAAAAACTAGTATGCAGACAACTACATATCTTCTGTTAAATACACTTCTGTAAATTGAGTTTTTCTTATAACTGAGTCATAGGGTGTGATAAATACGCTTCTGTTAAATAGCTTCGATGTATTGCTTATCAAGAAGATTTGTGGGTGTGATATATGCGAATCCTTAGAACTTATGATGTACAGGCCAAAAGGCACTGGAGAATATGACAAGTTATTTAGTGATGGCGTCTATAATTGTGCTGGTTGCGGGACGCCACTCTACAAATCTACCACCAAATTCAACTCTGGGTGTGGTTGGCCTGCTTTCTACGAGGGTTTCCCAGGAGCGATTAATCGCACTGTGAGTATCAATGGTCTTTTTGGTTGATTATTTCCTGGAATTAAGTCCGCACCTTTTTTCTAAGACAAGAAACACAAATTTTCAGCCGGACCCAGATGGGAGAAGAACCGAAATCACATGTGCAGCTTGTGGCGGTCATTTAGGCCATGTTTTCAAAGGCGAGGGATTTAAGACGCCCACGGATGAACGTCACTGTGTCAACAGTGTCTCGATCAAGTTTTCCCCAGAGGAGGCTTCATCTGCTTCCCTTTGACAATTATCATGCCAGTTGTAATGCAAGAATAAGCTCCTTTCATACTCTGATGAAGTCTGGTAACAAGTACTATGGTTCTGCAGTTGTATTGCTTGGTGTTGTTTGAGTCTTGAGTACTTGGTGTCGAGTTTCTCTCACGAGGTGGAGGCCCTTCCTGTAACTTAAATGTGGATCTCCTTTGTTTCTCTTGTACTCGTCTGAAAGGTAGCTTTCTATGTTTTCATCTTGTTCACCTTCTTTTTCTGAGGTTTCTAGAGAAATATTACAGTAGAAAACTTAGTCATCTTTCTCCTTCGTTGAATAGCGGAACACAAAACCCCAATGGATAGCTCAAGTGGCAACAAGGATGAGCTGTAAATCCCGACATCCAAACTTGGCAACCTCTTTGGGTCAGGCCAGGCTGCAAGAGAGAAATCTCTTGTGAATGTCCTAGTCTTGGTGTGTGGATGGTCTGCCTTTGACCGGATCGGAGAGGAGAATAGTCGATTTGCTCATAAGCTGGTCGAGACACTCTCTAATCGTCTACAAAAAAAGAAAGAAAGAAAGAAAAAAGAAGAAGATGATGAAGAAAAAGTAGCAAGTTTAAACTCCCTACTTCTGTTTTTTTTTTTTTGCTCGGCAGTTTAAAACTCACTAATCGAATTTAACTTTACTAATTTATGTGGTTATGCAAGAAGCATATTGATATTCCTAAACGTTAAAGCATAACATACAGGTACACGTGAAAAATTTCTAGTCAGGGACAAAACCATGAAGGGAAAAAAAACACAGTAGACAAGTCGTAAATAAAAAAGGGTTCCTTAGAATCAATTCAGAGTCCTTGATATTGATTAAGATGTTTCTTGGCTTGTGAACAACTATAGTAGACAAGTTCTTCGATATGTGACGCACGCCAGAATCCTACTAAATCAATATCAAATTACTGTTTGAGTTTTAAAAGATGAGCACTCAAAGAGAGTAGTATATTTTAAGGTACATCGATCTCAAAATCTCTCTATATTTCTCGAAGAATATAACACAAGTTCTTCTATAGATCTCAGACAAAATTTAGTAATTTTTTCTTTTAAATATCTCCTTCAGGTTCCTTTTCCTTGGGATAAAGTTATTTTTCAGTGGACAAAATTATTTGGGAAAATGACGGCCAATGACGTGTTTTGATAATTAATTCCCACCAAGGACATACTGAGAACATTTGTTAATACTGAAAATGTCCTTGGCGGATATTAATTATTAAAACACGTCATAGACCGTCATTTTTCCTAATTATTTTTGTTGCACGACTTTCGGACTTATGTTTTGGTCTGGGCTCAGATTGGGCCATTCGTGTTTTCGGCCCGATGGTGGACCAGGCGGCCTAGCTTTGGACCACTGCTGCTTTAGGGCTGTAAACGTCTAAATGAACTAAGCCATTTGTGAACTGTTTGAGGCTTTGAGGCTCGGCTTAATAAGGGTTCGTTCGAGTTCGATTCGTCTATTAAATGAACCAAACATGAACCTCAATGTTAGGCTCGTTTGATAAATGAATCGAGCCTGAACCTTACAGTATTCAACTCGGTTAGGTTCGCAAACCTATAGTTTAATATAATGGAGTAATTCTTTAGGGGTCTATATGCAAATATAAAAAATTTCAAAGTTATATATAAAATTTAATACGTACTTATTTTTCTCCTAAATTCTATATGGCCAATGAGAGAGTTTGGGTTTGGTTGAATTTAATGAGTTGAGTCAAACCAAACCTGAGCCTTGACGAGCTCAATTCGAGCCTAGATTCAGCTCAACTCGGTTCGTTTGAGTTGAACGAGCCGAACCCGAGTATTGAAAAAATTTAACAAGCTGAACTTGAACCAAGTTGTTCGGGCTCGAATCGAACCCGAGCTAAACTCAAGCCAAACTTATGCCTTAATGAACCGGAGCCGAACTTAATAAGGTTCGACTCGATTCGGCTCGTTTACAGCCCTACTGCTGATGTGCTACACGTGGTAATTCGTGTTTTGCCCCCTGTGGTAAGGGTCATTCCCACATTGATGATTGATCCTAGTGTACCATGTGGCTACTGCTGAGTGGGTGCAGAGTGGTTGATCCGGTCGTTCATCTCAATGCGAATAGCTCGAATCGAATCTGAGCACATACAAATCGCATACAAATTTGAACCGTTCAATGTTCGGTTAAGATCCGAACTGACGATTGCCGAGATGAGTAGTCGGATCGGCCGTTTCGCATCGCCCTATAGGGAGATGCTTCCCTAAGTGAAGTGCAAAAATGGTAGAATCGTGACAGCAAAGGATTTGCACTCAGCATTCTCTCATCTTTAATTGATATCCATACATGGTTTTCAAGTGTGTGTATATATATATTCCCCTTCTACTAAGGGCGCTCTTATTCAGCAAGTTGAGGACTTTGCCTTTTTCCGATTGAATTTTGATGATCCGAGCCGTTCAATGTGATCAGAACGTGATTTTAAGGGTTATCGCGAGAAATCAGCCAAAAAAAGACTGTTAAGGGCTTCATCCGAGCAGTTTTCATTGAACGGTTCAAATAAAAACTGCTTAAATCAAGTCCTTCCCGGTCATTTTTTTTGCTGATTTCTAGCGAGTACGCTTAAATTCACATTTTGCACACATTGAGCGGCTCGGATCATTACAATTCGATCGGGAAAGACAAAGTCCGCAACTTATTAGGCTAAGGTCGCCCTTAGTAGAAGTTTTCTCTCTCTCTTTCTCTCTCTCTATATATATCGACATTGCTTAATCTTTTTAAGTGAGATTTCCTTCTATCTTTTATCTTTTGATGATACCCTATCTATATTCCTTACTAAGAGCATCCGCAATGTAATAATAAAAAATGAATAATCAGAACTTGTCATGTTAGCTTTTGATTATTTGTTTAGAAGGTTGCTAAAGTTAGTAATGTGAAATCTCACATTGTTACTTTTGATTATTCAAATGCCTAAATTTGATTATTAGTTAGAAAGTTGCTAACTTTAATTATTACAATGTAAATACTTTTTTAAGCACACATTGCTAACTTTAGCAATCTTTTAAATTTGATTATTACATTGTGGATGCTCTAATTACCCACATTTAACACTATTTGTCTTCGCCTATTACCATATCCACCTTTTCCATTAACTCCATCACAAACAATTATTGTTTAATTACTCACCTTATCTCATTGTCGAATCCGTCATCTCATCGTACTCCTTCTCTATCCTCAACGTGCTATATATATCATGTCCACGATGCATTTTTTCATATCTTTCGAAAGAAAATCTACCAACCATCTCCACCTAAAAATACCGTTATATCCATTGTCCTCTAACTTCTTTGTACTAAAACCCATATACGATGTCACCAGTATTCCTAACTACTCTTTATGTTTTTCATAGCTCTTCCCTTTTTAACTAGAATCTCACTTCTATTTGATTAAACCCACTAGTCACCTCCATCCTCATTAACTTTCAAAGCTGACCAAATACCCATCACTCTCTTCTGAGCCTCCATGGCCATATCAATCTGATACCAAACATGCAACAACACAATATTGGCAGTATGATTTTATGAACCATTTCACCTATTCAATAATCATGCTTAATCCATCTTCCAATATACAGTGCTATGTCTCATATGTTTACTTTCTCTTTAGGAAAATGAGATTCGAAAGAAGACCATATAAATGACTGTCATTTCACGATATCAGTAAGCAAAAAAGGCACAAGTTTGATCCTAACTTAGAGAAAAAATGTATTACACCCAAAAGTAAGAGCGGCAAAATGGATGTTTTTTTTGAAGGTCTTCTGTTCAACTATATATCATTCAATCAAGAAAATATTAACCACGTTAAAACCATTTTGAGCATGCAACGACCAACCATGATCACCCATGTTTATATTGATGTAAATGAATTCCAATTTAGTGGTATAATTATTTTATTATCTTTGAAATTGTATTGATTGGTATCTCTAATGAACGTGATTTTTATCATGGTTAATGTTCGTATCTATTTCGGATTTTATTCGAGCATCGCAAAAAACTCGAAAAAGGGTCACGTGTGCCCTCCTAGAAAAATGGGCCGGTTAGTATTTTAAGGTAACAAATAAAACAAGTGCACAAAAGATTTGTACCATTTATAATGTATAAGATTTTTATACACTAGAATTTTGACACTAACAAAAATGGTTTTGACATTATCACTGGCGATTTAAAAAATGTGGGACAAATATATAGACAGACGTCGTTCGATGCTCCCAGCATAAAGAATCATAAACGAAAGGAACTACCGATTCCTCTTCTAGCTACTTCAGATGCTCGTGGATTTTTCCCATCTTTGATTGCTCCACTTAACTCCAATTGGGTATGTCCCCGACCGATCAATTACCATTGCAAATCTCAAATTATTCTCAATTCCCATTGGGGATCTTTTACGTGCACCTAACCATTCGAATTCCTGTATGATCTTCAGTTTTTTTGAGTTGGGTTTTTGCAATTCATCTCTTAATGGGATTGATTGAGAATTTTTAATGGGTATTTGTTGAAATATATTGATTATTGAAGTTTCATTTCTGGGTTTCTTGTTTTTCTCTTTTTGGCAGGAAAATTGGTTTTTTGTTGTTGATCCAATTCCTCAACAACCCAGGTAGGATTTTTGAGTAGGTTTTGTGTGGGATGATCATATATCATGTTCATTTCTTGATTTTGCATAATTGGGTTCACTAGCAGTAGCTCGTTTATTGAACTGAATAATAATTCTCAAAATGAGGCCCCGTTTGGCAGATATAGATTTCAGTGAAGGGATTTGACAGTGTTATCAATGAGAACAGCCCAAACTTTAATTTGACACATGGATTTTTGGTCATTGAGTTTGAGAGCTTTGTCACAACGGATCAAAATATCTGTTTACTAGGAGTTGTTTGAAAATGGAAGAGATACAAAGATCTTGAGAAAGTACATCTGATTCTCTTCCACCTCTAATCCTCTAGTTTCATGAGTACAACTAACCTCTTATATTTGTGTTTGAAATAGATATTGAATCCCTTTGTTTGAGATCCACATCTATCCTTAACGGACCCTTTCAGCTTGATTACAGACTTTCTAAATTACATGTGCCATTTGGATTTTTTGTTGCATTCTTGCTGAGTTCTATTGTGTTTATATTTTAGTTACCTGTGGTTAGTGAGACATATGGAATGAGATTTTGTAAAGGTAAAATGTGTTCTGTTGGCTTGCAGCTTAGAATGGCTTCTATGGTTGCAAAGGCAAGTGGCAGTATTTCCAATCAAGTATTGCCTGCTTTGTCGGTTCAAGAGAAAGGAAGTAGGAATAAGAGAAAATTCCGGGCCGATCCTCCTCTTGGTGATACAACTAAAATCTCTTTGCCTCAGAACGAGTGTTCAAGTTACAAATTCTCATCTGAGAAATTTGAAATCACCCCACTTAATGGACATCCCAATGGTTGTGACATGTGTAGCATGAGCCAAGACCATTCAGATGCTTTGAAACTTGACCTTGCATTATCTACGGTAGCAGAGCCATCCGAGGTGGTTCCCATCCGGTATAGAGAGGAAGTAGAAGCAGCAGATGAGGTCCATGATGCCGATTGGAGTGATCTCACAGAATCTCAGCTCGAGGAACTTGTTTTGAGCAACTTGGACACAATTTTCAAGAGTGCTATGAAAAAAATTGTTGCCAACGGTTATAGTGAACAAGTTGTGACCAAGGCTGTTTTGAGGTCTGGTGTCTGTTATGGGAGTAAAGACACCGTCTCCAACATAGTGGACAATACTTTGGCATTTCTTAGTAATGGCCTGACATGTCTTAGAAATGGTCAAGAGATTGATTTGTCAAGGGAGCACTACTTTGAGGATTTACAGCAGATGGAGAAGTATATATTGGCAGAATTGGTTTGTGTTCTCCGGGAGGTTAGGCCTTTCTTCAGCACTGGGGATGCAATGTGGTGTTTGTTGATATGTGACATGAATGTTTCACATGCTTGTGCAATGGACGGTGATCCATTGAGTACTTTATCTGGCGACGGAGGTCCCAATGGGAATAACTCTTTGAATTTAGAGATCAGAAGTTCTGAACACGATCTTCCAATCCCTTGTAAACCAAATTCTTCAATCGCATGTGCTCATACTTGTCAATGCGAGGCTTCAATCCCTTTTGCTCACTGTTCCCAGTCTGAGACACCCACTATCTCTGGTGTTCCAAACTTTGTAAAAGCAAAATGTTCAAGTAGTCGGAATGGACTTGTCCAAGAGAAAGAGAGTCCAATGCACTCTGACGAAAAGTTTGGGGGTAGTAGAAAGATTTCTGGTATTAGCAAGAGAGAATACATACTAAGACAGAAGTCGCTTCATCTTGAGAAATGCTACCGCACGTATAGTTCTAAAGGGTCTTCCAGATTTGGGAAACTCAGTGGATTTGGTGGTTTAATATTGGACAAGAAACTAAAGTCAGTTTCAGATTCTATTGGTGCTAATGTGAAAAAGGCCTCCTTGAAGATAAGCAAGGCAACACTTCAAACCAACGGAAACCATAATTTATCAACAAATAGGGGAGTTCCTTCTTCTGCGGCATTCAACTTGGAAACAGTGAAAACTAGTGGCCTGTCTACATTTCCTACAGTTAGTATCCCACTGGCTTTATCAGCTGCTGATACTGAGCTTTCACTTTCGCTTCCAACACAAAGCAGCAATGTTGAGGTTCCTAATTGTAGTTATTCTGGGATACCGTACGATAAGTCCACGGGGAAGTGGGTCCCACAGGACAAGAAAGATGAAGCGATATTGAAGTTGCTTCCGAAAGTACGCGAACTGCAAAATCAGATCCAAGAGTGGACAGAGTGGGCCAACCAGAAGGTTAGTCAAGCTACTCGAAGGCTAAGCAAAGACAAAGTGGAGATTAGGTCACTAAGGCAAGAGAGAGAAGAGGTGGAGCGGATTAAGAGAGAGAAACTGACGTTGGAGGAAAACACCATGAAGAAGCTTTCTGAGATGGAGAATGCCCTGGGGAAAGCCAGTGGGCAGGTGGAGAGAGCAAATGGTACTGTTAGGAGACTTGAGGTGGAGAATGCTAAGTTAAGGCTAGAGATGGAGGGTGCTAAATTGCATGCTGCTGAGTCAGCTGCCAGTTGTCAGGAGGCATCTAAGAAGGAGAAGAAGACACTGATGAAGTTTCAATCGTGGGAAAAGCAGAAGGCCTTGTTGCAGGAAGAACTTGTTGCAGAGAAGCGGAAGCTGGCTCAGCTGCTGTTGGAGCAGGAACAAGCTAAAGATTTAAGGGACCAACTTGAGGTATGTTCACGCAGAGTAGGAATTTTTTTTTTTGTATAGTTCCCGGCAAAAAGTTTGTTTACAGCTGCTTAATATTTAATATGGTATACTTAAGAATTAACAGAGTGGGTAGGGGTGAGGGCTCATCATTGAATTTTGTGTATAGTAAGATTTGTATATACCTGAAAAGAATTTATAGCTGCGAAAGTTGTTAGGTTGACTGTCTTGGGACATTTCTCGTAACCTGTAGCAGTAAGTAGAAATACAGCATGCTGCTTGCATTCTGGGAGAGGCATCATTAAGACATTCAGTATACAGCTAAAAAAGTGGTATTATATGTAGTAGTCGGCTCTAGTAGTGGAAT
Source organism: Rhododendron henanense subsp. lingbaoense (assembly GCA_020567845.1). Classification (NCBI taxonomy): domain Eukaryota; kingdom Viridiplantae; phylum Streptophyta; class Magnoliopsida; order Ericales; family Ericaceae; genus Rhododendron; species Rhododendron henanense. Next base: position 3,875,880 of record CM036313.1, read on the forward strand.
ACAAGGCTTTCCTCCCGGGTTGAGACGAGAAGTGAGTAGAAATGCATTTGTTTGATATACATAGAGTAGCCCGTAGCTGTGAGTTCTTCCTCAAAAGCAACTCATTTGAGAATATTTTCTTATAAACCTTGCGTTGAATTTGTGATCTAGATTAGAGCGAAAGGGAGAAGTAATACGAGGAAGGAGTTTTTATTGGTTATATTCTAGTACTGCTGTGATCGTAACTTTGGTTCCTTGTACTACGTAAAAATGTCATTGTAAAAATGTATATGACATATCTCCCATCTCCCTTTCCCCGTGATTTTTTATGTTGGAATTTAAGACTCTACCATAGTAAGTAAAGCAAGTGCAGAGCACAGGAACTGGGAGAAGAGAAATGGAAGTGGTGAATTTTGGGTTTTTAGTAAATAGTAGATAGAAGAGATAATGCATGGCTTGATGAACATTACAAGATTTTGTTTTTGGTACAAGTCGGTATCTGGCCACTAAGTCATTTTAGAACTCTTGATCTGTAGACAAGCCAATAAAATGGATTGGTTTTCTCTAACCCTTCAAATCATCTAACTTTTAGGGGTTTTTTAAACTAGTCTTGAATTTTTATCTCAGTAGGTTTCAGTGCATTTTCAGTCTACTTGGTCTCTTAGTTTCTCTAAATGTTTTCATGGTGTTCATATCCTTTGGCTGATGAGTACCACCGCCGAAAGATGACTTTGAACCTCGTTGGATGGATATTTCTGAATCACTAAAAATTTTTGTGAAAGCAACAGAAGGTAGTTATGATCTACACAAATAACAGAATTCATGGATAGCGATGGCGTGCAAATTGTGAAAGCTTTGCAAAATGTCCTGCTTCTCATGGGAAAGGTCAAATATTACAGGCTAGATGGAAACAAGAAGAAAAGGCAACGGAAGAACTTCTTAATCAAGTCAGTTCGATAAGAAAAGAGAGGGAACTACACGAAGCTTCAGCAAAATCGAAAGAGAACACAACCAAACTGAAAGCAGAAACCAATCTGCAAAAGTACAAAGATGATATTAAAAAGCTTGAGATAGAAATCTCCAAATTGAGATTGAAAACAGACTCCTCAAAAATCGCCGCTCTAAAAAGAGGCATCGACGGAAGTTATGCTAACAGACTGGCGGACGTTACAAATTTTCCCAAAGAGTCCCAAGTGTTGTATATCAATGGAACTGTGGCGAAATTCCAGGAATATTCCGGAACGGGCGGTGTGAAACGTGAAAGGGAGTGTGTGATGTGTTTATCAGAGGAGATGTCCGTGGTTTTCCTCCCCTGTGCTCATCAGGTGGTCTGCACTACATGCAATGAGCTCCATGAGAAGCAAGGGATGAAGGAATGCCCTTCTTGCAGGGGCGCCATCAAGCGGCGTATTTCTGTATGTTTTGCTCGCTCTTAGTTTATTTCTTGATTTGAGTCTACTGTGCTAAATAATAAGTTGTGGGTTTCATTTGGAGATGAATAATGCGTGTCCTTTTACCCCTTCTGATAGTTTTCCCTGGTTGTCTACCATGGTTCTCCATCTTTCATAAATAATAAAGACAAGCTTTAGTGATCTGTTCTTCGTTTTTTCAAAGAATGGTTTCCGTATCCTTCTCCGCAAGGGGCTTTTTAGATCAACCGCCCTTTTTCTTCTTTAAAACCGAGGAACTGTGAGGTTGCACTGAATTTTATTTGCTTGAATTGTGCTACATTTGCTTCAGGAAGCATGTTTCACGCACGAAATATGAATGTACACACGTATGCATATTTTGCTCTCTTAATAGGATTTTGTAATTGGGAATACACAACCCAAATTGATAGATCCAGCCACACACAGATGCCCTGTGGCTGCACAACCCAATTGCAGAGCAAAAAAGCTAAGGCCATTGTGTGGGGCCCACATGCATTGCGAGTGTGTGATTTTGCTCGTGAAATTTACCCGATATTAAGTGTTCTGCATTTGCATTTGCATTTACCGTACTGTAATAGATTCCATCAAAATCTTGTGGTCGTGAATTCTTCAATTTTTAGAGTTCGTTGAACATCACATTAAAAATCATGTTAAATTGGACATTAATCGCGTGATCAAATGATTTATCTTACAGTACATTTTCGGATTAGGATCCTCACCTTGAATAATCTCTCTTATAATTATCTTATACTTAAATGGAATTATTTTGTTATATGCACCCTTCTGATCTCTGGCGACTGGGTTCTGCTCTGGCGGATTGGAGTTGGCCTTCGGCGTCGTGGTTTGGCTTCGACAAAAGATTTTGCGACTTCCGATTTCTTGGGCGGAGCCGGAGATTGAATAAGTGGGGTGTTTTTTATTTTGTTGTTGGTTTTTCCTTCCCCACTAGGGGTGTAAACGAGCCGAGTCGAGCCGAGCTTCAGCGAGCTCGAGCTCGGCTCGTTTACTTAACGAGCCAAATACTCGAGCTCGAGCTCGGCTCGAGCCTTAACGAGCCGAGCCCTTAACGAGCCGAGCTTAGTAATTTACTAAACGAGCCTCTCTTAATCGAGCCGAGTTTTTGTCAAACGAGTCGAGCTCGGCTCGGCTCGTTTAGTAAACGAGCCGGATACTCGAGCTCGAGCTCGGCTCACTTACAGCCCTATTCCCCACCCTTTTGTGGAGTGTTTCCCCACCCGTTGTGCCAAGGCCGGCCCTAGGGCAAGGCCCAAGAGGCCGCCGCCTAGAGCCTCCAATTTGGAGCCCAAAATAGGGCCCCCTTCGTAAATAAGTATATATATTATTTTTTCGTTCTACAAGAGAATTGTCTTTCTTGGCCCAGCGATATGTTGATTTCATTCCGTATAGAGTGTCCAGGTTTGAATACTTTCTTTTAAAATTTTTTTTTTTGCAAAAAATAATCAAAATTGTAGCTCCTAAGTTTTGAACCTAGGTCGAGTAGGATACAAGACAAATACTTTGGCTGCCATAACCAAAGCATGTAATGTGCTCTACAAAGACGAAGTTGTAATATAAAGAAACATTTCTATTATCGTAGTTTAATTACATTAATATCTAGGGCTCCACCCCATTCCATGATTTCGCTTAGGGCTTTCAAATCTCTTGGGTCAGCCCTACGTTGTGCAGTAATTTTCTTATAGATATTGTTACTACTGTACAGTTAAAACCGGGTTTCCTTGTAGAATTTAATTTCTACTACCACATCTTCGACTATCCGACCTCGTTGTTGGAAGGGTTTTGTAGTATGTGTCATTGAACCTGTTAGTGCATGTGCTCGTGTCTAAATTTTGGTATTTTTAGTTCACTTTTGTATATAGCAATGAGAAGGCTTTTTGGAATGAAGTTGCCTCCTGTACAATATTATACGTCCGAGCAAAAAAGGAAGACCCAAAATTCTACGCGCACAACCGTTGTGTTGGACTGTTTGTGGAAATCCCATAATGGGCCCCACAGAACTTTTTGTGCACTATCGGTACACAAACTATCTGTGTGAGTAGTGTTTCCTTGGGTCAGTAAGTCTATGGGTACAGTAGATTGGTATAGATTTTGTGCACAAATTTTTCGTGGGGCCCACTACAGGTCCCACACAAATGATCTGAGCCGATCATTAAATGTAAAACATTTTTTCAAGGGTTCCCGTCAAAATTCAGCTCAATCCGATACTTATAGGTGTTCAATCCAATCATCTACGGAGTAATTTTTCATTTAGAGTTCAGGATATGAAAAAGTTAGACGATTGGATTGAACAAGTATCGGATTGAGCTGAATTTTTGCGAGGGCCCTTGAAAAAATGTTTTACATTTATTGTATGGCTCGGATCATTTGTGTGGGACCCGTAGTGGACCCCAAGGAAAATCTGTTCACAAAATCTGTACCAATCTATTGTACCCATAAACTCAATGATTAAAAAGTAGGGGTGAGCAAAAAATCCGTCAAACCGCGAATCCAGTCCAAACCAATCCAAACCGAAAGATTTGGTTCGGTTTTTTAGTAATATGGTTTGGTCATGGTTTAAAAAAATTAGAAACCGCTTTATATGGTTTGGTTTGTGGATTCACATTCACGGTCATGGTTCCAAACCGATCCGAACCGTATAATACAATTATATATAATTTAATTATTATCACTGCTCTTTTGCTGCCTTATTTCAATTCAATAGTTTTTAGGAATTATCTTTGGCATTTTATTTGGTTAAATTATCTTAAGATGTTTAATAGTTGGTATTCTTAGTTTGTTCATTTAGTGACTTATCAATATTTCATTTTCTTAGTTTAAGACTTGAGGCAATTATTGGTATTCTACTCTTAATTAGTTGGTTGAAGTTAGTGTGTTTTGATAATTTGAATGGAATTGGTTTTAATATAAGTTTTCTTTTAATTTATCTTTGTAATTTTGAGTACTTTAAATATTTTTTGAAGATGATAGTTTAGTTCATAGCAAACCGTGGTTTAAACCGAAACCGAACCGTATTTATATGGTTTGGATTGGTTTGGTTCTATGCCTTTTGTGGGTTGGTTTGGTTCTCCAAATTCATAATCTGTAGGTATTGGTTTGGTTCTGGGTTTACTACAAAACCGAACCAATCCGAACCATGCTCACCCCTATTAAAAAGTCTAGAAGTCAACTACAAGTAGCCTTTCAAAAAAAAAAAAAAAAACTACAAGTAAGGACAAAAAAAAACTACAAGTAAGGACAAAAGTTTCATTTTCTTGCAGATGCGGCGAAGGGCAAAAATTCTGGAGCATCCAATAAACGGCTAGGTGGGCCAGGAATAAAAAAGTGACTAGTAGATGGTCCGCCTTCATTAAAATTGCTTTAAGAGCATCTCCAATCCAATACTCCATTTGAGAGTATCAAAATAATATTTTTTACTCATAAAGTGATTATAGAGGAAATTACTATTTATGTTTACACCAACCACAAACACTCTATTTTTGTCTCTAAAATCACTTTACAGAAAAAAACCTTTTTTTTATACTCTCATGAGAATATAGTTGGTATAAAAATTTAGTAAGAAAAGCAAACAAGGACAAAAATATATTTTAAAAAGGTGAATAGTATTTTAGAGGTGATCCTCTTTTCTATACCCTCTAAATATAGATGATCAAAATCCAATACTCTCAAATGGAGGAGGGTTGAGAGGATGGATTGGAGTGGTTTGATACTCTCAAATAGAGTTATAGAGTATGGGTAGGAGATGCTCTAAGAGCAGATAATTCCTTGGGGATTGGAAACGGGGGGAAATTCTCTTTACCATATAGTTACACAAATCAACTAATTTTGGCATTTTAGTATGTTGTTCATCACATTAACTAACAACTTATCAACGACGACTTCTTTTTTAATATAATTTTTTCACTCACATACCGATCTACAACTTATTCATTACCGGAAACAACTTGACATTTCTCAACAATTTATTCACTATATACCGAAAATACCTAACACCTTGATTATAACAAATTTTTCATCCCAACTTATTCACTACCGGAAACACCTAAAAAAAAAAATTCATTACGACTCCATTTGTTTCAGCATAAAATATTTACAATTAAAAATATTTTTCATGTAAAATACTTTTACCGAAATTGTTTTGTCCGTTTTCATTTTTCAGTGTTTGGTGATAATTTAAATAAGTCATGAAGTTTCCATTTAAAAAATCAAAACGTTTGCAAAAACTATTCCTTAGTATATATGTGTTCATATTTTTTTTTCATGGTATATGCTCGTGTTTGTATGTATTATTGTACTATATGCCTAGTGTGTATAATTAATGTAGAGAGAGAGAGAGAGAGAGAGAGAGAGAGAGAGAGAGAGAGAGAGAGAGAGAGAGAGAAAACTAAAGGCATATAAACAGTTACGTACCAAAGAACGGCTGTTTTATTATTGGCTTCCAAAGAAAAATTGGGAAGTGCTCGACCTTGGCAGCAGAGTTGTGGGCCTTAAGGGATGGCCTCAAACTTGCAAATGATCTTTCATTATTCCAATATTGTTATCTGTACGGATGCTATTGCAGTGATCAATACCATTCAAGACCGAAACCAGTACATGGCTCATCCTCTGAGCAATTTGATAACTGATTGCAGGTTCCTAGCTAATGGAGGGAATCATGGTGACAAACTTCAAGCGTGAGTACCGGAAGGCGAATTGCCGTGCCGACTTGCTAGCAAGGAGTGCGCTTACCCGTTCATTGGGTTTTCTATCTTTTACTGTTATTCCGTCTTTGTTGTTATTTCAATTAAATGCAGACTATGCAGGGGTTAAATACTTGTTTGCTCTATATCTGTGATTTTTCTTTTTCCCTGTCAATTGAGTGACACGTGGCATAAATAAGAAGGAATTTCTAGACAATAAAAGGTAACTTTGGTTTTCCTAAAAGATAATGAGTTAAGTTAATAACCTAGTTGGTTACAATAAAGCTATAATAAAGCTTTATGAATTACCCCGACTGTCAACTAGCCAATATATGGTATGTTTTCTCTGTCGATTAAGTAATTTATGACTTGTTTTATTTGTCGATTGAGTGAACAGGTGGCAGAAGAAGGTGTTTTTAATCGTCCCATAATCCAAGGAGCAGTTGTACAACATGTATGCATGTTCTTTCATGGAAGTTATTTGCACATCCCATTCGTGAAAGTTATTTGCAAAGGCATGAAAGGAGGAAATAACTGTCACTTTGGATAGAAGGGAAGATTCAAATTCAAATTTAGAAAGCCTATTTAAACATAAGTTAGTAGCAGTTTCAAACACACAACATAACGCCAACATGCCTTTATCTTTTTCTTTTCTAGGAGTAGGAGTAACTGTTAACAAAATGTACCCTGTCGATTAGGTTATACCCTGTCGATTCTGTGCTTCTACTTGGAGATCAATAAAAGTTTTTTTTATTAGTCTTCAATTTCCACCATCATTCACTCCATAATACTACGTTTGTTTCCAGAGAAGTCCAGAAACACAGCAAGAAACCAAACACTACCTCACAATCCACCCACATTCCAGCAAATCACTACATATTACTTTGTCGATTGGCATTCATCTGTCGATTGGATAGAAACCAGAAAATTTGGTAACAATACCCCAAACTTGTTCGTGTTTCGTAATCTATGCTTAGTCCTTCATCACCCAAAAAAAAAAGAAAAAGCCACTGCATGTCCAGGTGTAGCTTGTGCACAGTGAGGGACGGGGGAGCCACGAAGTTGACGAGTCAACCACCATCCAAAAACGGCCTTACCGATCGAGTTTTTGACGATAAACAGCTTGGCCCATATGATAATATTAGGGGTGTCAAACGGGCGGGTTTGGGCCAAAATGGATAAGTTGTAAGTGGGTTGGGTCTTTAATGGGTCATTGACCCATTTAGACCCATTAATTATGAGTCTAAGGGGCCGTTCCAGTTTTTGGAAAAGTTCCTTTTTTTCAAACGGAGGTAATTTCAAGCCCAAAAATCATGTGTTTACGCAAATAATTTTCCTATCAAAATGGATCTTGTTTGATAGATCTCATCGAAATCTTTTAAATGGTGCAAAAAAAATTAAAAAATTATTTTTCATTTTCATTATATTTGAGTTTGAAATTACCTGAATTTGAAAAAAAAGAACTTTTAGAAAAAGTGGAACACCACCTAATTATCCATACCCAACCCAACCCATTTATTTTAAAGCAAACCCGACCCGCCCATTAGCCCAATTACATACTACTATATACTAAAATGACTAAAATAAAGTGCTAGGGTTTTCTTTATAATAAATTGTTGCAAGATGTATATTTGTTTGTACCCGTAAATTTCCATTCAATCAGAATCAAAACTAGCCCGTTGCGAGATGTATATATCTTTTTTTTGTCTTTATTCAATTTTTTTTTGTATTTGATAGTTTTGCGTCAAACTTTTATGACTTAGTGATTCGTTTCGTCGAGAAAAATCGAAAAAGTAAAAAATTATGATCGAAACTCATAAATTTTTTCAAAAAGACAAGAATAAGTAAATTTTTTTGTCTTAATGACTTATTTTTGTCTTTATTCAAAAAATTATAAGTTTCGATCAAATCTTTTTACTTTTCCGATTCCTCTCGTCGAAACGAATCAATAAATCACAAAAGTTTGACGCAAAACAAAAAAATGCAAAAAAATTTGAATAAGGACAAAAAAAATAAGTCACTTAACTTTTTAATGTAAACCTTATGCGGGACTACCATTAGATAAACTTATTCACGGTGAAACGCAATTTCTCCAGTCAATTCGCGCAATCGATGGATGAGATGTGTTTTCAATTTTGACTAGTCAAAATATTATTACCGGTCACAATTGATTTTTAATCCGGACCATTTTAAACATTTTTGGACGTGTGTAATTTAGCACAGAAGAATTGAATGAGAGAGAGAGAGAGAGAGAGAGAGAGAGAGAGAGAGAGAGAGAGAGAGAGAGAGAGAGAGAGAGAGAGAGAGAGAGAGAGAGAGAGAGAGAGAGAGAGAGAGAGAGAGGGGAATTTGACTGTTCCCAAAGACGGGAATTGAATAAAAGAAAGAGAGAGAGAGAGAGGTGGGTTATTTCATGACCCATTGGGTCATTTAAGTTGACCCAATTGATACCCAATTAAGACCCAACTAATAATGGGTTAGCTGGGTTTGAACCCATTCTTACCCAACTAATAAATGGGTTGGGTTGGGTCTATTTTTTAGTTGATGGGTTTGGGTTTGTTAATGGGTCTGGGTTCAATTTGCCACCCCTAGATAATATATATATATATATTCCGTCTCCCATAAGAAACACCTCATTTTAATAAAATGTGAACCTCCATTTCCCGATTGAATTTCGATGATCCGAACCGCTCAATGTGTTCAGAACGTGATTTTAAGGGTACCCGCGAGTGATTTTCACAACCACATTTTTCTTTTTGTTTTAGTGTGTGAAATTATCCAAATGTCTTTAAACTTTGGACGAAAATAATTTCATGATGCTTTTTAATTTTCTTCTTCTTTTTTATCTTATCTTTTCCAAGGGTTTTTAAATTATGGGTTACTTTTTTTTTTTTTATCAATCATCCAAATGTGTCTCATGAAGAAAATTTTAAAAAGTAATAATTCTGGACGAGACATTGAAAAATTCACTAAAACTGAAAAGTATCTTAAAATATTGGCTAATAACCTCTTAAACTTTTCCAAATCAAATTATTGGTAAAGTTTACTCGTCTTGTTCATCTCGTCGAAAATTATCCTCATTGTGAATTTTCGTGACCAATAAATTAAAAATACAGTCCTAACTCAGCTTAAATATGTTCTGCAATCATATATCTGATAGGGTTTTAAAGGAAAATATCTTCACAAGAAATCAACTTAACTAAGGCCTAAGGGTGTGTTGCATTAGCTAAAATAAGTACTTATTTTTTAAATAATACTATACTCCTAGGTGATGTATTGTAAAAGAAGACTTGTCGCGTAAAACGGGAAATAAGTACTTAAAAAATAATAATCTTAGCAGAACGGAGTCTGAATCAAGTTGATTTATTGCATAACGTTCTTTTTTTCCAAAATTTCTAGATAAATTCTTAGCAAATCTGTTTGATCTTCCACGAAATAAGTGAGCGAATTCTCGTGGGTGTATAAATGTGGAGTATAGATGATGTGCCTACGTGTGTGCAGTTTAGCTAAGTGTAGAGAATAAATTGCATGAATGAAAAATTTAACCAAATAACTTGTGATTATGGTTAGGAGAAAAACTTTGTTATGCCTGTTTTTGTGAATAGTATTTACGGAGGTGCATCGCGGTCATCCGTTTCGGCTTTGAACGGTCCGGCTTTAAATTAAACTTTTCCGTGGAAGAGCTCATGCTCATCCGTGAATAAGCCAATTTCCTTTACAACGATTTGTCAATGGGGCCACCTCACCTTACGCAAACACGTGAAAATAACTATGGGAGGGGTTGAAGAGAGAGAGAGAGAGAGAGAGAGAGAGAGAGAGAGAGAGAGAGAGAGAGAGAGAGAGAGAGAGGAGAAATGGACCCGATAATAAAAATTAAAACATGTTAATGGGTGCGTTTGTAACCTTTTCAGTTTTTTGTTTTTAAGAAACTAGAAATAGAAACAAGTTTATGTTTTCATAAGAACAAAAACAAAAAACATGTTTGGTAGGAGTAATATTTTTCGTTTCTAAAAAAAAAGTGGGGAAAACATCTTTTTGTAGTTTTCATAGTTTACAAAAACTCTACAAAAGTTTATGAAAAACAAAAAAAGTAGAAACTTGTTAGTACCAAACAAGTTTTCTTCATTAGTTTTCAAAAAAATAAAAATAAAAATGTTACCAAATGCCCCCTTAGAGCAAGTTTACCAGTCATCAGGTAAAAAAAATGGTGAATAGTACATATTTTCATTTTACCTACCCACATTTCTTTTAACACTACACCAACACTATTTATTTAACATATTCTCTATTAAAATATTAATAGAAAACAATAGAATAATGGGTGGAGCTTTGTTCTTGCAGAAGAAGAAGAAGAAAACGCAAGAGAGAGAAAGAGAAAACAATAGAATAATGGGTTGCTTTTCAACAGTGGTTCGCTTGTTTTACCGAAGTACTGTAGCGGAAGGCACTCTACCAGAAGATTTACAGAAGCTGCTGCAGGTGAACTTTTCTCATTTTCAATAGGTAAAGTAGCTAAAAAGCTTTTTTACCCAAGCTGATGTACTTGCTCTTAATGTTCCATTTGAACATTGAGAATGTAGGACAAATGTAAATGTGGTCAGAAACAAAAGTAGATCATGCCTAAAATTATCAACAATGCTACTTAGACAACAATCCAAACACAATAATTTACACAACCTCTCACATACATGTGGAGCCCATACATAATAGTGTGTGTGAAGCCCACATATATGTGAGAGGTTGTGTAAGTTGTAAATCTATTTTTGTAAAACTATTTAGGATAAATGGAGGAAAACTAAATTAAAGAATATTCCCTCAGAAATGGTACGCTCCATGAAATAGAAAACATGAAGGAATTTGATTTTCGCGCTCTACTTTTTACTGATGGCGCTCCACTTTGTTCATGAAGATACTAGTAACTTCACGTTGAAAGTGTTAAAAGTGGAGTGCCATCAGTAAAAAGTGGAGCGCAAAAATCAGTTTCCAAACATGAATACATGATATACATCCATGAAGGGAAAATTTGTCAATGGCCGGTGGGTACACGTGATACCTGCTTGACGCATCCGAGCTGCCATTGCGTGTTTGGACGACTTGGGTTTGGAGAAAGAAAAAGGAGAGAGGAAGTGTTGGGGTGAGAGGAGAGAGAGAATTTCAACCCAAGCCATTCAAAAGTGTATTGGATGGCCCGAATATACCAATCGGGTATCACGAGGGATATACCAACCAGGCACCGAAAAATTTCTCAATGAAGGGTACGCGCGTGGCAACCAAGAAGTGGTTTTGTGTGGGGCCTTGCTTCTTTACATTTCTTTTTCCTTTTCTTTGGTTCTCCTATTTTTTCCTCCTTAAAGCAGACACCCAACCTAGGAAACTGAGAAACTTTTGGTTGCGAATAGGGTACTACCCTTTGCGCACATCCTGGTCGTCTAAAAATACAATCGATAGCTGAATTTAAAGTACCGAACAAATTTAAAAAAAAGGAAAAGTGTGTTTTAATTCGAACCGTCGATTGCATTTTTGGACAATCCAAATATACGCAAAGGGTACCACGTCACCTGTACCCAAAAGTTTCTCCATCAACTTGCGCCTTTTTGTTTTCTAAGCCTCGTTTCCCAAAAGTCGAGCCGAGCTCAAGCTGTTTGGTTCATTTAGCAGCCCTAGATTGAGCTGTGGCAAACGAGCCTCTACCAACTCTTGGTTGGTTTTCTCCTCCTTTTGGATTGTGGTCTGCTTATGATTGTTTTATGATACTCGCTTAATCCTTCTTTATGTACTCTTAATCGAGTTTTTAAAAAAAAAAATTTCCTATTAAAAGAAAAGAAAAGAAGGAATGAGTCTCTCAAATCCAACGACGCCTTTTCATGGAGAAACTTTCAAGTACGATTGACGTGGTACTCTATGCGCACATTTGGATCGTGCAAAAATTCCAAAATTACAATCGTCGAGGGTTCGGATTAAAACAAACCTTTCTACCTTTTTAAAATCCGTTAGAAACTTTCAATCTGGATCGTTGGTTGTGTTTTTAGACGGCCCGAATGCGCGCGAAGAGTAGGATGGGATACCCTATAGGCAGTGATCACGTACTCGCAAGGTTGTCAATTCCGTACCGTACCGGCCGGCACGTATCAGATTTGAGGGAAACCAGTACCCTAACCCTCTAATATCGTTCCTGACCCAATATCGGTCCTTACCGCTTGGTACCGGCCGTTTCGGAAAAATACCGGACGAGACAAGGTTACCGGAAATTCCATCCGGGATTTTTTTTGTTTCTGGGTATGATGTATCTCACACGTTTTTCGGTATCCTCGAAAAAATTAACTAAAAAAAAACAAACAAAGGGACAGACTTTCAGAATTTTAGCAAAACGTGGGCTTATTAATTATAGTACGTGAGGCTCAAATCCCGGATTTGAACCCCCTGCGCGCGAATAATCCGTGACGCGCACCCGATTAATTGGTTTCTGAATCAGTTTCTTCAAATTGCCTTCGGCCATGGCCCATTTTCCTGAGCGCGCGAGACCTCTTCTTAGGTCCTCATTCACAAGCCCACTAGTGTGCAAAGTCATTTAAGATGAAAAAGAGTTTTGAATTGCATGGTATGGGGATTTTAATTATAATTATTATATATATTGTAGTTACGGTATATCCGAAACCGGTACCCAGTATTTGACCGGTACGGTATGTACCGTACCAGTAGAAAAATCGGTACCCTGGCCGGTACGGTATTCAGAACATTGCGTACTCCACCTTTCCTCGATTCAAAATAAAAAATAAAAAAACCTTTCCTCCTGAAGTCTTTTTTGTCCAGTCTTGAAATGGAATGAGAGGGAAATATGCAGCTGCGGTTTACACTCACCTTAGAAGGGCAAGAGGATAGTTGTTAAAAACTAGCGATACAAGATACGTATCTTATGATTTGTATCGTTTTCTTCGGGGAACGATACGTATCGCACCATGTATCTTTTTTGTATAAAAATTCTATGATACGACCATATATCCAACGATTTATACGAGTATCCTAATTCTGTACGTATTCTACGATTACTTATTCGAAAAAAGTCGGACCTTATTTCAAGAAGCGGAACCTCAAGTGCATTAATCTAAACTGTTTGATCTAATTATGACATTTTTCAAACTCTTTTATAGAACCTCAATGTATGTCTTGTATAAGAAAAATAACCATACTTCGATTGTATTTTGTCATTTTTCAAACACTTTTCTTTTCTTAACAAAGGGAACATAAATCCTTAATATAATAGGCCCCAGTTGAGAGACTTGAAATTTTGCATCTTAAATTTTTTTTAAATGTAAGCATAGTTTGTTGGTGTTATTAGGTGTATCTATTTTTTAATTATATTTTAATTATGATTAACATTCTTGAAACATAAATTAAATTTAGTATTTTGACAAAACTCCAATTGACAAAACCCAAATATGATAGATATTATCGAAAAAGATATAAATATCTAGTTTTTAGAAACTCTTAAATATCTAGCTCTAGAAGGTCTAGAATATCCTTGTGAAATATCTAGAGTTTTTTTTTTGTGAGAATTAGTCTCGTGTAATTCTAGAATTACCTCAAAATTTATCTTGTATGAAAATATCTTTGTACTAAAGTCTTTCATGGAGTAGTACAAATAGGGATGAGTTCTAACCATTTTGTACCAAGCCAAAAAAAAGTTTGAGTTCAAGTCCCACTCTTGTCTTTAGTATTCTCCCTCTTCCAAAAATATTGTCCAACTACACAATAGAAACTCATACTCTTCCAGCAAGCGTATCTCAAGATACACAATACGTATCTCGATCGATACGAATTATACAAATGAAAAAAATAATACACGATACGTATCCCAGTTTAAAAACATTGGGCGAGAGGAGGTGCGGGAGTCAACTTGACCATATTTCAGCACTGGAAGAGGATCGTTGAGTTTCTTTCCACTACTTTTTTACTGCCTTTTTATTTTATTTTATTTTCTGTTTTTGGTCCGAAAGACCTGACCTTTCATTTATGCTTTTGAATGTTGGGTTTGTGAAGAATACAGTCCTTACTTTATTGTAGTAGTAGTATATTTTGCAATTATCTGCTGGTTTCTCTCTCTTTAATGCATAGTATTATATAAAAAATTTAGTAATTTTCACTTAAAAATCATTTTTTTGGTACGTATCTTGATTTTCACTCGAAAAAAGCTATCTTTATTATGCAACAAACTTTAGGACAGTTTGGTGGTGATGTTTCCGGGCTTGCATCTCAAATCCTCCTCATTCGTGGCATGGCCGAAGCTTTGATGAAACTTGTGGGCGAAGTAAATTGGGCCTCGGGGGAGGGCAAAAGCTTTGTAGAAACATATGATCAGGTCTTTCGGAGCGTAGCCGAACTTGATGAGAAGCAGGACAGCAGGATGCTCGTTGAAATATTGACACGCGTTCAGGCCTGAGAAGTCCTCCTCCAGGACCTTGCTTCCCGCCGCCGAGCGCCCCTCCGACCCTACTGTCCTCCTCGGACCCGTCCTCCCCTGACCCGTCCTCCTTTGACCCGCCCTCCTCGCTCCCGGAGTTTCCGGATATATTTTGATCACTACGGTAGTTTAAAACTTGTTAAGTTTTTAAATCAAGTTTGAGCAATTAAAATTGTTCATGTCGTTCAATTTGCTTATCAGTGTTATGCTAGTTTCTTCCTTAATATGTACCGCATGTCCCCATGATTGTGGTATGAATGATATGTAAATTCTTCTTTTACAGCTCGGTTCGAATGGTAAAAAATGGAATCTTCATATGAAGTGTCATCCCCCATTAACATCACGGGAGCATGTTGTGCAAATTAATTTGCAAACTGTTGTATTAATAATAACTAGGTACTTTGCAACGTGCAAGGCACGTGTGCCATGCCCGTTGAATTGATCGGTTTTTAATTTCGTTGGGATATAGGATATTTTAGTTTGATGTATAGTTTTCTGTATATAAGTAGGTTATATATATGTAGGGCAGTGGCTGGTGCTATTTTTTATGGTGAAGGTGGAAATGCAGGAATATATGGTAGTAGATTAGTAATCAAAGCTAATCATATACCGTTTCATGGGTTTCTGCAGCATCAAAAGCGACAATGCATACCTGTACATTTGGTAGAATCGTAATGACAATGTAGTCATGGAAGTCAAAGCAAATAGAAGCAACAAAGTCATCAAACATACCAGAAACTTATCAAACATAATGGCATTAAAATGAATACTGAAAATACTTGGCCAACCAAGTTTTCCAGGTCGTCCCCAAAAATGCAAACGAAAATAGAGGGTAGTTAAGAAAATGCCAGTTCTTGGTTGTTGGCTGATGTTCATAAATATCAGCACAAACACTTCCACTCGTTCTTTTAACCAATGAAATCCCAGTTGGATCACCATTCATTCTTCCAGCACAACTAAGAAATTCCCACTTGGTTTCAACCACGAGCGTGGAACATGGTACCTGCAATGAACAAAAACCATCACCATTGGCCTTTACAACGACAATATATCATAGCCGCATCATCCTTAATGGATTTTCGTATAGACGTTTTATTTGTTGATCATGTTCCTTATAATCTAGAACATTCTTTACCATCTGTGGGAGGCTTCTCCACAATTACTTAGGCCTTTCTTCTTGTTAAAAGTTCCAGTATAGCTACAGCAGCCACAGTTACCATGCGCTATGTATCAAGGCCAATGGAATTGATTTGAATGCCGTCAGTAGAAGGCCACCAAGGCATTATGGAGTTATTTGGAGGGTTATTACCTTGTACCATGTGAGGGTTATTAACTACTTATTTATGAAATACGCGTGGCTATTTCTCCATATTAGGCTTTATGATATCTCACTACTATTGGCTTTGCCAATCTACCTTGAGGTTGGGTTTGAATGTCAGATTTGTCGAGGAATTCGTGGAGGGAAAGCCAAAACTGGGAGTTGTCTTCATTGTACAGGAAAAAGAAAATGAAGTAGAGTCCGTTGTCTTCTTTTCCCGTCACAAATCATTCCACAAATCCAAGATCCAGAAACACATAAGAGATTTTGTAAGTTCCATAATTGCTTATGCAGTCTAGCAAAAGAAAAAGAAAGGTGGAGCAGAAAAATATCATGAAAAGTGAAAACAAACCTTGTAGGACCAGATTTGATTTGTTAAGTCTCTTGTCCTCTCATTGTGACCCTCCAATGTAACCGAACCAAGAACCGCAGTATTCCATGTCGCATAATGCACACCAACTTTCTGAAAATGAATGGTATGATAATGAATCCAATACCATGATTGTCATCCAAAGAACACAAACTTTTGTTAGAAAGCAAGAACCAACCGGAAGACCAACAACAACGCTTAACAAAGAAATCTTGTTAATACAAGCTCTCAACTTCAAATTGTTGTTAAATGTCAGTTTTGGATTCTCTAGCACCCCGTAAGAGGTTCTTAAATCAGGATAAAAAAGTAAAGCTTATTCTATGGAAGTGCTTTTTTTTTTCCATTATGTGAGGAATGCTGAAGGAGTGACCAGCTGACATTACCGTGAGAACAGGGAGAACACTGAGTCTTTGATGGACCAACGAGGCAGATCATATTGCGTATTCTGAAAGGTGATTTTTGCAGCAGAATTGGTGTGATAGTTTGCAAGGAATGCAGCACAAGAAGCCTTTCACTGGAACACATGAACCTAGAAATAACAAACAATTCGAGATAATGCTAGGTATGCCAAAAGAGTGATGAGTACATTTCTGTTAATGGGCACAGATACATTGAATGATTGAATCTACCTCCAGATTTTTACCAGGCCAAGTCATCGTGGAATACACGGAAACTAAAGCTGGTTTACTTAGCTTGATTGCTTTATGCAAACCTCTCAAATGTGCCCATTCTGGTTCCCTTGGTAATCCTTCAATATAATCAATTTTTTGCCATCGCAAACGCCAAGATCATCAGAGTTCACACCAGAAATGAAGAGACCAGCCGCTGTCCGGCCAAAATTCGTTCCTCAACTAAAAATCACGTAGTAATCAATAAATACACACAAGATTATTTGAACAATTGATTGCGAAATTAAAACTCATGCATAACAAGCAAATCAAGGGAAAACTCATAGAGACAAATCAACCTGACATGTAACACTATTGCAGCATATGCAATAGTGACTTCATCTCGAACAACCACTAATCCCTAACATTACAACTATTATATGAATGCAATTTACTTCTTTTACAAGGGCCTGCTACTTTTAGCTACTAATTCATCTTTGCTATTGAAATGCATTCCAAGAAATCATATTCTTTTCTAATTCATCCAATCCACAAGGGCCTGCTACTTTTAGCTACTAATTCATCTTTGCTATTGAAATGCATTCCAGGAAATCATATTCTTTTCTAATTCATCCAATCCAAAGCATGAACAAAAATGCTTTTCGAAGTGACTGATGAAGTAAACACCTTTTGGATGCTGACCTGCGGTTTGAGTCGTCAATGAGAAGTATGGACCACTCCAAAATAGAATTTCTGGAGTTGTATCTGTCAAGAAAATATGCAGGCGTATTAACCCAAGTCCATTGGAAAGGAGAAATGGAATAAAACAATGGAAAAGGGGAGAAGGAACTGAAATCCGTTTGTTTAGAACAAATGAGCAAGTCACATGAAACTAATTACATTTAAGAAAGTCGAATTTGGGGTTCTTCATGCTAATATGAGAGGACTGGAGGCCATATTAGAAAATTATTGCGGAACCATTGAGCTATATTTTTCATCAATTACAATAGACAAAGTTGATGAGCATGGAACACAAATGACGAAATACTCTACCCAAGCACAGCTTCCCAGCAATTGAGGGCTTAATCTGTCCAAATTGGACAAAAATAGACCAGCGAAAATTCCCCCCAAAATGTTTCTTATTATAGAGGGGGAGGAAATCAATAAGAAAGGAAATGATAAACTCTGCCAAAAAAAGTTGCGAAGAGAGAGAGATATGATTTGAGATCACTGAGAGACATGCAGAACCTGTGCAATTGATATAGTGCGAGTGACTCACCGACATGGCAATAGGTGTGTTGGCGGCCGGGAATTTGGACTGTGCTAGAATAGAGTCGTCGTCCGGCGTCGCCCACGGATCTGGTGAGAGAGAGAGATGGGTATATGGCTGGTGAGAGAGAGATGGCTCTAGCCGGTGCGAGAGAGAGAGAGAGAGAGATGAGGGTTTGTGCTGAGGGTGGGGAAAAGAGAACGGACTGTGCTGGAATAGAGTCGTCGCCCGCCGTCGCCCGCGGATCTGGTGAGAGAGGGAGAGATGGGTGGTGAGAGAGATGGGTATGGAAGGGAGAGCAGAGAGAACAGAAGCTCTGTTTTTCTCTTCACCACCCCATCACGCCACGTACCTTGCAAAGTGGAAACCACCCATCACGCCACGTCCCTTGCAAAGTGGAAACCGAAAATGACAATTCTACCCATCCAGCCAAGCACAGCTTCTCAGCAATTGAGGGCTAAATCTGTCCAAATTGGACAAAAATGGCAAGCGATATAATTGCCAAACTGATTCTTCTTTAAGAGAGAGAGGTAGGACATTAACCATGAGAATGTTATACAATTTGGTATCATCAAATTAATTTTGAAATACTTCCCGTAAAAAAAAGGGTACTCAATTTTTTTGTCGTGATTAGATAATCGTGGATCAACTTTGATTAGCCCTTAGCCCAATAGCAAAGTGGAGAAGAGTAGAATAAAATTGGGCATAGTCCATTGGAAAAATGACAGTCCAGGACGTATAATTAATACCCGCCAATGACATTTTCAGCATTAAAAAATATTCTCATCATGTTCTTGGCGGATATTAATTATCAAAACACATCATGAGCCGTCATTTTCCCGTCATGAGAGGCCCATTACGACTCTCGGTTTCATTTGTGACTCTAATTTTGTGTAGGGCACACGAGTGCACGGTTATAGAAAAATAGGGCCTACTAATAGAGTATTTAATTTGAATTTATCTGATTAGTGTACCTCATATTCTACTATAAATTTCAAAAAAATAAAAAATAAAACTTAGTATTTTTTTATCTTTCAAAATTAAAAATTAAAAACAGATTGATACATTTTTAAATTTTTGATTGAATCATTTTTAACCCTGTAATACTACTTGAATGAATTTCGTAACTTTTTCTTATCTTATCTAATAAAAAATGTAGTACATGTTTTTAGATGGCGAATAAAGTTTTTTATTTTTAATCATAGAGAAAAAAGTTGATTAAATTAATTTCCATGATGAACGTTTGACACATTTCGAAATTCTGCTATCTTCAAGAGTCAAGAATTTTACCACGCAGGGGCGACCGTGCATGCGAGAAAAAAGTGTAAATACACATGCATAATCATGTAAATACATTAAAACTCAAAATAACATAAATACATAAATCAGTTTAACTAATGAGATCGATCTTGATGTATGTGTCTTGTTTTTCTTTATTGTTGATCTTCTTCTTTTTCATTCATCACAATTGGACGAATTCGGTACATGGGCTTTCATGTTACTTGATTTTACCAGTCAAAAAACAAAGAATTAGGAGAAGTCTAGAACAACAATTGAGGAAAGACATACCTACAACTTAAATTTCACCAAAATTACCTTAGGGTTTCCAAAATCTCTTATCCTCTGTCTTGAAGTCTTAACAATTGGGGATGTTTGTGCCAAGAGAGAGGACCAGGGGGGGGGGGGGGGTTGGAATTTGGTGTGCCATTGAGATTGTAGGGCAAAAAGAAATAAAATTGTAAAATACTAAATCCAAGGGGGCGACTATTCGCAATCCTCTATTTTCTCCCGTAGCCCGTTAAAAATTTTTGAAAATTATATTTCAGTATAACTACATGTCGAAAATATGTTCAACCTTCGGTAAACAACTGCCGAACATACATTTCGGTAAATAGCTGTTGAAAATAAGATTATATTTTGGTAACTACATGTCGGAAATGCACAAGAAACATATATTTCGGTAATTGGATGCTGAAAATGTATCTCAATTTCGGTAACTAACTGTCGAAACATATGGAAATTTTTAACGGGCTACGGGAGAAAATAGAGGGGTGCGAATAGCTGCGCCCAAATCCAAAGGTGGAAGTTTATTACTTGAATATTCACAATATTAACCCTATAGTTTTATTTTAGCCCTTAATCTTTAGTAATTAATATTGACATCCTCGTAATAGTTGAAAGGTTACAAACATGGGACTCATGTTTGAAGAAATGTACGCCAAGTCGCCAATGGGACGTGGTCCGGCGGCATGATCGATCTCCTCAACTTTCCTGTACCGATGAAAATAAAACTTGACAAAAATGGAGAGGAAGGGGGAACAGAGGTAATTGATCACTACGACATTGAGATGCCTAGCTCTTAAATTGCTCACACTTGTTGCGATAGCCATCACACTTAGCTTTGTCACCGGGGGTTCTCGCGAATGCACTGCACGATCGATCGAGGAAAAATATTACCAACCTGAACCATCTTATGAATTACTATGTAGATATGGATCGAGAATACGCGGATATGGATCTTAATTCGGATACCTAAAAGTCTAAAACCTAACAATCGAGAATACGCGGATATGGATCTTAAAATGGACGCAATCAATAAATAGATATTTCACGTACTAAAAGTTACCAAATTCTTTTGTTTTAAGTGTGAACTACAGTACTGGCCACCCTGATCGAGGTTCCTAACAAATACAAATAACTTTTCCGAGATTTCTGAAATCACATTGCCCTTCCTTACTTTTCCCATATCCCTCCCTATTAGATTTGTTAACGGATATGCGGATGTCATCCATGTTTTCAGCGATATTCAACAAATACCTCCATTGATCATGCAAATGGAGGTACTTAATCCACCCCTATTCTGAATTTTTCCAACCAAACCACCATGGTGTAAATTTAAATCTAAGCAACCATGCATGTCGTATATATATATATATTTTTAACGAAAGGATCATTAAGAAAGGCATCACAACAAGAGAAAGCATCCCAACTAAGTTGACACCCAAACCCTTGACAATTATTTGCCAAAAACATGAACCAAAAAGGGGGAAAAAAAAACACAAGTTAACGAGACGTCAACTGAAAAGTACAGTAAATTGATTCTCTTGAATTCTCTGGACCCCTTGATTTCCCTTTTTATATATATCACCTTATTGGCCCTCTTTTCTTTCTTAATAATAAGATAGCCAGAATTCTTTTCAATCAAAACTTACCAATTAATGGGTATCCTAAAGGGAAGAGAATCATTTTCTGACCAAAGCTTTTCCTATTTGGTCCATTAACAATCATAGGTGTGCTCAACCTAATATCATTAACTAGAAGAAACGTACATAAGTCTAGGATAAACAACCCCTTGGGCATCTGCCCTTAATTGAAAGGAAATAAGATCAGTAGGCGCATAATTTCTAATAAATGAAAACTAGCATCCATTTGGAACCCCAAGTTTGCCAATCGGTCAGCACGGCCAATTCCTTTGTGGTAGCTTTGTATCACCTCCGTTACACCCAACTTCTGCAAAAGGTACCTGCAATTGTTCAATAATGCACTAATTAAGTTGATGGGTTTCATCACATGGTTTAGCAAGTAATGTGACCATAACCATAACCATAGAGTCTGTCTCAATTTCAAGGTTCGGGAGACGTAATCTATCCGCTAATTGAAGGCCATCACGCAAACCCCATAGCTCTGCCGCCAAACTAGTAGCAGCTCCAATGTTGCGGCTGTAACCTATCACTCAATTACGTACCATGATGATCTCTAATAAGGCCTCCCGAGTCCCGATATTGCCTTTGATGAGCTGTTCCGGGATGCTCCATCCGAATTTAATTTGAAACCATTTACTTTCGGAGGCCTCCAACCTGCATTAATCCATAATGGCCTTTTGCTGCTATCCATAATGGCCTTGTGCTGCTGCTAAAATAAGATTTGAAATGCTATCCCTTTTGATAGTATTTTGCCCGAATGCTTTTCGGTTCTTGTTAAGCCAAATTTTCCAACAAGCAATAGGAAATATTGTCGCCCAATACTTGGTTAGAGAAAGAATATGTTTTGATTTTACCCAAGAAGAAATATTGGCATAGTATAAGTCATGCAAATCGGTCCCTCGCACTCAGATAGTCCCGCAAAGCATAAATTGCATCTTCAGGGATCAGGGGGCATGCAAAGAGGACAAGACGGGTCAGTGATAATGTTACGACGAAACATATATACCCTGACCTGTGAATTGTGATAAATTTCTGAGATGAACCAAAAAGAAGTGTTCAAATAATCACATTCTGTGCATACATGAATGTAAACAGCTCGTTATTTTTTGTGTGTGAACTTTTCACGATTGACTTAGGACGGGTAGCATCTACTTACGTTGTCTAATTTACGTTGAAAAACTAGCTAGTATGCAGCCAACTACGTATCTTTTTTCTAAATACACTCCTGTAAATTGAGTTTTTTTTACATAACTGAGTCATAGGGTTTGTAATATGGCTTCGATGTATTGCTTATCAAGAAGATTTGTGGGTTTGATACATAAGAATCCTTAGAACTTATGATGTACAGGCCAAAAGGCACTGGGGAATATATATGACAAGTTCTTTAGTGATGGCGTCTATAATTGTGCTGGTAGCGGGATGCCACTCTACAAATCTACCACCAAATTCAACTCTGGGTGTGGTTGGCCTGCTTTCTACGAGGGTATCCCGGGAGCAATTAATCGCACTGTGAGTATCAATGGTCTTTTTGGTTGATTATTTCCTGGAATTAAGTCCCCACCTGTTTTCTAAGACAAGAAACGCAAATTTTCCGCCGGACCCAGATGGGAGAAGAACCGAAATCACATGTGCAGCTTGTGGCTGTCATTTAGGCCATGTCTTCAAAAGCGAGGGATTTAAGACGCCTACGGATGAACGTCACTGTGTCAACAGTGTCTCGATCAAGTTTTCCCCCAGAGGAGGCTACATCTGGCTCCCCTTTGACAATTATCATGCAGGTTATAATGCAAGAATGAGCCCCTTTCGTACTTTGATGAAGTCTGGTAACAAGTATGCATATATATATGGTTCTGCAGTTGTATTGCTTGGTGTTGTTTGAGTCTTGAGTACTTGGGGTTGAGTTTCTCTCACGAGGTGGAGGCCCTTCCTGTAACTTAAATGTGGATCTCCTTTGAAAGGTAGCTTTTTATGTTTTCATCTTGTTCCCCTTCTCTTTCTAAGGTTTCTAGAGAAATATTACGATAGAAAACTTAGTCATCTTTCTCCTTTGTTGAATAACGGAACACAAGACAACCACTGCCCAGTGCAGTTGGATAGCTTCTGGACTCCGTGCTAACTCTAACACCCCCACTAACCCCCGTTGATGTATGACGATTGAAAAAAAAAAAGAAAAAAAAGAATAACGGAACACAAAACCCCAACCGGTAGCTTAAGTGGCAATAGGGATGAGCTGTAAACTCTGACATCCAAACTTGGCAACCTCTTGGGGCCAGTCTAGTAAGAGAAAAATCTCGTGAATGCCATAGCCTTAGCGTGGATGACTTGTCTTTGACCGGATCGGGAAGGAGAATAATCGAGGTGCACGTAAGCGGATGACTTGTCTTTGACCGGATCGGGAAGGAGAATAATCGAGGTGCACGTAAGCTGGTCCAGACACCCATGTCCGTCGAACCAAAAAAATAAAAGAAGAATACTGATACTCCTAACGTTAAAGCATAACATAGAGGTATACGTGAAAAACTTCAAGGCAGGGACAACACCATGAAGGGAAAAAAGACACAGTTTAAACAAGTCGTAAATAAAAAGAGTTCCTTTAGAATCAATTACGAGTCCTTGATCTTGGTTAAGATGTTCTTGGCTCGTGAACAGCCATAGTAGATAAGTTCTTCAATATGATGTACGCCAGAATCCCAAAAAATGACTCAGAATTGTAAGTGATGTGATGTTCACACACATTGGACGTGTAAAGCAGTTGGATAGAGCGCGTAGCTTAAGCACAAACATTCTTATTACGTTTCAATGTTCTTTTAGGCTCGGGCATCCCGCTAGTTTCTATATACGACTCGAAGAATAACACAAAAGTTTTTCTATAGATATCGAATAATTTTTTTTAATATTATTAACGGATATCAAGGATTGCCCACTGGAACAAAATCAATCTCATTATGACAGGAACTCTATACAAAGGCAACCATCTATTAGGATCAATTATTACCTTTATTGTAGGAGACTTATTCTCCTAATTATTTTCCTTCCAATTTGGTTGTATTCGTTTTCTATATGTATAATTGTATTCTTCCATTGAAACAAAATAAAATAAAAACAATTCATTCATTTCTTATCAAATACTATCTCCTTCAGGTTCCTTTTCTTTCGGAGGAATTCGTGTTTTCGGCCCGATGGTGGACCAGGCGAGCCTAGCTTTGGACCACTGCTGCCGTGCTACACGTGGTAATTCGTTTTTTGTTCCCTGTGGTAAGGGCCATTCCCAAATTGATCCTAATGTGGAGTTCAACTAAGCTAAAAGAATTACTTTTTTAATTTCAATTATGGAGACGAATCAATAATCCACAAATAGCTAGCACTTAGTCCAAAAGCAGAAACCAAACTATAATAAAAAAAACTTCTTCAAATTGAGCCAGGTAACTAACAGATCCTAAAACCTAGAATGGGTCTTCCATGGGCCCGTCATCGCCCGACGAGGGAAAGTCATCATCGTCATCGCCAGAATCCTCACTCTCCTGATCACTGGAGGGCTCAGCCCGGGGCGGACGAGCGCGCGCTCGGGGGACTTTCCCGTCAAGTTTCGCATCAATGTCCTTAACCGTCCTATCAACATCAATGACTTTCGACAAAATTTGTTTCACATTATCGCGGGTTTCTTGGGTGTCGAGACCAGCGAGAGTCTTCGATAAAGCAACAACAACTTCCCCTGAACCCTTGTTTGCAGCCAAAATGAAAGACCCTAGCACCTTCAGTGAGGTCTCAGCCGTTGCTTGCATGACTATAATGTCAGATGCAATGGAAGAACATAATGTCAGATGCAATGGAAAGAAGGTCTGCAAAAGTAAAAACAGAAAAACAAAAATGAGTTGAATTTTTAAGATTTAATAGCATAAACAAAAAAAACAAGATAATTACATACCCTTAATGGTGATTTCAACCTTCTGGTTTACGTTTTTTCGTTCCTCTTCAATCTTCGGTTTTTCTTCTTCATCCTTAGCTTCAGAGTTGGCTTTCGCTGCTTCCTCTCCGGTCTTTGGTTTTTCTTCCTTGGGTGCATTTTCAGAATTGGCCTTTGGCTCTTCTTTTTCTTCTTTGGCTTCGGTCTTCTGTTCAGCAGTTTTAGAGTTGGGTTTTGGTTCTTCTTTTTCTTCTTCCTTCTGTTCAGCAGTTTCAGAGTGGGTTTTGGTTCTTTTTCTTCTTCCTCTTCAGTCTTTGGTTTTTCTTTTTTCTGATCACCATTTTCAGAGGCGGTTTTTGGCCTGACCTCTGATCTAATGGTTGCTGGAGGCACTCTCGCCGACGGCTCCAGCCTTGGCGGCCGAGTCGAGTTCGGAGGGAGAAGTTTGTCCAGTTTCCAGATGGCGTCCGCAACCTGTTGCTTCAGCTCTGCGACTTCTTGGGTCAGTGATTCAACCATCGACGAGACATCCCTTGTTGTGTTATTGGTTTCCCTCGAATCAATCCCGAGAAAGCTTTTCTTGAAGTCCGACGAGGCTTGTTTAAACCCTTTCGTGTCCATCCAAGATGGACCTCCCATAACCTTGAGCAGAGTATTCGCAGCTGCCCCGATGACCATCTTCAGTTTTGGGTTCCTCCTCTGTTTGCACTTTCTGAGCTTCTTCCACATTCAAGGGTCCATACAGCAATTGCTTAAGTTATGAGTGGAGTTTCTTCCACGGTTTTGTTCTTAAAACACACACGCATGGAGCATTTTTCAACTTCTCATCTTGCTAATCTCATCAACTAAGGATAAGGCAGTTGGGGGAAAAGGTGAAAGATCTTGCTACGATTGAGGGGATCCAATTGGTTGTGGACCTCACTTCAACTGATAATGTTACGTATAATAGGAAAATAAAATGGAAGCAAAAATCGATTGAAAACATAGATTGTTTTGCTGTATTCTTGTTCTTTCATGACCTGATGAAATTCCTTATTTTGCTTGTTTTGAGACCAAGGTTACTCCTTTGTTTTGTTTGAAGGGTTGGGTTATTGGAAGGAACTGGCGGAGTTTTGGTATGGAAGAAAGTGTGGAGAAACCT